>CM053597.1:24372218-24408069 GCA_028646575.1 Pseudocheirus occidentalis | reverse complement strand
ATAACTGTTACAACTTTACTTTCATTTACTCTCATTGAATTTGGCTTAGGGAAGGAATGACATAAACTCTAAACTGGGTATCATGCCACACAGGAGAGTAGGAGGCAAGAGGATGAGAGGCGGGATGACGGAGGGGAGGGCAGGGTCTGGGGGAGGGATACTGGAAGCACACCCTTCAGTAAAGGGACAGGGACAGGATAGAGAACAGAACAAGGAGGGGTCAAGACAGGAAGGAGGGACATATGATCAACCTCTCACAATATGTCCACTGTGAAGATGTCCTGTGTAATTACACATGCACAGCCTGTATTGAATTGCTTGTCCTTCCAGTGAGGATGAGTGACAAGGGAGGAACCGAAAGAATTAAGGAATTTAGGTATACAGGGACTGGGGTAGGGAGACCCTCCCTGCCCTACCAGAAAGTTATAGGGGTGTTGGAGGAGGACATAAAAGAGAGCAGGTTGGGGGAGGGATTTTACAGTGGGATTACTGTTTTGGGGTTGGGGGTAGGGGAAAGACGGAGAGAAAATTTGTAATTCAAAAATCTCATGGAAATGAATGATGTAAACAAGAAAACAAATTTTAAAAATTTAAATTAAAAAAAAGAATTCAATGAGGAGACATCATCAACCCAGGATACACAGTGTGCTGGACTGGGAGCAGAAAGATCTGGGTTCAAATCCTCCCTCAAACACTTACAAGCCATGAGCCATAAACAAGTGACCACGGATAAGTCCATTAACCTCCTTTAGACTCAAATTTTTCATTTGTAAAATGAAGTAGTTATGCCTACCAATAGTCTTGTTGTAAGTTTCTATAGAGATAATACATGTAAAGTGCTTTGCAAACTTCAAGCACTATAAAATTATTATTAGTATCATTATTATTATTATTATTATTATTATTATTATTATTATTATTATTTACTACTGTTTCTAAGGCAACATGGTGTGTGGTACAAAGAGTCTTGGCCTTAAAGAGGCAGTGCGGCATAACAGAAAGAATATTAGAATCAGAATCAGGATTCCTGTCCCTGATACTAAGTGTACAACCTTGGACAAATCGCACACACACACATACCTTTTCATCTCTTAAATGGGAAGAATTTCCCTGTGGTACGTACCTCATTGAAGTATTGAAGGATTACATGATGGAATGTAAACTTAAGAAATTTACTTATAAGTAAGCTTTATAAACATAAACATGCTGTGGAAAGATGAATTACTGGTGTTGATTTCAAAAGACTCTCTATGGATAGTGACATTAAGAAAGTCCCTTCCCTTCTCTGGGTATCAGTTCACAGTAAACTGAGGAAGTATGCCCATGTGACAACTGAAATTCTTTCAGGTGTAAATATACAACGCTCATTTATGGCACTGTCATTTACTAGCCCTGACCTCTAGGCAATCTTTGATTGACTCTCTGAGTCTCAGTTTTCCTCCTCTTTAAAATGGGGTTAATAATGACTTCCATTCCCTATCTCAACCAGAATCTTGGGAAGAACAAATGGATCATGAATTCAGAGTCCATCATAACTGTAAGGCATCATACTAACTTATTATAATTAGTTCTGAATTGGTCTTAACCACATCCACAGACCACAAACACCATCATCTCTGAAACAGAACCCAAACTGTTACTCTCCAAATGTCTGTTCTCTTTGAATGTGAGAAAATCTGAACCATATGGTAAAGGATCATTTGAAAGCATTGGAGACATTTAGCCTGGAGAAGAAGACATTTAGTCTTGGAGGTTGGGGAGAAACAATGGTTGTGTTCCCATATTTGAAAGTCACTTATATAGAAGACGAATTAGCCTCATTCTGCTTGGCTCCAGAGGGCAGAACTACACACAATGATTAGAAGTTGCAAAAAGATGAAAGAGAAACTTCCTAACAATTAGAGCTCTCTCAAAAATGGAATGAGTTGTTTCAGAAAGTAGTGGATACTCCCTCACTGGAAGCTTTCAAATAAATGCTAAGTGATGACTTGTCTATGTTATTGGAAGAGATGATTCTTGTTCTGGTGTGGATTGGAGCAGTCAGCTAAACTCTGTAGTCTCTCTGAGATTCTGTGATTCAGGGAAGACCAGGTTCCCAAGTCACATGGAAAACTCACCATCCCCATCATCTATTTGCATGAACTGCTGCTTCATATAATTAAATCGTTATGTGAGCCCCAGATTGCTAGTGTCTCCTGCCAACTGACCTGTTCCCATGACCTTCCTTCCCCAGCACTTACTGAAACATGAGCTGTAGTGAGCACACTGCATTTTTAAATCCAGATACAATGTGGATTTGTATCATGAATTATGCTCCAAGATGACTAATGTGAGTCCATGGATGGGACAGGTCATATTGTGTGGGCTTTTTTCCCCTTCGATTTGTTTGTTCTATTGGAGCTTCTCACACAAGCATATGTGAGAAACTTGGTCCCTATGAGAAATCACAAGAAATCCCTCCTCCCTTTTTTATTATTACTGCCGTTAGATTTTATATCTTTGTGTATCACTGTTTATCCTACACACATTTTTACAAATCAATCTTGACCTTTCCTTTACCCTTTAGTGCTGCCAAAAAAGTCTTTAATCTCAATGATGATGTGAGTACCTTCATAAATCAGCCTGCCAATAAGTAATTATTAAATGCCCACTATGTTCTGGGTGCTCTAATAGTCTGGGGAAAAAACGACAAAAACCTAACAGTCCCTAACCTTGAGGAGTTTACATTCTAGCATGAACAAAGCAGACTTGCACATTTTTTTCTTTTATATCTCAATGTAGTACAGTTTTGCCCTTTCCCCATCTGATAGGCTGCTGTGTATAGAGTAAACCAGGTTCTGTCGAACCCTAGTTTGAACCTTGCCTCATCGTTGTGGACATTACTTCCAATGGTATAGATGGTGACTCATCCATATGCTTTCACCCTTTGTGACTGTTGGGCCTGTCCTCCACAGATCCTCCATGGATCTGCCCCATGTTCTGGGGGCCTTCCTCTACAGCGTTTGACATTTATACCCTATGTAGCACACCAAAGGACATCACTTATCCTTCACTCTCACCAGATGGCAGGCTGCCTGCTTTTCCAGTTGTATATCACTTTGATGGCATCCTAGAAAACTCCACATCCTGAAAATTAAATTTGTGGGAGGACTGGAGCTTCTGAGTGTGACTGCAATCCACTTTACTCTTAGTTAAAAAAAAAGTAAATACATGGGATTGGAGAATGTCAGCAAGTTATTTATTTGAAAGCCTATGAATATTGATTGCTCCAGAGTATCCTCACACAGAGACTGAATGACCCTGGATGAGAGGAAGTGACCATATGAGTCAAAATCACTTACCTTGTCTTTGGACCACTCTGATTGTTCTCTTGAGGGAGAATTCTAACCTACGACTTGAAGGAATGACCAAGAGAAGTGATCATAGATTTAAAGCTGGAAGAGCCTTTGGATGCCTTTGGGTGGTCCAGTCCCCTCTTTATACAGATGAGGAACCTGGAAAAGGTGAAATGACTTGTCCACAGTCAACAGGCAGGCAGTGGCAGTGTCAGAGTTTGAACGTAGGTCCTCTTAATATCAAACTCAGTGCTTAGGTTGGAATATCAGTCTTCCCTAGAAGACTATGTTGAGTCAGCTAGGCAGTGCAGCACATAGTGAGCTAGACTATGTCTAGCATACAGCATGTGGCAGCGCAGCACATAGTGACCCAGTGAGTCTGAATCCTTCCTTGGACACTCACTACCAGGGTGAGTCCGCACAAGTCAATGACCCTTTCTTAGCCTCAGTTTCCTCATCTGTAAACTGAAGATAATAATAGCACCTAAATCCTAGAATTGTGGTGAGAATTGAATGTGCTTTACAAATCCTAAAGCGCTATATATAAATGCTAGCCATTATGACTATTTGCAGCGGACTGGTGGCGCTGTTCTATGGTGTTAAAAGGGTAGAGAATGAGGAGAAAAAGGGCACAGAGTCTCCCTTGTTTGGGACACCACACTGTACCCCGTATTTTAGGTTTCTTGATTCCTATTTCAGATTATTCTAAGAGATAAATAAAATAGCAATGAATGGGAAAGAAGAGATGGTAGGAGGAAAAAAGCTAACTAAAGTACATTGTAAATAATTCTATGCAACAAAAAAAGAGAGAGACCAGTTATTCAGTGGAAAGAATGGAAGATGACTGAGCCAAAGAACCAGAACACATTGGGTCCATCCTTTAGGGATAATGGTTAGAATAATGCATAGACAAATACATGGCACACGAATAGCTCAAAATGGAAGGCAAGGAAGTCTTATAATCCGTGTTGGTGGCAGCGGCTTTCGCAGTGCTGAAAGGACACACCTACCAACCGACCAAAGGTTTAAAAAACTCCTGAAGACCAAACCAGATTTTCAGTAACGTATTAGACACTAATATTTAATAGATATGCTAATATTTTAGAGTCAGCATGCATTGGATTTGGATTTCAGAACACTTGGCTATAGGTCCTACATTGGACAGTTAACTGCTGTGTGATCCTAAGCTATTCACTTAACCTCTCTTTGATCTGCTTCCTCTTTTGTCAAAAGGGGTAGCTGGACAAGATGACCTCTATGACCCCTGTCAGTGCTCTGTGATCCTATGATAATGTCATGAACACACCAAACCACCTCTCTGTGTCACCTTTGAGATCTTGTCTCATAGAAGAAAACATTTCTTATTGAACCAAACATTGCTTTACTTTGAAAGAAAAAAATGTTTTCTGTGATCTGGCGTACTTCTGAGTTGATCATGAAATCTCAGTCGGATGTATCCTTCTCCTTTACTTACCATTATGCCAAAAGCCCCTTCATATCTTCCCATCCAACCAAATAGCCTTTTTGTTCTTCTTTAAAACATCTCTTCACAGAGTCGAGGTCTCTTTGGCCACAACCCTGCGCCTGCACTGCAGGTCTACATTCAAGTAATGATAAAAAATGTATTATACACAGACAAAGCGGCATAAGAGAAACTGGACAATGACTGTGCCAGCACAAACCCTTTTACAAAGAAAGCCCTGTCCTTAACCTGAGTTACAGTAACCACATAAATCATCTACCTGAAAAAAAAATTAGTTGGATACCTATTCAAGAGAAAACAGAATGTAACAATGTAGGGGGATAAAAAAAATGTTTTAATTGGATTTGAATTTAGAGGACTTGGGTTCAAATAAGAGTTCTGCAAATTCCTGCCAGTATGATCTTAAATCTCTTAAAACCTCATACCCTCATCTGTCAAAGGAAGGAATTAGAAATGATGGCCTCTGAAGTCCTAGATGGCACAGTGAATGGAACACCAGACCTGGAATCAGGAAGACCTGAGTTCAAATCCAGATGCAGACACTTAGTAGCTATGTGATCCTGGGAAAGTAGCTTAACCTCTGTCTGCCTCAGTTTCCTCAGCTGTTAAGTGGGGATAATAACAGCACCTACCTCACAGGGTTGTTGGGAAGATCAGAGGAGGTATTTGTAAAGAGCTTTACACATAGCTTCACATGTAATACATGTAATTACATGTAATAGGCAAATGCAAGTTCCCTTCTCCCTCTCATTCTTTCTAGCTGTTTATTACCTCTACTCCACACCTGCAGAAATCACAGCCAGAGCCCCCAGAGGCCAAACACACAAGATCTAGTCTGGAAAAGGGGTGAGCCTGTTTGTTGATCTAAGGACTGTTGAAACTGCTCTGCTACAAAGTAAAATAAATCATAATAGAATGGTTTTTCAAATGTGTGCACATTCTCAGAAGTTTTCCTTTATAAGTAATTTGTCTCCATGGCCCTTCATATAAATTATACATTTTGGCCATAGTTCTATCACTTGCGCATAAGGCCAGGTCTGTGTGCAGCAAGTAGGCCACAAGGCTGGCTTTGTGCTTGGGCCAAGCAAGGAAAGGGATCAGAGGCAAAAATAGCTTCCGTCTCATTCGCTCCCCATACGCCATCTTGTTTGATCTTGCCAATGAGTCTATAAGTGAGGTAGTGTAATCCCCTTTTTATGGACAACAAAGCCAAGATTCAGCAGTTACATGACTTGCTCAATGTCAGACAGCTACAGAAGGGGGAGGACCTTGGAATGAGGATGAAGGAGGGGAGTTAGAAGGGAACATCACCACACCGGCAAAGAAGACCCTTCTGGTCACCGAGGGCCTATGGGTGCCCCAATCACACAATGCTAAAAGACCTGCTTCACACACTACACAAATTTATCTGGAGTCAATGGACAAATGGGGGAGCAGACTGAATGACTCAAGTACAGAGGAGAAGTGAGATGTTTCATCTCCTTTTATATTACCATTATTATGTTTCTTCAAAGAAATCTATTTTTGTCCAAAACCTTCCCAAGAATCCACCTAGTCTGTCTCATTGTAGTATGACATCTTGGGTTTGAGAAAACTGTGCCAAATAGGTTCTGGTAGATCCTACCAAGCTGGACTATAACCTCCCTGAGGTCAAGGGCTCTTTAATGGGGGGGTAGGAAGAAGAGGAAGAGTTATTCTATCCCCAAAATACAAAACTTTGTACAATTTTTTTTCTTTGTTTGATACAGCTCTGTGATTCCCGTACCAACACAGATGACGGTCTGCTCTAGAGCCTCAATGTGCTTTTAGAACCTTGGACGTAGTGAGCACTTAGTAAATTCTCATTGAATTAAACTGAATAACTTCCGTTCTGAACTTGGATGTTTTTGATCCAAGGGCCTGCATGGCTAAGTTTCAATCATCCATAATGGTCAGGCAAACAACTGAGGCCACTAAAACTTGAAAAAAGACCATCTCCTAAAACATGAAAGGCTTAGGATCACAGAATTTAAAGTCAAAAGGGATCAGATAAGTTATCTAGTTCAACTCTTTTGTTTTAGATTGTAAGCTCCTTGAGGATAAGAACTGTCTTTTGACTCTTTGTATCCTCAGAATTTAACACAGTGCCTGGTACATAGTTGTTTATTATTAATAAATGCTTAATGACAGTGTCTGGAACAGAGTTGGTGATTAATAAGTACTTAATGACTGAGTACAGCTACAGAAAATGAGGCAGAGTTGAAATAATTTACCCAAAGTCACAGAACGAGTAAATGGTAAAGCCAGGATTCAAAGGAAGTTTCTGATGCCAACTCCAAGGCTCTTTCCATGAAACCACACTGTCTGTAAAAGTGGGATTAATAATACCAGTATCTCTCACATTTGTAATTGGTAAAATGTATATCCGTGGAGAGAGTGCTCACACCAAAAAAAAAAAAAAACCACTTAGCCCTCAAGTGCAGTCCTTTGTAATTGCACAAATATCATAATACAGGAAATTGGTGATTTTTTTTTCAGAGGAGCAATATAAGTCACAGAAAATGGTCAGGAAATTGGAGATAAATCGACTATGCTCTGGATCCAATTAGAAGGAGAAACTGATCCTTTTTAAAATAATAATAGGGTATTTAGAATAAAGTACTGTGGATCTTTAGGGGGGAAATTATCTTCTCAGTATTTTCCCAGTATCAATATCTTACTTTCCCATCTGATTAAAAAAACAACCGCAACCACTTAATGATTTTTTCTTTTTTTTTCTACCCTAATATTTCCTATTTCCTTCCATTTCAAATGAAATGTAAGGAATGATTTCAAAAGTTCGAATCTCTGCCCCATTCCCCAACAAGCAACCTCGATCCAAAGTTTCGCTGGAGGCACTTCCAGCTTCCCAGTGATCCCATTTCTCAATCAGAATTTGAATAAACTTCACAATTTTGTATTCCCCCAAACTCAGATTTAATGAGTCAGTAGGTTTAGAAGGAGAAATAGCAGCTGCAACTTTTCCCGCTGTGCTATTCAGTAATGACAACGTTATACCACATTAGCAATTGTGACATTAATAAAAAGAAGCCCATAGGATTAAGAGGCGACAGCTGACTTTAGTCAGATGTAGGTCATGCTTTGTTTGCTCAGCAGCCAGTAATAAATTTCCAGGTAAGTGCTCTCAGGTGTCACACATATATGTCAGCGGTATAATTTCAGCCACACTAAGTGATTCACATTCTTAAGTTTCTGTAAGCCATTTCTGAATTATTGTTAAGCATTTAATTCCACTGCCATGCCTCCTAGGCTACTTAAACTTATTAACTTGCATGGCCCGTCTGCCCACTTTTCTTTTAGTAACCGTTAAAAAGGTCTTGATTCGTTTTCCTTCCAGCACAAGTGACACCAAAGTATCTAACAAAAAGATGCCAGGTAACTGTCTAATTTGTATTGTTGTTCCAAGAGGGATGGAATTGGTTGTTGAGACAGTAAGGAAATTATAATCCCAAAGGAGGCTTTTAGGGATGAATTATGATAATGACACAGCATTCAGGTAACCAATCTTCTCGTGATGCTCTGGACCCATCAGGAAACAGTGTGGGTGTGGTGGGAGGAATTCTGGGTTTGGATCCTGGTTCTGCTCCCTATTTCCTGAGTGATGAATCTTCTTTTTTTTCTTTTTCTTTTTTTTTTTTTTGCTTTTTGGAGGACAGTTGGGGTTAAGTGACTTGCCCAAGGTCACACAGCTAGTTTTTGTATTAAGTGTCTGAGGCCGGATTTGAACTCAGGTCCTCCTGACTCTAGGACCAGTGCTCTATTCACTGCGCCACGTAGCCGCCCCGTGAGTGATGAATCTTAAACAAGTCACTTAATCCAGAAACAATAATATGACATTATTAGAGTGCTTTCAAGCTTACAAAATGCTTCACAAATATTGTTTCATTCATTACCTCACAACAATCCTGGAAGCATTTGATCCTTACAACAATCCTGCTACTATTATGGCCATTGTACACATGAGGAAACAGAAGCAAAAAAAAAAATGTTTTAGTTGGAAAATGATCTAAGTATGTCAAACTGTATTTGAACTCGAGAAGATTTCCCTATTCCAAGGTTGGCGTTCTGTGAACGGCTCTAAGTTCAAATCTGGTCTCAGACTGTACGACTCTGTCGTTTAAACCTCCGTCTGCCTCACTATATTGAGTTTAAAATGCACCTACCTCATAAAATTGTTTTGAGGGTCAAATGATATCATTTTTATATAAAGCATTTAGCACGATCCCTGTTTAATAAATGCCTCTTCTCTCCTGTCCTCTCCTCCTTCCTTCTCTACCTAGTAAGCCATCCCTTGTAACAAAGGCTCAAAAGAAGAGAAGAACAATTCAACAAAACAACCACCCGCTCTCCAACCACACCTGATCACATGTGTGATATCCCATGCCATTCCCTCCGCCTCCTCCTAGGGAAAGGAGGGGAGGCAGCTTCATTTTCAGACCTCTCTTTCTGACAGTACACCAGATAAGCATGACCAATGCGCTGTCAGATTATAGATTTAGAATGGAAAGGCACCTTCAACATTACTTAGTTTGATCCCTTCGTTTTAGAAATAAATAATAGGTAGCATGCATAGAGTTTCTTAAGGTTTATAAAGTATTTTGCATATGGTATCTCACAAAGGTAGACTTTTTTTTTTCTTTTTGGAGGTTAGAAAGCAGGACAATTGGGGTTGTGACTTGCCCAAGGTCACACTGCTAGTAAGTGTTAAGTGTCTGAGGGCAGATTTGAACTCAGGTCCTCCTTACTCCAGGGCCGGTGCTCTGTTCACTGCACCAGCTAGCTGCTCCTAGTTAGGCATTATTTTTATATTTATTTTACAGGTAAGCAAACTGAGACTGAGAGATGTCTGCCTAAGATCATGCAGGTAAAAGTATTTCAGGCAAGAACCAAATTCAGACCTTCCTGACTCCAAGTTCAGCCCTTTCTTGTCCGGTCCCCACTCCACTCCACCCCACCCCCAGGTTAGGAAATAAGGGTTAATGATTTGACTAAAGTCACCCAGAGCCAAGGTTCAGACTCAGGCCATCATCTTCCAAAGCCAATTCTGTTACCACCATATCACTGACCTTCTCTTTAATGAAATAATTTCCCCCTCAAAAAAAAAATCATCCTGCTAAAAATATATATATTCTCTGACCCAATTCCATTAGTCAGACACTATTTTTATAAAGTGAGAAGACTAGAAAAATATTCCTGGATAAATCACTCTAAAACACAAAATAGCTAGGTTTACTTCCATTAGTTGTAGTTATGATGTCAGTAGGAGATACCTCACCACAACATCTCCTACCAAGCTGAAAAGGTTTCCAGGATAGGAGCCTACCAACCCAGGACCAAGTTAGCTAAGACTCTGACATTTCAGTAGCACTCATAGATTTACCAAGTACTTCACATGCATTATTGAATTTGAATATCAAAACAATCCTCTGAGTTAAGTACTACAAGTACCCATTTTACAGATTAGGATCTTCAAGCCTGGAAAAGATAAGTGATTTGTTCCTGTTCACACAAATAATAAACTTCAGAGATAGGACTTGAATGCATGCCTTTCCTAACTCCAAGTCCAGTGCCTTCCATACTCCCCAAACCTGACTCTATAATACCACACTGCAGAAAAGCTCTTGATCAGAGTGTTGGCCATCAAGTAACAAAATATTTATTTTGTTTTGTTTTGTTTTGTTTTTCCAGCCATAGCAACTCAGGAAGACTGCCAATTAAAGTGTGAAAGATTCTAAGATCGGTATCAATGGAGAGAACTCCAATGGTGAAACCAGAGATTCATAAAGCATGAATGTAAGAAGGAAAACAAATGTATTCATTATCCAAAATGGTGGATGGTGTGCTTGGGTTTTGTCTGACAATACATCTATTTGACTGATGCATAAAACAGTCAGAAATATGAAAATGTTAAGACATATTTAAATATCAGGAATACAATTGGAAATATATACATGTGGACATAAAGAACCACAAACACAATCAGAAAATGAACTCTTATCTTCTGTGCCCACCAATGAGTTTCTACTCTATCTCTCCTATGACTAACCAGCCTTCAACTGTCTTATTATTCATGATCGGTAACTAAGAACCAATTGAATTGTGCATTTACATGTATATGCATGTATTTACAAAGATCTTACTAAATGTTATTGCTTTAGAATGTCTAGACATACTAAGCCTTGTGACAGTTATACAATTATGGAAGCACATTCAGAGTTTCTTCCCAGAATTTTACCCAGGATGAAAACTAGAGCCCATTTCATCTGACTAGCCTAGTCATCCTCTATGATTGATTGGAAGACCCCACTCAGATTCCATATCATCTAAATCTTAGGCACATTCACTACAATGGTGCCAGGCAATGATCTTAGGTACCCTGTCCCCACACAGAACCCTAGTATCCACAATTTGTTGTTTATTCATTATGCTGCTTAATATTTTTCCAGTGGCCACCTGAAATGGAATAAAGTATGCCCAGGATAATGACAAAAGCTACCTACCTCCTGACAGAAAAATGATAGACTTAGGGTATAGAATGCGGCATGTTTTTTAGACACAGTCAACCTGGGAATGTATTTTGCTTGACTATGCATTATAAAAATTTTGTTTTTTGTTTTAGTTGCCGATGTTGGTGGAGAAAGTGGGTAAAGGAAGAAAAAATTAATTTTGTATTTAAAAATTTATTTTGTATTTAAAAATTAATTTTTAAAAAGGTAAAATGGGTTCAATCTATTTTTCCATAGGATATGTAGCCATTTTCCTCTTCAGGATGATAGACTATAGGTACAAAATGTTATAAGCACTGATAAGTACAATTGCTGTGATGCATTATTTTGCCTACTTTTTTTTGTTCTAAAAGGAACACCTATAGTAGGGCAGCAAGAGAGTAATTGGGAAATAACAGTAGTAAATAAAAAGCATCAATACAATTTCAATTGATTATTATTCTAAGCAAAGCCTCATGGGAGACACTGACACAGGACTGCCCAGCATGGTGTGCCTTCATCAGAGAAGGCACTGTGCTGTATGAGGAAAACAGATTTGAAGTAGTTCAAAACACAAGATGTGAGACTTTAGAAAATTCACCCCAAATGTTCACGTGGACTATTTGTGCCCAACCTGTAGTAGCGCATTCTGAGTTCATTTTGGTTTGATCAACCTCAGTTGGACACCCTGTATCTTAACTCTAGAATAGCATTTCATTTTGGTCCTCTTCAAGAACAAAGGACCACCACCAACCAACTAACATGTCTGCAGACTAGTCCATCTTACTCAGCACAAAGCCAAAGGGGTGAGAGCACATTAAGTCAGCGAGAATATTGTCATGTTTAGATGAGTTGTAGTGATATCTTTTGGGACTTTCATGTCCCCATCATTTTCCCCAGCATCTCTCTTCCTTCTCCTACCAAAGAGACATGTCATATAATAAATAGTTTTTTTAACATCAAAAAGAGAAAAAAATCAACACAACCAATTAATTCATTGAAAAAGTCAGAAAACTCATGAAACATGAAACACCTGTGAACTTCCTGCCTCTGCTACGGGGTGCATTGGGAACACCCTGTCATAACCCTTCTATTGAGTCAGTCTTGTTCTTTATAAGTTTGCAACATACGTCCTTTTTTTTTTTTTTGGTGTGTGGTTGTTCATTGATATTGTTGCAGTAATTACATACAATGTTTTCTTGGTTCTGCATCAGTTCACATAGATCTTTCCATGTTTCTTTGTATTGATCACATTCACTATTTCTTATAGATCAGCAATATTCCATTATATCATGTCCCATAATTTGTTTAGCCATTCCCCAATTGGTGGGCATCTGCTTTGTTTCCAGTGCTTTGCTTCCACACAAAGTACTGCTATAAATATTTTTATATGTATGGAGACTTTCTTATTATAAATCACCTCCTTGGGATATAAGCCAAATCATGAAATCTATTGGTCAAAGGGTATGAAGTCATTTTATTTGCATAATCCCCAATTACTTTAGAAAAATGGTTGTACCGATTCACAGCTCCACCAACAAGGCACCAGCGTGCCTGCTATCCCACTAATCCTCCAGCATTAACTATTGCCATTTTTTTTTCATCTTTGACAATTAACAGGGTATGAGAAAAAACTTCAGGGTTGTTTTGATTTGCATTTATTATTAAAGTGAGTGGGAGCATTCTTTAATGTGACTGTGAATTCTTTGGAGTTATTTTGAAAACTGTTTATATCCTTTCACCACTTATCTATTGGGGAATGGCTATTTGCCATATGTGTATGCTAATTATCTATAAATCTTGGATAACAAATCCTTATCAGAGAAATTTGATACAGAAATGTTTTACCCTTTCAGCCACTTCCCTTCTTCTCCTAGGTGCATTAATTTTGTCTGTGTCGAAATTTCCACTTTCAAGTACTCAGAGTTATCAGTTTTATCTTTTATAATTATCTCTATCTCATTTAGTTAAGAATACATCTCCAACCAATAACTATGAAAGGCATGCATTCTGTTTCATTTCTAATTTTTTTTAATATTCTTTTAAAATATTTTGGAGAATATAGTATAAGATGTTGATCTAAGCTTAATTTCTGCCAGTCTACTTTCCAGGTTTCCCAGCAGATTTTTTCAAATAGAAAGTGCTTTCCTAAGTTCTTTATGTTTCCTCCTTTATTAAACACTGAGTTACTGAGTTCCATTGTTTCTGGTCCTCCCTTGTCTCTCCCATTGATCTACCTCTCTATTAAGAACTTACTATTTATAGCCTACCACTTTTTCCTGGGCTTTTACAACAAAGTATTCAATGAACAGTAATGTTCATATGAATTAAAACTGAAGTAAAATTTTTGTTTGCTTGTCGTATTTTGGTGGGAAGGGTGGGATCATGGAGAGAAGTGAAAGGCAGTGTTGGATAGTGGATGAAGACTTGGCCTCAGAATCAGGATGATCTACCACCTCTGAAAAGTCACTTACCCTCTCAATGCCTAAGACAATGTAACAGTAATCAGTTTATCAGATACTTAGAACTTAGTAACCTAGGGCTAAGTAGCACTAATAACTTAGGGCTAAGTATGGAAGATGTGAACTCTGTCCATTGTTGAGAAGGTATGAACTCCCCTGTTGACTTGGAAGAAGGCTATTGGCTGAGACAGGAGGCCAGTGCTGTATATAAAGAAGAGTTCTGGAGACAGAGAGACAGAATTGGAACTGGCTCCTCAGTGAAGGAAGATTCATGGAGACTGAAGCTAGCTGAAGGGGGAGGGGAAGAGAGGGGGGAGAGAGGGAGGGAGAGAGTTCCTCTCCCAGGATCTGGAAGCTGACTGAAATATGAACAGGATAAGACTTTGTTTATTCATGGCCTGGCTGATCCTTGAGTTCCAGGCAAGAGAAGTGGTGAAGGGTTTGAGATATGCTAAACCCTGTGAACTTCAATGTGCTGGGGCCCTGAGGACTAGACAAGGACCTGGGAGCTGTCTACCTCTGAGGACTGGAAGAGAACCTTGGAGCTGTCTGCTTCTGAATCCAGGTGATTGGCAGATTCAGGAGGGAGCTGGAACCATGGAAGGGGATCCAAGGAATCAGAGAGACCTCTCAGAGTCAAGATGAAGGAAAAGCCTCCCCTTGGACTAAACTGAGGTTTGCTGGAAATCAAGGGGTGAAAAGTTTGTGTGGTTTTCTAATGACTGTATTAGGGACTAATGATATTTAGTCATTGGGAATTAGCTTAGTGGCTGACTGCTAGATGAGTGACAGATTAAGTTAATGGTTGCTCCATGAGTGGAAGATTGGTATATTGTGAATTGTTGATTGAATCTTTAAGTTAAGTTAAGCTGATTTCCCCCTTGGGGAAACCAAGTGATTCTTCTTTTGTTCCTTGTTCTAAATATTGTGACTTTCTGTAATAAGATGTAATATTGAGATTATATTGTGAATATTGTACTGAATTGTGATTTGTAATGAAATAAACAGAGTGTTCACTATTACTATATAATCCGAATCTTAAAAGCTGTTCACAGTAGCATTCTTTTGGGAATCTGCTTGTGCTTGGCTTTATAGACAGTTTTCTAAAAGTCTACAAATCATAAAAATAGGTCCATATCAGCTTCGGTAGAGGGAGTTTACTCATTGGGACTTCCTATCACCAGAAAAATCACAAGGCCTAATTGTGGATGGTTAGTCAGAATGAATTTGTACAGTTAATCTTTGACTCATTTGATATAGTTCAACAGGAATTTAAGTAACAAAGCCAAAACTAGACTCCAGATGTATAACCTACACAGTGACTTTGAACGCTAATGTTCTCTCAGCTATGACATCTTTATTGGATCACAATGATTAATAGTATTACATAATCTATGCCATATACTCTTCTCAGGGTATCAGAGGGTCCTATAAATAAATAAAAGTGGTCATAAGCAGCAAGTTTTGACTCAATTCCTAAGTTAAAATTTACGGAAGAAATATCACCTACATAAGCCCTCTATCATTTTTTGTTACCATTATCAGGAAGCTAGGGCAGTGAGTGATTTGTCGGTCAGAAAGTAAGTAGCCAGTACAAATCTCCTGGAGGAGGGAGGCCACCAAGCCCTCTTATTCCCATCCCAAGACTGCCCATAACCAGCTTATAAAATCAGCCTCTGGCCCCTTATACCAAAGGGCTGACTGTCCATAGGAGGGAAAAGGAACCTTTCAAGACCTCTGACACAGCAGTGAAGTTCTGGGGAGACTGATAGCAGGGGTTCTTGTAGGACAGCGGTTCTCAACTTCTGGGTTATGTTCAATTTGTAACAATGAAAATATATCCTGCATATCAGATATTTACATTACAATTCATAAGAGTAGCAAAATTACAGTTATGAAGTAGCAACAAAAATAATTTTATGGTTGGGGGTCACCACAACATGAGGAGCTGTATTAAAGGGTCGTGGCATTAGGAAGATTGAGAACCACTGCTCTAGGAAGGAAGGAAACTTTTGATTCCCCTTAGAGTTAAGATGGCCAGTTAGCAGATCTCCCAGCTCCAGAAGGCACAGAGTTCCCTGGTGAAAAGATGCCAGCTGCTTTCCAATTACCTGGGTGACTTGCCTCATGTGTCTGTATTTCTGCTCCCTGTGTTATATATGAACGGGGGTGGGAGGAGAGTGGAAGAGTCTCCTGCAGTGTGGTCTGTATTATAGGCTACTGGAAGTCCTAAGCCACAGCAGATACTAAGGAACTGGAGTCCCAAGGTCAAAGACAGCAATTCCAACCTTGACAACACCTTCTGAGCGCTTCCCTATTCCCTCCCTTGTGCATTCCTGTGTCAGATGTTCTAGGACCCCAGCCGTTAGCAATTATGGGACCCTGCCATACCCATAATC
Organism: Pseudocheirus occidentalis; assembly: GCA_028646575.1. Taxonomy (NCBI): domain Eukaryota; kingdom Metazoa; phylum Chordata; class Mammalia; order Diprotodontia; family Pseudocheiridae; genus Pseudocheirus; species Pseudocheirus occidentalis. Next base: position 24,391,866 of record CM053597.1, on the reverse strand, counting down.
CTCTCACCATGGTGGGAAAGAAAAATAGAACAGCGGGTTGCTATTTTTCCGCTCCTCTATTGTTGCTGCCAAATTCAGATGCCGTGTGAGATTCAAAACCACCCTTTGTCATCAGAAACAGGCACAGCCCGGCAGCTAAAAAGCTAGAGAGATGTCAAAGTTTGAGGGAGGGGAGAAGAAAGAAGAAAATTAGGCAGGTTCCCCCCACCAACCCAAGAAGGGTTCTTTAGGAGAGCACCGGCCCTGGAGTCAGGAGGACCTGAGTTCAAATCCGGCCTCAGACACTTGACACACTAACTAGCCGTGTGACTTTGGGCAAGTCACTTAACCCCAACTGCCCTCCAAAAAAAAAAAAAAAGAAGGGTTCTTTAAATTTCCTATGAATCACTGATCCATTTCTGAGAGACAGTGAGAAGGAGGGAGGGAGAGAGAGAGAGAGAGAGAGAGAGAGAGAGAGAGAGAGAGAGAGAGAGAGAGAGAAGAGAGGAGGGGGGGAAAAGGGAAAGAGAGAGAAAGAGGGAAAGAGAGACAGAGAGAGAAGGAGGGAGAGAGGGAGAGAAGGAGAAGGAGGGAGAGGGAGAGAGGGAAAGAAAGAGAGAGAAAAAAAGAGAGAGAAGCCTTTCTCTCTTTGAGAAAGAAAATACTCTGTTGTGACACCAGAAAAGAGTGGAATTATTGCCACTGTTAAAGTTAACAAACACACCAAATGCTGCAAAGCCCATGTCATGCTACCAAAATGTGACTAAGGGTTTCCACTTTCCATCTCCATCTGATCGGCTTTGCAGGCAGGCAGGAAGCAAGCACCTTAACCATTTCTCCATGCAGGTTCATCCCAACTTTACCTTTCCACATTTTATGTTGGTTGTTTCAATAATAATAATAAGAGCTAACATATCTATGCCAGGCACTGTACTAAGCATTTTACAATTTTCTCATTTAATCCTCACAACAATACAAGGAGGTGGGTGCTATTACTATCTCCATTTTTAGATGAAGAAACAGGCAGAGGTTAAGTTACTTTCCTGGGGTCACACAGCTAGTAAGTGGTCCAAGGCTGGATTTGAACTGGGGCTTTCCTGACTCCCCACCCAATATTCTATCTAGCCACTGAGGCAAAAAATCATATGCAATACAAAATCCCAAGGGCTCACCTGCATACTTATTGGATAAGTAGTATTTGCAGAAGTTGCGGCTCCTCAGAAGTTAGAAATTGTGGCACCCTGACATAGACACTCCTTTCACCATAGGGGGAAAGAGAAATAGAAGGAGCTCATGTTCTTCCCATACTATTTCCCACTGTCTTGTTGTCAAATTCTGTTGGTCTGGGTCCTCTGAGAGCAAGCAGGTTCCTTGAGAGCAGGGACTTCTTTATTCTTGTCTCTGAATCCTGTTGCCCAGCACAGTACCTGGAACAGAGGCATTGAATACATTACTGTTTATCCAAATCCAAACACACCCTACCACTTCTCCACTCCACCCACTGACTGCAGGGCAAACTCCCAACCTCCCCCCTCCCAAATCTGGGCAATTAGAACCTAAACCAACTGTTAGCCACAACAGCTGCTCAGGTGCAGGGGGGGAGCAGGGAACCACCTCCAACCTAACTTCCAGATTTTACCTTATAGCCTTGGCAGAACCCCAGCAGAAGACAGGCTCTAAACATTGGTTTTATAGGAATTGGTGTCTAGGAATAAATAATATTCGTTGGAAAGCCAGGAAGGTTTTCATTACAATTATTTTACATTTATTCCTTCTGAATAAATGGGTAGCTCCCTTAATGGAATACACCTAGTCTGACAAACGTGAGTCCTTTTATACAGCTTCCATTAGAATTTCCTGCCTTGTTCTCCATTGACTAGGTGCACCCTCCTGAACTGTCCATGTCATGCTCCCCTCACATAGTTCCTCAAACATATGTACAAGTCTCTAATCCAGTGGTTCTCAACCTGTAGGTCGTGACCCCTTTGGGGGTTAAATGGGGTCATTTAAGACCATGGAAAAAACACATATTTCTGATGGTCTTAGGAACCGAGACACCGCTCCACTATCCGTCTCCAGGCGGGTCCACCCACATGCAGATACACCCACATATGAGTATTAAAGGGTCACGGCATTAGGAAGGTTGAGAACCACAGCTCTAACCCCTGCCTGATCAGAAGCCTGGCCCTGCTAGATCACAGCTCTGATTAGAGCCAGTCACCTCTGTTCCACATTCTGCTATCAAACTAGGGGCACTTTTAATTATGTGGAAACAAAATTCCTCCCATCTTTTCCCACATTGGGAATTCATCACCCAGTGTCAAGAGGCAGGAGGTCAGGTTTCATCATTGCTCCTCTGAGGTCAGTATGGCTTTGTCCTGGTTCAGGGATCTTGTTTCCCCTCAGGTCACTCTTGTGGTAACCCAGGAAACTGTTCTGCTCATTTCTGAGTCAGATGATTCTTTGTGCTCATTGAAAACATTCACCAAGTTGGAGAGACAGTACCTCACGGTTTTAGACCTGACTACCACTCCATGGTTCTTTCCAGCCAAAAATATGGAAGCAGTTAACCCATGGTCTATTAAGCTTTTACATTTGCCTCTTAGAAGGCAACAACAGGTCAATGCAGATTGCTCATAATGTTTCAATATTGTTTTGCATACATTGGTTTGTACATTTTCTCCCCATTAGATTGTAAACTCCCTGAGGGCAGGGACTATCTTTTTGTCACATACTGGGCCTTACTAAATGGTTATCATTGGTGGATGAATGACATAAACTCACACCAGTTTTCTGCCTATGAACCAGAATCAGGCAACTAGGTGGCTCCGTGGATGATAGAGCACTGGAGTCAGAAAGAACTGAGTTCAAATCCTGTCTCTTACACTTACTGTATAAACACGGGCATTTTAATTTTCCTCTGTCTGACTCAGTTTTTTCATCTGAAAACTATCTCCCGGAGTTGTCATAAAGAGCAAATGAGATCATATTTGTAAAGCCCTTTTTATACCTTTAAGTGTGATATAAATGCTAGCTATACGCCAGATATCATACATTAAAGAGCTCGTTGTGTTTTCCTTGTTAGTTATTCTTTTCCGACAAACAGATTATGGGGCAGAGTTGCTTAGTGACTAACCTAGAATAAACAGATGACACAAATAGAGAGGGAAATTTCTGACATTTCTGGATGCGAATCTATTTTTCTAACCTTTTGCAGTACTGTCTGTTCCAGCATGAACTAGTTAATTAAGGCATAACATTGAACCCACAGCTTCAAAGACTTGTCGGCAAAGATGTCAAAGATGTCGGCAAACTAACTGAGGTTTAAGAGCCTAATTAGAGCTTAGTGTAATTTTCCCAACCCAGCAACATCACAAAAAGACTGGGTTTTTTGGCGGGGAGGGAGATAGGGGGCACAGTTCTGTGATTTTTTTGGTGTAAGGAGCCCCAAACAAGGAAATTTTTTCTACCAACTCATCAGCAAATGTTGCATAGGAGTTACCTGGGGCACTGATAAAAATTAAGTGACTTGCCCAGGGTCAAACACTGAAGATCTTCCCTGCCCCTAGGCCTCTTGATAGGCTTAAGTGGCTCTGAGAACTTTCCCTGATTTGAAAGTATGCTCTGCCCCCTAATAGGCTGAATGTGGTCACATGGAGCCTGTGGTAGGAGGCTTGTTTTTTGGGAATGCCCATGCCTTATTACTTTGTGATTGGGCAGTGGGTCAAGAGGGACATTCTCTGACCCCTGAGAAGGCTATATATACCCTGATTTGAGATTTTGCTTTGGGGCTCACTTTGAGAAGAGTTGTGTGATTTGGCCAGAGGAGACTCTGGGAAGCCTTGAGACCCCCAGCTTTGAAAAACTCAGATGTTGGTGCTTCCCTCTCTGGTAACTGAATAGGTAATGGATGTGATGGTCAGATGGCTGGAAGCCTGTCTGCTAATCTGTGTCTTTGTCTGCTTGTAACTTGTGCTTGTAACTTCTGTTTGTATTCTCTGAAGTTCAGGGGGCTGACTTCTTCCCCTGAACTAGGTAAATGGTATATGTTTGATTGATTAAATTAAGATTGTTAACCTTTTTGAATTGCTTTCCTTTAGAAAAGCTGATCTAAGAACCTGTGCCAGCAGCCGCCCTGGGCATGCTAGGGTGCTTGCTGCTACACACATACAGATAGGTCAGAAATGGGACTTGCACTCAGGTCTGCTCTCTGTCCGCTATGCCATAAGTACAAAAACTAGCAAGTAATTAGGTTGGAGAAATTACACTGACACCGCCAGATGTGACAAATGCCTTCCATCTGAAGACCTCATTAAATTCTCATTTCATCTCAGAGTTTGTTTCTTTATCTGGAAAACTGGAATGGTAATACATTAGCTCAGGATTATCTATATTAATGAAGAAAAGAGGAATAGGCAGTAGAAGATCATTTTAAAATGAAGGCAGTTTGGCATCCTAAAAAGAACTCTAGAATTGGAGTCAAGGGACCAGGCTTTGAATCCCAGCTCTCTACTCCTTGCTACTCCACTGCCCTTGCCTTGGCAATTTCAAGCCTGGAGCCACCCTCCCTGTCTACTTCCTTAATTCTCATTTCTTACCTGTGAGGAGAGAGAGCCACAGAACCACAACCAACTTGGTCTACAGTACTCAACACTATCCAGGTCTTCACTACTTCTTAACATCTCTTTTATTCTTCTTTTGTTGACTTCCTATAGCATCCCTCACAGCTGCTGATCCAACCCTTCCTCTTTCTCTGTAAACCCTCAATCCTAATCCTACTTCCTATATAAATAACTTTACCTCCTCCTACTTAACAAAAAAAAATCCAAGTTATCCTACAAGAGTATCCTTAACTTGCCATTAATTGCCCAGTAATTTCACTCACCTTCCCCTTAAGGAAGAAGGGTCTCTACTTCTTGCTATGGCAAATCACTCTGTCTTTGTCTTCCTTCAAATCCCCCCTTCCTTATCTGAAACCTTGTTTTGTCAATTCTCTCCTCTCTTCTTCATATTCATTCTCTCTATCCATTAGGATATTCTCCTTAGCCTACAAATAGGAAGGAAGGCACAAACTAGAAGGATCAAGAAGCAAGCTACAACTACCAGCTTTTGTGGGGAGGGTGGTCAGGACAACATGGTCAGGTTTTCCCCAACTTTAAAAGGAAATATCACATGACTGTTCCATCATTTTGAGCACTCTTCCTACGTAGAACATAATTGGGGTGATCAGGGCTTTGCCCCAAGTATCTGAAAGGGAAAGGGGACTGAGAGGGCTTTCAGTCTTTCTACAGCATGGAAATGTGTGGGGTATAGAGACCCCCCAAAAATCCCTTACCCAAAAAAATTAAAAGTCAGAGGTGTCTTAAGGAAAGAACAGGAAATTTTATTCAGTTCTCATGAGAAGAGGGCATCCCTTCCACCAGTATGAACCAGTGGAATGAGGCACCTTACAAAAGACAGAGCAATAATTTATACCCTAACACAGTCAAGCCCCCTCCTTCTCCCATTGGCTGGGAGGCAAGCTTACAATCTGAGCGCAAAATCTCCTCCAAAGATAAGAACAAAGAAGCCCACGGACTATCTCTCAGTGGCTGGGAGGCAGGCTTACAGTCTGGGCTCAAAAAAGGGCAAAGAACAAGGAAATAGGGGATAGACAATCCAAATGTACCTATCCTTATTTGGCAAATGCCAAAGGGAAGGAGGGAGAAGGGTTCTAAGAGATTCCTAAAATTCCTGAAGGACTTAATGCTGATTGACAGCAAGAGAAGGGGGTGAGGGTCCTAGGTTGTATAATTTCTTAGGAAACCCAGGACTCAGGTCTGTCCAGTCTTATAAAAGTCTGTCTGGTTTCAAAATAGTCTCTCTCCTGTCTCATTTTGAGGAGTCTTCACAGAGGGTGCAGGGAGAGAGTGTACCCCACTCAGAAACAACAGAGTAAATTTTTAACACCTGGATAACAAGAATAATCAGTTAAATTGGAAAATACCATGCAGCATATTCCTTGTTCTGTTCCAAATCCACCAATTAACCAAACAATCAAAAAGCATTTATTAAGTACCTTGTTGTCAAGTACTATACAAAATCCTAGGGATTGAAAGATGAACACCCCTGTCCTCAAAAAGCTTACATGCTAACAGGCAAAAAAATGCAAATATTTATAGGTATATAGAATACATCTCCACCATAAATCCAAGGTAAGTTCAAGATGGAGAGAGGAACTAAAAAGATAAGGTCTCAAGATCCACCCCTACCTACCCACCCAAATGCAGTTAATCGTTTTGCCACAGGCACCAAAAGTCACCAGTATCATAGGAACCTTCAATGGCACAGATGGTAAATTCTATTTGCAAGAGGCTAATTAGCTTGGGATTCACCACAAAGTGGCTGAACAAAGCTAGGAACTCCTTGTGGTTATTTTGGTCCCCGATTCTATTTTTCTTGCTTTCACTGCCAAGCCCCTAGAAAAAAATGTAGCTACCTTCATTTCCTCTTCTTCCTCACACCACCGACTCACTGCTGAGTTTCTTGTAATCTGGCTGCTGTACCCAAAACTCTACTCAAACTATTCCCTCCCAGTTTGCCAAAGACCTATTACTTGATAAATCTGGTCCCATTTCTACAGTCCTCGTCCATTTTGACTTCTCTCAGATCATCACACTCCAAACCCTCGCCTCTTTGGAGGGGCTTTTGCTTCTCCAACCCTCTGCCTACCACCTGGCACAAAGCAGGTACTTATGAAATGCCTGGTGAGATGAATACTCTCTCTTTCCTTGGCTTCTGTCACATATGTCTGTCTTTCCAGATTCTCCAGAAATGCCAGTGCATTTGCTTCTCAATCACCTTTGCTAGATTCATATTCTGTCCACCCATACTCACTTAGCCTTTCAAAGAGCTTCAGCACAGTGGAGAGATTTCCACTTACCATTCTGCCTTCTTCCCAATAAGTTACATTTAAATATTTGATAAACATGATGTTCATTCATTTCAGTTATGTCCAACTCTTCATGACCCCGGCTGGGGTCTTTTTGGCAAAGATACCAGAGTGGTTTGCCATTTCTTTCTCCATTTCATTTTAGAGATGAGGAAAATGCGGTAATTAAAGTTAAGTGACTTGTCCAGGGTCACCAAACTAGTAAGTATCTGAGGCCAGATCTGAACTCTGGAAGATGAGTCCTCCTAACTCCAGGCCCAGCACTCTATCCAGTGAGCCACCTGATAAATACACACTTTATTATAAAGGATGATTTGCTGATCTGTAACTCTGTACCCACTTCAACAAAAGGGAATCCTAACAGCAGTCTAACAGTTCTGCAGCTTTACAACCAGAAGATACAGCTTCTTCCCTGAATTCTTCAGGATATCTGTTGGTCTTGGCCATTTATCCACAGCATTTATTCAACTAAATTTAACGTTCTTAGAATCTCACCAAACTAACTGATTTGAGTTATTTGAATAAGTGTTTCTTAAGCTCATATCTACTTACTATGGATACAAAGACAAATCTTATGTGTTGATAGAGTGTGTGCCCCCACCCAATCTGGAAGAAATTGAATAAGTACAAAGGCAATCAATGACGCTGCCTTTGATCACAGATTTGGATTGGACTGACCAACCTGAAGAGGGAAGGAAGGAGGGTGACAATGGCACAAGATCTATTTTCCCAACACAAGGACCAAAGATATAAAAATACAGAGATGGACTTGTTGGCTAGTCATTTCATATCCTTCATGACCCCATTTTGGGTTTTCTTGGGAAAGATACTAATTTGCCATTTCCTTCTACAGTAGATCCAGTGGATACATTTCTTTAGGCAATCTGAGGGTAAGTGACTTGCCCAGAGTCACATAGTTAGGAAGTGCCTGAGACTAGCAGACTCAGTGCTGTACCCACTGAGTCAAGAGCTACCTGGACAGAGATGGAAATAGAGCCACAGTGGCAGAGATTCAAGCCCCTCTAACACCATTCTATTTCCTTCTCTTTTTTCCCCCTTTAGCCTGAACCTCAAGTACAGAGATATACTCCATTATTGGAACACATTCCCTCTATGAATGAAACTGATAAATTTGTGGTGTGATTAGTTATGTTATAAAAGGATTCATTTTACACAAAGATTCATTGGAATTTAGCTCTTTTTAAGCACCATAAGGGACCTTTGCAGTCAGTTCCTCATTCATTATTGATGGGAATTGGAGAGATTATAGATTCATTCATTTACTCCATATATGCTTCTTAAATATCTGCTATGTTTAAGACATTGTTTCAGGCACCAAGGGAAATCAAAAGAAATATAAGAGAGTTTCTGCTTTCATCAAACTTAGAATTAGTAAAATTATACGTTGTAATTTTTATATCACATTCATTTCTGAATATCCTCTCTTCCTTTCTTATACAACAAGGCAGCCATCACAGCAAAATTTGAAAAAGAAAGAGGAAAAAAACCAGTTCAGCAAAGCTAACCAAGAACCCCAACCATTTCTATCAGTATATACAATATTTCACAATCATCACACCTGGCTTCTCTAAGGAAGGTAATGAAGTGCATTTTCTCAGCTCTTCTCTATAGAAAAGCTTGATAATTAAAATATACAATATGTATTTTCTTTGTTTTATTTTTCATGCTTGCATTATTTTAGTCATTGTATTTAGGTTTTTGCTGGTTTGGCTTAGTTCCCTCTGCATCTGTTCAAAAGTGTCTACTCTCACTTCTCTAACTTCTTCATAATACTCATTTCTCATGGGATACAAGGACATTTTCAGGACTGTCTGTGAGAATAGGCCCAATGAGAGAGTCCAGAAGAGAGAGCAAAGATCCTGTGAATGGACTCATTAGGGAAAGCTTCCCAAAAGAAATAGCATTTGCATTTGGCTTGAATGAAAGGTGCCACTTTGATAAGCAGAGTATTTTTTTTTGGAAGGAGGGGTATGGTATAGGCTAAAAGAGGAGAAGGAGTAGAGAGAGTGAATAAGGAGGAAGGTATTCCAGGTGGAAAAACCCCATCAGCAGTAGCTGGCAGGTGCAGCAAGATGGGGAGAGATGAGCGACTTTAGAATATTCTAACACACAATCTCTAGAGTTGCTGACTGGCCTCGTGATTTACAAGCTAATGCTGATTGCTGATACCTGGACCAAATTCCCAGTGACAGCTCATTGGCAAGGAGTGGTCAGGCCAACTCTGGAAACAGTGTGCTCTGAAAACAGTTAACAGATCTCCACAATGATTTGTGGATGATGAGTGATTTTTTTTTAATTTGGCAAGTGGTTTCTTCTTATTGATTGCAGCCTAGTGTTTGTGTCTAGCAATTAAGAGTCTAGGACTGATTACTGACAGTTAACACCTGGTCAGAATAGCCTAGAATTCCCAGAAAAGTTAACGTCTAGGAGCCAGAAGCACCTACATGGACATGAGTAGGAAACTGATCTTCTCTGTCCAGGGGTTCCTTATTGTTTTTTGTGTTGGATAATCCATGTTGGACAGTCTGATGAAGCCTATAGACTTCTTCTCAGAATGTTTTTCAATACATAAAAAAATACAAAGGACTACAAAGAAATAAATCAGTTAACCAAAGTATTTTTAAAAACAAATTCACGGATCCCGGGTTTAAATCCCTTCTTAAAAGCATCTATTTTGAAAACCTAAAAGGTAAGTTAAGCTCTGTTAGGACAGAGCTTGGCTCCGTTTTTGTCCCAAGGTTCCTAGCACTAGATTTTGTACATTTTTTTTATCTAGGCTTGGGTAAGAAGCTCCCAGGAATGACTCCCTCTGCAACTTGGGGTCTTCCCTTCCTAGGATGTAGAGAAGCTGACTTTCCCTGGGTCAAATACCCAGTACAAAGTAAAGGCTAGACTTGAGTCTGAACTGTTCTCATCCCCAAGGGTTCGTCACTCATATTAATGACAAAGTCATAGATAATACATCTATCAAATTTGTTGGGGAGACATACCTAGAAGGAATAACTGTGCTGTATAAGAGTCCAGATACTTCCTACTCAAGACAAATTTATATATGTGTGTATGCATATATGAATGTATGTATGTGTATATGCATATATATGTATACATCTGTATTTATTTAAATGCATATATGCGTATATGCATATATGAATGTATGTATGTGTGTATATGCATACATATGTATACATCTGTATTCATTTAAATGTTTATATGTGTATATGCATATATGAATGCATGTATGTATGTGTGTATATGCATACATATGTCTATATCTGTATCTATTTAAATGCATATGTGTGTATATGCATATATGAATGCATGTATGTATGTGTGTATGCATACATATGTATATATCTGTATCTATGTAAATGCATGTGTGTATATATGCATATATGAATGCATGTATGTGTGTATATGCATGCATATGTATATATCTGTATCTATGTAAATGCATATGTGTGTATATGCATATATGAATGCATGTATGTATGTGTGTATATGCGTACATATGTATATATCTGTATCTATGTAAATGCATATGTGTGTATATGCATATATGAATGCATTTATATGTGTGTATATGCATACATATGTATATATCTGTATGTATGTAAATGCATGTGCATATATGCACATATGAATGCATGTATGTATGTGTATATGCATACATATGTATATATGTATGTATGTAAATGCGTGTGTGTGTACTTATAAATGTTCACACCTCACCTTTACAGGTTTTTATCAGCTAATAGCTTCACTTGTTGTCCAGTCATTTTCAATCGTGTCCAGCTCTTCCATGATCCCATTTGGGCTTTTCTTGGCAAAGACACTGAAGTGGTTTTCCATGTCCTTCTCTAGCTCATTTTAAGGATGAGGAAACTGAGGCAAACAGGTTTAAGTGACTTGCCCAGGGTCACACAGCTAGTATCTGAGGGCAGACTTGAACTCAGGAAGATGTGTCTTCCTGACTCCAGGTGCTCTGGAGCACTGGCGCTCCCTCTGCTGCGCCACCAGGCTGGCCCTCACTATGCCCGACTTCCTAGCCTTTGTCTCAACAACAATTTTTCTCACTCTCAGGTTTCCTTTTTCTCACTAACCTCTTACTCGTTTAACTTGCCAATTTACTTTAACAATTTAATGTATTACCTTTTCTTACTTACCTTGCCTTGCCAACTACCTTCTCCTTTTCCTTTTTCTAAGGTTTCTTCCCATCTCCTTATTCCTTTATCCTGTTCTTCCTTCAGATTGATTTCACCTTCAGGGTGACCTCTCCTCCTTCAGCTCCCAGTCAGTTTATCCTCAAACTCACCCCCATAGCTCCTCCCCAATACATTCTTTGGACTCCCTCTCAAAGCCAAACTGCCTTAAATCACCCCCATGATTTCCCTCTCCTAATTTAGCTCAATTCTTTCTCCTACATCCCTCATTTTTTGAGATGTGTCTATTCAAGGACTACAGGCTTTCTAGCCTCGACTTCCCAGGGGAAAAGGTTCTGGTGATGATGGTGGCAATCATGGTAACAACAGAATGGGCCGTAGCCTCAACCACAGCAGACAATTATATGGTGCTTTACACCCAGTGTCTCTTTGGAGACCAGAGACAGATTTGCCTTGAGCTTTAGTTTTGATACTTACTAAATATGTGACTTTGGACCAGTCACATCTCTCTGAGCCTCAGTTTACTCCAAGTTATTTGATAATATTTATGTTATCTATCTCACAAAGCTGTTTAAGGAAAGTAATTGGCAAAGCATAAAATGCTATATGAATGTGAGCTGTGATGACCATTATTAATCCCACTTGAGAGTTTGTTTAATGGATCTACTTTGGTCAAACACCATACTATAGCACAGGTATACAACAGATATTCTCCCTATGATGATAGGATATTTGAATTCCCATGTTCAATAACACAACCATTTTTTTTAAATCGGGCAACTCAAAAAATTTTAGTGGTTTTCTTAAAAAAAACTTTTTAATTCCATACAAAAGAAGATTCACCAGAATATAGATTTTTTTAATTATATTTATTTTATTTTTAATTTATGAAATGAAGGAAGCATTTCCATAACAACAGAATTTTTTAAAATATGATTGCACATGAAATTATAAATGTAATGTGTACCACTTGCTGTTCCTTTTAAATATACAATATAGTTATCATGTAAATTTCTTTTTTTCTTCCCTTTTCCCTCCCACCCTAGAGATGGCTACCATTAGACAGAAATATGCATATAAAAATGTAAAATTGTTCTATACATTCTTCTATTTATCAATTCTCTCGCTGGATGCAGATAGTGTCTTCCTTCATATATCCTTTGTAGTTAATTTGGACATTTATAATTGTCAAAATTATTACTTGCTCAGTGTTGTTCCTGAAATAATATTGCTATTACTGTATACAACATTGTCTTGGTTCTGTTCGTTTCACTCTTTGTAATTCTTTGCAAGTCCATCCTTGCTTTTCTAAGATCAGCAAACTCATAATTTCTTATAGCATAGTAATATATCAGCATATTCATATACCACAACTTGTGCAGTCATTCCCTAATCTAAAAATATAGACATTTTTAAAATATGATGGCAAATTCACACTTTCCCCCAAGCTTAAATATTTATCTGAAGCTCTGTTGAATTATCATTTGAAATAAATTAAAATACTGCATAGAAATGACTCACTTATCTGGAGTTCTCTTATTCAATACCCTCAGTTATCCAAAACATAATCTAGAACCTAAAAATAGGTTTAAAAAATGATAACAACAATAATGAACTCTAGCAAGAACAGATAACAGATACTAACAACAGGAAGTGGAGTCGTGAAAAACACCACGTTGGGATTCAGAAAAACTGAGTTTTCTGGTCATTCACTCTCTCCCTATGGACTTAATCGATCAACAAGCATTTATTAACTATATGCTGGACAGTATTCTAGGCCATAAGGATAGAATTATGAAAAATTAAACCATCTCTGTTCTTAAGGAGTTTTCATTCTATCTAGTGAAGCAATACATAGATGCATATATATGTATATGTACATATACATACATACATACATGTAACTAAATAGAAAACATTTACCAGATGACTACAAAGGTATTGGGGAGGGGGAGTGCACTAGTAATGAGACCTTGAACAATCTGTCCCAGGTTTCAGTTTTCTCATCTGTAAAATGACTAAGGCAGATGATCTGAAATATTCCTTCTTGCTCCAAAATTCAATGACTGGGTTACAGATGGTAGACTAACAATAAAAGAGATGGAAAAACTACAAAGAAATAAAAAAGACATAAGAATTCAAAAAGCTTGCCCTATCTCAAAGGCAGAGAATTATAGGCTACATTTTAGTAAGATTTCCATAAAAATGGTCATTTTTTTTTATTTTGCCACTTAAAGAAGGGTAAGTTTCAATTATCTTTAAAATTCACTGATGTGGAACATCTCATCTTCCATTGAAACTAGAGAAATGAGGCATTATTATACCAAGAATTTGCTATAGACAGGGGAAAAAAAGGTGGATTCATTCTTTCCTGTGAATATTTTTTTTTACCATTCCGTTAAACTAATTTGGTATTAAACTAAGCTATCACTTGCACTGTAAGACTTCTCTTTCTAATTAGATTTCTAACAAAGAAAAACATTTGGACTTTAATGAAAATGGGACTCAGGAGATGATTTGCTTTCAGATTGAAGAAGGCAAAGGAGAATGAAGTGGCAGCCTATTTTGAATGCAGATTTTATTATTTCACAAGGAAGAAACACCATGGCTCCTTCATCAGTTGTGGGTCTGACCTCCATTTGCACCATCAACATATTCCTTGGGGAACCTGATCGATCATACAATAGTTAGAACACTGCTAGCAGCCCTCTTCCTGCCTTTTTTTTTAATTCTAGAGAGTTAAGTCAAAAATAAGATTTGTTCAATTTCACCTTCTCGGCTAGAATCCCCACACAATCAAATAGGCCCCTATTCCTCAGAGTCACAAAAGCAATTTTAATGGAGTTCCAGAGTGAAAGTTCACTTAAACCATGAAATTAAGGTGCAAGTGGATATAGCAGGTCTTCTTTCTCTGAAAATGGTTTTCATTGATGCAATGTCATCAAGAGAAAAAAATGGCAGGGCAACCATCACAATGTATGGACTCGTGTTTTGGATTCATTGAGTGCTCTCCATTTTCAATTCTATCTCCTGAACAGGGAGTTTAGAAGCATTTGGGGGTAGGGAAGAGGTGATTGCAAATAATCTTAGAAGATGAAATATAAATGAGGAAAAGATAATCATTGCTCCATATTATTGTAGTGGGAATGTTTGCTGAATAATATCCAAGGATAATTCTAATGAATAAAGATGGTGGTCTATAGTTTTGCTCAATTTGACTGTCAAAATTGGGAACCCATGACAGATACATAGAAGAAGACAAAACTATAAAACATAATATGGTCCCCTACTGCCTTGGGGATTCACAGATCTTTGTGGAGTAGTTGTGCACTGAGATGAAACATGCGGCAAGATTCCCTTTTGAATGTTACCCTGTAAACCATTGTGTTTACTCTTTAAAAAGTCCTAAAATAACTGGTTCTTCATGAGTCATCATAAACAGAACTGCCCATTTAGCCTGCGGGTGGTTAGCTTCTAAAGAAACCACCACAAAATTGATGTGATTCTAGACCACAATTTATGTCCTATGATTCTGCAACTTTCCTGCAAAAGGGAACAGTTCCTAATAGAGTCCGTTGATCAGTGTATTGGCTTCAGCTTGGAGAGGAAGTTACACAATTTAATAACGTATGACTAAGAATAAAAAAGATGGGCAGCCAGCTTCTTGTTTCACTTCATGGATCAGCATTAATTGTTTCTTTTGAACCCACAGAGCCAAATAGTGAAGTCATTTGAAATAATAAAGGCTAAGTATCATGTTTCTAGTCAATTTAACATTTTCTTGTTCCTCCAATGAGCTGCTACAATAAGCTAAATTTAACACAATTAGCCTAAAGTGACTTAGTGACCACTTATCTCTTCACCATTGTGTAGTAATATACTATTCTTGAATAATATAAAGACTTCTTTTATTAGGATTAGAGCAGGGATTCTTAACCTTTATGGTGTGTCATGGACCACTTTGGAGTCTGATAAAGCCTATGGACCCCTTCTCAAAATAAAGTTTTATTCTTTTATTCTCTATAAAATAAAATACACTGGGGGCTGCTGGGTGGCACAGTGAATAGAGCACAGGTCCTGGAGTCAGGAAGACCCGAGTTCAAATCCAGCCTCAAACACTTAACACTTACTAGCCGTGTAATCTTGGGCAAGTCACTTAACCCCAACTGCCCTACCTTCTCCCCTCCAAAAAAAAAAAAGCAAAAAAATAAAATAAAACCAAATATAAAGATTACAAAGGAAACCACATATATTGAAAGTTATAAAAAAAAATGTAAAGTTCATACACCCTATAATGGTAAGGGAATTTGAAAATCTTCCCTGACCCTTAATGGGCCTCACCTGGAGTCCAACAATAGACGTTTGATTAGAGGAGGGTTGTTTTTCAGGAAGACCCACAACTTTTGTTACTTTGTAATTTGTCACTGGGTCACAATGTTTGTGATATCCTCTGACCCTGAAGAAGGGTATATATATTCTGAAGTGTGGTTTTGCTTTGGGGCTCACTTGTGGGAAGAGTTGTTTGATTTGGCCAGAAGAGACTCTGGGTAACCATTGAGCCCCCCATTTTTGAACACCCAGATGTTGGTGCTTCTCTCTCTGGTAACTATGTGTGTATGTAATGGTGAGACAGCTGGAAGCCCTTTGTGTTGGTGATGGTCTGTTGAATTGTGTTATTTTCTCTGTCTGTATTTTTTGTCTGCTTATGATTTTTTTTTCTGTTTTCTGAAGTTCAGGGCACTGATCTTTTCTCCTGAACTAAGTTAATTATATGTGTGTGTGTTTAATTAAAGATTGTTGACCCCTTTAAAGTTGCTTTTCTTTAGTAGAACTGATCCAAGAACCTGTGCTAGCAGCCCTCCCGAGTATGCTTACTGTTATAGATCCCTAGATTTGACACTATGAAGCTGGAAGGAACCTTGGAGATCATCAAGCTTATTCCCATTTTACAGATCAGGAAATTGAACCTTAGGGATATGATACGGCCTCTCCTTTCTTTGTTGAAAAAAAAAACTGCCCATTTTCTCCACTAGAAGCTTCAGATCCTCCAAATCTCTTAAAAATCTGTGCGTTCTCCATCACTGAAGTTTTTCAACAGATGTATAATAGGTCGAATCTCCCCAAATGAACAGACAATTTTGCTCAAAACATTGGGAGAATTAGGGGTGGCTAGGTGGCACAGTGAATAGAGTACCCAGGAGTCACGAGAACCTAAGTTCAAATCTGGCCTCAGACACTTAATGCTTACTAGCTGTTTGACCTTGGGCAAGTCACTTAACCCCAATTACCCTGCCTTCCTCCTGCAAAAAAAAAAAAATTGTAATGGTGGGAGAATTGGGGTGGGATGGAGATATTAACAAGAACCAGCTAGCATATGGATTCTCAGAGAACTCTAACTCAGGATAAACAGATCCATTAATATATCTTCCACAAATCATGAATTTAACTATCCATAGTAAACTTTTTAGCAACAACATTCTTTCAGTGAGATGAATCTTGGAGCACTAATATCCTTTCAGTCCATCAACAAGCATTTATTAAGAGCCTGCTGTGTGCTGGTTACTGTGCTAAACTTTGGGGATGCAATGAAAGGTAAACAGCAATCCCTGCTCTCACAGAGCTCACAATCTAATGGCGGAGACAACATACAAACAAGTATGTACAAACAAGCCAGAGACAGGATTAGCTGGAGATACAAGACAAAAGGAAGGCACTAGAACTGAGATCTATGACAATCGAAGTTGTGAATCAGCATCCAAGGGCAACTGAGGAGTTTATGATGGGCAAGAACAGGCAACCAGCTGGACAAGAGAAGGGAACAAGCATTTATGAAGTACTTACTATGTGCCAGACACTGTAGTAAGCGCTTTACAAATAAAATCTCTGGAGGCAGCTAGGTGGTGTAGTGAACCGGCCCTGGAGTCAGGAGGACCTGAGTTCAAATCCAGCCTCAAGCAGTTGACATGCTTACTAGCTGTGCGACCTTGGGCAAGTCACTTAACACGAATTGCCCTGCTTCCCCCCTCCAAAAAATAGAAAATATTTAAATTTTTTAAAAACCAAATAGTATCTCCTTTGTTATTTACAATCCTGGAAGGCATTATTATTATTATTCTCTTTGCATGGTTAAAGGAACTGAGGCAGCCAGAGGTTAAGTTGCCCAGGGTCATATAGCTATTAAATGTCTGATACTGGGTTTGAACTCAGGACTTTCAGAGCTCTGGCCACTGTGCCACTTAGCTACCTCCAACTACAGTACAAAGAATTATGACTAAGAAGCAGTTAAGTGGATGATCACAAAGCAACTGTATAACAAAAAATAAGATGAGGCAGACCTAGAATGAGACAAAGAGATGGCCAATAGAGAGCCCATATGCTTCTCTGGTATCCTAGCAACATGAAGTCACATCAAGAGCATGTGAAGAACGCCACCACCATGTTGGATGTTGTGGTAGCAAATTTATGGGGAAATGCGGATGAGGGACACATGAGATTGGCGTATCTGGCTGGGTTAAGGTATACATGGAATATCTACACCATTGGGACCACATATCTGTTTGAACATTAGACAATAACCCAAAAGTATGTTATAATAGAAAGAGCACAAGACTTCAAGTCAGGGGACCTACCTTAAAAGAATCTAAAGTGACTTGTCCCTTAATAATAATGTAACCATATGCTATTTTATAGTCAAATAGAAATTTTTAAAATTAGGCATATGAATGTAATTTTAAAATTAGGGATAAAGGACTTAGATCTGGGAGGAAGCTTTGAAATCATTTTGCCCAAGTGGGTTTTTAAATACATTTTTTTAGTTATCAGTCATCTGTTTTTTCCCCTTCTCACCTGCTCCCATTCACTAAAAATAAAAAGAAAGAGAAACACAGAAACTTTGTGTCATATAATCATTATCAAAAAAATCACTCCTTGGCAACATCCAAAAATATGTTTCACATTCTTGAGATGGGCAAATATTCTTCAGTCCTTTAGCATTATGCTTGCCCATTTATTTGATCAGTCCTCAAGTCTTTTAGACTTGTTCACTTTTATAATATTGATGTCATAATGTAAATTGTTTTCTTGTTTATGCTCATTTCACTCTTTATTGGTTCATACAAAACTTCCTAGGTTTTAAAGAAATTGTCTCTTTATTTCTTAAAGCACAACAGTATTCTATTACCTTCATATATAGTCATTTGTTCCATCATTCCCCGACTGATTGGCATCCCCTTAGTTTCCTGTTCTTTCCCACTACAAAAAGATATGCAGTAAATATTTTTGTACATATGGAACCTTTTTCTTCATCTTTGATCTCTTTGGGATACAAGACTAGTAGTAGTGGTATGGCTTTTGTCAAAGGACCTGCGCATTTAACAATTTTGCAGGCAGACTTCCAAACTGCTTTCCAGAATGACTAGGCCTACTTAGCTCTACCAACAATATATCAATGAACCTGTTTTCTGACAGCCCCTCCAACATTAGCCCTCTTCTTTTTTTTTGGCAAATGTATAATAGTATGGCAGAAATTAGATTTAACCTAATTTTGCACCTCACACCTTTTACCAAAGCACCAAATGGGTGTGTGCCCTAGATATAAAAGGTCACATCATAAACAAATTAGCGGGAAAAGGGAGAAATTACCTTTCAGATCTACTGATGGGAGAAGAATTCATGATCGAAAAAATGAGAAGCTCCTAAAAGATGAAATGGACAGTTTTGATTACATGGAAATGAAAAAAAGCACATTTTCCTGGTAAGAGTCTCATTTTCAAGATATATAAGGAACTGATTCAAATTTATAAGAATATGAGTCATCCCACAATTGATAAATGGTCACAAATAAATATGAACAGATAGTCTGAAAAGGAACTAAAGCACTCTATAACCATATTTTTTAATGCTCCAAATCACTAGTAGTTGGAGAAATGGTCATTAAAGTAACTGAGGTTCTGCTTCATGATCATCAAAATGGCACAAATGGGGAGTTCTTGGGCTTTTTGCATGTCATGGATTTCTTTGGTTATCTAGAAAAGTCCATGGACCCCTTCTCAGAATAATGATTTTAAATAATATGAGGAAATGTTAAATTTCAGTTAAGGATTAGTGAAAATAAGATATCATTCTCTCATCCAAGTTGACCCCTTGAAATCTATGCACAGACCACTTGGGTGCCCATATACTCCAAGTTAAGAATCCTTGATCCAACTCAACCCTTTTCACTGTATAGATCACAAAAGTGACTTGCTCACGAACACCTTAGAAAAAATAACTTCACCTTGCTGGGCCTCAGTTTCACCATATGTAATGTGAGAGGATTGAAACATGGCTTCTAAGGTCATCTCATTTCAAAATATGTGAACTTGTGATCACAAACTTGCTCCAAAAGAGGGTGTCAACAGATTATCGATATACTCCTGTAATGTTAATGAAATCAGAAGATCTTCCATGCCCCTTTCTATTGGCACCTACTGAAGGCACTTGGCACCTCAAAGGCTTAGCTCCTTACTTCCAGTTAACTCCTTGGGAGTAATCACAGCTGGAGTTGAGAGGAGAGTGG
>CM053597.1:24345927-24371718 GCA_028646575.1 Pseudocheirus occidentalis | reverse complement strand
TAATTTGACCAGGGTCACACAGTACCTGAGATTAGATTTGAACATAAGTCTTCCTGAGTTCGAATCCAGCACTCTGCTGTTTTTTTACAACAGCATCCTTAAACACACACACTCTCATTCTCTCCCTCTCTCCCCCTCTCCCTTCTCTTTCTTCTATAGCTTCTATTAAGCTTTTACTAGCTGGGCATCTAGCCCGGGTCAAGTTCATTGTACTTCTGATCTTTGCTGAGATACCTGGATCCTGCAATGTCCCACCCCACCAATGAACTTTGTAAAAATATAGAAAAAATCTACACAGAAAATTGTACTGTGCCTTTGAGAAAACAGTTCCTATTGAGCCACTTAATATAACAGATGAGGCACTGTAGCCTAGTGGGTAGTTAACTGGGAATATGTCTCTGCCATACACTAGCTGCTTATTCAAAAATAATAACAACAGAATAAACTAATAATATAATAATTAGTAATAATATAATAATTAGTCATTTATCTTAAGTTGATTACTGCTTTATTGGCAAATTAGATATTAATTAAATTAATGATTATTAGTCATTCAAGTAATTTATTGAATTGATTGGTGATTAATTTAATTATTTTTATGACCAAAGTCTTTATTAAAATGTGTTTTTCATTAATATGTTTTCATACATACAATATATACACACATATATTCTGACACACCTCACAAATCACCACCAGATGTTTAACTAATAAATTAAAACTAAAAAAAAAGAGGGTGTGAAGAGACAGGGAAGGTGGAACTGAAGGGATAAAATTTGTGCTTCATCTTGTAAGAAATGGCATCTTTCCCAGAGCTACATTGGTGTAAATAACCATAATAGCCACAATAACATAATGATATCAATTATTAAGTATTGTAATTAATAATTATATCAATCAATAATTATTCATAGCAATCATTATTATAATTAATAAGAATTATAATAGTAGCCATGACTAACATTTGTATAATGCTTACCATGTGCCAGGCATTGAGTTGAGTACTTTGTCATTATCATCTCATTTGACCCTCAAAATAACCCTGAGAAGAAGGCTATTCATGCCCAGGTAATTCTCCAGAACTATACGTTTCAGGACAGTCAATGATCTGCATTGGTAGGTATATTCTCTTCATCAGGAGTGCCCTCTGTCAACAAGATCACAGGTCTAGACCAACTATGATGACATTAACTCCAATGATAACAGATGCTTCTATAGCTTCTTAAGATGGCAGGAACAAAAGAGGGCTTAGTGAATTCAAACTAATTTGAAAATGATTAAAATGTATGACTGTGGCTGAAGTTACAGATCAATTGGAAGTTAGCAGATTGAGATTTAATTTAATTAAGGAAATGTTATTCTTTAAAATAAAAAAAAAGTCCAGTGCCTTGTTAGTCTTAGTAATAACGCTTCATTTCTAAACAATAACCCCCAGAGTAATACAGTCCATTGTTACACAATACACAAAATCGAAATGCTCATAAATAGATTAGGTCTTTGGTCCTGATTCACAAGCATGATTCATGGCCCTAGAACTGCCTGTGCTACTGCATGGCTGTGCTTAATCACATTAGCAATCTTAAACATGAGGTCATCCCCACCTATGGGAAGGAGACAAGTGCTAGAAAAAGGAGACAAGTTGCTTGCTGGAAGGTAGTTGGGCATTCTGATAGAGACCCTTCCCCATGACAGCCCAAACCAAAATGGCCAGATCTGGCTGCCAAACCAGCTCAGTTCAATTCAATTCAATTTAATCAACATTTATTGGGCATCTCCTATGTGCCAAGCAGGAAAGACAAAGGCTGTAGAGAAAACAATATTAATACAGTAATTAGAGCTGTCGACTTCGTTTAACAAGGTTACAATTTCAGGAAATCTCACAGCCTTTTTGTTTTGTTTGTTTTTATGGAAGAAAAATATATGTTTTATGGCTGCAAATCATGGAATACTGCGGTCTCCAAAGGACCCAAATTACAGGTTGCCCAAAGGGCAAAGGAGGGATGCATGGTGGGTATAAACAGACTACAGTTTATTATCAATGACTAATTGTGTACAAAAGCCCATGTAAAAGATCTCATAAAAGATCTATATGGCTGTTAAAGGAGATGTCTATCTTGCAGGGGGAGAAAGGGGTAACAGATGGACCAGCGTCAGGGTGAAGTGGAACGTACATAATCATTTCCCACCTGGCTGCTCACCTGGATTGTATCTTTGACTCTAGTAACCTAAGATCTTCCTGCAAGGTGACATCATCTGAAATGCACACTTTCTTCAGTGCTCCTGCTCCTCGGATTGGAGGGGGTGGGGGTGGTAATCAGAGAGCTCCTCCTACATTCTCTATTTAAGGAAGGGACCTAAAGCAGACAGAGCATCATTTCCCACCTGACTGCCAGATGACATCCTTTTTACACCAGGTATCTTCCATCTCTCCCTATCCAACCCCTTTTTTTTCTTTTCTTTTTTTTTTAGATTTAATTTACTTTATTCTACTCGATTCATGCTACACCCCTCCAAAATATTAACAAGCAACCCCTTCTCTTTCATTTTCTTTTTCTATGTTGTCTCTTCCATTATATTGTGAGCTCTTTGAGGACAGGGACTGTCTTTTGCCTTTTTTCTTTTTTGCATTCTCAGCATGTAGTATACTGACTGGCACATAGTAGGCACTTTATGTTTGTGTTGTTCATTTTTCAATTGTGTCTAACTCTTCATGACCCCATTTGGGGTTTTCTTGGTAAAAATACTGGAGTGGTTTTCCATTTCCTTCTCCAGCTCACTTTACAGATGAGGAAACTGAGGCAAGCTTGCCTGGAGTCACACAGCTAGTAAGTGTCTGAAAACAGATTTGAACTCAGTAAGATGAGCTTTCCTGATTCCAGACCCAGCACTTTATCTATCCATTGTACCACCTAGCTGCCAAAACTTTATTTACTGAGAACTGACTAAACATAAAAAATAAATAAATAAATGTTAAAGTTGGGATATTAAGGAAATTTTGCTCTACTCTGTGCCTCCTTCCCCTCCTCCAAAAACCCCCAAATTTTGGATGGACTCCTCTTGCCTCCCAATGAAGGATTTATGGGAAAGCATGGACAAGAATCACGAAGGATAAGAATGTATGGACCAGTTGCATGGACACATCATTGGAGAGAATTACAGTATCATCAGGGAAATCTCAGATTTATCAATGCACAGGGATGGGGATGGTTCTCTCCTACAAATGCAAAGACAGAGGGAACTCATAGGTGAGGAAATACTCTACCAGTGCAGGTCAGTACCTTCTCCACGATTTGTAGTCTTAGAGAATTGTCTAGTGCACTAAAGCATAAAACAATAAAAAATAAGGTAGGCACGCCTTGGGAAGGGTTGTTGCTCATTAGTTAAACCCAACTTCCCTTTTAAAACTCAGAGAGACTGTCACATTATTCTGACACTGTAATTTATTCCCCCTTGCCTCTCACCATTCCTCCCCTGCTAGTATTCCTTAGAAACATTTGTCTGCTACTTCCCTCTACATTAATTATTCAGTACTATGTCTGGTTTCTCTTAAAAGGTTTGAGGCAGAACTATTAAGTGATCTTTGAATTTGTTTATTCTGGTTAGAAAGTGTTTGGAAAATGTATCTCTAAATATGACCTTTTGACAATCTCTAATTGACTATTCGATTGTTTGGTTGTTGTACTCCTCAAGACTCAGCCCAGCCCCCACTTCCTGTCCCAAAAGCCACAAGGAGACATGCATGAGTTGATAATTCAGTGGGCCACAGTGACACAGGAACCAGATAAGAAATTTAGCACATGATTCATTCATTGGAGTCCCTGGAGCAGAGGGGTACTCATCTGTCTACTCCCACCCAACCCCCCTTGTCTGTAGGACTGGATAAATTTGAGTCAGCTCATTGGGATGCATGAAGAATCCCCCTGCATCCACAAAACAACATGGCCAGTGCCAGGATCAACAATGTTTTAATCCTCCATTGCAAGAAGAGTTAGAGAGAAAGATTCTCTTGGGAAAAGAAGAATCCTTAATACCCCTGAGGTGGGAGATTCACAGGATCAAACATTCCCTGTTGCCCATAATAGAAGTGTGTGGAAATGGCTTGGGAGTTTTTTGGATGAGGAGAAAGGGGCATGAAGTAGAGGGAGTTTCCTTAATATCTCAACTCCTCTTTATTTTTAAAAGGTTGCTTGGTGGAGTGGGGGTAACAGAGATTTCTTCATGACAATTCCCATGATGCTACAACATCACAGGGATTTTTTTAAAAAGACATCTTATGACCAGGAATCATTAAAGAGAACCAAAGTTTTAGAATAGGGTTTAATTTTGTAAATTCAACCATTCCCCCTTAAGTTCACCTGTATTAAAATAACCTGACTTTGGACCCCCTTTTCTGGGAGAATGAAAAGCACAAATTTCTCCTGGAAAGTTGAATGTGTTCTGATGAGCCACCAAGCTGTAGACACAACATCAAAGATATGGATTTCATCTCCAGCTTCTACACATTAACCATAAAATCTTTGGGTTAAGCAAGTGGGAAGGCTGCCAGGGTACATACAGCTATTAGATACTGTCAGATGAAGAACCCTGCTTAATAAAATGCTGAATCATTTGAAAGGCCTTCACAATCTGGCTTCTGCTTAATTTTCCATTCAAATTTCTCCCTCTTTCCCTTCATGTACCTGCCATTCTAGTCCAACTGACCTGCCTGTAATCTACACCACAGGATACTCTATCTCCTTCCCTCCTAGCTTTGTACAAGGGATCCTCTGTATTTGAAATAAATGTCTCCCTCGTTTCCTCCTCATATTACACATAACTTCCTTAACAACACAGGTCAGGTGGTACCTTCTACATTAAGCATTTCCTAATCCCACCACCACTTCAAGTTGTCAATGTCCTTGCCCTCTTGACATTTATAATAGTTATTATTATAATTTTATGCTATAAATGAATTATTTTAAATCATAATTGTTTTATTGTATATTAATTTAATATTATATTACATTTATTTTAGTGACAATGAGTGAACATTTATATAGCACTTACTACATACCAGCACTTTATAATTATTAACTCATTTAATCCTCAAAATCCTGGAAGGTAAATGCTATTATTATCCCAATTTTACAGATGAGGAAACTGAGGCAAACAGTGGTTAAGTGACTTGCCTGGGATCACACAGCTAGTAAGTACCTGAGGCTGAATTTGAACTCAGGTTATTATTATACATTATTCTCTGCACAACACCACCATTCTCTAAATTACTTTGTATTGATTATTAGATTCTTCATATTTCTTTGTAGACATGTTTTATCCTCCCAGCAGAAGATAAGCTCCTAAAGGGTATTGACAGCTTTGGGTTGTTTTTTTTTTCTCTTGCATCCCCTGTGTCATCCATACTAGGCTCTTCATAAATATTTGCTGAATTAAATTTAATTAACCATCAGCCCCTCCAACTAATCAGCAGTCAGCCAGTAATAAATGTTTATTGATTGACTGACTGACAGCACAGCTCTCTTCCTACCAGGGCTGGTTTCTCAGAATCTCCTCTACATTATGGAGGAGGCATCTTTCCTCGGGACAGTCATCCCAATAGTTTGCCAGTGTTTTTGAGCACCCAGCAAGACTCTTCACTGGTGCAATTTTAGCATTCTTCCAAACAGGGTCAGACTGGTGCTTTGGGTGGAAAATTCAGTCGGCTCCAATTCTAATACACTTGGTCAGTAGGCAGAATTGCCAGGAGTGACAAGGACACTATTATTCCTTTCTTGTTCCCCTATAAAACTATAACCACGTTTTAAAGGGGGTGGGTGGAGAACATGTGCTTTCTGTACTAGCATAACTTCACTTGCAAGGTCTGCAGTATTAGGATATAAGAAGACTTTGTCACCAAAAAAAGATTGGCAGTCGATGAATAAACATTTATTAGGCACCAGCTATTTGTCAGGCATTGTGCTATGAGTGTGAGGGATAACAATATAAAAGTGAAACAGTCTCTGCTTTCAGGATTTATTTTCTCTCAGGAGAGCCAACATGTATAGAAATTACTATACTGCTCACAGCCACCATCTTAGCTCAAACCCCCATCACCACTCACCAGCACTGCTACAATGACCTCCTAAATGGGCTCCAATCTCTCCTCCACAGAGCCGCCAAAGGCATTTTCCTTAAGCACAAGTCTCATCATGCCATTCCCTATCTCAATAAACTCCAGTTGCTCCCTATTACCACCAGGAATAAATACCAGCTCATCTGTTTTGGCCTTTAAATACTTTACCAATCTGATACCATCCTACCTTTCCAGTATCCTTATAAATTACTCACTTTTTCTTACTCTATGGTCTCGCCAAACTAGCTTTTTCATTATTCTACATCTGAACCATCACCTCTACTTCCTCTTCCTCCTCCCTATTCTGTCCTTTGGTCCCTCTGCTCTGATGAATGAGCTGTTACTTTATCTTTTTTTTTTTTTGCTTTTTGGAGGGCAATTGGGGTTAAGTGATTTGACCAAAGTCACACAGCTATTAAGTGTGTCAAGTGTCTGAGTCCAGGGTCAGTGTTCTATGGGCCACCTAGCTGCCCCCCTGTTATTTTATCTTGCCAGACCCAAGCCTAGTCACTCTTTCTGCCTATTCCCCACCATACTGCTCTGCAGGGTCCACCCTCTTTCCAGCTTTTCTTCATATGTTGTCTTACCCCAGTCAAATATAAGTTCTTTGAGGTCCAGGATTCTCTTGCTAGTTTGTTTTTGTAACTCTGTGCTTAACAAAGTGCATAATAAATGTTTGTTGACTGATCTACTGACTCCATCAGATCTAAGCTTCTCCACTACCCCTCTTGCTGATATTCTCCAGCCAGGTTATCATCTTTTATGGAATGATAAAAAGAAATGTCTTTATCCTAACTCAAACCTCTTTCCTAGTTGACCCTTAATTGCCTTTCTCCAAGGAAAGCATTAACCCGTCCTTTCAAATCTCATTTTGCTACTCTTTCGAGTATCAACCATATTAAGATTGCAGAATTTCCATCCTAAGAACACTTTGCAAACATAGACATTCTAGAAGAACTTCCAGCTTTAGTAACAAGAGAATAAGATGGATGATTTAATCCTCACTACCTCCCTGAGGAAATTATTAACACTTCACTATCCTTGTGTTGGAACAGAAATAGATAACTAGCAGAAAGAGAACCAGTAGAGGAAAAAAACTTCTCCCACATTTGTTTGCAGCAGTCTCCCAATTAGGTATGTATTCAAAGGTGTCATCTCCATCCTCAAAGACTTCTGGGATCCTGGCCACATTCTGAATGGAAAGTGCTTTGGATGTTATAGTGTAATCATTTCCATATGGCTCAGTTGGAAAGGGATATGCTGGAAGAAACATCAGCACATAAACATAAAAAAGAAAGCTGCTCACCAAGGGATCACAGTGAGGACAAGAAGTTAGAAATCAAAAGACTGAGGCAAATCATAATAATTCCTAGTGTTTAAATAGCACTTTAAGGCTTACAAAGTAGTTTATCTAGGAAAGGGAGAGAGGTGGGGAAGTTGGATTGCAGCCCACCTCAGGAAGCATGCTTGGGGATGGGGCTAAGGGGACCATTCCATGGAGGATGAGCAGTAATGAGTCTGAACCCTGGAAGCTTCCAATGAGGCATGTGTTCCAGCCTCTCATTCCACCAAAGCCTTCTGGTCAGTTCCCATGTGACACCCCTCCTCACCCCTGGAGGGAAGCTGAGTCAAAGAGGATCAGGCACAGAACTGTAAGAGCTGCCTATTCAGAGGGCTTATTTAAGGCAAAGGCAACATCTCCTCTCACTGTCTTCTTCCTTTCTCCTAAACACATGGCTTGGGGGAGAGACAGACAGACAGAGTAGAGGGAGAGAGGGAGAGAGAGAATGCTGTGGTGGTTGTTCAAAAACGGCAACAAGACTATGTCTAGGTGAGCCTGATTCTGGCTGTCAAAGCCTTATCTGCCCCTTCTGTTTCATGTTTGTCTCTCTAACTACAGTAGAGTGAATGGTGATTTTGAGATGGATGTTCATGGCCTTGGTGGCAGCCCCATGAGTTGAAGGGTCAGGTGTTCCTGGGTCTTGGTTCTGGTTGCCCAGGGAAAGATACTACACAATTGTTACAGCATTTCTTGGAATGGAAGATTACCATTGACAAGAGAATGAACCCAAGTCAGGCCCTGGCTTGCCTGAAGATACACACTTCAAAGGAACTGTTCATTTAGTGCAGAGCTAAAGACAAAGGTTAAATGGTTATTTAGCAATCCCATAAAATGTTTCATGTTTTGGCCAGGCATGGTAGCACAGAGCTGTAAGCCCTGCTGCTGGAAAGACTAAGGCCAATGGATCACTGTGCTGGGGATCTCTGAGATGCGTAGGCCCATGCTAGTCAGGTGTCCATACTAAGTCAAGCAACAATATGGAATATGGTGAGCCCTCAGGCAGAGGACAATCAGACTGACTGAGGAGGGGCAAACTAGTCCAGATCAGAAAGTTTCCATGTCAACCAAGAGTGAAATCAGCTTCCAGCCTGGACAAGGTAAAGAGAGTCATTCTCAAGGCAAAAAAAAAAAAAATAGTTTCATGTTGTGATGATTTGAATATCAGACACTCCTGGGAGAACATAATAGTTATGGATTCATGTTTCATGTTAATGTGTTCTTAAGAGGTTTTTATGTTTTTGCTATGTCTTTTGTAGTAGAGGAAATTGGTAGCTGTACTCTGCTTGGCCTATTTTGCAGATTGAGTGACCCCTCTAAGAAGAGAGCCTACTAATCACTTTTGGTAAGAATGTGGACAGAAGCAATTCCTAAGCTTTGCTTAAGACATTGACTCCAGGGTTCTGGAGGAGGGATATAATGAACCAGAGACAATGAAAAATAAGGCAATCTTTTCCTTTGGAAGCCAGGGTCCCCCCAGATCTGAACCCAGTCTCCTTAAACCTAAAAACAGGGATATTATTTGGAGATGGTATCCTTAGACTCCCCTGCACCCACCATGGGCTAGCAAGAGTACATATACATTATCCCCTAGCCTCATAATCCTGTGAGGAAGATATGGTAGTTATTAGTATCTGTGTTTTATTAACAACAATAATAACTGATATTTACATAATACTTAATTTAATATAATACTTAACATTTTGATTCTCAGAAAAAACCTCGTGAGATGGGTATAATACATATTATTATGCCCATTTTAATAATGATGATGAAGGTTGACATATTGATGTGGTGGTTCTCTGTCATTCACTTTGGAAGAGGACCAATGGCATCCCAGGGTGATGACTTGCACATACTTTGGATTTAAGTGAGGCAGAGTTGTCCCAAAGTTGTCAGCCTCTCTCTCTCCTCCAGGGTCATCCAAGTACTATGGCAAGACAAAAGTTAAAAATGACTGGTGACGGCCCAGGATGCAGTGGATGACCTTGGAATCTTCCATGTCAAACCAGTCTTTAAGCACTCCACAACACCTTCTTAAGCCCCCTTCATGACTGTTAGAATAAATTGTTCTCATCCTCCCATTCCACTGGGGGAAGTCTTCACATGCTTGGGGTAGACATCCCCCTAATTCACCTACAGGTCTGAGGTTTGTTGGTTACCCTCAACCTTGTTGAGCCCATCTACCAAAATGGTTTTATTAAGGTGGGACCACTATACATGCTTCCACTTCTTGGAGCCACAGGTAAAAGTTGAGTGACAGTTGGACACCAAAGGTGGATGAGCAACCCTGAAGAGGACATGGAAGACCTCACACCAGGGGTTCTAGTCCTCCCTGAATACCTTGGACATCTTTACATTCACATTATACGGTGCTTAAAGGTTTGCAAATCTCTTTATATAAATAATCTCATTGTTCTTCTTTCATACTTACCGTTTTCATAAAATAAGCCCTGGCAGTGTGGCTTTCGACTTCACCACTACTGAAAGTGCTCTTTCCAAGATTTCAAGTAGGTCTCCTAACTCTTCAACCTAATTACATTTTCTCAGTTCCCATCCTTCTTAACCTCCAAGAAGCTTTTGACATAATTGACCTAGACATTCTATTCTCCTTAGATTTTTTTTTGCATTACTCTCCCCTGCTTTTCCTCCTTTCACTCCCAATCATTCCCTCTCAATCTCATTTGCCTATTCATCATTTATGCCCAACCCCTTTGTAGAGGGGGACCCCAGGACATTATCTTAAACCTTTTTTTTCTATTCACTACACTCGAGTCTAGACTAATAGTGTCAAATTCATAAAGAGATGAATCCCTCCCTGAATAGTGACTTAGAAAACCACAAATTAACTTGATCTGCATGGTATTGGGGTGACTAGGTGACACAGTGGATAGAGTGCTGGGCCTGGAGTCAGGTAGAAATGAGTTAAATCCTGCCTCAGATATTTACTTAGCTGTGTGACCCTGAGCAAGTCCCCTAACTTTGCTTGCCTCAGTTTCTTCATCTGTAAAATGAGCTAGAGAAGGAAAAGGCAAACCGCTCCAGTATCTTTGCCAAGAAAACCCCAAATGGGGTCATGAAAAGTTGGACATGACTCAACAACAATAAATCTAGGCCCCATGAGAACAATTTATAATTGGAGATCAAAGATGTTCATGAAAAATTTACATTTGTGAAACAATGCAGCTACTTCCCAATTAGTGGGAATAATGAATGCCCTAACATGGCTACTTGCATTATTTGAATTTTCACTACAAATTTGCATTGGGCTGGAAACAATTACCATATTTACATAATTATAGCTTCAAATAGTGCTAATTTGAATACATTAGATGACTTCAGAGGACTCATTATTGAATCATCAAGACTTGCCTATAAACATGTAGAAACTATTAAAAGTGCACTCACTGAAAATTTTCCATTCCAGACACTCACAATAATATCAGTTACACTTCCTCTTCTGAAATTCCTTTTCACATATAACAGATAAAATATTTGCAAACTGTTATTGTTTAATCAATTAGTTATGTCTGAGTTCTCATCACTCCAGATGGGATTTTCTTGAGAAAGACACTGGAGTGGTTTGCCATTTCTTTCTCCAGCACACTTTACAAATGAGGAAACTGAGGCAACCAGGGTTAAGTGACTTGCCCAGGGTCACACAGCTAGCAAGTGTCTGAGGCTCAATTTGAACTCAGGTCCTTCTGACTCCAAGACCAGGATTCTATCCACTAAGTCACCTAGCTGACTCAGATTACAAATACTAAACATCAATAAATATTAGTCAAGACAATTGTGGGAAAGTAAGAGCATCTATGTAATGATTGCTACTTTTTAATTCTACTACTGTAAAATTATTCCTTTCATATATCACACTGATTTAGAATAATAGAACTGAAGCATTAGAATGAACTTAAGTGATCATCTAACAACTCAGCTTCCTCATTTTACAGAGGAGGAACTTGGAGTACAGAGAGTTGGAGTCCACAAATATTAATTATAGGACCTGGTTTTTTAAGCCACTTCCCTATCCACCCATCACCTTACAAGTTGCGTGACCTTGTCAAAATCACTTCTCTTTTTCTGAGAACATGTTTCCTCATCTGTAAAATGGAGCTCCCTTCCAGTTGTGAATCGTATGAGCCTGTGACTGACCAACCTTTCATTATGCAGGGGGTACATAGAGGAGTCTGTATTTGAGTGGAGGTCTTCTACATCCCCATTCTGTGACTGCTGGGTTATCGTGGCCAAAATCAGCCTGATTATTATCATTATACTAGAAGAAGAAGCTGGAAACATTTACAGAATCACCTTTAATCTTGCTCCATTGTAGGATTTTTAACAAATCTCCGTATCCAATTTCAAGAAGGTAAGCTTGCTTTTAACGAACAATAAGGCATTCTTAGCCATGTGTAAACATATGTTTTGGCTGAAGTAGAAACTCTGTGTAAAGTCAACAATAGGCAGCTAATCTCAATTATACTTGCCAATACGGCGAATTTACATTATTGACCTTTTCATTAATCGTGCCTGGTGAGCTTTTCATATCCCAGTTTACATAATGCTTCTATTCCTACATCGAAGGGACACCAAAGTCTAAGAGGAGCAGCAAGGTGGTACAGTATATAGACCATTGGGCCTGGAATTGGTAACACATGAGTGCAAATCTGGCTTCACACAATGACTAGCTAAGTGACCCTGGGCAAGTCACTAAACCATGGCTTGCCTTATCTTATAAAATGGGGGAAATAATAGCACCTACCTGCCAGGGCTGTTGTAAGGATCAAATGGGGTAATAACTGTGAAGCACTTAGCATGTCGTCAGACACATAATAGGTACAATGTAAATATTAGCTCATTATTATTCTCATCCTTCTTCATATGATAATCGCAAGGACCAAGTTAGACAATGGATGTGAAAGGCTCTGCAAACCTTAAAGTGCTGCTGTCCTTAGTGGCAGCGGCAGCAGCAGCAGCAGCAGCAGCATTTCCTTTCCATATCTTGCTCCAGAAGTAGTACTAAATCATATCACCATTCATCTACCCACTCTCCCTGTGACGTCCTGAACCAAAGCATCCTTTTTGGCCATCATTCCCTTATATATATATGCTGTCTCTCCTGGCTAGAACATAAGCTTCTAGAGGTGCAGGACAGTTCTGGTTCTGTATTTGTATGCCCAATGCTCAGCACAGAGTCCATAGCAAGTGCTTAATGAATGTTGTTTTGTTTTGTTGGTGGTTTTTTTCATTTATTTAATCAAGGGTTATCTGGCTGAGCAGGAGAGCAAGAAGGGATCCATTTCAAAATGAAAGTGATTGAAAAGCCAAAGCTACGCATCAAAATTAAAATGAAAAAGAGCAAAACTACTGATTTTCACTGATGCTGCCATTTATTATGAACATGGGTCAGAAGTGGGATTTTTACACTTTATTTTATATTTGTATTGCTCTAATTTTCTCAGCCTGATGATTCCTAAGTTTCATATATCACTAAGATTTATTGATATTTGACAAGGGACTTGAGAACTTGATTCAATATGAACACATGGATTCTGGTCTTACCGCTGGGTTGATTTTTTTTTCATTGTTGAATAGTTTCAGCATGAAGGCTTGTCTTCTTTTTACAGTTAATTAATATGTATCTGTGGATTACTTTCCTCTCAGGGTTTTTGTGGGGGACTATTAGTGAGCTTTAGATTTATGTAGTCTAAAGTCTAATTTTAAATCACTTTATACTCTTAGAAGCATAACACAAATGATTTCTATGAATTAATAAATACATTGGAAAATAATAAGCTCTGAATTATTAGAGCAATCTTCTATTAAGGTGTTAAAAGAACAAACATTAGGAAGAAACTGAGTGGCTTAAAAGGTAGCTGGAATTAAAGCATGAAATGAGAATCCCAAATTCTTATTATGGGAGAGAGGAGGGATAATTGCATATTTAACCCCAGTCCCAAAGTCTATTGATATGAGACTCTCTCCTCATTGGTGGAAATCAATGACCCACACCTCCATGAGGGGCTTCCCTTTCTTTGGACTTCCTTTGAGTCTTCAGTCTCCTTTTGAGGTTCTATGGCAGTGGTTCTCAACCTTCCTAATGCTGCAACCCTTTAACGCAGTTCATGTTGTGGTGACCCCGATCATAAAATTATTTTCATTGCTACTTCATAACTGTAATTTTGCTACTGTTATGAATCTATCTGATATGCAGGATGTGTTTTCATTGTTACAGACTGAACATAACCCACAAGTTGAGAACTGCTGTTCTATGGGTTCTGCAGTTGCATCTGGCATTTCTGGTCTCCAGCTTCCAGAGAGAAGGTGGAAGATCCTAAATCCAATTCATGTATGATAAATGATCTCTCCAGTCTTGTTAAAATCTACCTTATCTTCTCCTCTTTTTCCAGCTCCTATCTTCATGATCATTTCCCATGTCTTTCTCACCAAGAGTACAAATTCATTTTCATCTCCCCTTCTGTATTTACTGAAGCCTGTGTTTGCTATTCCAGTCAAAAGTGGGCTTGAAAAATAAGAAATGTTTCTCTTATTAACCAATAATTAGATATCAGCATCAAGAATGCCTCCCTAACAGAAAGCCTATGAAATGTCTGAATGCTAATAGGGTTAGGCACTCTAACAAGGAAGGACAGCAACTTCTCTGAAATTTAGAGTTTTAGTGAACTTTAGCAAGGTTAAGTGGCTTACCTAGGGTGTCACATAACTGGTATGTATCAGAGGCAAGGCTTGACCAGGTTCCCCTAGCTATCGTGCTTGCTTTTTTTTCTTTCTTCCTTCTTTCCTTCCTTCCTACCTTTCTTTCTCTTTTCTCTCTCTCTCTCTCTCTCTCTCTCTCTCTCTCTCTCTCTCTCTCCCTCCCTCCCTCTCTCTGTCTGTCTGTCTCTCTCTGCCTCTCTCTCTCTGTCTCTCTGTCTCTCTCTCTTTCTTTCTTCTTTCCCTTCTCTTCCCTTGGTCCACATAGGGTACCATACAGGAATGTAAATTTTTATCACTGAAACTTCACAAAATATCTTGGGGTTTAAGGACTAAAGTTCTTTCTTAAAGGACCATGCCTTAAACTCAAATCACTCATCTATTTATTGGCCAACAATAACGTCCAAGGCCAAACCCCACTTGGTCATTGCTTGGGCCCTGATCGGCTCCCAGTGAAAGTAAATGGCAATTGTTTATGTTTTGGCCAGAAACCTCAAGGGTCTTCCCCTTTTGGGTTGACTTTTTTTTTTTTTACTATGAAAAAGATGCCATTTTCTGGCTCATTTCTTATCTAGCTATAATCATTGAATGGGCATTGTCATTTTAAGTCAGTCAAATTAAGACCAGTTAAAGACCTTGGTTTAAAAAGACCAATGTCTTCCATTTGCATCCAGAGTCAGCTCCAGTCCTCCTTATCTATATTTTGACACTGGACCCAGAAGGCTCTGAGGGTTAAAGTGAGGCTGGTAACTTTGCATAGCCCTGCCTCACTTGAATCCAATTCACTTGCATGTCATAGTATCATCTCCCTGATGTCACAGTCTTTTTTGAGAGCAAAGGACAAACAACAACTCTCAATTCATAATTTCTTATGTTCCAGGCATTGGGGATATATATGTTTTTAATTAAAAAAGAACCATCCCCGACTTAACAGTTACATTTACTAAATAGTCCTTATTTTTCTGTCATTTTCAAAACAATAGCAAGCAAAATCAAATGTTTATAATAAAAATTTAATTGGGGTCAGGAAAAATAGCTATTGCTGTTTACTTATTAGGCATATCAAATAACAATTTTTCAATGCTTTGACTTAATTGAGTAGATATTCTTAACAACTAAGGCAAAGGTCAAGACAATGAGAGCAGCGCCCAAAATTCCAAGAAATGACTCTGCCAGATTTTGAAAAAAGAAACAGATACAAAAAATGTCACTCTTTTGGCCCCTTAAAATTAAAACCTAAGTACCTTCCTCAGAGAATTTGTCCTAGTTGTGTGTTCTAAAGACCACACTGTCAACTTTGAACACAATGAATTACAGTAAAACCACAAACATTTGAACAACTGAAAAGCCAGTTTGGATAGATGGGGGAGCACAGGACAGTGAAAAGGACATTGCTTCTAGAATCAAAAAACCTGAGTTCAAATGAGTCTCTACCAATTACCCTCTCTGGGCTTAAGTTTCCTCAGCTATGTGGTGAAGTCAAGAAGAACCTGAATTCAAATCTAGCAAGTCCCTTAACTCTCTGCCTCAGTTTCCTTATCTGTAAAATGAGCTAGAAAAGGAAATGGCAAACCATTCCAGTATCTTTGCCAAGAAAACCCCAAATGAGGTCGCTAAGAGTCAGATATGACTGAACAACAACAAAACTTTGTTACTTTTAAAAAACAAAGGGAGAGAGATGGTAGACCACAGGTGCTCCATGAAGCACATAGCTTCAAATAGAGCCGATGAACTGATTTGTTTGAGGCAGGTTGGTGGGTATAGCATTGGACCTGGAGTCAAGAGAGATGTGAGTTCAAATCTAGCCTCAGACATTTACTAGCTGTGTGACCCTGGACAAGTCACTTAAAGGAAAGAAGGGAATAAACATTTATATAATGCCTCTTATAGGTCAAGTACTGCACTAAGTGCTTCACAAATAGTTGACCCTACAGTAAGATCTCTTGTGATATTATTTAACCTCTCTCTGCCTTGTTTTCATCATCTATAAGATGGGGATAATAACAACATCTCTCTTTCCATGCAGGTCAATGACTTTTCACTATGATCTGTGGAAATTGTCATCACAAAATGAATTCCTATGTGCTGTGGATTGGAGACTTTTCCGGCATTAAAATTATATATATTTGGATAATGTCAGTATCTCTAGTGTTTGTAGTCTTGTATGTTTTCCCTAGGATACTGCCTCTCATGCTTACCCATAACTGGAACTAGACCTAGACAAAGTCCTGCTTTAGTGAATAGAGAAGAATCATTTGTAATGAGCATATCAAAGCAACAGCCAGAGCAATTGCTGGCCAGTACTGCCCTGGGTCATTTCATTTGTGGTGTTTAAGTGAATTTCTAAAATTCTTAAAAATCATTTGCTCTGTCCTAGGTACACATCCTCCTCCATGATCCTACTGCCATTATTCATTTGTTCAGTGCAACCCCCTTTTCACTAATATTGTAAAGGTAAACATCACTTCATTCCCTCTGTGAATCATCACAAGTTCTCAATCAGTGAACCTGGAATTAATGAAGTTTGCCCAACTAATTTAACAGTTACATCACCTGCAGATTCACCAAAGAAGTGCAGCATCTGGAAGAGAAAAACCAGGCGAACAAATAACAAATGGAGCCGGCTTCATCTCCCTCTGAATTTTGAGTCAAAATAGGGCCCGAGCAGAGACTTAAAGATGTGTCCCAGTAGGGCACACCAAGAATGCCCTAGGTTATTAAAGGACATCTGACTTCCGCAGAAGGTAGTTATGAATATTCAACAAGCTATTTCTCAGAGAAAAGCCAGGATTAGCAGATATATGTTGTTATTGCATTGTATTATTCTACCTTACCTTATACCCAATCCGTGTAAAATGAGGGAGGGAGAGAGAAAAAGTTAAGGATCAAGAGAAAGCTCCCACATATGCCAAAAAAAAAAATTGTTTACAGCATTGCTTTTTGTGATAGCAAAGCAGCAGAAACAGGAGAATATCTAGGCAAAGGCTGGTAGGAAACCATAACGGAATGCCATTGAGTCCTCAGAAAACTCAATCTCACTCAGAAGTGCGGATTATGAAGAGTTCAGAGAAACCCAGTAGACAGGACCAAAAGAAACATGAACAAGGTGACCGCAATCATGGAAAGGATAAGAACACTGAAAGACTTCAGAATTCTAATCAATGCAAGCCGATATAAAACAGAGGACTGTTATCTAAGTGTGTCTCCTGACTCTTAGAAAACAGATCAGTATGGAGTGAAACATACATTTTCTTTCTTTCTTTCTTTCTTTCTTTCTTTCTTTCTTTCTTTCTTTCTTTCTTTCTTTGCATAAGCAGGTAATATCTTCCCTTCCAAAACCCTCCCCAAAAAGACTAAGAAAACTCTCATAACAAACATGGATAGTCTAGCTAGACAAATTTCTACATTGGTCATTTCCAAAAATTTTGGCAGAAATTGGGTAGCGTGTTTATCTTCAATCTAAGGTATAGTGTTCAGGATTATTGCCGAGGTATTAATTTGTTTTTCTTGACTCCACTAATTTGTTACAAGGGAGAGTTTTATAGGGTAAAGGTGAAAGATTCTTTAGATAATGACACCAAAAAATGAAATAGCATCAATTAAAAATTAAAATAAAATGAGTGAACTCCCAGGTTCTCTTCCAACTCTGTTTCAGTAACTCTTCTTATACACTTAAACTCCTTCAACTTTTTTGCATTATCTGTAACCTGACTTTTCCCTAAGGATCACATGTCTGGTGACCCTCTCCAGTGCTTACCCATTCATCCCATGCTTTCTTTCAGATTCTAGAGGAAGAGTTAGACTGCTCTGTGTGCTACTACTACTTCCAATATTTCTTTCTTCCTCCTCCATTCACCAACTTCTCAATCTTCAAATTTCATGTCTTTGGATTATGTCGACCTCTTCTGATCCTCTTCCCTCTCTGTCTCCTACACCCACTAAGACGTTTTCTTACCTTTTTCAATGACTGAGATAACTTTTTTAATCAACCTCTCCCCCAACCATTCCTCTTGCCCCCCAAATTTCTGACAGCTTGCCCCCTAGGTTCCCTGAACTCCTCAATAAGATCTTCTTTTAGCAGACTTAAACCCAATGAAGTGTTCATACTTTGGTCTCACCATCTTTCAAACTACCCTACTTCCAAGACCCCAATTCCTGAAAACTCATGTTCTGACCAGTTTCCTGTCTTTATCTTCCTCTCTCCTTTAATCCTCCCTTAATATTCACACATAATATCTCTCTGTCTTTATCTCTGGGTCCTTCTCTCTTTATAGATAGATATAGAGATACACATATTATATATGTATGTGTCTACACATGCCAAAAAAACCACTCCAAACTATAGACTTTATTGAAACACAATGTGTAAATATATATAATCAAAAATTTGGTCAAGTGTTGAAATGTTTTTCTTTATATTGCCGCAAGAAAAAATATGACAGAGGATTTCATGTGTTTTCTGTTGTATCAGCCAAGACATTCTATTAATGGAACCTCAGTATTTCAGATAAGAAGTAATCAAGAAGATATGTTCAATCACCTGTTAGAGAACTCACAACCACACTGGCATAACATCAAACTAAACAACAACTCTCTGGTCAACATAAATTATAATTACTCCAGAACCCATTTTTATATTCTTTTTCAAAAGTGGGTTTTATTTGTTTGTTTTTAATTCTTGATATTCTCTATAGCGAACTCTTGATTTTCTGCGAGCAGATCATATGAGTTGGAGATTAGCTATAGTAAAGCTGGCTTTCAAGCCTTCATTGCCAGTTTTCTAATTATGCTTAAAAATTTGCTGACCCAAATGGAGCTTTTGTTTGTTCAATCAATCCCATTGAAATGTAAAAGAAAAATCATTTTTAAGTAAAAACACTTAATTATCAATTAATTGTTCATTCTGTTTCTAAGAGCAGGTTTGCCAAATCAGAAATTACATAGCAATAAGCCAGACCCCAATTTCAGGCTGCCATCTTGCATACCCATCACTGAAGGAGCAAACAAAGGAGAGATTGGAGCAGGAGACAAAAATGGGAAACTCCGTCTCCTCAGGAGATAGATCTCCTCAGCACATTTTCATGATTTCATTGGGAGTTTTGTGAATTTCCCCACCAAAAGAAACACCAATATAAAAATACCAAGACACATTTCCAGAGCAAAATGTTTCGATTGTATGCCTTTTTAAAAAAAATTCTATTGCTTAGATAGATTATTACAAGATTGTCCAGTGAAACTGAATTGGGGAGGCTTAAACTATCTACACTGTGTTGAAACATTAGAAGGAAAAGGAATAGTACAGTCAGTTTTCTAGGGTTTAGAGACTAAGACCCTTGTTTTCCAAATATCCATTTCTCGGAAATGGTCTCATCATGTTTGCCTACGTTCTCATCTCCCCTCCAGTTCTGACAGATGATCTTTTGCCTTTTTTGGACCATGTTCCCTTGTCTACCCTTTCAAACTCCCCCTTCTGAGTTATCTTCCCCTAGTAGAATATAAAGTCCCTGAGAGCAGAGACCATCTTTCTTGCTTCTATCTGTATTTCATGAGCTTAGCACACAATAAATAAGCATTTAATAAATGCTTTATCTTTATCCAGGTCTTTCTAGATGCGTACACAAAGCAGCAGTGGGTAATTGTGAAGAAAAAAAAGCCACCCACATTTGGGTGTTGATAATAGTAATGATAGCTTTAATTGACATAGCATTTTAAGCACTACAAATCATATTCTCTACAATAAACTCGTAACAGAGGGGGTTCTTGTGGAGTTAATCCATTTCTTGACACCCACTTAAAGGCTAGTATTACTGTACAATCTTTATAATACGATTTTACCTTTTCATATAAACCACAGCAGCCAAGATAGTAATACAGTGATCTTTCCCATTATGTTATTTTCTTGGCTCCTGTACATCATCTATACCAATTATTAAGTAAGTCGTTCATAATATGCTTACATTTCTTTTTACTGTCAATCCTCAGGTGCTTAATTGCTGCTACAAACCCTCTACTTTCACTAAATATCTTATTTTACTGGTAAATTAGGCGCTATTAACTATTCAATTCTGTTCAATGAAGGTAGGGAGATTCCTTGGAGGTATAATAATACACAAGCATGGAACTAGGACCCAGAAGATCCGAGTTCCAATCCCAGCCCCAAACCTAAATTTGCTGGCCATGTAAATGTGGATGAATCATTGGATCTCTCTGGGTCTCAGTTCCTTCATTGGTAAAATGAAGTTGTCTCTATCTTGAGGAACTGGGAGGTCAGGCAGGTAAATAACATTGCACTGCCAATCAGAAGACTTAGTTGGGTCTAATTGTAGCTCCATCACTGTGTAAAAAGGTCAATTGGAGCAAGTTAATAAACCTCTTGGTACTTGGTTTTCTTCTCTTATAGACAGTTGTCATGGAAGACTGCCCTCTCAGCTGTAACATCATAGTATTCTATAAAATGAGATGAAGCACTTTGTGTGGGCACATTATATACTTCCTGATATATCATGATACAAAAATATAATCACTTCTTGCTTATTGATGCTAATAGAGGGAAAACACATACACATAATCAAAAACGCAATTATAGTTTATTTTGAAATTAATTAGATAAAGTTTTGTTGAGAACTTTTAGTCATTTTAATTGCTTTCTAAATTAAAATTAATTAGTATCTTCTAAACACATATAAAACAGAAACAGTGGAGTGAAGACCAAAACCAGCTGGGTTCAAAAAAATCCGTTTTCTCCATAATTAGAAAGTGTTCATAAATAGTCTGCTACATTCACACTTGTGCATACACATGTGCAAGCACACACACATACACATCCATATACACATATATACACACCAGACCCAGATCATAGGCAATGATCTTCTTATGATATTGTTTTGAAAATGTTTATATTCCATAAATTAAAAATAAAACAAAATTTTAAAATAAATAAATAAATCAAACCCGGACTTTCATAAGTTAGGGAGTTTCAAAGGAGGAAATCACCTCCACCAATACAGGTTTGCAATTTCGAGTCTTGAGAGTTGACTATGGCACTGAGTGGATCAACAATTTGCCAAGGGAAATAAGACCAATGTGTCAAAGGTGGAGCTTGTCCCCAGGTCTTCCTGATTCCAAAGCCAGCTTCCTCTCTACTAAATTGCACTGCCTCGCACCTAATATCTATGCAAACACAAATGACCAAGAACGGTGTATATAAATTTCAGTGACGTTAAATCAACTGTTTTATATCAAATGCAAGATAATTTGCTGTAAAGAGTCATCCCCTTAATTTTTGCAATGTAATAAATTATAAATGGATGGTGTTAATAATTCTTTCTTTGCTACAGGTGGCTATAATGATTTCGCTTATAAGTGATGCATGTACAGAATCTGCAGGGTTATTGACCCATTAGATTATAAACTTTTTGAAGCCAAGGATAGCTTCCTTCCTTTTTCCTTTGTTTTCCCAGCCACTTGCCAAATACCTCGCATGCAATAGTTGCTTAATAAATGCTTATTTATTGGCTGACTGATAATGTTTAGTGGAGCGACTCTTGAAACACTTCATGATATTAAAAATAATGATGAGATCCTACAGATGATCCTGCTTCTGGATGGTAATGTACCAATTGCACCAAACCCCAGAAAACCACCAAGCTTCCTGCATGAAACCTAGGATCATTCATAAGAATCTAGTCTAATTATCCACACAGGAAAAAGCCCAGTAGATGGTGAATGCCTTTTGTTCAGATTATAATATGAAGCTGGATGGATGATTTGTAGAGTTTGGTCCCTTCATACATATAACTTAGACAGAAACTAGGAACAAGCAATGCGCTGGCCCTAAAACAGGATAGGAGGAGAGGAAATTGGAGAGCCTTTGAGAAATTACACAGTGCCTTTCACAGCCTGCAGATTCTCCCTCAAACAAAGGCCCAGCTCATTATTGTCCTTCCAGTGAAGTTGGGTAGGGGTAAGAGCCATGGAACACTACAGCCTCTGAAGAATTAAAGTGAGGGTCTCCAAAGGCGAACAGAGAGGCACATCATGGGCAGCAGCATGACAGCCGACAAAGAATTGCACAGAAAAAAATGATGCATAGAAAATCATCACAGAGACATATGATCAGAAGAAATGGGGATTTGCCTGCGCACTGTAGTGAGGGCTACGGATGACCAATAGTTGACATGCTGCATTGACACCCCTGTGGTATCTAGGCATACAAAAGAAGACTCTCAGTCCAGAAAAACTATGGAAATACCAGAAGAAAAAGTTAAGGAAACTATTGGTTACATGGGGGAAAAAAGGGGTGGCTGGATTGCAATCTGTGTCCTTTCATAGAAGATCCAAATCCAGGAAGAGTAAAGGATCAGCAGTAAAAATAATGTTAGGATTGATCCTATAACTGTATTCATTAATTTAATCATGTTACCTAACCTGCATGTCAAATGGATTTTTCCATCAATGAATGAAATATTTAGTATTTCTTTCGTTGATTGTTGTTGGCTAATATAGTCCAAGGGTTTTCCTGGCAGAGATACTGGCAATGGTTGGCCATTTCTTTCTCCAGCTCGTTTTACAGATGAGGAAACTGAGGCAAACAGGCTGAAGTGACTTGCCCAGAGTCACATAGCCAGCACATGTCTGAAACCAGATGTGAATTCACAAAACTAAGTTTTCCTGATTCTAGGTCTAGACCTCTATCTACCTAGCTGCCCCTTTTACTTTTATTCATATTTGTGGAAAGAGAGGGGTGGGGAGAGAGGGAGAGAGAAAGAGAGAGAGAGAGAGATTCATACACATATAACTGTATGTATATATGTATATGAATATGTGTGTACACAATATTACATACATGTACGTGTATACATATATGTTTGTGTGGTAGGGGGTTTTGTTTACTACCTTCCTGGGTCTGCAAGAAGTTCTGGAAATTTATCAATCAATCAACAAGCATTTTTTAAGCATCTACCACAAGAAAGACACTTTGTTAAGTGCTAGGGATACAAAAGGAGGCAAGATAATCCCTGCCCTCAAGGAGTTTGCCATCTAATTGAGACACTACAAGCAAAAAAATATATGCAAAGCAAGCTAAAAACAACGTAAACAGGAAATAATTAAAAGAGCGAAGGTACCAGAATTAAGAGGGGTTTTGTAGGCTTCCTCCTTAAATCTTCAGAAAATAAATTCTGGTCTGACAGTAAGTCTATTCATCATGATGTTATTCTTTCCGCATTTGTTTTGGCTTGCGGTGGGCCAGAGCAAACTCCATTGGTACGGCATGTCACCACCAATGTTTGAGATTTGTTGCCACTAATTAAGGTTTTTATGGTGACATTTTTGTTGGCTGGACAAGGGAAACAGGGATTTCCAAGTTATAGTAGTTTTTATTTTATAACTTTAATGTACAATCATCTAAATCTCCAGGTTATAAAATACACCAGCAATGAGTATTGTCTTTTTTTTTAAGTGAGCAAGGGAAGTAATTGCAGCTTTTTTAGATGTTTACTCTGTATAATAAGGACCAGATTGGACAAGAAATGTGTTAGTGGCCCCAGGCCAATTGGGAGATTTACACAACAACATTGCAAAGGCTGTCACAATTGTCCCTAATCAGTGTGAGGGGAGGGTGGGATGGGGGTGTTCTGAAGTCGCTTTGAAACTGAACTTCCATTACATTTGTAAATATGTGTGTGGGACATCAAAGGGCCCAGTTCATTCACTGCTTTTCACCAAGCTGGCTGTAATTCGACCTCCCCAAAAAAACAACAGCTCCGCTTGGTTAGAGACTCAGCCTGCCTGCCATCATAGTCTGTAGACCTGCCGGTTTTTGTTTATTTGCAGAAAGCCAGCCCCAGTGAATGCAGCAGTTCAGGTA
The DNA here is from genome assembly GCA_028646575.1 of Pseudocheirus occidentalis. Taxonomy (NCBI): domain Eukaryota; kingdom Metazoa; phylum Chordata; class Mammalia; order Diprotodontia; family Pseudocheiridae; genus Pseudocheirus; species Pseudocheirus occidentalis. The sequence goes on along the minus strand of CM053597.1, from coordinate 24,347,685 downwards.
CTAGCACATCCCTAATGAACGCATGATGCATTCCTCTCTCATCCGAGCCCATCTTTGACATAATCATTCCTCCCTAATTTGACAAGAAAAACAACAGAACTCAACAGAACAAGTTTAAATCATGGCTCAAAGAGTTTAAAGGTGAAGAAAGAGGAAGTTTGAAGCCACTGGTACATGGCATTCGCCTCTCCATTTGACTATTGAGAAAATATCACAGGTCGCCTTTAGGGTCATCCTTGGGAACCAGTATATTTTTAGGATTTCAAAGCCTGGGACATCTCAGGGTCCAGCCACTTGTATGTCCCTAAACAAAAAGGCTGATTATTAAGAATGTAAATAATGCATTATGTCGTCCTGTTGGCATGAAAGTAAAGGAAAAAGTATCTTTTCTGCCCCCCACCCACCCTCAAACCACAGAGCACTACACCAACCCTTTGTTGTAGTATCTGTTGACTTTGAAATTCCCTTTTTGTCACGGTGAATCATCTAAGTCAGTCACCTCTGTGCTGGAGGTCGGATTCCTAATTCATTCAGTGATTGCCTCCCACATCTCACATTCCTTCTGAGTAGGAACTCATCCCACTCTTGCCCCGAAGCGACGTTCCCCCCAAAACTGTTCTTTAATGTTATTCTAATTTAGCTCAAACAAAATGCCAAGAGAAGGAATTTGACACTAAGCCAGCACCTTGCCTTTTTACAGACCAGAGCAGAAGCAATATCTGCTTAACATCTTTTTGTAGAGTTGCTGGTGATGTAGACAGGAATACTTTAAAAATATATTACATAAGATTCCAAAAGGAAAAAAAAAGGTCCACTCTAGTACATAAGAATCATGCGGGGAACCATGTGCAACTTTGAAGAAGAGTGTATATGAAGACACAAAAGGCAATCCTCAGTCTCTCTGTGACCGCGATAAAAGTCAGTCAAGAAAATAAATGGGAAAAATGTATCCTTCCGCATAGTCAAATATGAACATTGCACAAATTTAAATCTCATCACTAGGAAACCTATTCAATAATATACCAAGAGCTTTGAAGAGTGACTAAGCATTGGCAGATGAACATTGACAAATGCTTCCTGACAGATGGAGCCACTGACATATCAGCTGAGCAGTGAGAGCTTTTTCTTACATGAGGCCTTCATTATTATAATAGTGGTTTACACCATAGGGCATCAAAAGAATCTTAGAAAAGTCAGGAAGAGCAGGAAGAGTGGGAGAAGAGTCAAAAGATAGGAGATTAGTGGGGAGGCTAGGTACCGGCCCTGGAGTCAGGAGGAACTAAGTTCAAATCCAGCCTCAGACACTTAACCCTTACTAGCCGTGTGGCCTTGGCAAAATCACTTAACCCCAACTGCCCTGCTGTCCCCTCCAAAAAAAGAAAGCAAAAAAAAAAGGAGATAAACAAATGTTTCCCAATTTGGGGGGTGGGGGAGGGGGAGGAAGGAAATGAACAGATTCCAGAAAATACAAAGCAATCACTGTCAATGTTCTGCAAAGGACTGCTGAATAAATGGGTGGTGAACTTTTGAGAAATAATGCAGTGGTCATTAAGAGCCAGAATAGGTTCACTAAGAACAAGTCAGGTTGGCCAAATATCTTCTTTATAGACCAGAATAGAACCTTTATCTGCTGAAAATCTTTTTGTAGAGTTGCTAGTTGCTATCTGTCAATAGAATTACTGGATCCGGGGAAAGAAGGAGAGAGAGAGAGAGAGAGAGAGAGAGAGAGAGAGAGAGAGAGAGAGAGAGAGAGAGAGA
>CM053597.1:24328744-24345827 GCA_028646575.1 Pseudocheirus occidentalis | reverse complement strand
TTTGTAGCTTTCATTGATTTCCAAGGTGTAAGGTGTTCTCCTTGAAAATGTAACAGTTGGCTCTTCCCTGGAGCTGGCTCCAATACACTAGTTTGGATCTTAGCATAATTAGGTCAATTCATAGTCAGCTGATTAATCTTAGTCAAGGTGTTGATTCATGGAGCTCTGTCAGCCTATAAGCTATCCTCTCTCCTAACTTTCCTATTTCTTTGAAGGCATCCAACTAGTCAGCCAGCTTCCTAACCTCAGACTCACCCTCAGTTCTTCACTCTCTCTCCCCCTCCATAGCCAGTTGACAAGCCCTGTTGATGTCACTGAACAATGTCTCTCATACTCATAATATTTTCTCTACCCACACAACTACCAGTCTAGATAGCTAGATGGTGCAGGAAGTAAACTGCTGAACCTAGAGTTAGGAACACCCGAGTTCAAATTCTGCCTCAGTCACTTACTTAGCTGTGTAACCCTTGGGAAGTCACTTAACTACTTTGTGCTTCAATGTCATCATCTATAAAATGGGGGTTCATCAAGAAGACCAATGACATCATGGAGTAACGTCTTCGCTTGGCCATGAATTGCATTTAAGTGAGGCGGAATTGCGCAATCATCAGCCGCACTGTCTCTTCTAGAGTCATCAAAGTCCAGTGGCAAGACAAAAGTCAAGAAAACTGGCGATGGCCTGGAATGCAATGGATGACCTTAGCATCTTCTAAGCATTCCACAGAGCCTGCTTCAGACACTTTCATCACCGCTGGAATGGTAATGCCCATTCTACTGGGGGAAGTCCTCACATGCTTGGAGCAAATATCCCCCTAACTCACTGCCAGGTTTGAGGCCTGTTGATTACCCTCAACCTGGTTCAGTCCATCTGCTGAGACGGTTTCACCAGTATGGGGTGTTCAGGGAGGACCCTGACTCCAAGGCCAGTGCCTCAGGAGGGAGGGCTTGCTGAGCTCTTTTCAGGGTTGCTCATCTACCTTTGGTGCCCACTGTCACTTGGCCCCCACCTGTGGCTCCCAGAAGCTGTAGCCTGGAGAGCAGTTAATAATGGCACCTACTTCAGAGGGTGGTTATGAGGATGAAGGGAGAAACTTATAAAGTGCTTTGGAAACCTTAAAGCCCTATGTAAATTAAGCACTATTATTTGTTTAAGCCCTTGTCAGCAATTACCCCGATGGTCACAATTGCTTCCTAACTGATTTCACTACACAAAGAAGGCAGAAGCCTCTGCCTTCAACAAACCATTCTCCAACAGACAACAAACTGATATTCCCAAATCAGACCTGAACATGTCTCTCCCTTTTTCAAGAAGGTTAGTTAGCTCCCCAATGCCTAGGATTAAGTGCACATTCCTCTGGCATTTAAAGCCTTTCACAATAACGCTGGAGACCATTCTTTTCCGGGATGATAAATGAAAAAAAAGGCATTAATTAAGCATTGACTTTGTGCCAGGCACTGATAACACGTCACTCCCCTTACACATTTCCTGTTTGAGCAAAACTCACCCACTGTTTCTCATTCACTTTGCACCCCCTCCTTCCTTTTGGCCTGGAAAGTTCTTCCCCCACCCCATTTCCTACTTGACTCAATATCTCCTCCTACAGGGGGCTTTCCCTGATTTCCTCAATTGTGAATGGTCCCTTCAAAAGCAACGTTGTATTTATTTATTAATATATTCTAATCTGTATTTTTTATATCTTTTTATATCTGCATCCATGTCATTCGCAACCCCTTTCCCATCCCACAATATAAGATCCTTGAAGGCAAGAGTTATGTCACTTTTGTCTTTCTTCCCCATATAGCGCATGATACATGTTGTTGTTGATTCATTTCAGTCCCATCCAACTCTCTGTGGCCCCATTTGGGTTTTTCTTGGCAAAGATAATGAAATGGTTTGTCATTTCCTTTTCCAGCTCATTTTACTGATGAGGAAACTGAGGCAAACAAGGTAAAGTGACTTGCCCAAGGTCACTCAGTAAATGTCTAGGGCTGTATTTGTACTCAGGAAGAGGAGTCTTCCTGATTCCAAGCCTAGTGTTTTCTCCACTTGTGTAGCTGCCCTACGTGATTCACAGCAAACACTTAATAAAACCTTATTAAATTTGGATTGAAAATTGAACCTTAGAGAGCAACCTCTAGTAACATGCCACAGGGCTCTGTTCTTTTCAATATTTTCATCAGTGCCTGACAAAGACAGATAGTGTGCTTACCAGATCTGTAAATCACATAAAGCTAGCAGGGATACGTCCTGGTAGATGACAGAATCAGGACTTTGACAATCTATAACAGAGGTTGACACCCTACTGCCTATGGGTCGTGTTCCACCTGCTGCCTCTTTCTGGGGCCCTCAAACTAAGGATGTTTTATATTTTTAAATGCACTAAAAGTTTAGACTAAAATGAAAAATTAAATATTTTCCCCAAGGGTCACACAAAAATAGGCAGTGTTCTGTATTTGAACTTCAGGTAGTGTTTTGCTGACTCTGGTTTAAAATAATGGATTAATAAAGATCATAATTTTTTTCATTTGTAAATGTTTCATTCACAACAATCATATAAATAACCTCCTCTCTCAAAAGAACAATTGACTTTGCAGAAAAATTAAATAAAATTTACCCATGATACATTTTGGATTATCTTAACAGTTCTTAAACAGTAGACAAAATGATAAATCAAACCCAGATTTCCTAATATGATGATTTCCAAGACTCTTTAACAATCATTTTGCTCTAGCACAGCTCTGCCCTCTCCCAAAGTACCCCAATCTTAACCAAAAAGAAAAAACAAAAGACAATAACAAAATAAAGTTAAGCAAAATTAATTGACATGGGGCGGCTAGGTGGTGCTGTGAATACAGCAGCCCTGAAGTCAGGAGGACCTGAGTTCAAATTCGGCCCCAGAGACTTAACACAAAAAAAAACCTAGCCATGTGACCTTGGGCAAGTCAATTAACTCCAATTGACCTACCTTCCCCCCTCCAAAAAAAAGCCAAAAAAAAAATTAATTGACAGGATAACAATGTCTAATAACATATGCAACAGTTCTGCCCCATCACCTCTATCTAGAGGGCATAAATGTATCTAAGGAGATTGTATTTATCCCTACTATATCTTAAGTATTATCATTCTTTCTTCAATATTTAAATAGATCTACAGTCTCCTCAGTATAGGCATTCTCTCTGCCAGTGCAGTTTGCAACTCAACCACAACTCCTCATTCTGTGTGATTGATGATTGACAGACACATTGTACCAGAGTCCTACTATAGACTCAAAATCACAGGGGCCTTCTTCTATTGTATTCCCTGAGTACCAATGCAGTACTCAAGCTGTCCACCTATTATTTGTCTGCTCCCTACATGATCTCTTTTTCCAATCCTACATTTCCTCTGTGATATCCTTTATACTCCTTATTCTCTGTAGGTCATTGCATACTACAGCCCATCTCTTGTCACCATGCATCCCTTCATTGTCCTATGGGAATACAATTCTTTTTGTATCTTTTATATCCCCTGAAACTTTGACTTTTCCACAATCATAGTCTTCCAGATATGTAGCACCACCGCAAAAATATTTGTGTTTAAGAAAATGTATTATTGTATGAACACAATTATATAAAACTCTTCATACAAATACAGTTGTAAATAATTGGAGAAATATTCATTGCTCATGGGTAGGTTGAGCCATTGTAATAGAAATGGAAATACTAGCTAAATTAATTTACTTATTCAGTGTCACATCAGTCAAACTACCAAAGAATTACTTTACAGAGCTAGAAAAAAATCGTAACCAAATTCATCTGCAGGAATGAAATGTCAAGACTATCATGGGAATCAATGAAGAAAAATGTAAAGGAAGGGGGCTTGGTAATACTGGATCTCAGATCTCAGTAATCATTTTTTTTTAAATCTAGTACTGGACAAAAAATAGAGTGGTTAATCATGGGACTAGATTAAGTACACAATATATAGAAGCAAAAGAACAAAGTATCCTAGTGTTTGAAAACCCCAAAATTCCAGCTATGGGGGCAAGATTGGTTGGTTGGTTGATTGGTTGTTCTCCTTTGTCCTCAAAGAGGACCAAAATGACATCACTCTATCAGGGTCAAGGTACATTGTGTAAAAATTCACTATTTGACAAAAACTGCTGGGAAAACTGGAAAGCAGCCTGGCAGAAACTAAGTATAGACTGATATCTCATACCATAAAACACAATAACCTTAAAATGGGCACAAGATTTAGACATGAAGGGTAATATTATAAACAAATTGGGGGAACATGTAAGAAATTATTTGTCAGATCTATGAAAAGAGGAAGTGTTTAAGACCAAACAAGTAAAAGAAAAATGGATATTTGATTACATAAAATTTAAAAGTTTTTACTTAAATAAAATCGATGCAACCAAAATTAGAAGAAAAGTAGGAAACTTGGGGGGATGGGGGAATTGCAGCAAGTGTCTCTGATAAAAGTCTCGTCTCTCAAGTATATAGAGAACTGAGCCAAATTTATAAAATAAAAAAAATTGGAACCATTCCCCAATTGGTAAATGGTTAAATGATACAAACAGGTAGTTTCTAGGGGAAGAAATCAAAACTATCAATAGTCATATAAAAATTCTCTAAATCACTAATTAGAGAAATGTGAATTAAAAGAATTCTGAAGTACCAGTTCATATTTATCAGTTTGGCTAAGAAGACAGAAAAGGAGAATGACAGATGCTGGAGGGAACATGGAAAAGCAGGTACATTAATGCACAGGCAGAACCATAAACTAGTCCAACCATTCTGGGGAATGGTTTCTAAATCCAAAAGGCGATCAAGCTGCGGATACCCTCTAATCCAGCAACACCGCTACAAGCTTTGTATCCCAAAGAGATTTTTTTAAAAGAGAAAATTGTCTATTTGTACAAAAATATTTATAGCAGTTCTTTTGTGGTGGTAAAGAATTGGAAACACAGAATAAAGGAGTGGAAAAATCAAAGAGGATTCCAAGGATTCATGACTTGGTAATTAGGAAAAGGGCACTCCTAACAATAGGAAGAATTGGGGAAGGGGAGATTTGGGGAATAGGCAGCACCCAGTATGGCTGGAACATAGAAGATGTGAAAGGGAGCCATAGGAAATAATTCTGGAAAGGTAGACGATGGAGTCATATTCTGGAGGGCTTCAAATGTCAGATTGAGGGGCTTGCATTTTATATTAGAAGCAACATGGGGACACCGACAATTTTTTAATAGGGAGTACCTGTGCCTTAGGAAAATTATCTTGACATCTCTGTGAATGATGAATTGGTGGGGGAAATTGAGTCCACTTTTGGTCAAGTTGGAATCAAGGTGTCTATGGAACATTCAGGTGGAAATGTCCAGAAATACAAGGTTGGAAGACTGTTGGAGCCACAGATATAAATTAAAAATCATATAACTGGAGGTGCTATGCTAGCAGGTACAAACAACGTGACCCTGGTTAAATCGTTTAAAGTCTCAGTGCCCCTGGGACATTTCCTGAGACTATAAATTGCAAATGGTATTCTGATTTGCACTGGTGGAGAGAGAAACTTCAATGCTGGAGTTCCCTGCCCTAGGAAGATCACAAGCCCATATCAAACAAAGAAAGGAACAAGAAAAAAAATTAAGAGTAGAGGCAATCATTGAATTGGATGAGGTTACCAAGAGAAAGACAGTGCAGAGATAAGAGAAAAGATCCAAAGACAAAGTATAATGAGGTGGGGGGTGAGGAGCAGCAGGGGAAAGCCATCCAAGGCTACAGAGAAGGGTCATTTAGAGAAGCAGGAGAAACATGAAAGCCCAATGCCCCAGGAGTCCAGAGATAAGAGAGTAGGAAGCGAGAGGATGGTCAACATCCTCTTTGTGGCATTTGCCACAAATGTATGGAAATCAAGCAGGCGTGAGGCTGAAGAATGGCCATTGGATGGGCTTTAAGGATCATGATCTCTGAGTAGTAAAGCAATAGAGAAAGAAATAGGAAGGCAAAGTGTGAAGGAAAGAGTGGCCAAGTCTACGTGGTGATCCAATTCACGATCAGATAAAATTATCCCTGAAGGGCATTTAATTCCCTTCACTTTGATTCGTTCCACGTAGTCATGCTTACTAATTCTGTTTCTTGGGGTCTAAGAAATGCCATAACGGATGATCAAAAGTGGTGTAGTTTTAGAATGAGCTATATCATTGGGGACTGAGGAATGGGGCTGTGATTTCATTGATCTAGGGTAATGATGACCTCTAGTAATGCAGGTCAGCACCTTCCCAGCAACTATCAACTCAGCTGCCTAGAGAATGAAGAGGTTAAGTGATTTGGCCCAGGTCACAGAGCCAAGGTCTGGAAGGCAGGACTCAGACCTAGATCTTCCTTTCATGAAGGCTCACTCTCCATTATTACTCCAAGCTGGCTCTTGGTGCGTATGTTAAAATTATATTTAGCATTCTGATTGATTATCTTATCCGGGATCTTCATGTAGATATATTAAGCTTTATTTCACCATCACCCAAATATTAGCCAACCAACCAACAAAAATCCTGACTCATGGAGTTAAAACACTAAATTCTCTCTCTCTGCCTCCCTCTCCATCTCTCTCTGTCTCTGTCTCTCTCTCTCTCTGTCTCTCTCTCTCTCTGTGTCTCTCTGTCTCTCATTTATGTGTGTGTATACATACATATACACATACTCATAGGTATATATGTGCATGTATGTATACACACGGGTGAGCTGAGGACAGGGGTCTTGACTACCGCATAAATATATCAATCAAAGACTGGTATGGTACAATGGGATGGGGCAGGAATGCACATAGGTACTGAAAAAGAGCAAAATCTCTTAGGGAAATGTTATCAGATAGTGAGCTCCTCAAGGATCCTGTATCTTCCATTCTGATCCAGTCATAATAAAGGTAATAACTAATATTTACATTTCACTTTAAAGTTGACAAAGCACTTCATATACATTATCTCATTGTATTCTTCCAAAACCCCCGGGAGATAGCTGCTGGTGTTACTCCTATTATAGAAATGAAGCCACAGAGGCTGAGAGAGATTAAGTGACTTTCCAGTTAGTGAGCTCAAGTCTGAGACAGGACTTCCTACCTCTGTGTCTAGCCATCTGTGCTCAGTGCCTCCTAGCTGCTCACAGCCTGATTCGTTGACCTTATAACTAATTCTCTGTTTCTGTCTCAACCACTTAGGACTTGGTTGCTCTGAAGAAAGTCAATTCCCATCCCAGGCTGGCCTTCTGACCTGTGCTCATTTGCAGTCTGAGGTGGACTCTATTCCTCTTATGCAAAAGAAAAAAAAGTTTCTAATTGATTATTCTAATCACTAGCACATTATGACCCCCCTCTTCAGTCAGAATAGGAAATAGGAGATCAGACCAGGGCCTGCAGTGATTCCAGGAGGGTGCCAGCACCCTGTGAGGCCTGGCTTGAAATGCCCTGTTCTGTTTATATTATTACAAATACATTTTATACTTGAATGTCAGTGGTTACCACCACATTCTCTTGATCCATTAATCAAATCCATTTCAGATGTTTCAGGCAAACATTGTTTGTATAGTCACCAAGCAGCCCTATTGGAATCCAAGGGACACATGATTAATGATGGGATATCTTCTGGTTTTATTGGGTTTCACAACCACTAGGACTGTAAGCTTTTCGTTGTTATGTGGTGGGTCAATGGCTATATTCCAGACAACAGCCAGGTCACCGTTACTTAAGAAAGTCTCGTTTTCTTGTTGCCCTGTTTCCAAAGATACATCCAAAGTAAAGAAGAGGAAAAAGACATTTTCACTTTGCAGAGGTTTCTGCTTAGTCAGAAAGAATTTATTTGAAAAGTTTGAGTGGGTCTTTCCCTATGAAAAAACAAGCAGTGACCTTACCCTGGGTTTTCTGTGACATCAAGTTAGAACAGGTAGCAGAGACATGAAGGTGTATTGTAGTTAGAAAACAAAAACCCTTATCTCTGGGTAATTCAAGGCCATGCCTAGTCAATAGCAAATCAACCTTCCAAGAAGGCTGGTAGATTATTAACCATAGAATCATATCTGGTCAATGCAATGAGACATCAAAAGACTTGTTTTAGCTTGTAATGAGAAAGAGTTTCAGGCCAAAACACATCATTTGCAACTAATGGATGCAGCCCATAAGGCAGCCATTATTATTGCCTCATTGTTGATGAATAAGTTGACAGATTTAAAACAAAACCACAGGCCCACATCCACATCTAAGTTTTCAAACAGGAAGATAGGCTGTTACATAGAACAGAAACTAAAGTGGGATAAAGGGCTTTGCCTCAGGGTGCCAACATCCAATGAGCACCCTATGTTGCCCACCATCTATTGCTTCTACTAAAGGTACCCTGGTACTGTGTAGTGTGACTCGCTCTAGGACCACCACTCCCAAGACTGACACCCTGGTACCCTTTCTCAGGGTCCTATTTCACCTTCTATCCCTGAAGGAATGAGGACTGAGGCTCTCTGGAGAATGGGCTTCCCCCTCTTCTTTTTTTTTTTGTTTGTTTTTTGGGTTTGTTTGTTTTTTTTACTTTTTGGAGCGGGAAGGTAGGGGTTAAGTGACTTGCCCAAGGTCCCATGGCTATCAAGTGTTAAGTGTCTGAGGCCAGATTTGAACTCAGGTCTTCCTGACTCCAGGGTGGGTGCTCTATTCACCTAGCCACCACCCCTTCCCTCTCTTCTGATACAAATGTATGCATGTTCAGAATTTTCTCTTTATGACTGCTAATCCTTCCCACCCCACCCCAAATGAATTTGTCCCAGACTCAATTATGACTAAAGGTCCTGGTGTTAAATGGTAAATGTGACCTTGTAATGCCCAGAATTAGCATTCTACAAATAGTCCTGCCTCATCTTTCATATCTCAGTTCCTTCTCAATTATTTTAAACTACATAATCAAGTAATCCTAAATAAAAAAAATTTTTAAACAGTTTGAGCTCAATAATCCGGTATATGGTAATTGGATAGATTCGGTGCATACAAACACAGACATAAACCAAAGGTAACTGAAGGCATTGTCTCCATATTTTCCCTGTCATTAGTAAAATGCTGGTTTATCTTCTGGTTTTAGCATGATGGGCACCCAAAGTAAGCCACAATGAACAAATGAGATCTTTGAGACAAGAAGGCGAGGGCTGCTTATTTGAAAGCTCCCTCGAGCCGGTGCTCAGCCCTTGGATTTCCTGTGACCCATCCCCTTCCTAGAGCCACCATGTTATCATCAATGATGCTGGGGATTGACAACTGCATTTAGTGTATTCTCCAGTAATAAAATGTCATCTTTCTATAGCACTTTGCCGTTCACAAAGCACTTTCCTCATAGTAGAGTGGGGGGGGGGAAGTATTCACTTTGGAATCGAGAGAACCAGGTTCAAATCCTGTCTCTGACTTTTATAATAACAGCTGACACGTATACAGCACTTGCTGTTTGCTAAGACGCTGTGCTACCTGCTTTACAAATGTGACCTTAATTTGATCCTCCCAACAACCCTGCAAGGTGGTAGTTATTATTACCCTCGTTGTAAAGATGAGGAAGCTGAGGCAAAGAGAAGGTAAGTCACTTGCCCAAGGTCACAACGGCAATAAGTATGAGATCTGATTTGAAGTCAGGTCTCCTTGACTCCAGATCTGGTGCTCTACACACACACACACACACACACACACACACACACACACACACACACACACCCTATGATCATTCAACAAATCACTTAAACCATCTATAAGTTGAGATTGTTGCTGCTGTTCAATTGTTCCAATCATGTCTGACTCTCTACGACCCCATTTGGGGTTTTCTTGGCAGAGATACAGGAACAGTTTGTCATTTCCTTCTCCAGCTCATTTGACAAATGAGGAAACTGAGTCAGCTAGGGTGAAGTGACTTGGCCAAGGTCACCAGTTACTAAGTTTCTGAGGTCAAATTTGAACTCAGGTCTTCCTGACTCAAGGCCTGGCATTGTATCCACTTCCCCAGCTGGTACAATTTTACTGTAATATAAAGCTCTTGAAAAGTAACAGAAGAAAGTAAAGTTGTAGGTTGATACCCAACCATGAATGGCCTTGAATGTCAAGGTCAGTAGTATATTCTTTATTTGGCAGACCACACTGAAAGTTTTGAACAGAGGAGGGATATGATATCTCTCCTTGGAAGGGGTGAAGTGAACACTTTACCCTGTATATGTGGTGCACTCCAGTTCTCTCCCTATTAAACAGTACATTACAATTTACAGGAAGTCTCTAAAGGGCCCTAAAATGGTTCAAAGAGAAAACTCTGCCCAGCAAACAAAAAGAGAACTCCAACGCTTTATGCAGCAGGCATCGAAGTGGGTGACTGAGCCAGCCTCCATAGAAAGACTGAAATGGATAAAAGAAGGAACATTGGGAAAGTCCCCATTAGAGTAGATAGGGGTTTAGGTGGGAATTAAGCCCCTGGTCTTTTCAAATGAGGAATTTGAAACTTGTGTGGTAGAACAGGACACAAATACTGAGAAGTATTACCAACAGGGAAACATCATGAGTGTCACTTAAGAGGAAGACAAGTTTGACAGAGTCTCTTTAAATGAGCTGAAGAGAAACAAATTTCTATTTCATTTTCATCGGAGATTGCAACAATATAAGAATCCCAGACATAAACATTGCCCACATGCCAAGTTATACAATGAAAGACATCCATGGTGAAATACAGTGGGGAAAATCTAAGAGCTGATCCTGCCACCCCACAAATGCTCAAAATGTCTACAATATGGTCCCAAACACTACCACATGCAGGCTTCAATATTTTAATGCTTTACTGATAACTTTTGTCTTCTTGCATCACAATTATTCTCTGGTATACTTTCATCACTGAGTCTCTCCCTTAAAACAAAGTGACACAATTGTGAAACAAACTGAAAAAAACCACCTCATATAATGGTATGTGTTCCACCTCTGCCCCATAGACTCCTGCCTCTTTTCATCTGTACTGATCTGCATTCTAGTTCTGCCTCAAATATGTACTAGCTGTGTAACTCTGGAAAAATCATTTTACCATTCTCAGCCTTGCTTTCTTCATCTATAAGGTGAAGTGGTTGACCTCAATAGCTTCTAAGATTTCTTTTAATTAACTCAATTTAAGGAAAAATAATCTACAAACCATGAGTAAATTCTCAAAGGGGCAAGGGGAGAAGCAACTATTCAGGACCAGACATGTTTACAAGTGAATTATATCAAATATGCAAAGAACAACTAATTCCAGTATTATAAAAATTATTTACACAAACAGGAAAAGAAAGGAACCTTTTAAATTCCTCCTATGATAGAAATATGATCTTGATGCGTAAACTAGGGAGAGATAAATCAGAAGAAAAAAAACAGAACAAAACAATATCCCTAATGAGTATTAACAGAAAAAATTTAAATAAAATATTAGCAAAGAGGCTTTAGCAACATATCAAAAAGATTGTACATTATGACTAGGTAGAATTTATACAAGGAGGGTTGAATATTAGGAAACTATGAACATACTAGACTATATCATATGTAATATATGTATTGTATGTAAATCTATATATAATATATGTAACTGTTAACAAGAAACAACTTAGAAAGAACTGAAGAACTCTGACCAACATAATGACTGACCACTATTCCAGAAGACCATCGCTGATACATATTATTTACCACATTGCTCACTCACACAGAATGAGAGACACATTTTCAGGTACAGAACATGTGTGGATTTGCCTGACTATAGTCATTTGTTGCAAGTCTTCTTTTTCTTTTTTTTTTTAATTGTGAGAGGCTATTTAGGGGGAAGAGGGAAGGAAGTGAGTACAAATTTAGACTATAACAAAAACACATTTTAAATGTAAAAAAGAAAAGAAGAGAGAAAAGTTTTGCCTATACATGTATGTATAAATATGTTTATGTGTGTATGTGTGTACTTTTATACACACACACACACAAATTTCATTTAAAGAAGGGGAGAAAAAAAGCTTGGCTTCCTGAGCATAGAAAATTATGATAAACTCTCAATCTAGCTCAAATCTTTACTCTGAGGCAAAGATGCTGGATTCATATCCTAGCCTTGGTTCTAACCTTATGACCTTGGGCAAATCATTTTACTTTCTCCATCTGTAAATGGGAGAGCAGGCCTAAACAATGCCTGACTGACCTTCCAGTGTTCTATCTACTAACCTATGATTCTATAATATCATGAAGTAGAAAACACAGGAAATAAAATAGCAACAGTGGTTTCTTTAGACTCACTATCAGTCAACACTGTCTTTTAAACGTACCTTTTCAAGTGCAAAACACTGAGCTAGAAATCATAACTGATATAAAGTCAATGAATGCGTGGTCCCCTCATAAACATCAGCTCTAACTCAGGCTAGAGAGATACATGAGAGACAGCAAGTTCTGTTAATGTGAAGTCAGCTACATAAAGGAGGAACAGAGCTCCGTTCACCTCCCCACCTTTGGCTGGGCCAGCACTGAGCAATTTCAGTTTCTTTTAATCCTTTTGGCATTCTCGATATTTTACAAGAGCCTTCCCTTCCAAGCCAGGGGTTACTTAAAGAACTGAGATCATGTTCATTCTTTTCCTTTTGTTACTGCTGCATGGAAGAGAGAAGCTAAATAATCCTGAAATTCTTAGAACTGGCTCAAGCTTAATTCTAGCACACACACACAGTGATAGTTTTACAATTTCTGCAAGTTTGTAGCGGGATTAATGTTTGGAGTTATCCTAGAACGTCTGTCTTGGGTTTGGCCTCCAGAATGCACAAGCTGAATCATGTAGCGGAATTGGCTGCAACATATCACAGGCTTCCTTTTCTCCCAGAAAGTTAGTCATAAGTAGTGCTTTTTCCCACCAGTTTAATGGAGTGGAGTTGCTGGCTACTGCTATTTGTCCTTTATCTTGAAGAGGACCGTGACATCAGGAGGTGAAGCCATGACATGCAAGTGAATTGGATTTAAGTGAGGAAGGGTTGTGCAAAGTCACCAGAGGACAGATCAATGACAATAAGTGTAATCATGCTTGGAGATGGTGCATTCCAGTTCTCCCAACATGGGAGCAGGAGGAAAAATGGACCTGAGGTAGCATGTCTTTGAGACAAGGTGCATGGATAGTTATTGCCTTGAGGAGAAAGTAGATCCCTTCCCTCCACTACAGTGGAAGTTTATTGAGGAATGACCTTGTGAGATCTTCACTTTAGGAAAATTACTCTATTGGAAATGAAGAGGATGGACTGGAAAAAACGTGAGTGATTGAATGGATGAATCAATGAATGAATGACCACTAAGTGCTTACTATGTGCTAGACATTGAAGTTACAAATGCAAGCAAGAAAGACAATTCCTGCCCTGAGAGAGCTTATACCCTTTTGAGCAAAGACAGACCCTACAGGAGATTCATGACCAGCAGGGAGAGTTTTTGGAAGGGAAGGCAGAAGAAGTGGGTGCCTAAAACAGCAGCATGGCCTGGCGAAAGTTAACAAATGGTGGAGTGATCCTGAGTTGGGGCCAGCAAAGTTTAAATGCTCACTAAAATCCAAGGTCAAAAAGAGATCATTATGAAAGCTGGTAAAATAGTCCAGGAGAGAAGGGATGAGCACTTACATTGGGGTGGTAGCTTTTAAGGGAGAGAACTGGGAAAGTGTGAGACATATAGAGGTAACAATGATATTATTTTCCAACTAACTGGTTAGGTGGGATGAGAGAGAGTGAGAGTCAAGGCTAACATAGAGGCTGCAAACATCGTGCCCTTCCTTACCTTGAGAGAGGGAAGACAGAGCAGGGTGGTTTGGGGGAAAGAGAGAGTTCAGGGTTAGATATGTTGCATCTGAAATATATTAGAAACATACTGATTCGATTTCCTATAAGCAGGGGTTCTTAACCTTCTTATGTCTCAGACCCTTTTGGCAGTCTGCTGAAGCCTATGAACCCCTTCTCAGAACAATAAATGGATAACTCAAAATACATGGGAGTACAGTGGGAGCCAAAGATTAGTAAAAATGAGATATCATTTTTCCTATCCGAGTTCATACACCCCCAGAAATCTTTCCATGGATGCTTTGGGGTTCTGTCCTATAGACCTTTGGTGACCCAGAATTGGAGCTTAGGAGAAAGATTAGGGCTGGGTATTTTTGGTCAGAGCCAGTCAACAAGTCACATGCAATTGCTATTTCCTTTCCAGGGAAATAATATTTTTTTCCCTTTGCATACAGCAAGATTATAACGTATTGCCTAGGATTTGCCTTTCACTAGGAAAAGCTATGTGATTAGAAGTTAATACTCTTCATCTTTGCAAGTCAGCGGGCTACAGGAAATGAACACTGAAATATTTTTTAAAATGCAGACTTCAAAATAGTCTCAGTTTGGCTGAGGGCCATTACTTAGGTTTGTTCTGATTTATGTTTGTGCTGATTTAGGGCAGCTGTTGGTATAAAGAGAGGGAGACCCGGAACTGTAGTTCTGTTGTACTACTATGGCTCCACTGTCCTGATTGGTAGCCCCTCAAACGACCCACCATATATAGGCCAGATCTAGCGATATCTCACCTTATTTCTCACCTGCCTCCTTACTCCTGCGTGTGCACGTACTCTCCTCCCCTCCCCCATTGGCCTGGGATTTCCAGTTCTATAATCATAATCAGATCAATACTGCCATTACAGGATGTCAATTTACTCCTCTCTGCTTCCACCAACCATCCTTATAACTTTAAGCCCAAATGCCCTTTCTCTGGTCACCACCCCTCTCCATGTATTGTCTTCCTCCCAAAATGCAAACTCACTGAGGAGAAAGAATGTATTTACCACCATACATATATCCCCATCTCTTAGCACATTATTTGGCACATAGTAATCACTTAACTGGCAGACTAGTAAGCACCTAGTTACCTTCATTCATTCACTATAGTACAAAAACCCAGTTCTGTGATTTAGCAATTCTATGACCTTGGAATAAATCATAGATCATCAATTTAGGTCTGGAAAGGACCTTAGAGGTCATCAAATCCAACCCCCTGATTTTACAAATAAGGAAACTGAGACTTAGAGTGGTTAAGGGACTTGTCCAGGGTCATAGTCAGTCAAAGACAGAAGTGAGATTTGAACCTAAGTCTCTGAACCGAATCCACATTCGGGACTATTTCCAATCCACCTATCATTCTGGCTGCTTTTCTTTGTACCTGTATTAGTTGATAAAGAGGTGCTCCAAGAGAATGGTTTATATACTAGGCAATAAGTAATTCATCCATAAAATATTCAAAAGCATCCATCATTTGCTCTGGCTTAAAACAGTGAGAAAAATCTTTTCTGCACTCAGCATTATTCAAAAAGAAGAATTATGAAATTATGGCAAAATGATAGATCCCATAATGAAACTTAAGTATTTTTAAGAACAAACTCTATCATGAAAAAAATACTCAGAAAATGGGGTTCTTCCCAGGGGAGAAAAAGCAGAGAAAAGAAATGACTGATTTATGATGTGAGTAGCAATGCTTCCTAGCGGGACATACAAAATGATCAATCAAACCAAGAGTTGCAATGGTACTATAGAGCAGCCCGAAAAGAGAAAAAGAATGGAGCTTAATCTTTCAGGAAAATGGCCCTTAATATGTGCCAAAAGGCATTGGTCATGCTGACTGAAAAATCATCAAAGAGCTCTTGTGATCAGCAATCAAATGAAGAAAGAAATCGTAGGTAAATATTCTAGGAGATATTAGAACAATGGCCTGGGAGTCCCAAAATTGGGGTCTTAGTCTCAGTTCTCTTAGCAAGGAGCTTTGTGATCTTGGATAAGTCCTATCACTCAGGATCCTATGGATAGAATGTAAGGTCCTTAAGGACAAGGGTTGTTTTATTTTTGTCTTTGTATACCCACGACTTAGCATATAGTTGGGACTTAATAAATACTTGGTTGTTGATTGATTGATGGGGAGTTCAGAATTAGAAGGGTTCTCAGAAATCATCTACCACGCCCACTCCCTCATTTTACCCAAGGGGTTTAGTGAGTTGCCCAAGGCCATTCGGACAAGACAGGATGCAGCTAAGATTCAAATTCACATTCTCTAATTGCAAATCCAGTTGTCTTTCAACTGTACCACTTGGGAAGGGGATAAAGAAATACCCACAACCACCACTTTTCCCAGACGGTCTCCTATCCAGCCAGGTCCTACTCAGGTCAGCTTTTGAGACTGGCCATAAGGCATGCTCAGGATAGCATGGCAGTAGGCTGTGTAGACCTCCAACAAAATGAGGGAATTTGAACTGATGAGATGGATGGTCTCTCCCAGCTCCAACAGTCTAAAATATTCCATTGTTGTGAAATCTAAAGTAGATGCCTACTAGTTAAGGACTGGCAACTGCTTTTAAAATTTTGTCTCCAACAGTTAGTATATAATAGGAGCTTAATAAATGCTTATTGAATTGAGTGGCTATTAAACCAAAAGGAAACCGAGGAGGTGCTGCACGACATCTTCTGTTTCACAGGAGAAAGCTGAAAGACAAAGAGCTGATGGACTCAACAATCCTATCCTCTGACTGGAGCTCTGGACCATCTTTACCCAGTTCAGCTGTTTTTCAGTCATGTATGACTCTCTGTGACCCCATTTGGGGTTTTCTGGGGAAAAAATACTGGAATGGTTTGCTATTTCCTTCTCCAGCTCATTTTACAGATGAGGAAACTGAGGCAAACAAGGTTAAGTGACTTGCCCACAGTCACACAGCTAGAACATGTCTGAGGCCAGATTTGAACTCAGGGAAGTGAATCTCCATGACTCTAAGCTCATGGCTCTATATACTCTAGTGCCACCCAGATGCCCTCTTTATTCAATCACACTATACTACACTGTTATTAGGTGGTGGTACAAAAGATAGAAACTTAGTATCCTGCCTCCCCATCCAGCGCAGCAAGGTGTTCATCACAGCAAGGTTTCTAGTTTATGTTGATATGCATATAACATGAGAGTAGCATAGCTTGGCACAGTGGATAGAGAACCAGGCCTGGAGTCAAGAAGAACTGAGTTCAAATCCAGTCTTGGACACTCACTAGCTGGGTGACCTTGGACAAGTCACTTCACCCTGTTTGC
>CM053597.1:24312030-24328244 GCA_028646575.1 Pseudocheirus occidentalis | reverse complement strand
GGGGAGCATATGTTAGCTGCCAAAAACCGAAAACAGATCTTTGGATGTTAAACAGATAAGATTCAGTAATACATCTCAACTCTCAGAGAACCAAATATACTATCCATTTGAAGCCTAAGGCTGCCGACTGTGTGCTAGAGAGCGGTGTTTAGACAGATATTTCTGGCAGAGGTAGAAGACCTGAAATGTGCCACTTTCTCTTATTCCATGCATCTGGGGAGATTTAAGAACCTTTATAGGACCATTTCAGTGAAAGAGGATTTGTTCAATGGCCACATTAGTTGGAGTGTTTGCAGGGGGTGTTTCAAAGAAGGCTTGGGAGAAAAATCCTTCAGGTCTGAATTTTTCACAGGGCTTCTCTCTCCAAGGCCATCAGTGATCTCTGAATAAACTAATGTCATTTGATATGATTGGAATTTAGAAGTATGACTCTAATTTACTCTGACCATAGGCTTGGAGCATGAAAATTGACCTGTATCTTAGGGCTGTTTTGGAGAAATGAGTGCACTTGGGGATTTAAAAACCAATAAATGGTCAAATGTCAGTCATTTTATACTTTTGTTATTAAGCTAATAATTATAAAAGTATATTATTAATATAGATGCATAAATTGATTGAATATGAATATTTTAAATTATAAAATGTTACAAAGTTGGTAAAATAATTTTTAAAAAGATACAATTTTTGAAATTAGGTCATTCTGAGTTCAACAGAATATAATTTTATTTTAAATTAAAAATGTTATAAAATTGGTAAAAATAATTTTAAAAAGAGACAAGTTTGGAAACTAGGTCATTCTTCTGGGTTCAATAGAATATAATTTTTCTGCTTAAATAATTTTTCTGTCATCTCTGATTCTACAGGGTAAGCTCCTTGAGGGTTGGGAGTACTTTTTTTGTTTCCAGGAATTTAAAAAATTCTAACTCATAGTCCCAGTTTTGGGGGAAGACTCCTGGTATAGAAACTCCCTCCATCAACATAAATCAGCAGTTCAATGGTTACTTATATAACCTCACATTGTGGAGCCCAGAGGTTTGAAGGGAGACCTTCTGTGGTTTGCCCATGGCCACATCGTTGGCAAGAATACAAGATAAAACTCAAACCTAGGTTTCCAAGGCAAGCCTTCTTTGTGTTGCCCTATACCTTGTTCAGTAATTATTCATTCCAAGTCTTTGTAATCTCATGTGTTGTTGTTTTGGCAAAGGTGCTGGAGCTGTTTGCCATCTCCTTCTCCAGCTCATTTTATAGATGAGGAAACTGAGGCATATAGGGTAAAGTGACTAGCTCAGGGTCACACAGCTAGGAAGTACCTAAGGCCAGATTTGAACTCAGGTCTTCCTGACTCCAGGCCCAGTGCTCTATCCACTGTACCTGGTCCCTATATAATATAGAATATAATATAATCACTCAACCAATAATCATTTATCAAGCACTTTCTAGTTTCTAGGAACTGTGTTAGGCACTGGAAATAGATAAAAATGAAAAAGTCCCTGCCTTCAAAAAGATTACGTTCATAAATCAGAGGGATTAGAGTTTTAGAAGCGGAAGGGACCTCAAAGACCATTTTGTTCCAGCTCCTAATTTTACAAACAAGGGAACCAAGAACCAGGTTTAGTGACTTGCCCAATGTCTCCCTGTAACTGTAGGTGAAAGAATTAAGATTTAAAACCAGGTCCTCTCACTCCAAAGTCTGTGACTTTGTCCTCCTACCAAGGAATTGGGAGGGGGATAAAGTCAAGAGCATAGATGTACACTTAGATATTCACCATTGGTTCTCAAACCTTTGATTTCAGAGCCTCTTTACATTCTTAAAAATTATGGAGGAATAAAGTTCAGGATAAAATTTTAAAAAATTATGTCTTTTTTTTTGGAGAGGAGAAGACAAGGCAATTGGGGTTAAGTGACTTGTCTAAAGTCACACAGATAGTAAGTGTTAAGTGTCTGAGGTCAAATTTGAATTCAGGCCCTCCTGACTCCAGGGCCCATGTTCTATTCACTGTGCTACCTAGCTTCCCTTAAAGTAAAAAAAAATTATGAGGGACCCCAAAGAGGTATTTTTTTTCTGGTGCTGGTTATATCTATCAATATTTACTATATTGTGAATTCAAATGGATGAATTTTAAAAATATTTGTTAGTTGCTTAAAAATAGCAATAATAAATTCATTCCATGTTAATATAAATAACATATTTTTAATGAAAAGTAACTACATTTTCCAAAACAAAAAAGATAGTGAGAAGAGCAGCATTGTTTTACATACATTTGCAAGCAATCTCTTTGATATCTGACTTAATAGAAGGTAGCTGGATTCTATCTGCTTTGGCATGCAATCTGTTGTCATATGCTGTTTTGGCTGAACTAGTTGAAGAAAATCTGGCCTCATAAAGATATGTAGCTGGAAAGGGGAGTCATTCTCCACTGCAAATAACATTCTTGGGCCCCACTTGGAGACCTCCTGGTATACACACACACATATGTACAGGCACACACACATATAAATATACGTACACTCAATAAACATAAGTATGGAGGCAGAAGGACAATTATGAGGTGCAATGGATAGAGTGGTGGTTCTAGAATCAGGAGGGCCTGAATTAAAATCTGGCCTGTGTGACCCTGGTCAGGCCATTTAACTCTGTTGGCCTCAGTTTCCTCATCTGTAAAATGAGGTGGAGAAGGAAATGGCAAACGGCTCCAGTATCTTTGCCAAGAAAACCCCAAATGGAGAGCCAGACAGGACTGAAGCAACTGAACAACAAGAGACAGGGGCGAAGAGGGTGTTTATTCCTAGAATGGGGGAGTTTGTACAAAGGTGCAGAGATATGAGATGGAGTATTGGATGTATGTTTATCCAGCTCCTTGGTTTACACAGATCATGTTGGTGAACAGACTTAACTTACAAAAGGAGGTCTCTCCTCAGGAAAGAGTTTTCTCCTGGAGTTGTGTGCCTGTTGGGGGAGTACTGTAGGGTTACGTGGTGGAATATGTGCATGATCACTCATCTTTTAAGACTATGTCTGGAACTCTTTTGTGATTTCAGCACTGCAAGGGAATTTTGGTATGGGAATTCCTTTGCACTAACACACATCAGCAACTCATTTGAAATTTATATACTGAGAGTTTTGGGGGGATACTGAGAAATTGGGTGACTTGCTCAGGGTCACCCAGAAAGAACACCCAGATCTTCCTGACTCCAAGACAGTCTGCTATCCAGGGATATGATGGTAAGTGTGAACAACTAGCTCTCTAGGAAAGAGATGCATTGCAAGACATGCTTTGAAGTTTAATCTGCATATTAACATTTTATCCATCACTTCCTTAAGTCTAGACAATCAACAAAGTGATAACTCAAGCCCTGATTTGTAACATTTGTCGATTTCTGAGGAAAAAATGGCCATATTGACAATTTAACAGTAGGCTTTCATGAGCAAGTTCTAGCCAGCTCCAGCACCTATACTGATGTTTTATCTGGATTATAGCAGGCTCTAATGCTTCCAGATAAGAGAGGTCAAGGTCCCATTGTATGCATTAGCAGGTGGCAGATTAGGGACCTAGACATCAGAATTTCTCATTCCTGACTTTTACTTTTGATATCCTAAAGGCAGCTTGGTGGAATGGATAAATCTTGGCTGGGTGTTACATGCTCTGGGTTAGAATCCTACCTCTGACACTTATTGGGCGCAGGACCCAGGTTAGATAAGCCATTTAACCCCATGTGACCCCAAGAAATTCCCTAAGACTTTTTTGTGGTGCAGTAGAATTATGACTGGATTTGGAATGAAGGGACCTGGGTTTGCATCCCAGCTTATGCACTTTCTGTGCACGTGTCTTCCCTACCCCAGGAATGCAATCTCCTTGAGAATAAGGACTATTTCATTTCTGTCTTTTATCCTTAGCACCTAACACAATACCTGGCCCATAGTAGGCAACTAATAAATGCTTGCTGACTGATTGATCTTATGAGAAATATTGAACCTGGTGGATAATCTACTCTCCACACTGTTCCACAGATCCTAGACCATCTTGCAGGTTCAATTAATGATAGGTAATGATCATCTCTTTTTTTTCTCCCCTGTCGCAGAGGCAGCTAGAGGGCACTGCAGGAGACAAAGTGCCTGGCCTGGAGTCAGGAAGACTCATCTTCTTGAGTTAAAATCTGGCTTCAGACTCTTACTAGCTGTGTGATACTGGGTAAGTCATTTAACCCAGTTTGCCTCAGTTTCTTCATCTGTAAAATGAGTTAGAGAAGGAAATGGCAAGCCACTCCAGCATCTCTGCCAAGAAAACCTGAAATGGAGTCACAAAGAGTCAAATATGACTGAACAACACTCATCTCTTTTTTTCTTCAATGTCACAACCCAGCTGCTTCCTTCTCCTTCACCATTCCTGAGGCATTAGCCTGAAGCTTTTCTGGGGTTTAGTAATGCCAGCCCACGGAATCACACTCAAGAAAGAGTTGGCCTCAGGACTCTAAGTATTTATACTAGGTCTTTGTGTTTGTTCAGGCAGTGTTCTTACATAAAGACTAAAAATCTTGTCACAGACCATCAGAAAGAAATCCGCATACAACTGTCCCACCAATAACGCATAAGAGACATTTACCCAAAGTGGCCAAACTCAGATGAGGAGGGGCAATACCACGGTTAGTAAAACTGTTATTCGGTAGGGCTTTTATTCCACGGCACTGTTTTTTTTTGAAAATATTTGCTACCCAAATAGTAATGGTGAATCTTTCTTCTAGTGTGTGTGAGGGGATGGGGGAAGAAGGATGTTGAAAAAATTTGGAAGATCCATGTAGCATCCTGGAGGTAGGAAGAGTTGGCCTCAAATTCCATCTTAGACATTTATTATTAGTCTCATGAGGAGAGTTGCCGAGGTGGAAAAAGCATTGGGTTTGGAATCAGAGCTACTAGGTTTTAATTCCAGTTCTGTCAGTTAATACCTTTGTGACTTTGGCTAAGTAATTTCACTTTTCTGGAGCTCAGTTTCCTCATTGGTAAATCATGTAGGATTGGACTCGATCTCCAAGGTCCCTTATAACTCTAAATCTGCCCATGAGCTTGGACTTGTCACTTGATCTCTTTCTGGTCTGTTTCCTCATCTCTAAAATGAGAATTGTAATACTTGATACATTTATCTTACTGAGTTATGATGAAGATCAAAGGAAATTATATATATATATATATAAAGTGATTTGCAAATCTTAAAGCATTATATAGGTACAAATTATATTTAATGCAAACTTTCATGACTGTGGGCAGACATGAGTGTGGGAGCCTCCTTTTCCTTGTCTGTCAAATAGGGATAATAACAACACCCACATCACGGGGTTGTTGTGATGATCAAATTATGGAAAATGTATGGCAAATGCTTTGGAAATTTGAGAGTGCTACGTAAATAGCAGTTACTGTTGTTATATGAACGGGTTATTATTATATAGATTAAGAAGTGGAGTAACAGAATTTTTGTGTTCTATGTCAGCATCTGTAAGAGGGCGGAAAATATTTGGGAAGAATCAGTCTGTGCAAATGTGTGTATGAAATCAGTCTAACTTGGCTCCACGTTTCAGGGAGATGCATGTCCTCCTTGGCACAGTTTGTTCTGTTAGAGCTTTTCAGATGAGAAGCTAATTCAGATCCTTCTAACAGCCTCTTCGTCTATCTTTGCATAAACCGCAGAGTTAGCCAAAGACTGACGGCCATTTGTAATGGTTAAAGTCACAGCCTGGCAATGTTTAAAAAACTCAGATAGAAGCATTGACCCTACAGTCAGATTTAAAGTGACATTTGTTTTCCTGGTACAGAAGCAAAGGCTTCTGGGTCATTAAGTGCATAGAAGGAAACACTGGATCATGGAAACCCTAAATTGGAAGAGCTCTCAGAGGCCATCTACTCTACTCTGTGAGAAGGAAGTGGCTTACAACATTTCCAACAAGCAGGCCAATAGCTTCCATATCAAGGTCTCTAATACCCCGGCAACTCACCCCCTCCTGAAGCAGTCCATTTACATCTGGATGGCTCTCATTCCTAAGAAATTTTCCTTCCATCAGGCTGAAATCTTCCTCTTGGCCAGGCCACTCTGCACCTAGTTCTACCATTTGGGACTAAACAGAGTGAGCCTTGTTTGCTTTCCTGGTGTCAGCTCTTCCACTCAGCAGGGCCATTCCCCCTTTCTCCTCCCCTGATTCAACTTCACTCCCACAGACTAAACATTTCCAGATTAAGCTCAGTCTTTTCAAGCCCCTGCGCCATCTTGTTCACCTTTGCCTGGACATGTTCCAGATGACCAATGTCTTGCCTAAAGTGTGGTACATAGAACTGAATATAATACCCCAGGTGTGGTCTGAACAGGACAGAGGACAGTTCAGGTGATCATTTCCTTCACTCTGGATGCTTTATTTAGGTCATAAGTCATAGGCCATAGGTCATAGATTTAGAGCTGGGAGAACCCTTAGAATCCATCTAGTCCAAATGCTTCATTTACAGAGGAGGAAATGGAGCCCACAGAGGTTGAGTTTAGATTAGGTCATATTTGGCTACTATGATTCACTGATGACCCAGAAAAACTTGCAGGCCACTCAGTCCCTCAGGTCTTTGTACATACAATACTATACTGCCTTTCTTTCCCCATTTTACCCTTGAACTTTTTTTGAAACTAAGCGGAGGACTTTTCATTGATCTCCGCTTAATTTCATCTTAAGAATACTGAAGGAAAAGGTGTTGAATAAACTGTGGAATTAAATTCATTGAATTGATTACCCAGACCCAGGACGTCCTGGACTCCTCTCACCCCTCCTTCCCTTTCTTAAAATATAGTTTAATTTTATGCACATATTTAAGAGAAAGCAGATAGAATTTTTATGATTGAGATAGTATGTTTAATCATGTAATTGACATTTTTTGTTGAGAAGTTATTTCAATCAGTTCCAACTCTTCATGATCCCATTTTTTTTTTTTTGGCAAAGATACTGTAACGGTTTGCCATTTTTTTTTTGTCTAGTTCATTTTATAGATAAGAGAACTGAGGCAAACAGGGTGAAGTGACTAGCTCAGGGTCACACAGCTAGTAAGTGTCTGAGGCTGTATTTGAACTCAAATCTTCTTGACTCAATGCCTGGCCCTCTATCCACTGTATCACCTAGCTATCTAATTGTTGATGTTTATCTGATGCTGGTGTATCTGTCTGACAACTATAAGAAAAGATTTGTACTGTCTATAGTTAAAAGCTATTATAAAATTTAACTTAGTTCGACAATAATTTATTAACTTCCTATTCTGCAGAAAGCACTGTGTTGATTTAGGGCTATAGAGACAAAAAGTCTCTGACCTCAGGGCCTTATCGGCACCAAATGCAATTTAAAAATCCTTAGGATATTAATAAAAATTTGACCATGACAATAGTTCCTCTTCTCATCATAGACAAGCTCACAGAACAAGGAAACTAGACAATGATTTTGTTTTTCCAGATTATAGTGCTTTGTACCGCGTACAGATTTACACCTTATTTTTCACGATATATAGAAATAGTGCCATACCTAGCCAATCTTCTTTCTCTCATACCTGTAATATAATGGAAAGTAAAGCATCTTAATGGAACTTTATTACAGGGGATATGTAGAAAAAGAGAAAAGGACCAGCAGCAGCACAATATAGTAGAAAGAATTTCTGAGCTAGGGTCAGGAGAGGCTCTAATCTTGTGTCTAACATTTGCTAGTTAAATGACCTTGGAAAGCCAGCCAACCTCTTTGAGATTCTGTTATTAGGCCCATCTGTAAAATGGGCCTAATAAGACCCCTGGTTCTTAAATTACAGGGCTATTGTGAGCGTTGAATGGGATAATGTGTGTGAAGTACTACATAAATGTGAGATCCATCACTCCTGTAATCTTAAAAAAAATGAATGGAGAATAAAAGGTTTTTTGGGTTTGATTTCAGGACTCTATTAATATCACTTTTTTTGGTGACTACGTGGATCCATTTGGAAGGAATTTATGAAGATTTTTAGCTCTTAAGATGAGGCAGTTTTGAGAGGCAGTAGATCAATCATTTTCTTATCATCTGGAAGATGCAGGCAACACTTCTTTGAAGAATTCATTCTGGACTTAAAACAAAGCCATTATATTTTGCTTATTTTATTTTATATTTAAGATACTGTCCCTCAGATGAGGGATGCACCACCTTCATAACTACTGACTTCAATCCTTTATCGGTCTAGGTGTTCCATCATTGCAGTCACTTATGTAGCACTTATGCAAATTGCTATACCCCCACCCTTTAGCAGGTGGTCTTTAAGAAAGGTTAGACTACCCTCTCTAAACCTAGCTAGCCTAATCCTCAGATAACACACGTATGGACCATTGCCAGGCCTGAATTGAAAATTTTTCAAGTTAAGTAACAATTACTAAAATATGTACTCCAATTGAATAGCCTTAAAGAATGCATGCTCAGCTCTCTGATAGGATGATGCAGCAGAAGAGAATTTTGTGGGACAATGTTTGTGATTGACCTTTTAAACATAATGTTTCAATGTAGTAACTTCATATTGTTCACTTGATCAGAGAATCATCTGGGTACTGGATTTGGAGTCATAGAGCCTGGGTTCAAATCTTGATTTGGCTACTTATTTATGTGACTTTGGCCAAGTTATTTAAGCTCTCAGTGTCCTGGGCAGCCCTCCAAGACTAGAAGTGACTAGAGAAGTTGCTGATCAGCATTGACAGAGGCATTTCCTTACTGGGATCAAGAAAGGTGTGCTGGAGCCAGCTAGGACCAGCTCAGCTCATGGGAGCAATGACTAAATATTAAGGCTTGATTGATTGTTTTGCTAATTCTCTAGACTTAAGAAAATGTAAATAATTCAGATTGATCATAAAAATGTGCTATGAGTATATTTTCTTTTCTTCTGGAGAATCTGATTGTTAAACATTTATCAGCACACTCCTACCAAGAGCCATATTGGTGAAACCTCAGGTCCAGTAAAAAACAAAACAAAACAAACAAAAACCCGATTGTTATTATTATGAAAACAATTTGAACACAGAAATCCTCAAACTCTAAACCTAAAAACCAGAGGGGAGGCCATGTAGTTCCGTTCCTGGCTCTATCTTTTATTAGCCGCTTAACATTGGACTCTTGCCATCACCTCTCTGGGCCTTGGTTAAACTCATCTGTAAACTTAAGTGGTTTGATGAAGTCATCTCAAAGGTCCCTACCAGACCGAACATTTTGTAATGCTAAGGGTTTAGGATCTGTGGCTTTGGCCATCAATTTATAGGTTTGGGTTGGCCCTATCCAGTGTGCTTTTATATTCCTAGGCACCATATTTGCAATTTGGGCAAATGGAATCCAATTTCATGTTGCTATGGAAGCCCAATTCTTAGACATGAACATTTTCCCAATGATATCATGTGAGTGAAAATAATGATCTTAGAAGAACTGAAATTGTAAGCAAGACAAAGGACAAATGAAAGACCCATGAAGGGTATTTCAGGGCTGATTTATAAGAAGTGGTTTAAAAGCTATTATCAAGGAAATGTGGGCTCAGAGAAAGAGGTGAGTCAGTCAAGGAGTGGGATGGAGAGACTTCTCCTTTCCTCCTAGCCATGCCTGGCCCTCATGGACTGTACCGAACAAGCTTTATGCACTGATAACTTGGTGGTGGTGGCAGATACGGAATCCCACCTGGAAAGTACATGAACAAGGAGGCCTGATCACCAGGTGATGATGTTCTGTAGCCAGAGACAGATCTGAAATAGTATTAAACCCCAAATCTCAATACATCTGAACAAAAGGGGAGGTCCTGAGTTCAGATCAGCAACCAGGTGATCTTGACAAAGAGTTCTTGCAAGGGTTCAAATGCAGAACTGTAGCTAGATTGGGTCAACTGGGGCTTCAAAATCAAACAAGATAATATTTGTAAGAAGCACTTAGCACATTGCCTGGCATATAGTAGAATTATTTCCTTTGCTCCCTCCTTTCCCCTCATCCCAGGATACTAAGATGTAGAGGCCATTGACGACATTTCCAATCCTTCAGCATGACAGAAATAATTTTGTTTAGCACTGGGTTAAAAAGAATAATTAATTAAAATAGGAAGCTACCAGCTGGTGGGCTGGCAGACGTCTCCTAGGTGAGGTCTTCCTTGCTAACCCTGACTCTTTCTGCCCCTGCTTTCTTGCCTGTTTTATTTCATGTGTCACTGGCATGGATTTGATAGTTATGACTCTGCTCAGTTCTTTGGGCATGTATGTGCTTAATGCCTGGTCATTGTTCTCCATGGCAAAGGCGAACTCTAAGCAGCAAAGGACAAAAACAATCCATGGACAACTAGAGCAGAACATCGGTATCCAGGAGATACTAAAAAGAACAAGAGAAAGGACTCCAGGGTACTGGGTAGATCCTCTTTGGAGCGTTAATGGGAAATCATAGCCAAGCCACGTACAGAGGTGGGGAGGCATTGATGTTTAGTTGTGAAGGCATGTCCGCATCAGTGGAATCTGATGCATCCAAATTTAAATTTTTACGCTAGTTTCTTATAATCAATAATTTGATTAAATTTCTTTATATTACTGTTTATTTCACTCAAGAGTTTTGTTTTAATAAATAAAGGAATTTGAACAGCCCGCTGGAGGAAAGGTTGCTAAATACTGTACAGGTCAACTTATGGGCTCGTTGAACTTAAAATGTAATGGAACTAATCTGTTGTAATAATTGTAATTGTAATGTATTATCCAGTTCCATTGTAACCTGTGTTCAAACTCTATCTTGTTCTGGTCCCTTCGTTTCTAGTCAGTAGAGTAGGAAGTGAGTTTATAAGTAACTAGAAGAAAAGGGCAGTGGCAGAAAGTCAGACCGAGAAGGAGAATTTAGTAGTCGGCAAATCATCCTAAAGAGCAATGGAGCAAAATTTACAAATTGTAACATATATTAACCCCAGCTTACAACTTGGGATGCTGAATCAGCAGAAACCATCTAGGCTTTGCTGGCAGGGCCTTTCGGTCCTATGATATGTAAGTCTCAGACAAGTTCCAGAAGACCCTCAGAACACCAAATGGTACTGATAACTTTGGGATGACTTGGATACCTTAATTTTAAAGGTTTACTAACAACTTTGAAATGGTTTAGGTTTGCTAATGAACCTACCCCAAAGTGCCACAGATAAGAGGTAGTCTGATCCCCTCTATAAATGAGACCCCAAACTCCTGCCCTTCCCCTGATCTAGACCTTTTCCATCTCCACGTGGCTCTATGGAGCCAATGCTCCCAAATGTCATCTGGGAGGGATTATCCTAGCTTCTTCCCCGTTCCATCCTCTTCCCATGAAGCCTGCTTTCTTCCACCACCCCATCCACTGGCCCCCATGCTATCTACCCCCTTTGCTATTTCTCTTTATATTTTCTGCAATCTTTTTGCCCTTTGGTCTCTATGGTTATTAAAGTATGGTTATAGACTGACTGGTTTCTCGCTGCTGTTGTGGTCTTTCCCGGCAAATATCCAAAGAGCCGGGCACACCTGCCCTGTTTTATAATTTCATAAATTAATGATCAATTTAACCAATATTCAGTTTTTCCTCTCACTAAGCATTTTTTTTGATGATAAGGGAAACATTTAGCCAGTAGTTTAATCATCATTATAAAAAAATGTATGTGAGCTACACTCAAACAGAACAATTCTTTTAATTTAATTTAATTCAACTTCATTTGCTTTATTTTCCTCACAACTCATTTGTCTCAAAGTGCATTGGGTTCCTTCTGGGGGATGGTGAATACCAACCCATGAGAGATTTTCAAATAGGAGCGAGAGGCCCACTTGTTGGATATCTTCTGGAGGACATCCATGGTCAGGTACAAATTGGATTGGGTGGTTTCTGAGGTCCCTTCCCACTCTGAGATTCTTAGATTCTGAGTGGCTGGTGATTATGTGCTGATAAATACTCTCACAGTTACCCATGGCTGTGGAAAATCTAGACAGTTGGCCATGAACTGGGCACTGCCAATGTCCTCATATTGCTCTGAGACATTCCCCGTCCCATACTTGTATCCCTTACCTGCACCTGCTTTCCAAAATTACTCCCTCTGAACTCTCCCCAATCAAAACTCCTCTTTCTTTGAAGCAGGTAATCTCAGCCTCTTAATATGGTTATAAATATAGAGTTGGAAGTGTCTCAGAGGGCACTGAGTCCAACTCCCTTATTTTAAATGTGAGGAAACTGAAGCACAGAGGGGTCAAGTGACTTTCTACAGGGTCACACAGCTAGTAAGCATCTGATCAAACCCAGTATTACTGAGATGTGACTGATCGAGAGCTGCTTTGATGTGTCAATCCTGAGGCTTTGGTGGTAGAATTTCAGTGGAGATAGGGATCCACTTAGGATCCTCTCCCCACATTCTCAAGTTATATCCTACAGTCAGGAGCCTAGTCTTTGTAAGGAAGAGGGGCTAGTGCAATCCCCCATGTGAAAGAGGCTGTATAGGCAGCTTCTGGAAAGGCATGGTGTTATAGAATAGAAGTGGCCTGGGTCTTGATTTGGCCCATGTGCAGACATGATAATCCGTTAACCACATGAGAAGGGAATGGATTGTTGATTGGTATAGCTGGAGCTGAGGCAATTCAAGTCACTAGTCAGCCAGGGAGAGTCTCTTGGCTATGGCTCTATCCGAACTGGCTGGCATTGGGGGAGGAGGATGAATTGTTCTCTCCTCCCCTCTTCTCCTCACCTTTACATCCACTTAGCCATAAGATCGACCCTGACAATTCTGGGCCTCTATCAGGACAAATCTTTAACTACAAACAAGGTGGAAAAGGAAATCTCTGCCACGTGCCCTCCCTGTCCTTTTCCAACCCTCATGTCAAACACCTGGTAGTCAGAATGCAGCTATAATTGGGCAGGGGCTTGACTGAGACAGCAAGTAAGCCAGGCACCATGGGAAGGTCTTCTCCTTCCTGCACTGGCAGGGTAGTTAGCATCCTTCTACTTCCAAAAGAGATGGCCTTTATCAGTGGTAGGAGAAGGAGGTGACCATCTTTCTATTTGATCACAGGGACCCTGGCAAGATCCTTTTGGTTATTATGCCATTGGGGCTAATGCTCATCAGTCTATCCTAGAGCTCTCAGTTAATTACCAAATTTACCTGGGAGTGGGAAGGCATGTCCCTAGTTTTCCTCTTAGTTGTGAGTAATATCAAACCATTTCTTGAGAGCAGGTTTCATCTGGGGAAAAGGAATACAAAGACATCAGGCTCCTTACACGGGAGAGGAAGGCAGGGCTTGGGAGGGCCAAGGAGGGACCAATGGACACTGAACATACATTTACTTCTCTTTGAAATTTTCCTTGAGGCTGCCTCCACATCAAGCATTTATAAGGAATTTCCATTAGTAATAAATGGTGTGAGTTAATTACTGTTCCAGCTATTTGTCTGAGCAGAGGTTTTATTCTGAGTCAGGATCAGAGGAAAGAGCACAGGTTTTGGAGTCAGCAGACCTGGGTTTAAATCCCAGTGCCCCATTTATGATCATTACTTGTATAACCCTGGGCAGATCCCTTACTGTCTCCAGGTCTCCACTTACTCATCTCTAAAATGAGAGGCTGGACAAAGATGATCTCTATTATTCCTTCCAGGTCTCCTCTTCAGTGACCTCTGCTTATAGACTGCAAGATTGCAATGCAATTAATTCCTAATTTCTGAAAGAAATGATTCTGCAATCTGGCTAACGAAGAAAGACTTAGGACTCCCTATAATGGTGACAGTGTTGAGTGCTCTGAAAATTGTACCAGCACCTGGTATTGTTTTTGACATTATGGTTTGTATATGTTATTTTCCCTCTTACAAAATATAACCCAACTCCTGAGTAGGATGGGTGGTTCCCTGAAGGACCCATGTGCTGTATATTAGGGAGAGAGATTTGATTCCTGATTAGTTGAGAGACTCCTGAGTCAGATCCCAGGTCAGATATTTCTCCATATCACATGTAGTATATATAAATATGTAACACACGTCTTGTTTACATGCATATATACAGATATAATACATATGTATATATATGTGCATGTCTATCTGTCTATCTGTCTATCTATCTATCTATCTATCTATCTATCTATCTATCTATCTAATCTATCATCTACCTATAGAGAGAGCACCTGGCACCTGGTAGACAATGGGTTGAGTCGTAAGACTGGAGATTCTACTCATGTCTAAGTCTTTAGGCAGGGCCTGGATGCCATCTCATTAGGTTGTACAGAGGACTCTTGTTCAGACTTTGGTCTCAGATGATCTCTGAGTTCCCTTCCAAGTCATGGCGAGTGAAAAAGTGTTTATTAAGGGAATACTACGTGCCAAATTCTGAAATTCTCTTGCATTGGGCACCTCCATGTTGTTCCCCACATTTCTTTTCTTTTCTCTCTTTTTCTCTCTTTCCCCTCCCTCCCTTCCTTCCTTCCTTCCTTCCTTCCTTCCTTCCTTCCTTCCTTCCTTCCTTCCTTCCTTTCACACTCTACATATGTCCACCACTTCAGGATTCTTCCATGCAGAGCAAGAATCAGTTTAAGCTCTTTTTATATATTTATTTAAAACTGTTGAGATTTAGTGTCAATTCCCCTTGTCTTTGAATTGTGTCTCTGGTTTGGACATTGCTATGTTGTGAGAACATAAGCTAAAACTATCCTAAGGAGAATTTTTCAGTATCCTCTTTTCTTGCTATAATCACAAGGTAATATGACTGTGTATTGGGCTGGCGGTTTAATATCACCATCTTCTAGATTGCTCCCATTAGAGAGGTTTCTCTTTAATCTTCAATCAAATCAGCAACGGGGGAAAAATACAACAAATATCATACTATCAAAGCAACAAGTCTGTCTCCAACCTTTCTTTGTCTTCAGACTCATGGTCCTTCTCTGAGTTGACAGTGAGACTCTTTCTGGAAATTGTCCCTGATGGCTACCAACAGACTTTGGTAGTATGGACTGAGAATTCCCAAAAGAGCTATGTGCCAAATATATAGATATAGCCAAATATAAAATATTTAAAAAGCCAAATATAAGACAGCTAAATGGTATAGGAAAGCTATAGTGGAATGAATAGATTAGAACAAAAGTGATAGAGACCTAGGGTCGCAGTAGGAAGGCCTGGGCTCAAATCCATTTCTCATAAACCTGAGATTTCTGCTTCTAACTTTTTTTAAAAAAGCAAATGCATTATTTTCTGTTTTCCAGTTTTGCTTTCTGGGTTTGGAAGTCCATCAAATACAATGATGTGATCAGTCAATAAACAAACACCGTTGGAACACTTTTTATATCCTGAGTGGTTAGCATTAAGGGATGAGGTGAAGGGAAGAGATGTCCTTTCTTATAGCAATGGCATTCTGGTAGAAGCCACGGAACCAAGGTCCATGCCAAGAAAAACCAAGCAAGCTATAAAAATATTGATGACTGGCACTTGTGTATTGTTTTTTTATTTTTTTATTTTTTTAATTTTTAATTTTTTTGTGTATTGTTTTTAAGGTACACAAAGCATGTCTTTTTGAACCTCTTCATACCCCTATGGGAGAGGGTGGGTAATCCATCTTATCATTGCTGTCTTATAGGTTTATGACTGGAAGGGGCCTTACAAGGCCATTGAGTCCAAGATCTTTTTACATATGAGGAAATGGAGGTACAGAGAAGTGATTTGTTTCAGGTTGTAGAACTAGGAAATGTTTGAGGCAGGTTTTAACTCAGATCTCTCTGTCTCCAAGTCTGGTCCCCAATGCCCTGTTTCTTTCGTCAATGAACATCCCCCAGTCTGCTCTCTTATACAGTTGCTTGAGAGGTCTATGGTCACGCAGCTGCTCTGTGTCAGGGCAGGGTCTGAGTCTTCCTGATTGAGGTTAAGCCCTATCTCCACTCTGCCATACTGACTTCAGATAGATCACTAAAATTGTTATTATCACCATACTACTGATGAGAAGAACAAGATTCAGACAACTTCATTGTTGTTGTTGTTGCAGACTCTCTGTGACCCCATATGGGGTTTTCTTGGCAGAAATTCTGGAGTAGCTTGCTATTTCCTTCTTGTAATGGTAAGGGAATTTGAAAATCTTCCTTGCCCCTTAATGGGCATCAAGTGGAACCCAACAGGAGGGGCTTGATTAGGGGGAGGCCCACAACTTTTGTTACTTTGTAATTGGGCAGTAGGTCATGAAAGTTGTGATATCCTCTGACACTGAAGAAGGATATATATATAT
>CM053597.1:24272138-24311530 GCA_028646575.1 Pseudocheirus occidentalis | reverse complement strand
TCTGCAAGCATCATCTTGGTTTACAGCTGCTTTAAAAGATTCTCCTCAAATGCTTTATATCTTTCACCACCTGTAACCCCAAATAAAAAGGACTTATCTCACCTTGTTCACAGAGCAGAAGAGAAGTAATGGAAGAGTCTGTCTATGGCAAGGCCGGAGTGGTGTTGTAGGAAGAGGAGTGGCCTGAAAGTCAGACATCTTAGGGTCTTCTAGACCCAACTCTGTGACCCTGAGAAAGTTGATTGACCTCCATGAGCCTCTGTGTACTCATCTGTAGTTACTGGGGTCAATGGTTTTTCAAATGCTTTCCAGATCTGTTTGGAGATAAGTGCCATCTTGCTAAATGATGTTGAGAATAGGCTGTGGTTTTTTAGTACCAGTTGTTAAAATAAAGGCTTCCGAGTCATTGACTTCAGTGTGGTTCAGGGGAGGGGACGCTGGTTCCGGAGTCAAAGCACACAGATTCAAATTCCACCCCTTTGTGAAAGTGGACGAGTCTACCTCTGTGGACCTCTTTCCTCATCTGTAAAATCAGTGAGGAAGCAGGTACAGGGAACCTTGTGTTTATGGCCGCTGATATGTTCCTTTCAGGCTTGCTGCATTTATTTCTTAATCCAACAGCTATAACTAGGGCGGGGCAGCCAGGACTTTTCTCCAAGGAGCTAAATTTAGAGGCCACTAAATTTAAAGAGCAATTCTCCAGAAGTATAGGAACAGCAGAGCTTAGCACCTAGTTAGCAAAAATAATTAGGTAAGATAGAACGCTACCAGATGGCAAGCTGGGGTGAGCTCAGCCCCTGCCTGGCTCTGCTTCCCCCATCCCCACTTGCACTGTGAGCTCCTAGAAGCAATCTTGTTAACTGTGTAGCCATGCCTGGATCTCCCCGTCCCCAACCCCATTCAGCTGAGGGCTGCTATGTGCCACTGGCCACAGACTCAGAACCTCTGTCCTGTGTGGAGTCCTCTCCACAAAAGAAGGAAGTGACAATAAAATACTACACCATAGACTCAGAGGTAAAGGTCATCACCACAGAGGTCACTGAGTTCAGCCCTTTGTTTTAAAGGTGAGGAACCTGAGGTCAAGGGACAATTTGCCCCAGGATCACCCAGCTAGTTAGTGACTGAAGTGCACTTTGGCAGCTAAGGGAAGAAACTATAACTCCTTTGGTTGAGTAGATAAGAGAACTGGGTCTGGAGTCAGAGAGGTCCTGAGTTAAAATCTGTCCACAGACAAGTCACTAGCAAGGTGACTCTAGACAAGTCTTTCAACCTCTGTCTGCCTCCGTTTTCCCATCAGTAAAATCAGGATGAAAATAGCACCCACTTTTCAGGATTGTTGAGAAAAACAAAGGAGAAAATGTATATTTACGGTATTTTGTAAAGCTTAAAGTGTTATTACAAAAGTGCCAGCTATTATTAAGTCATAAGGTAGCTCAGAAGGAAGTTCACACTGAAAGTAGGGCCCCTGAAGATCATTGGGACAGCCTGTGAGAGCTAGTGGGGACCAGTCAAAGTCTCCATCATAGTTTTGTGCCATTGTGTTCTTCCTTTTCACATACCTGTGACCCAATTCCCAAATGCGTCATAGAAAACATGTGGTCCAGTCTGGCGCAATGCTGAATTCAAAGCTAGGAGTAGTGCTTCTCAGTCAGCAATCCCTGCTGCTGGCAAGGCTGAGGCTGGTGGATCTCTTGAAGTCGGGAGTTCTGAGCCATGGTGGGCTAAGACAACGAGATGTCTACGCAAAGTTTGGCACTGATACTATTAACATTACACACACACACACTCACACACACACACACACACACACACACACACACATACACACCCTCTACCCTTGCCCAGCCACCAGGCTGCCTGGGGACAGGCAAACTGGCCCCAGGCCAGAAATGGAGCAGTTTTTATACCAAGTTCTTGTGCTACTTGGTGGTGGGATCAGGCCTGGGGTGACCGCTGTACGTTTACACTGGGCAAGATAGAGATTTATTCTCAAAAACACACATAACACACTAATTTTGGTGGGAGTGGCAGACAAGATGGGGAAACCAAGAATGCATTCCCCTCTCTGCTGCCATTAGATTGTGAGCTCCTTGAGGGTAGACACTGTCTTTTGTCTCTTTATCTTCAACTCTTAGCACAGTGCCTGGCCCACAGTAGACCCTTCATAAATGTTTATTGACTGACCAACTCCACTGCAGAAAGCTTTGGAGGACTTCCATGCACAGACTTACAACATCCTCCCCTCCCCAGTGCCCAGCTAAAGACTCCTTCATTCACTAGCATCTTCTCCTACATTCGAATCTCCAACACTCCCAGCATCCCTTTCTAAATTTTCCCCTTGTCTGTAGCATTTCTCTACAATATGACTTGATCAGCACTAGCAGCTTGGGGGGATTGCAAGAGAGCCCTCCTGCAATGGTGGTGGAGGAGGGCACCAAAGTATGAGAAGTCGCCCTCCTTGTAATCAAGAGCCTCAGCATTGAACTCCAGCCCTGACCTTACTGTGTGACCTTGCTCAAGTTATCAAACATAGCTGAGCCTCAGTGCCCTCATCCATAAACTAGGGGGTATTAACATTTGTACAATCTGCCTCACAGTGTTGTTGTAAGAAAAGCACTTTGTAAATCTTCAAGCACTATATGAACATGAATTTTTATTATTATCAAGGGGTTCATTTTTACTAGTTAATTGGTCTTTGGCATCTCTATGATGTTAGAAATCAAGAATTATGGGGGAATAGCACTGAGTGTACCTCAGGGTCACATAGACCAGCCCTCCACCACAATTTCACTTACATAAACCAATCCTTTGGGAAAGCTGGAGCCTTAAAAGTTCCCAGAGAAGGAAACTGGCTACATATGCTCCCCTTGTGGTTCCTGTGCTCATTCAATTCCCCCAGCTTCAGGGCATACAGAGAGAGTTTCTTCTTGTCCCCCTGCAGCAGGAGCAAAAGATCTATTCTCTGTTTCTAAAGAAAGAAACTAGAGCTGCTTTCCAACATTGACCACTAACCAGAGTTGTGACTTCTTGGTCTCTGGCATATTGTCCAGTAAAACATGGTAAACACGTATTATTAGAGTTAGCTGATTTAGAAAACAGGGTAAGTTTCCTGAGGATTGGGAGTACTTTTTTGATTTGGGGGATTTAAAAAATTCTGATCCATAATTTTAACTTAGAGGGAGGACTCCTGGTATGGAAACTCCTTCCATCAACGTAGATCAGCTATTCAGCGGTGACTTATATAACCACACATAGTGAAGACCAGGGGAGTGAGACCTTCAGTGGTTTGCCCATGGCCACATTGTTGGCAAGCATCCAAGGCAAAACTCAAATCCTGGTCTCCAAAGCAAGCCTTCTATGTGCTATTTTATACCTTGTCACTCACTCATGGCCAATTCTTCATGACTCCATTTGGGGTTTTCTTGGCAGAGATGCTGGAGTGGTTTGCCATTTCTTTCTCCAGATCATTTTACAGGTGAAGAAACTGAGGCAAACAGGGTGAAGTGACTTGCCCAGGGTTACACAGCTAGTAAGTGTCTTAGGTCAGATTTGAACTCACAAAGATGAGTCTTCCTGACTTCAGGTCCAGTTCTCTATCCACTGTACCACCTAGCTGTCTTATACCAAGGAGGCGCTTAATAAATGCCTGATTAAATCGAATGCATTCCAAGCACACAAGGCAGCCTTTGCAAAAACACAAAGGCAGAAGATGGTTCTCCGAGTTTGGGAAATAGGGAGAAGGGAAGTCTAAGGGAACAGACTGGTTCAAAAAGGAGAGCAATGGGAAGTCTGTAAGGTAGACAGGAGCAAGTCCATGAAAAGCTTTTAATACCAAGTGGAGTAGTTTGTATTTCATCCCAGAGGCAAAGCAGAACCAACCAGGAGGCAAGAACTGTGTCTTATCTAAACTTTGTACCTTCCTCAGTGCTCTTGAATACAATATGCACACCATCAAAGTGCATTGGGTTGCATTCTAGTGTGTTTTTATTGTATCAGTGAAACCACTATTGCAACATTTTTTTTTTTGCCTGGACACTCTCCAATGAGAAATGACACCATATATTTTGGTCTATATGCAAACTACCCTGCCCATTTGCAAAGAGTTCACATCCAAATTGGAAGAACCATTTAGAGTAATTTGCTTCACACTACCTATTTTTCCCACCTTTCATTTTTTCTTGCTCTAAGAATAGCCATATGTTAAGCAATAAGAGTTGACTGCTTTGTCAGGAACGTGACAGTGATGACTAGAAACAGTCTAGTGATTTTTAGTAATTTAGTTGTCCAAACGTGATCAACTGAGCTGCAATTGGTTCAATTGCTGGGTGATCTGCAGTTATTTATGGCCTCAAAACAAACACCTTGGAAAATGGTTGATTCCTTCCAACAGAAAAACAAGCTTGTTTTTAAAAAAAGTGGCTATGAAAATTAAAATTTCTTTAAAAAAAGATAAGAATAATCATTAACATTTCAACTTGATCACAATTCAATTCAATTGAACTAAGCACCTACTATGTGACCAACAGTGAAGATATGAAGGCAAAAATAAAACAGCTCCTTCCCTCAAGAAGCTTACAATACACTCTACTGGAATTCTAAAATATTTAAAGGCAAGGATGTGGGCATTTGAAATTGTTCTTTTAATCCTTCCCTGACCTCTAACAAAGTGCTCTACCAGGGATTCAGGAAATGCTTAGCTAACGAAATATAACACAATATGCCATACCTTTGTAAGAAGAGATAAAATGGTATCTTGTTCTGCTCCCACAAAAGTTATCTGGAGATAATCAATAGATGTGGGAAAGCTCAATTATCTTATTTTACTAAGACAATAGCCCTCCTGGCCCCAGGGAGAACTATAAAGGTGGAGTTGTGACAACCAGCGGGGACTCTAGAAGCCAGCCCCAGTCACAAATATCCCCACTACTATGTCTTCGTAATCTGCATAAAGAGGGAATGTAGGGAAGTCAAGTAAGGAATTTGAAGTAACCCTAAGTCTAACAGGAAGGACAGAATCGTATAAGCTCACACCTGCTTCTGTACTTGTGTGGCTGTCCTAGTGAGCACCACACCCACTTCCTCAGGGGAAGCACAGTCAATGCCTTCCTCTGCCCACTGTCTGAGTTCTTTCTGTGAGAAGGGGTCTATCATGTAGATCTTCCTGAGGGCACACGATGGGGGAGGCAGTAAACAGGAAACATAAAGAGAATTAAAAACATTTCTCCCCTTATTCGAGTATACTCTTTTGTCTCCATGTTTCCTTATTTATTGTTTGATGTGGTCTGAAGATATTCTATTACATGAACACATCCTCACTTATTCTTTCCCTCAACTCCTCTTATTCAATCTTCTGTCTTTCTTCTTCTATGTATCTGTATATACTTTGTTTTGTATATATTTGTTTGTATACAGTCTCCCCCAATAGACTGTATGTGGGGTATGGGGACCCCAAAAATCTCATACCCAAGAAAAATCAGAAGTCAGACACATCTTGAAGAAGGAAGTTTTATTGTCTTCCCCCACAGGAAGAGGGTGGTCCTCTCCATGGTGGGATCAGGGAGAGGAGGCGTGTTACAAAAGACAGAACAAGTATTTATACCCTAACACACTCAAGCCCCCTGCCTCCCCCACAGAAGGTTGTCCCTTCTCCCATTGTCTGGGAGGCGGACTCTCAGGCTTGGTGCAAAATCTAACCTAATGGCAGATAACAAAGAAGCCTGTCACTATCTCCCATTGGCTGGGAGGTGGGACAGGGAACCACAGTATCATCCATGGCCTTATTTGGTAAAGGCCAAAGCAAGGGAGGGGACAAGGTCACAAGCAAGGGTAGAAGTCTAAAACTCCTGAAAGGAACCTAATGCTCATGACAGCAAGGGAAGGGGGGAAGGATCCTAGGTTGTGTAAACCCAGGACTCAGGTCTGTCCAGTCCTAGAAAAGTCTCTCTGGTTTCCAGACACTTTCTCTCTCTTCTCATTCTGAGGAGTCTTCACAGAGGGTACAGAGAGTGTACCCCACTCAATTGTAAACTACTTGAGGGCAAGGAATATCTTTTGCTTCTTTTAGCGCTGGACCTGGTAGCCAGTAGACTCTTAATAAATGTTCACTGTTTGATTGATATTCAAATTAGTTGAACATAATCACTGCTTTCTCTCTTGTGATTTTGTGTCTGTGATCTTATGACTTTGGACACATCCCTTCACTTTTGAACCTGTATTTTTTCAAATGAAGGAGATTAGACCTTTAAGACCTCTGCCATCCCTCCCATCTTCAATCTTATGATTCTGTGAAATGCAATGGCCAGACTTGCTCTCAGAGAAGAGATAATGAAACATATCTCTTTGGGTAAATAGGTGAGGGACTACAGATATGGCCACTCTATTGGCCAGTTTTACTTAATGGCTCTTCTTTGTTATGGGGAGAAATGACAGGTGGAATGCTTAAAAATTATTGTCATGGGGCAGCTAGGTGGCTCAGTGAATAGAGCAACAGCCCTGAAGTCAGGAGGACCTGAGTTCAAATGCAGCCTCAGACATTTAACACTTACTAGCCGTGTGACCTTGGGCAAGTCACTTAACCCCAATTGCCCTGCCTTCCCCACCTCCAAAAAATTATTGTCGTATAAAACCAAAGACAATAAAATTTTCATCTAAAAGGAGAAAAGCAAAAAAGTATTTCAATGAAAAGAGATCCACAAGCATTTACAAAGAAACACATAGATTTTTAAATGATCAGATCAGACTTCTGAAAAACTTTATTTTATTTATGTTAATGATTACTATCTATGATAAGTAGTATTCAATTAAGTGATTAAAATATTCTTTTATTGCAATAAAAGATAACATAAGTAGAAGGATTTAGCCATTTAAATTCAACAAAGTTGAAAGTCAGAAAGGGAAAAGGTGGAGGCTAAGATGTAAGGTCCTTTCTGATGTAAATGAAGTGATTTACACTTTGGATAGGAGCTCCCAGATTTGAATAGCCTACTTGCATATGAAAAGACCAGCAAAGACTAGAACTTCCCAGAGCACCGACTGCCTCCAAGCACTCATTTACATAGGAGTTTCCCTACTGAAATCTGGGATATGTGGAATAGGGAATTTGTTGGTCACCATAAGTAAGGTCACCATAAGTGCAGGGAGGGAACCTAGCTCTAAACCATGAAGAATTGTTGAACAGGACAAACTATACTGCTCTTATCCCTGTTTTGTGGGAAGTGACATACATCAGAGTCAAAGCCTTAAGAGAGTCAAAGCGGGGAAGAATATGCCAATCCTAGGCTCAGGGTCTCTGCCCTTTGTGAAAGAGCCTAGTAGTAGTCGAACTAAAAAGAGCATAATAATAATACCTAACTGGACCAGAGGCTGACTTCAAAGCTTCTCAATAAAGACCCAATCCAATAGCAGAGCTGGAACAGTGGATAGAGCGGATAGAGATCTGGAATCAGGAGGAACTCATCTTTGTGAGTTCAAATCTGGCCTCGGACACTTCCTAGCTCTGTAACCCTGGGCAAGTCACTTAACCTAGTTTCCTCAACTGTAAAATGAGCTAGAGAAGGCCTTAAATGGCAAATTACTCCTGTATCTTTGCCAAGAAAACCCCAAATGGGGTCACAAAGAGTTGGTCATGACTGGGAAATGATTAAGCAACAATAGCCTAACAATCTTCCTGATCAAGTATGGCCATGTCCAACGATGGCCATGCCTGGTGAGGCAAATAAGCACCTAAGCAACTTGACCGTCAATGACACCACTTTCCACAGTAAACTCACCAGAGAAAGAAAGAACGTCAAGGCCCTTCTGTGCTGGGGTTGCCGGCTGACTTGGCCATGTATACTTATTACAATTTGGAACTCACTACAATGCTGCTGGTACTTTGTGCCCACTTTGCACCACCCCCAGTCCCAAGAGTTTTTATTTGCTAGAGAATTGGCCCCAAGCTGGGAGGGAGAGATGCAGATGCTTTGTAACTACTGTTCTTGCTTTCAGTTAAGTAAACATCTTTATTAAGACCTGAGTTTGTTGCTGATAGTTAATGAGAATCACCCCAGCTGATAGGGGCTCCTGAGCTATAAGCATAGTCATTCACAGGTATATCTTAGACAGATGTCATCCCCTAGGGACACAATCTGCCAGTACAAGTGGGGAAGGGGAATGAGCTCAAGGGGAGAGCTAGAGAGATTGGTTAGAAGCCACCATGACAGAATCACAGAATGTCAGAGTTGGAAGGGACACCAGAGGTGATCTCATCCAACTCATTTTAGTCAAGGATCAATACAATATTGCAACAAGTGATCCAGTCTTTGGTCTTCTCAAAGTCTTCCACTAAAGGAAAACCCATTGCTTCCCAAGACAATCCACTTTACTTTGAGAGACTTCAAATTAAGAAGTCTTGTCTTTAAGTCAAAATGAAATCTACCTCTCTGCAACTTCTACCCATTGTTTCCAGGGCCTTCTCTTGGGGCCAAGAAGCCCTAGGCTAATGTCTCTTTCACTGGTCAGTCCAGTCAACATTGGCAGACAGCTATCACAATTTCAGTGTTCTCTTGCCATGCTAAATATCCCCACCACATACAGTATGAGTCTAGACTACTTGCCATTCTTGGTCATGTTCTTCTAGAAATCCCTTATCTCCATAACACCACAATTGTATATCATCATTGTCATCATAAACTAGTCTAATCTTTATGTAAAGGATCTGCTAACAAGTGCAATGGAAAGGACTTGAAGCACAAAAACCATTTCTCCTTTTTTCCCTTTGTATCCCTAGCACACACTATAAGAACCTTATACAATGTCTTTCCCAATCTGGAATTTCACTGGTGTAGGGAATTCTCCATGAGAAGATTCCCTTTCCCAATGATCAGCTTGAGACAGTAAGCATTTCAGTGACTTGCCCAGGGTTGCCCTGTAGCTTAAGGCAGAACCCAAGAACTTCCTGATCCCAAGTCTAACCTGTTTATTCACAATCCCAACCTGTCTTGAGCACAGTAGGTGCTTGGTAATGGGTTACTGAATTAAATATAAGGCATTTAGTCTAATTTCACTAGGTCACAGCTCTGATTTTTTAAGAGTAACATTAATACATATAAGAATTCCCTGGATGTTCTTGTATTAAATAGCATGAC
Organism: Pseudocheirus occidentalis; assembly: GCA_028646575.1. NCBI lineage: Eukaryota > Metazoa > Chordata > Mammalia > Diprotodontia > Pseudocheiridae > Pseudocheirus > Pseudocheirus occidentalis. The sequence continues at coordinate 24,302,405 of CM053597.1, read as the reverse complement.
TATGACAGAACACTTAGCTTGGGTGGGAGGGACAGCAGTATTGTTACCAACAGGCACTTCGCTTGGGCTGCTGTATCATTAAAGGGAGTCAGAATTAAGTTGGGGGTTCCAAAACCAGTTCAGTTTTCTGGGGCATGTTCATTGATTTTTTGGTTCAAATCCAGGAGCAGATACTTACTAGCCTAGGCAAGTGTGATCCTAGGCAAGTCAATTAACCTCTGTCTGTTTCCTCATCTGTAAAATGGGGATAATAGTAGCATATACCTGCAGGGCTATTTTCAGGACAAAATAATATAATATTTGTAAAGTACAAACCTTAAAGTGCTATATTAATTATTATTCATATTTATTTTATTGTTCTTATATTGATGGAGCGTGCTTGGTAGAGAAGCTGTTCACTTCAGGGGTACAATGTTGTATAGGCTGCCAGATGTCGTTTTGTCAATCTGTGGATTTTCTTGTCTCACAAAGGAATGTTGCAGAAGAAAGTGTGGCTTTTTTTAAAGACACCAAAAAAAACATTTAAAGAAGTAGTTTCCAATGTAAAAGAGAAAATAAGAATATATAAGAATAAAGGATGAGAGCTTCCAAATTCTGGATTTGAACTCAGTACGTATGTTGGTTAAATCTTGGTAAGGAATCTTCACTGCTCACTATGAGGGTCCCAAGCAGGAGCCTTGAAGCCAACTAACCACAGAACAAAAGGAATGAAGATAGAAGCAAAGAAAAAAGAGAAGTATCCGTGGGGGTAACGATCCTTCAATAAGGTATTATTGTAAGAAACCTTCAAACAAATATTGTACCTGTAATCCTCCTGTAAAGAGCCAAGAGAAGCTGATGATGCCAGAGTAAGGTATAGGGATCCCCTGAGGAAACTCTACCTATAATAGGTACCTCTGGGTGCGCACGTAAGACTTTAAAATCTAAATTGCATCTTTATTTAGGTATAAATTTATGTGGGTAGGTTCTTTACTCAAGGGTATTTGTTTGCCTTTTATAATGTTCAAAGGCAACATTTTTTTCTCCTTCGGGTTACAAGCTGAAACTCAATAAAAAATAAGGAAAAGTTTGGTAATAAACATATCCATCTCTTTGTACCTCAAAGTGGGCTGCTTTACCTAAATTCCCCCAATAAAATAAGCTCCTCAAGGACACAGTCTCTGGCTTTGGATCTTCATGCTGGAAGTACACTCCATCCCTTCCCCTTCTCTGATTGTTCCCCGAACCTCCATTATAAAGAAAATGCCCAGGTCATTTAAGTCTGCATTCCTCTCAGGCAAAGGTGTCAAACACAAGGCTGAAATATAACTGGAATATATCTAACAAAATAAATAAAAATAATAGAACATAGATAATGTTAAAATGTGGTTTTCTAAATCAACATGCTTCCCACTGTGATCCTAATGTACAGTTTAGTGGCTCAGTTTCTATTGGAGTTTATACCACTAATCTCAGGGTTGCTCTCCTGACTCTCCCTATTTTATCGACTATATATAAGTACCTTCACAACCCCCACAACTTTTCACCTCCTCTTTACTTATCATCTCCCTTAAAATATAAATCCATTAAGGGAATGCCCTCTTTTTCTGCTTATATTCCAGCTAAGCATGATGCTTGGAACATAGTGTTTAATAATTTTTTAAATTTAATATATCTTTTAAAATTTGAATTGACTTGTAGCCCCTATGCTGAGCGGCAAGTACTTAATTAATTTCTGTTAGATGGAATCGGATGTGATGATTCCTAAGATCTCTTTCCATCTGTAACTCTACGATGCTATGACAGGTTTTGCCTTCCATGGAACTGGTTTCCTAAAAGCTTGAAGACAGAATTCAAACCCCAGCTAGGTCTTTAAGACATTTTTAATGTTATCTTTCTCAACAAAAACCTCCTGCTGTGTTTGAGAATTTTGTAATTACTTTTTTAAGTCTTTGACTATCCTAGCAGAATACTGCAAAAAGTAATTAGGGAGCTCATAAAAAGAGTGACAAACTTTATTTTATTTTCACAAAAGAGGACAACATGCTAAAGTCCCACATATAAACAGATGATTTAATACACATTGATTATAATAAATTAAATTGTCTTCTTTTCTTTCTTAAGAAAATGTACTTAGCAAAAATACAAATTAATAGAGTAAAGGCATAGGAACAACCTGGGTTTTGATCCAAATCCACAGTGGGACTAATTAAAAGTTAAATTTTGCCAAATCTAAGCCATTTTATGTCGTGTTTTGAGTCAATCATATATGTTTAGAGAGTTTTATAAAAACAATGAGCCTTTACCAAGAACAGTAAATAGAGGGGGGGGAAGGGAAAGGGAGGAAAAGCCCACTGATGACAATGGAATGTAATAGATGAAAGGTTGCCCCATAATGGAATAATAATAATTCATATTCAGTATGAAATAAGGTTTTGAAGGAACTTTCTTTTTTAAAAATATATTGATGCCTTTTGTTTTCACATTAGAGTTAGTCCTGTTGTTGAATCATTTTTGAGCCCTGCCTGACTTTCTGTGATCCCATTTGACGTTTTCTTGGCAAAGATATTGGAATGGTTTCCCATTTCCTTCACCAAATCATTTTACAGATGGGGAACTGAGGCAAATAGGGTTAAGTGACTTGCCCAGGGTCACACAGCTAGTGAGTGTCTGAGACCAGATTTTAAGTCAGGTCCTCCTGACCCCAGATTCAGTGCTTTATCCACTGGACCATCTAACTGGCAGTATATTCCTGGATGTACTGTACCTTGGCGGGAGGGTGTGTGTGTGTGTGTGTGTGTGTGTGTGTGTGTGTGTGTGAAAAAGAGAGAGAGAAAGAAAGAGAGAGAGAAAGAGAAGAGACATAGAGAGAGAGAAGGAGAGGGAGAGAGAACTTGCATTTTGAAATAAAGAAAAACATTTAAACAATACTACTGATACAATGACCACAACTGAGAGCATATGGAACATTCTGTATCTGTAGCCCCCTACCTCTACTCAGAGTTGATTCTTACCTCTTTTCTGAGACCAGGACTGATACTCTAGTATCTCAGAGTTTAGTTTCCTTTTAGAGTTTTCAATTACATTAGTCTAATCATACTGCTTGTTCTCCTAGATCCACTTATTTCACTCTGCATCAGTTCATACAAGTCTTCCCATGTTTCTTATTCATACAAATCTTAACACATTTCTCTCAATGCCTTATATTCATTGTTTCATGCAGGGTAACAATATTCCATTATATTTACATAACCACATTTTTTTCTGGCTATTTCTCAATCAATAGGGCCCCACTTTGTTTCCCAGTTTGGAAGGCACTTTCCTTAAAATTACTCTGTGAGATAGGGTAAAGCCAGCTTAAATGGGCTCCTGGGAGCCAACTGTTAAATCTTCATTGTGAGCATTTACACCTTGGAAATTTGCAAAAATTGAGTTTGATGAAATGCTTTGTTGATTGTCTAGACTTAGGAAAGTGATAGGAAAAATGATAATAGTTGAAACTTAAAAATTTGTCTGACATACATTTTTCCTCCAGAGAGCTCATTGTTAAATACAAGCCCACTGCTGATTATTAAGCTGACTCTCTAAAAGAAGATACTGAGGCTCCATAAAGTGAAGTGACTTGCACAGGGCAACACAGTCAGTAGATGTGAAATGTGGGACTTTGTCCCCGGTCTTCCTAACTCAGCCCAACCCTCTCTCCACTATTCCCTGTTACTTCTCTGTGAGCAAGAGATTCATAATTGTTGTTGTTATTCATACACAGACCACTGATGGTACCTTCATGCAGAAAAAGGTTATAAGGAATCATGCACTTCCCTTCAGGACCACCTCAGTGCCTCCAGCTTTCTCTGATCCTGAACAGAACAGCTGAAAACATAAGCAACCTCAGGAAATCAGGTCCACACTGAACTCCAGACTGATTCAGAATGGTGGCAGAGGGTTAGGGCTAGCCCTTCTTGATCTGAGTAGGACGAAACTAGGAGCCTTTTATGAATGCTCCAATCTACACCCAACAACTCCCAGAGTACTTTGGAATACACCAATCACTAATGAGCTAGATCAAGATTATCACTCAGGGTAGAAGAATTCCTCTGGTGGCCAGGGTCATTTTAATTATTCCGGTCTCTTTATTTCCTTTCCCTCCAATAACACCTGGGGGAGGGGTCTGATCTACCAAGCATTCCTCACCAGAAATGAATTTTGGTTTATTTGGATCTGTGAAAGAAATTAAAGAGACATGAGACATGGCCCCTTGCCCACAAAGAGTTTACAATCAAATTAAGGAAATAAATTTCCACATATTAAACAGTCTGAATGATTACAGATTTTCTGAGAAGGAAGTAATCTTTATGACTTCGAGTAGTTAGAACCAGGAAACACTAACCCTGGTGAGCTTAACAATATTTTATATGTAAAAGATCGTTGGTTATTCTCCTGGTCTTAGGGGGCTGAACTTGAGTCAAAAGTATGATCCAAAGAGGACAAAAAAAGCTAATATGAGCTTATAATGCTTTAGTTAACATGCAATGCTGAAGTCAGGAGATATAATAAAAGTGTATACAGTACTGTAAGGTTTGCAAAGGACTTTCCCAATATCATCTGGTTTTATCCTCACAGTAACATAGAAGGGTAGATTCAATGAGAACAGTTTCCACAAACTGATTTTTGACTGATCACATAACCTCTGGGGCAGAGTTTTCTATCCCAACCCAATATTCTAATAGGAACTCTAATGAAATGTATCATATCCAAAGAGGGCAAGTACAGTCAACAAGAATCTGAAAACCAAGTCTCCTTGAGAAGAGTGGAGGAGCCTAAAAGGTTGATTTTAAAGAAAAGAAAGCTTAGGAGAGGTAACTTTCAACATTCAATAGGTTTTCCTTGTTTCTTTCCAAGGGTAGAACTCGAATCAACAAATAAAACTCATAGGGAGATGGGGTTGGGCTTACCCAAACTCAAAGAATTTTCTAACAATATGTGCAGTTCAAAACAGGAATGGGTTATCCATGAGATAATGAACTCCCTACACCAGAAGTATTCAAGCAAAGGCTGGTTGACCAGACAGCAATATCAACTGGGAATTAAGTCATTTAGTCTAAGTTGAACTAAATAATGACTTAGGTCCCTTCCAACCATATAAATTTAATGTTAAAATAAGTTTGCATTATGGGGATGGGATGAGGGAGTAGAACCTAATCATTGTCTTAAATTGTATCTAAAGACTTGTCATGTGAAGGAAGGATTAGATTTCTAGGATCTTGAGATCATACATTTAGAGCTGGACAGAATCATCTATTCCAACCCCCTTGTTTTATATGTGAGGACACTGAGTGGCAGAGAGATTAAGTAACTTGCTTCAGGTTACACAAATGATTATTCATCATCTCCTGTTTGGCCTCAGAGGCTACAACCAGAACCAATGGGTCAAAATTGCAAAGAGGTGAGTTTGGGTGTGATAGAAGAACAAATGTACTACTGATTTCCTCTTGATGCCTGACATTACAGGTCTTTGGGAAGAGAGCGGACAACCATTTATCAGATAAGCCATAGTGGGGATCCACCAAGTTCCCTTCCAACTCTAAAATTCTGCGATTCTGTGAGTGCAAAGAAATCTGAAAATGGCTCATTAAACAGTATTATCCCTGGTGTGAAACCATAAAATACTTGTCAACTTGTTGACTAGTACAAGGAGGAAAAACTCAGAACCAAAAGACCAGAATCTACCTACAGTCTTAAGTGGAAAGAGTGAATTCGAATTAATGGTCAAAGAATCTTGATGAGGGTTTAGAGAAGCTGTCTAAGTGTTCAGATATTTCAGTCTGATTAGTTTAAATGGAAATAGTTATCAAGCAAGAACACCTATTTTATTGATGTTTAATGTTGTTTATAATAAAACATTTAATTTCTGAAAATAGAGAAAGAAAAAGTTCTTCAATTTGGTCAAGTCATTGAAACCTTCAAACTGCGGTGTTTCAGTAGCATGAAGTTGGATGAAAAAAGGAAATGAACGCACAGGAACTGGAGACAGGAGGGATACACCATATGTAAGGACTTTGGTCCCTGCAGGAAGGAGAGAGATCAGATATAGCTTAAAGGGGTACCAGAATCAAATGAAAAGTTTATTGTTGTTTGTGTTTGGAGGATTTTTTTAAGATAAGAGAGCCTTGAACATGTTTAAGGGCAGAAGGAAAGATGCCTGTGGCAAAAAAGAGATTGAAAATCTTAGAAAGGGAGTAAATAATTGTGGGATTGAAGTCACATGGAACAGGTTTTGGTCCAAAGAACAGTTAGAGGTCTTAGCTCTAGAGGGAAAGAAAAAATGCTTTCTCTAAGACTGAAAGGAAGGATGAAAGGATTCACACAGGGGATTGTGATATTTGGAAGACCTGTCTGCATGCTACATGTGAGGTCAACTGCTAAGAGCCACTGGGATGTGAGGGGACAGTAAGGGGTAGGACGAGAAGTAGAAAGCAGAGAAAGCAATTGAGTGCTTAAGCACAGTGCCTGACAGAGTATTGAATAAATGCTGCATCAATCTATCTATCCAGCTACCCTGGCTGTCTTTCTGTCTGTCTATCTATCTGGTCTCTGTCAATCCATCTGTCCTGTCTGTCTACCCTATTTCCTGTGTATCTACTCCATCCATCTATCCTATCTATCTATCTATCTATCTATCTATCTATCTATCTATATCTATTTTTCTGTCTTTCTATCTATCAGTCTGTCTATCTATCAGTCAGTCTGTCTGTCTGTCTATCTATCCATCAATCTATCTGTCTGTCTATCTATCTCTCCATCTGTTCTATCCTATCTAATCTCATCTATCTATTCTATCTATCCATCTACTTAGCTACCTAGCCAGTGAGCTGTTTTAAGAAGAGGAAGTCTGGAGTCTCCACAGTGGCAATTGAGCAAGAGACTATAGGATCATGGTTTTAGAGTTGGAAGATACCTTATAGATCATCTAGTCCAACCTCTTTCTTTTAGAGATGAAGAAACCAAGGTCCCAAGAATGTAGTCCCACAGGTAGTAAGAAACAGATTCCGGAGTTTGAACACATGTAAGACCAAGAACCATACCCCAATGGATAAATATTCTAAGGACATCATAGAGGCAGTTAGGTGGTGCAGTAGCACTCTCAGCCTAATCAGGAAGACCTGAGTTCAAATTTGGTCTCATTAGCTGTATGTCCTTGGTTGAGTCACTTAATCTCTGCTTGCCTCAGTTTCCTTAACTGTAAAATGGAAATGATAATGATAGTAGCTGTCTCTCAGGGTTGTTGTAAGGGTCAAATGAGACAGTATTTGCAAAGTGCTTAGCACAAGGCCTGGAACATAGTAGGTGTGCTTGCTAGTTAATGTATTTGTTAGTTATATAAATGCCAGCTATTTTCATTATGTGGTCCAACAGTCCTTTAAAAAAAAAGTTCCCTAAAGAACTGCAGACATTAACAACCATATGAATGATTGCCAGAAACCAGTAATAATACAAGAAATGCAAGCTAATTTTCACTTATCCTTATAGAATGTCATTTAAGGGCCTTTCCTCTGGAAACTCCTTCAAATCAGTCCTGATGCTGCCTCATTCAGGCTGCAAGTGAGCGTGCCTTGCAACCCTGAATGGTATTTCCTTCTCTATAAAGACATTTTCTGACCTGTATTGATTTTGAGATCCATGGGATTCTTTAGCATTGATAATGGGAAAGGTTTAATTAAATCCTTGCAGGACCCTACAAATCTTGCAAGCCAGATGTGGAGAAGGCTCTTGGAAAAAGAGGAAAAGCAAAATTGCCTAGGAAAGCCATACATGTGGTTTAAATTATGTATCAATATAATATCTATGAAATTGAACCCTATTCCCAAGGGTAAGAAGGAAGCAGAGAATAGAAGGCATAGGTGGTTAAAAATAACCCCTTTTTCTTAGCTTTAAAAAAATTATCATTCGTAGATCAAACACACAAGGATCTTTTCATCCCCCCACTACAGGCTGGTGCTTCAATTTCAAAGGCAGCTCGATGTTTCTGATCTGTTATCAGTCATATGGATTCTGTACACACAGAGAAAGCCACTTCAACCTAAGCTACTGCTGTCTTCAGCACAAATGCCAAGTTAAGGAGCCTATCCAGCAAAAAAATGCACTGCTCAGAATCCAATCGAGCGGAGAGGGTGGGGAATAGGAAGCAGGCAGTGGGGCTCCACATACAGACACACTGGTGTACACACATATATACACACTCACAGAGCTTTACCATTAGATGCAGTCTCCTGAAATAGACACCAGGACTCCTAATAAAGCTTACCTTTTGGGTTGGGTCGTTTGGTCTGTCTTCATTGTGTGGGTAGGGAAAAGCTGAATTGGAATAGGGAACTGAGGTTGAGTTTTTAAACTGTTTGTCCATGAAACCAAGGCCAACTCTATTTTCATTTCATTTTGCCAGTGCACATCCTAGCTATATATACACTAACTGACACCCTCCCCCCCAACCAAAAATAAATAAATAAATAAATGCTTTCCTAGAAAACAGCTGGAACTATATCTCTTTCAGAAAACACTTGGAAAGTCTTTCTCTGTCAGGACCACTGTCTAAATAACAATTTTGGAGAAAAAAAACAGTTGAACTTGCCAAATTGACAGCCGATTATCCTTAACATCCATAGTAATACAATGGAATATAATGGGATAGTCTAAGCCTGGGTTTGGAGATAGGGTTGGTTTTGCGGGTGCAGGGGTCTTGTTTTTATATCTATCACACATTGCAAATGCAGCTCCATTCTTTACCGAGAGTAATAGGGAAAGAAAAGTTGAATTGAAGGCCAACGAATATTGGAATGGAGCCACGCATGAAATATTTTTGTCCATTCAGCAATTGATGCCGTTTTCTACCAGTTTTTAATTCAAGCCATCCTTATCTATCACAGCCCAATATAGCCCCTACTCCCCAAAACCATTTAAATGAACCTTTTTTTTAAACAGAAACATAACTCTGACAAGTCAGAGTTTCATCTGCTTTTCCCCCTCTTCCCAATTCAGTGTTCTTCAAGTCACAGCATTGTAGAGGATCAATGGCTGGCCTTGGAATCAAGAAATATGGTTTCAAGTCCTATCTCTGACACACACTTGCAGTGTAACCTAGGAAAAGTTACTTAACCTCTCTTGGTCTCAATTTCCTTATCTAGAAACGAAAGAGTTTGAACTAAATGGCCTCTGATGTTTCTTCCAACTCAAAGTTTATGATGTTATCTAATAAGCTGGAGACTGGTTGCAATCTATATTGGTGAAGGGAGTTCCCTGTATTAATGAAATCACAAAACTTTCTTATATTCATGTAAAAGCTTAGTCTGGCTCAGAAAGCACAACCCAAATTGAACATTTTTTTTTTGCATTCTGTCTATAGGCCTCAAACCAACTTCCCTTTTTACTGAAGGGCTACTATTCCAAGGTCAACTCTTCCCCAAAGCTTAGGCAAACATATTAGGACTGTCTTCCTCTGGGTCTGAATGAGAATCCTTGTTTTCATTACAATATCAGCCTAACAGAGGAATTCCTTACCATTTTTTACTTGAAACACTTTGTGGAAATTCTAGAATTCTGCAGCTTGGATCATCTCAAATTTTGCAAAACCCCTCTTCCAAAAAATTAATATTCCCCCCTTTTTTCACTCTATCCCATTCTTTGAATCTTCATCAATGGTGATAACCTACTAGAGCTGGGTTCTTAAAAATGGCCACCATGACTTTTAGAATGGTGGGAGAGGTAGTGAGGAGGGATGGGCAGACTAGGGCTAACTTCCTTTCTTCTCTCAAGCTTTCTGCCTCCATCCCCTTTATTTCTTGCTTTCTGCTGCCCCAAATGTGATCTCACCAATAGCTAACCATTCTTGTCTTTCTCCCACATCACCCATCTTCCTCAGTCTTCCTTTCACTCTCTTTGCCATTGCTTCCTCCCAACTCCACCTGATAGGGCAAAAGGCCTCTCTTTTGGCCACTGCCACATGGTCATTTCTTATCCTGGCTACTTTTTACCATTTACAAGCTCACAAGTCCGATGAGAACACAGATGGCTATAAAACAGATGCCATTCTACCACAGGCTAAGTAACACCCCTTGGACCTGGAACATTGAATAAGAATCTTCTAGGTGGACAACTAGGTGGTGCAGTGGTTAGACTACCAGACCTGGAGTCAGGAAGACACATCTTTGTGAGTTCATATTTGGCCTCAGGCAGTTATTAGCTGTGTGACCCTGGGCAAGTCACTTGACCCTGTTTGCCACAATTTCCTCATCTGTAAAATAAGCTGGAGAAGGAAATAGCAAACCATCCAAGTATCTTTGCCAAGAAAACCCCAAAAGGGGTTATGAAAAGTCAGATAGCTGAAAACCACTAAACAACAACTAGACTTTGAAGAATATGTCTCCACCAGCATTTTAGAGCAAGTCACTTGACCTGTTTGTCTCAGTTTCCTCATTTATAAAATGGACTGGAGAAGGAAATTGCAAATCACTTCAATATTTTTGCCAAGAAAATACCAAATAAGGTCACGGCAAGTCAGACATGATTGCAACAACTCAACAAGAAGTTGGTATCAGTCTTTTTACTTTGTATCGACAATATTAAAGTGTTATGCAGTCAGAGAAAAAGTCTGGAGAAGCAATAAGGCAAATAGGAACGTCTCAGTTGCTATATTCCATTGCAACCTAGCATGGAAGCCATATCTTTTTTGGAAAATCACAAATAAGACATTCTTACAAAAGAAAAAGTCAATCAAGTGTATCACTTAATCAGAAAGTATAACCTGTCATTATATGTGGTCTCACATATAATATACCAAACGTGGATTAATAACGCTTGAATATTGGCTACTAATATTGTTTGGACAGAGTCTGTCCAGTGACTGGTGGTCACATATGCTAGAGAGGCCATTCTTGTTCAGACACAGCTTGGACCAGATGGCCTTAGAGAGTCCTGCCATCCCTGAAATTCTTTAATATTGTTACTCAGTTACAAAAATAATTTCCAGAGAATCATGTTCAAAATTCACCCTTTAGAGTTTAGAAAAAATACCCAGGGTTTTAATGAATGGCTCCCATAATGTTGAGATATGAGTGTAAAGAAACACATACCTTCAAAATAATACAGAAAAAATTCCTCCACTGCTGGTCTTCAACGGTCAGTCATATCAAGTGCCTCTTTGCAACTCATGTTCTAATATCAATTTTTAAAAATCAATAAAAAAAACTAAAATAGAAGTGGTTTCTTTTTAACAAATCAGCTTATGAAAGGCAACATGGTATCATGGAGTGAGCACTGACCAAGGAGTCAGAAAGGCATGAATTCAAGTTACACACACACACACACACACACACACACACACACACACACATGCACACATACATACACGCACACACACACACTTTCTTTCCCTCTCTCTCTCTGTCTCTCTCTCTCTGTCTCTCTCTCTGTCTCTCTCTCTGTCTCTCTCTGTCTCTCTGTCTCTCTGTCTCTGTCTCTCTGTCTCTCTCTCTCTCTGTCTCTCTCTCTCTCTCTCTCTCTCTCTCTCTCTCTCTCTCTCTCTCTCTTTCTCTTTGTCTTTCTGTGACCCTGGGCAAGTAATTTAATTTCTCAGTCTTTCCAGAAAATTCTCTAAGACTAATGCAGAGTATATGCTCATCTGTACTGTTAGGAGTTCCTCATTAGAAGCTCCTGTTACCACTGAAGTGATAGAGCCAATAAAATAAGATACTGTAAGACAGTCCCTAATATGAAAACTCTGGTCCAAACAGTTAAATATTTCATGCCCTACAAAACTTTGAAATGTGATTTAAGCTTACAGAAAAATGTGGCAAGATGATTTTATAGCATTCTCATTTTTTTTCAGCAAAGAAACCTAATTTGGAACAGAATAACTACATATTTAAAAGGAACGATGTGACATAATGGAGAGAGAGTTGGCTTTGGAAACTGGAAGATCAAAGTTCAGATCTCACCTTGGCAAGTTTTCTGAGCCTCCATTTCATCTGGAAAATAGGAAGTCGGACTACATGCTTTTAAAGGCCCTTTGGGCTCCAAGTCAATGATCTATAAGGTCACTGACCTTTCAGCAGCTCCCTCTGGCTTATCTCCTTAGCTGTAGAGGATTCCAATCTCCATAGGTGGAAAGTTCCCACACCTACGAGTTCCTTGATGTATTGATAAGCATTCTGTAGCAAGAATTCAAATGGGATGGATTTAATTTATTCCTTCACACACCCCAAAAACAATTTGTAACATGGTTTTTCAAGAAAGGTGTCATTTACAAAATGTATAAAGAATTTATTCAAGGGGCAGCTAGGTGGTACAGTGAATAGAGCACCATCCCTGGAGTCAGGAGGACCTGAGTTCAAATCCAGCCTCAGACACTCGACACACTTACTAGCCATGTGACTTTGGGCAAGTCACTTAACCCTAACTGCCATCCAAAGAAAAAAGCAAAAAAAAAAAAAAAAAGAATTGATACAAATGTATAAGAACATGGTCAGAGAAAACAAACAGGAATATTTTTAAGGAAGAAATCTAAGTTATCATCAGTCACATAAAAAGGTATTCCAAATCACTTATAATTAGATAATTATAAATTAAAGCACGTGTCACACCCATAAGATAGGCAAAGCTGACCAAAAAAAAAGACAACAAATATTGGAGGGGCTGGGGGAAAACAGGCACATTAACACACTGTTGGTGGTCTGGTTAGTATGGAAAGCAATTTTTAAATATACCTAATAAGTTACTGAAGTATGAATATTCTCTGACTCCATGACACCATTATGAGTCTTATACTCCAAAAAAAGATCAAAGAAAGAGAGAACGGCCACATATGTACAAAAATACTTAAAGTATCTCTTCTTATAATTAAAAAAAACTGGAAACTAAGTGGCTTCCTATCAACAGGGAATGACTCAAGAAATCATGGTATATGAATGTAATGGAATACTATTATGCTATAAGAAATGGTAAAGGAGACAGTTTCAGAAAATGCTAGGAAGACTTGTATGAACTGACGCAGAATGAAGGGAACAGAACCTGGACAACTATTCATACTATAATATCGATATTGTAATGATAATAATCTGGAAAGACTTAAGAATGTTGGGCAATGCAAATGATCAGCTATAACTCCAAGGATGGACGAAGAGTGTTCTCCACATCTTGTTAGAGAGATAATGAACCAAATGCAGAATGGTACATGTATTCTTGGGCATGGCCAATATGGAAATATGTATTGGTAGACTATACATGTTTGTTACTAAGGTTTTGGGTTTGTTTTTGTCCAAGTTGGGTGGCAATGGGGGAGAGGAGGGTATGAAATGTAAGAGAAGGGGAAAAAACAGTGTTTGATAAATGAAAAAAATTAAAATGTCATCCAAAGAACCATTATTTCTCAATTTAAAATTATCCTCAGGGCTCAAAGTTATAAAATGGAAAACAGGAAAACAATGCATATACTTTATCAATATAGATAAGCTACTCTCTATTTAAGAATTTTGCCTGCTTTGAAATTATATGAGAGTGAATAATCTTTTGAATGCTCCCTATTCATATTCTTTAGCATCAAACATCTACTTCTATAGTACTAGGATTATTTGACTAGGACATAAATACCAAAGATCAGTTTACATAGGATATCTTCAAGTCTTTTTAAATAATTGAAGTTATTTGTTATAGATCTTAGATACTGGGACTATATGAGCAGGGTTTCTGGTTAACAGCCTATGGAGAGCAATTAGTTAATTCAATAATTATTTTCTCTTTACACATCAAACAAACCAGATAATGGCTTATTTGTTTATCCATTGTGTGGTCTTGATGACTATTAATTACCATTAATAAATGGTGCCTCTGCCTTTCCAAGTGTGTTTGAATTTGTAAGTCTTGTCCTTCAGGTCAAGGAACTAAGCTTAGTCACTAGTTCAACATGGGGGGAAACCTTTGATTAAGGCATAAAGCACAGCTGAGTGAAGCAGACATTTGGTGTTTGCATATCCAGAAGGAAGGATGTATTTTCTAATTTCCTATTAGGAGCAATAGGTCCCATTTTCTACGTGTATCATTACTGCTCCTACTTCCCCAGCTTCTTTTAGAATGAGATTATTTCACAGAATTACAGAATCAAAGAGTTGGAAGGAATCTCTGAGGCCATTCAGTCCAACCCATACCTGAAGAAGAATCTCCATTACACCCAATAATCAATCAATCAGTCTGCATTTATTAAAAACAAGTGATGTGGCAGGTCCTAGGGTTGCTGTTCAGTCATGTCATGTCTGATTCTTTGTGGTTGCATCTGGGGTTTTCTTGGCAGAAATACTGGACTGGTTTGCCATTTCTTTATCATTTTACAGATGAGAAACTGAGTCAAAGAGGGTTAAGCTACTTGCCACATAGGTCACATAGCTAGGAAGATTCTGAGGCCAGATTTGAAGATGAAAATGAGTCTTCCTGATTCTAAGCCCAGTGCCCTATCCTCTGCACAACCCAGCTACTTGGGTATCGGGTTAGGTCTGAGTACATTGAACCGAACAAAGGTCATTGCATAAAGACCTCCACTGAAGAGGAACCTCGTACTTCTTGAAGCAGTCCATCCCTCTTCTGGATAATTATAAGATCACAGTGAGGGGGGAGGAAGTTCTTACTCTCACTGAGGTTAAATGTGTCTCTCTACAACTTCCACCCATTTTTCCTACTATAGTTTTGTTCTACAGGACAGAAAAGAAAAATAAAAAAGGCTAATTCCTCTTTCACATGATAGTACTTCAAATACTTGAAGATTATTACCATGTACTCCCTAAGTTTTCTCTTTTCCAATATAAACATTCTGTTTCCTAGATACAGAATGGTACACGTATTTTTGGACATGGTCAAACATAGTATAAACATGGTCCTCACATAGTATATTCTCCATGCCTTTTAACATCCTGGTCACTCTCCTCTGGCCTCACTCTAGTTTGTCTCTGTCTGTCCTAAATTGAGAAAAGTATTCCAGACAGGATCTGACCAGAGCAGAGTATAGGAGAACTCTTATCTCCCTTATTCTGGATACCATGTCTCTCTTGTAATGCAGGATGGGATGTTATTTGTTTGTTCATTTATGCATTTATTTATCTACCAATTAATCTGTTCATTTATTATAACCTTGTCATGCTATTACCTTATATGGAGATCGTGGTCTACTAAAAATGTTTGATTTTTTCATTAGAACTATTGTCTAGTCATCTCTCTCCCACCCTGTACTTACAAAGTTTTTTTTAATTAAATGTAGTTCTTTACATGTACTCCTATTAAATGTCATCCCATTCTATTCAGTCATTGTGCCTCCCAGTACAATTTTTTTTTGGGGGGGGGATCTTGACTGTCATTCAATGTGCTAACCATTCCTTCCAGTCTTGTATCATGTGTAAATTAGAATAACATATTATCTGTGCCTTTGTCTAATTCACTGAGAAACATTTTGAATAGCATAGGGACAGACTTAGATCCTTGGAAGTCTACAGTATCCCCTTGGTCTATTATTCTATGACCACTACCTGTCATAATTGTAATGATGTTAGTCTGAAGCAACCTGGTCTGGACAAAACCATGTTCATTGTTTCCCTTTTTAAAAGTTCACAAACCTCCCTTTGACAATAATGTATCCTAAAAATCTTTCAAGGGTTAGAAATCGAGGTCATTGTTCTATAACATGGAGACTTTACCCCCATCCCTTTGTTGAAAATTGGGACACAATATGACTTTCCCCACTCTCTAGTACCCCTTGTATTGCTTTTTTATGTTCTATTGATGATGATATATACATATATGTGTATATATGTGTATGTGATAAGTATATATATGTACATATACACACATATGCATGTGCATTACACACTCTTTTCCCATTCATTCTTGCTCATCCCTAGCAAAGAACCCTCCTTTCTGACAAATAAGCAGAGTCAAACAAAACAAGTCAAACCATGGTGTTCAGGTCCTCTCTAAACATTAGCATGTCTAGTCCATCACCTCTGCTGAGAGGCAAGCTTTTTTCTCTATTGGCTTTCTGAAGTTACGTTTGATTACTACATTAGTCAGAGTGTTGAAGTCTTTCAGTGATGGCTCCCTTTATGGCCACCATTTCTTACTGCACAGTAATATTCCATTATTTTACCATGCCTTTTCCTTACTACAGGTTTTGTCAGGGTTTTTTTAGTCATTCCACAATTCTTTTTTATTTCAAATAGTGCTTCTATACTAAAGTTACTATTCTAGTTCCACTTACTAAACTCCGAATCACATAATTTGTCTTTCCAGTTTCTTTGGCTCTTCGAATTTACCATTTCTTGGGGTATAATATTCCATTATATTCATACGCCATACTTTTTTAAGGCATCCCACAATTGTTGGACACTCATCTTGATGCATTAGATTGTAAACTCTTTCAGGGCAGGGACCATCTTTTGCCCCATTTTGTATCCCTAGTGATTAGCACAATGCCTAGCACATAGTAGCTGGCTAATAAGTGTTTCTTGATTGATTTGACTTTTGTGCTACTAAAAAAGTGGAGGGTGAGGCTATGAGTATTTTTAATATGTTGATTTTTCCTCTTATCTTTGCCCTCCTTGTCACATATGACACATAATGGTATTGCTAAGTTTGAGACTCATATACAGTTGGTATCATTCCAAATCATTTTTCCAAAATGGTTGGACCAATTCATAACTCTACCAACTATGAATTCACGTACCTGTCTTCTTACAGTTCTTTTGGCATTTTGTCCATTGTCATTTTTGACAAGCTCAAGTGTATGAAGTGAAACCTCAGAGTTGTTTTAATATCTCTTCTATTTTCAAAGAATTTTCAAAGATATCTGACAGTGGATCAGCAATCATATATTCTAATTCCCTGAGCACCCTTGTAGACAATTTGGCCAGTCTGTCAGACTATGTCAATCAACCAACGAGTATTTATTAAACACCTATTGTGTGCCAGGCAGCATCCTAGGCTGAGAGTGGAGGATAAATAACAAAGACAAAAGAGGAAATGGTTAATGTTCATAGGGAGAGTATATTCGATAGAGACTTTCAAGTACCTTACAGTCTTTTCTCCTCACTTATCATCAATTTCCACTCCCTGCTAACCACTTTTTTCTCTCCTGCCTAGGCTAGAGGTCATTCTGCTTGGAAACTAAAACAGAAACAAAATAAACTTTCCAATGATTGTCTATGATCATGACACCATGTGCACCTGGCATTGACCACATCTCCCCCTCCTTTTAAAATCTTACCACCCCTCAAATACTTTCATATTTTGATCAATTGATGATTTCACCCATTTTAGATTGGCACTCGTACAAATCATTATTCTATTATTCTGTGTGAATCTTGCTTATATTCCTCCACAAATTTGTTACGTGGGAGGGACCTTCCTTTAGATCACTTGACTTTGTGTGGGTACCAGTGGAGCACAGAGGTTGCCTAGCCATGATCTCCCACTCTCCATGTGTAATCATGTGTTATCTTCTGGTTATACACTTCTCTAATGATATCTTTTGTCTCACCTCCTTTTTGTTAGTATACTACAACCTATCCATACCCACCGTGCCTCTCTTCTTTATCTTTTGTATGACTTACAACTTGAAACCACAGCCATAAAGTTGAGTCAAGAGATAACTGGTGGGATTTTCCAGATGGTCATGGTAACACATAAAACAACTGTCCCTAACATTGCTTTTTTAAAAATCCTTTTTGTCGTTGGAAGGAAGGATTCAGGGGAAGAACACATTCACAGAAGGTGTGGTTTTTTTCAAGCTTTTTAATCATTATTTTTGTCTTTGTTTTGTTGTATTTGTCTATTTCAGTCTTTGTGTCTGGGAAACTTAATCCTTTGACTTGCACATAGTAGGCAATTGAGTTGAATTGATAGAATGAATGAGGAAAGTGTAGGTTAGACGAGAAGAAAAATAATTCCCTGTCACATGGAGAGTTGTTGGCAGAATCCTCAGTTGGGAGTAAGACATCAAGGAGATTATGTCATCTTTTTTTGAGAAAGGCTTTGCTCAATTCTGCAGTAGAGATAGTTGTTTCCTATAGCTCACATTGATTCGATTAGAGTTTGTTTTATGTAAACTACACTGGGATTAAATATTCTTTAGCACTTGAACAAGATTCAGACACTTCTTTTTGAGGTGGATGTTAACTACAGTAAATCACTGGTCTGAGAAGAGGGTGTGAAAACATGCATGGAATTTGTCAAAATTGCTCACCATTAATAAAGCAGTATTCTTCCAGTTGTTGTCACTGTGTGTCATTCTTTGAAGTATTCCCAGAAGAATTTTTCTGAAACAAGCTTGGGTAGAGCTTGTCACCATATCACATAACTGCTATTGAACTGTTTTGAGCTTTGAATCAGCTGTAGATTCTTTGTGTGAAAAAGAAAAACACTCACGCATAAAAGTGCGCGGAAGTTGACAAGACTGACTATAATAGCTTTATCCTGAAAATACATATTCATGAGTGTTTTAAACAGAAGTTCTGCAAACATCACCTATTTTCATAGACTGTTTAAACCATTACTACTGACCTGAAACACCCTTATAATTTTGTTTGTGTGTTAGCCAGTGGGATTCTTTTCTGAACATTCTAGACTATTATGGCTGAAAACTATTATGCTCATGGTAGGCGAGACACCACAGATAAAGAGGTCCAGCATCAAAGGACCTGGGTTCAAGTCTCGCTTCTGACATATGCTAGCTTTGTGACCAAGGGCAAATCACTTAACCCCTCGATGTCCCAAGAAAGTCTCCTAAAATGATAAATTACAAACATATCATAAATCTGCCTAGGGAAGGGGTGGAGGAATTTCTTTAGGGAAAAAAAAGGCAAGCTATAACTAATGGGATTTATTTTTCTAATCATTTCAGATTATTTTGATCCAAAATTATGATATATTATTTTAGGAAACAATATGGATTAAATATAGAAGCTGTTAATCTAAATAATGGCATATGAACAGTGTGATATACTAGGTAGAACACTGGTTTTGGAGCCAGGAGAAGTGAATTCAAATTCTTTTTCACTGGGGATAGGATTTTCAGGACCTTGGACAAGTCAACTCACATCTCTGGTGTCAGCTTTCAGCTCTATGCAGTCAGATGGCTGGGATAGGTGACCTCTAAGGTGTTTTGATACCTCTAAATATTCTTTATGACCCTACTTTTCTTTCAAGGGTTTGAAAATTACATCAGTTAATTCAAAATATACTACATTTTAAAATGAAACCCAACAAGTTATTTAAAAGACAAAAGTGAACAAAATAAAGGGAGAGGGAATAGGGAGATGTGTGTATCACCATTGGCACAAATGTATTGTAGAAAGTCAACAAAGTCGACGAAGGAGACATGTATTCTTTCTTATGCATGTTCTCTAGATACTGCTCTTTGCTAATGATGTTGTACTGATTGCAAAGAATGCTATTTTTGAGATCCACAGTACCTTAAAAGATACCAATTTAGCCTTTCACATAGCAAAAACAAAGGTGATGAAAAAGGTGACTACTTCAGAATATAGACAGGGAACTCATTGGTTTACCCAAATAATACAAATTACCTTGGACTGATGCAATAGATGAACAATGAATGGGGATCAAAATTGCGTAAAGAAATATTGGATTGGATCACATTTGGAAAATGGTATAGTTGGTCCCAAGATGCTCACTGTCACAAAAACCTAGTTTTTTAAAATCATAACAATAATAATAACTCAGATTTATTATAATTGCTAGCATTCAAATATAGCGTTTGAAGGTTTGCCATGTAATCTATAAATATTATCTCATAATAATGTAATCTACAAATATGGATCCTTATGATAACTGTGAGAGTTAGGTGCTACTATGACCCCTTCACACACACTTTAACACTGAGGAAACTGAGGCAGGGAAAAGTAGTATAATTTGCCCACTTGAGTAATTCCTCCTACTGCACCCCCATCTATCTATGAGACCTGAAGTAATCCAAAAGAGATCAGTGGAGCCTTCCATATCAGAAAAACAAAGTATATGAAAGATCTGGCTGCTCCAGATTATGGATACGCATTTTATGGGCAACTCATGAGCTTACTTGGTTAGCACAAATTATCTTGGACAGATGCTGTAGCAAATGCCATAAATGAGATTTGAATCCTAGTTCCTTGGCCCCATCATTGGAAGTCTTTAGTGGGCTAGGTGTATCTTCTATGGAGCATTTATAGAAAAATGTGGTCAAGAATTTCACATGATGGAAAGCCATGGATGAGTTCTGATCTGTAGCACAGGCAATACTCCCCATGTTGAAATGCTTAAGGGCTGGGGATCCATATCTATTATTTCATCATCATCATTTATTTGATGTATATTTTATTTTGGCTCCTAGGTTAGGGAACTCTCTCTACACATGCAACTAGAAGCAAGTATTGTACCACCAAAAGTCTTAGAGAATTGCCAAAGACATGGAGAAATAAAACAACCCAGCCAACGGTGTCAGAGACAGGAACTGAACCCAGCAAAGGGAATCAAGAAAGCAATTTAGAAGAGAATGTTGTTTTCTTCTTGAGTTGAGAACTGAACGTTATTTACCTTCTTATATTTTAGTCAAGTTCCTATCATTTATTAAATCTCCCCCCAAATCCAACTTCAATGCCTCATAGTGAGTGGCATTATGGAGATGAACAGAGGTCCTAAGTCTTTCTAGGGAAGCACAGACCCTGCCAGGTCCTACCAACAAGGGCAGAAGGCTTTGGGTCAGCTATAGTATTGGGCTTTATTTCTGCTGTCTAAGGACCAACTAACAAAGCAGAGTGAGACTGGCTGAACTTTTTTGGACACAGCAACTCACCAACTTCCATCTAGTGAGGCATGGAAGAATTACGAGACGCCTCAGTAGAGGCAGGACCTACACTGATGAAATCTCTGCTGCTTAAAGAATTAGAGTACATCCCATTAAAAAGAACTGCCCCATTGTCCTTATTTGAAAATACTGATTTAAGAACTATGCAGTCATGCTATCATATCATGATATATGGATGTACTAAGGGCTGCTTAAAAATAAAAATATAACCAAGTAATGACTTTGGGTGCTCCTAGAAATACCTGTGGCAGTCACATCTCTGTTTTCAAATTTATGGTACAGCTGATTTCAGGATTTCATTCTACCTCCAGGGTACAGAATACCAATACAATATCCCACTGTTTTTATCCTTTGCAAAAGCTTGCAATTTGGCTCCATTAAGAATTCTCATGTAAGAGTGCTCATGTATGCCACTATGAATACTGCTACAAGCATTAAATTATTTATTTTGGTAACATTTCACAATTAGGTTCCTGGGAAGTAAGTCAAAACAACCACAACATGCTGATTAGTATCATGGAAAAAGCACTGGATTTGGAATTTGAGGACCTGGGTTCAAATATTGGCTCTGATATTTCCTACCCATGTTACTGTGGGGAGGTCACTTGGTTTCTCTGGGCTTCCACTTCCTCATTTGTAAAATGAGATGGGAGTTTGACTACATGATGTCTGTAGGCTCCTCCAGCTTGAATTCTGTAAGCCATTGTTTGTTTTTTAAACTGAAGCTGAAGCAAACTGTAAGCTGAAGCAAAATGATGCCTAAGAATAACTTACCCTATGATAAGTTCATTGAAGTATACGTGCTTTAAAATTCCTCGTCTTGAATTAGCACAAGACACAATATCTCCCTGTGCATCCCCCCACAATGTGTGCTTGTGAGATCAATCACAAAGAACCACATACCAAGACTGATTTAAGGATGACTGTGAGACTCAAATGCCTTAAAACATGAAAATGATTGATAGACTACGTAGGAAGATGGCTAAGTTAATTTAGTAAGAGGATAAACAAATTCTTTGAACAATAAGTTAGTAGCAAATATTCCTGTTGGACAAAAGTGCTCCCATGCCATTCTAGCTCAGGTAATTCCTTTCCAATGTAGTACTATAGCATAGATCACTCCATCAACTGAAGCAAATCTGCTGAGGGACCACCTTTACAACCAGGATTTTCATGATCATTTTGGATGTCAGAATCTGCATTGATGTAAATCATATAGCAGTTTCTACACTGGGATAAGGCAGTACTCTTCTTCCCTCTCCCATCCCTCACAGAAAACAACAATAACAAAAAAAAAATCCAGTCCTTTGTTGAGAAGTCCTTTGTTGACAAGGCACGTAGTGAGAAGAAAAGAGACAGTCTTTGGTATCTTTTTAAAAAGATATGCTAATTAAAAAGAGGGATTTCATTTTAAATGACTATGGTATAAAAATAAAAGGCAATAGTAAAACATAAAAAGAAAAAAAGAACTTAGGAAGATCATTCAGGGCTAGAGAGCTGACAGTAAGAGACCAAGAGAGTATCCACTTACGTAATTTAGAATTATATTCTCAAAATGAAAAGGAAACTTAGAAATCACAGAGTATAATCAAATCAGATACAACAAGTTGGGATGATATGTTGTTGTTTTAAATTTCTTATACTTACGATGTCAGGAATTAGAGAGGAAGGATACTCTCATACATATTGGGTGGACCCCTGACAATGAATTTATGGGAGGAAGTGGTTAAGTGTCACACAGGATTGGCAAGGATAGCTGAGGGGCAATCTACATCATTGGAAGCACCCCCCAATTGGTAAGACTAGAGAATCATTAAAGAATTAATGTTCAAATGCAAATATTAGCCAAGTGCACATGGATAGAAGGATCTTAATAAATATTTGTTGAAATCAAGAGAAAAAAAGAAAGAAAAAGAGACTTTAGCAAGAAGCAAAATCAGCATCAGGGGAAAAATACAAGCTCTAGTTTTGAAGGTGAAAGGACTCTTACTTATAAACATGGAACTCAATTTCAACAGTCTCTGAAATGGATCTTTCCATTTAAGTGGCATTCTCCAAAGGATTATTTTTCTATTTTTGAAACAAACAAACACACACACACATCATTTTTCTACAGTAAAAAAGTCAAAAAATAGTTATAATCTGACAATTAAAAAACAATCAGTCAAAAACATTTATTAAGGTGTCCTATATATGATCTGTCAGTATAAACATTGGATAGACAGACACAAATATATTAGTCTTTGCTCTCAAAGAGCTTACATTCCATAAGGTGAAAAGGATGAATAAGTTCCCAAATGCCCTGTCCTAACTTGAGGCCTAAAGAACCCATGTTTCTTCCATCATCATTAAAGAGCTCTACATAATAGAGAGATGAAGAGCTTCCTAGTGTCCATCTCCATACCTGACTACTACTGCCCCGCTCTCCCTTTCCCTAGCATAACCACCATGTAAAGGAAAAGAGACCCAAATCTTGGGAAACTTTTTTCATTTTCAAGGACCATAATAGTGTCATGTACATTGATACCAACTGAGGTAGATGGGAATAGCTATGGTTGCATGGTTGGCCTATTTAAAATGCAAATCAAAGTACCCAAATCGCTGCAATCTACACTCCAGATGTTCCTATTATTCACTCTGACTTTTTTTCATTGCACTTCTTCCTTCCTACATGTCTCTGAATTTTCTCTCCTATTTAACCCTCCTTCCAAAGCTACCTATACTTTCCAGAAATTGTTTTACTTTATACATTTAAAGGGTCAGAACTTCACCCCACTCCCTGACTGTCCTCTGCCTCACATAGTAAGGGAAGAAACCTTCATTTGCACACACCAAAAAGTAATTTGTATAGGCAAGACTATCAAGAAGCCAAGAAGTTGCTTTTATAGTGTACTGTACAAGGAGAACATTTCCCCTTCAAAAAGAAGCCTTTCGTCTTTTTTGTGTGCACTGGACTCCATGGGCATGGTCTTGGGAAGCCCATGGACCTCTTCTCAGAACAACATTTTAAATGCACAAAACAAAATGTAGAGGATTATTGCAAAGGAACCGAAAGGGTAATGAAGTTCAAGGTGTATTTTATCTCCCATCCAAGACCACAGTTCCCCTGAAATGTATCCATGTACCCTAGGTTAAGAACAGCTAGCCTAGAACTCTGAGGAGTAGAGGCTATCATAATAATGCATAGATTCCACAGCCTGATTGGAGGAGAGATTATTTGATAGAGGAAGTGTTGGCCTTCTCTCTAACCTTTGCAAAGTACTTAGTACCCTCCTGGAACTAAAAGGAAGAATTACACCCCATACTCTAGGCTCTTTTCTGAGGGCAGCTGGGGTGGCTTACTTTGAGCTCTTAGCAGCCAGGATATTTATACTACAGGCAGCGTGATATGTGTTTTAATCCCAGGTTCCCAAGCATTTTAAGGCCTGCTTGGGTGACAGCCATTCTCTGACTAAAGAAGCCTTTGCCTGCATGACATCTGCTCTCACCCAGCTGGGGCCATACTTCCTTTGGAGGAGCAGCCATGCATAGGGCTGCTCCATTTGTATACATACAGGGAAGTCACTGCCTCCCCAGATCCTATAATACCAAAGAGTTACTATTGTCCTGAAGCTTCACATCTTTCTGCTTAGCCATGAGAGTTGAGCCAAAGCCCTCATTTGTTTTCAGAACATAAAGCATTCAGGCAGGTAAATTATACTTAGGTATAGATGATATTGTCATTAAACTTACTTGCATTTAATCTGGTGGCTTGTAAAATAAACGATTTTTTCTCCCTTTCAAAGTGGCCAAAGATTCACAATAACATACAAGAGTTGATTTAATATTTTACAAATTTACATCAGCCTATATGACCTTACATATTAACATGTCTGATGTTCACACTGTATGCTGAAGTTTTCTACTGATGCCTCGTATAAATTTTTAAGTCCTTGTAACACAGGAAACAAGCAAAAAAAATCCAAAATGTAATCATGGAACAACACAATTTTTGAAGAATCATGCTCCCAGTGGCCTAAAGAGTAATAGAGAAAAATGTATGGCATCCACATGTATCAATGGTGGCTGGTGAAAGAAATGGCATAAAAAAGAGTATAAAGAAAATGGAAGGCTGAAGTGAGATTATAGATGGACTCCCCAGGTGCTGCATGGATGTCCACCGCATGCTAAATGTCCTGAAGGAAGGCCAGTAGCATGTTGGGTATATCCTCTATGGGGGATTTGTGGGAAGATGTATTCAATAATCATCCAGGATGAAAAAGTGTGGATCAGCAGCAATTTGCTCCATTGGAAGAACATCCATATTGATGAGATTACAGATCCATTAAAGAGTTGAAATATTAATGTTTATACAGAGATTCGTATTTGTTTTTATGAAATCTACTAGAGTGATCAAGAAACACAAACATGCAGAAGCATAACGTTACGTGACTTGTGCTGCATGAAATGCTAATGACATCTCAGCATTAATGTTAGTGAGTCTTTCAGGATGTTAAAAGTCCAAAAGGACCTTGCGAGATTCAATCTCCTGACCCAGAGCCCCCACTTATAAAACTGGGGAGATATATCCATGGTATACTAATAGCACACTGACTTCCCTTTGCCAAGCATGCACTTTGCCACATTGAAGAGAAAAAGAAACATAGGGAAAACCAAAGGAAATCATAGGCTGGGCAACAAATAGTCCAAAATATTTATATAAATTAAGAACTTCCCAAGCCTATAAGCTTCCATGAAGTAAATCCTTAGCTACTTACTGCTGTTCCAAAGGGAGAGATGGGGGGTGGCTAGGTGGTATAGTGAGTAGAGCACCGGCCCTGGAGCCAGGAGGACCTGAGTTCAAATCCAGCCTCAGAAACTTAAAACAAAAAAACTAGCCATATGACCTTGGGCAAGTCACTTAACACCAAATGCCCTCCAAAAGGCACACAAAAAAAAGAAAAAACAAAGGAAGAGATGGAATTGGAAGAGTAGTGGAGTCCCTTTTCTTCTTCTTTTTCTCTTTTTTTCTTTTCTTTTTCTTTTTTCTTCTTCCTCCTTCCTCTTTGCCTACTCATCAAATTAGACATTTGTAAATCACTTAGGAGTGTAGGCCCTTAATAAAGGCTTATTATTTCTTTATTACCCCTTCTCCTTCTCCTCCTCTTTTTCTTCTTTTTCTTTCTTCTTTTTCTTCCTCCTCCTCTTGTCCTTCCTCCTCTTCCTCTTCTTTCTTTTCTTCTTCCTCTTCTTTTTTCTTTTCCTTTTGCTCCTCTTCTTCTCCTTCCTCTCCTTCCTCTTTATCAAAGATTAGCTTACAGAAATAGAAAGGTTATGTTATGTTGATGACAAAAGCCCAAGTCATTACTGCCACAAACTATAGAAAGTTTATCCATGAAAAGGCCAGACTTATCAATGGTTTTAGATGTTGCAAGCAAATGGTAGAGACTGTGAATCATCCCTGCAGGCTGTAAAAATTTAGCACCCACCAAGTACCTAGAAATGTACGACCAGGTAGTCATAAGTATACATTGGAATTTTTATATCCTCCAAAAACTAACAGACAACAAATGTAAACCCCAAATTGTCCTTAAAATTGATAATTTAGCCATATTGAAACTATAGCATCAACAGAGACAAAACAGACGGTGAAATATAACCATTTAAGAACAACATTTAATGGATGTTGCTGTAGAGAATATTTAGACCATCCAAACTACACAGAATGAAAAGCTCTCAAAATATAGAACCTCAACATAAGAAATCAAATTCATGTGGAAACAGGATGAAGTACATGTCATTGTCATCATCCTGTCAACCAGTGAATGTCCCAAAGACATTTTTAGTGAACTTATAGATGAGCTGATATCGTAAACTTTCATTCATTTGAAAAAAAGCAATAATTTTATATGCTTAAGTAATAGCATGTAGAACACTAAAAAAATAAAAGAGCAGTAGTGGAATAGATCATTTCTATCTCAGCATAGGACAAGCAAATAAGAATAATTTGGGAAAGAGAATTTAGGGGCAGAAAATAAAATGAAATTGAATTTCAAATAACTAATTTTAATGAAGCAATAACAATAATTCACTGTAGTATCTGACTAAAAGATTTCTACAAGAAGGTAGAACTTTTCACCATACTTTGTTCTGTGTATGATGGGCCAAAGGGTACTCAATTCTTTCAACAAATTCTTGATATAAAAGCTAAGTCACTGCAAAAAGTACTCACCAATTTGCCTACTTTTAGGAACTAGCTGGTCTTTTTACTACTAGTGTTATCTTCTATATTACTTTAACTTGCCAATTAACTTGTAGATATTTCTGGAGAGATACATGTAAAAATGAAATCCTGAGAACAGCAGCTTATCTAATGCTTGGCTTTTCAAGATGTGACCTCTCACAATGCTTATAGCTAGCATCCCATTTCCACCACCCTGGGAGATCTCTAAGCACTAAAAGTGGACAATCAAAGTGGGAGGAGAAAAGAGGGAGAAAGCCACAGTTGAACCTCTTCCAAAAACAGATTATGTTAGCCTGAGTCTTTAAGTAATAATAAACTCAGGAAGACAAATGGGGGATGGGGGGTGGATATTCTACTGACTTCATCAGCATTCCGTGAAATCTAAGTTGTCTTTTGCTTCCCAGATGACATTTTTTACATATAACATGCCAGAATAGAAGTAATTTTTTTCTATAAAAGACATTGTCAAAAGATCTCAAAGACTTCAGATGGAATATACGTTTGTTCAATATTCTAGTGAAGGGGCAGCCAGGTGGTACAGTAGATAGGGCCACACCCTGGAGTCAGGAGGCTGAGTTCAAATTGGATCTTAGACATGTGCTAGCTGTGTGACCCTAGACACATAACCCCCATTGCCTCAAGAAAAAAAATTCTGATGAAAATTATTCTCTTCCTAGAGACCACGAAGGCACGCTTGTTGAGTTTCTGTGGTTTTTTCAACATGCAGAGAAACTGTGTCTCCCCAGTGACACTCACTGGATCTTTGTTTTAAGATCAACATTTTTATGCTTAGAGTCAATGGTAGGGGAGGGGAATGGCCCCTAGGCTAGACATTAAAATAAAAATGCAAAATGTTTTAAATATATGATCAAATACATGTGAGCCTCACAACAAGCCTTGAGGAAGTAGTTATCAGTATTATGATGCTACTGACAGTTTTGGGAACCATGAACTCTTGTCATAGAGAACAGAAGGACAATCCTCAGTGTCCAAGGAGTTATGCCCAAGGGGAACTTGAGGAAGACTCCAAAAAGGCAGCAAAAGCTTCCCAGGACCAGGATGGCAGGAGGTGCCTCTTTGTCACATACATGCTCCACAGGTGCATCTCACAAACATTTACTCCAGATTTGTACCTATTCTTCCCAGGGACCTTGTGTGTGCAAGAACAGAATATGTCCCTGATTTGGGAGGATTCTTTTAAACAACTATTCTTATTATAACAACAATTACTACTCAAAACCCCATCTCCTCAGTTACCCCCCAAACATTCACCCTTCTATATTAACATTTTCTCCATGACTTTCTTAAGTCTAGCCATTTGTAGTGATTGCAGGGATTTGTAATGTTGGATGACTTCCAAGGTATACACATTCCCACTGAAAATTTAGCCATCCAACACACCAACTGCCTACAAAGGGTTCCTACTTCTTTCTAAAACCTCCTATGGCCCCCATCATCCAAGGAAACATGGTCATACACCTAACAAACCACTTTTACTCTTTACCAAACCTCTCCTGATCCCCATCTATAGCTTTAGCCTTCTGAACTGTCCTCTTCTTTCCAACGGATAAATAAATTATGTGTTTTTCAATATTTCTCTCCTGTGTCTAGATAACTCTCTCTCTCTCTCTCTCTCTCTCTCTTTCTCTTTCTCTCTCAGTCTCTCTGTGTCTCTGTCTCTCTGTGTCTCTGTCTCTCCTTGTCTCTCTGCTCTGTGTCTCTCTGTCTCTCTATCTCTCTCTGTCTCTGTCTCTCTGTCTCTGTCTCTCTCTGTCTCTCTCTGTCCCTCTGTCTCTCTGTCTCTCTCTCTCTGTCTGTCTCTGTCTGTCTGTCTGTCTGTCTCTCTCTCTCTCTCTTTCTCTCCCTCTCTCTCTCTCTCTCTCAGCATAGCCTTCTACTCTGTTCTCCTGTTTCCACCAATAAGGAAGCAAAGAGGATGAGTGACCCAAAAGACCCTTAAGCCATCCTCTTAAATAAACAAGGATTGCAGAGAATTTTGTGAAGTATGAAGCTGGAGAAGTATACAGACTATTATATAATGTAGACCAAGTGTGGTAGTATTTGCATTCCATTATGTGAATTGGCCCACTTTTTCCTTAGGCCCATTCAGATGGTGATATCTGTTTGCATTTTAGACCTAGCAGGAAAAATGAGATGAAAAGAGATTGCCGGCATATTGTTCTCATTCATTGACAGAAGGACTCTAGCTTAGAGCAAAGGTTCTTAACCTGGGGTGAATAGATTTCCAGGGGCCCATAACCCAGAAAGGGAAAAAGTCTTTTCTTTACCTTCACTAACTTCTAACTGAAATTTAGCTCACTAGCTTCATTTTTATGGACTTTACCTGTATCCACTGGGTCATTCATTCATTTTACAGACCAATGGCAACATGAAGAAGCAGTATGGTAGAGTAGAAACTGATTGTGGGTTAAAATCCCAGCCCTTTCACTTTCTAGTGTGTGACCTTGGGCAAGTCACCAGGCAACATGCAATATAAAAAAAACTCTAGAATGAGAGATGAGACCTCAGTTCAAGTCACAAGTTAGCTATGTGACTTTGAGCAGGTCACTGTCTATTTGGGGAATAAAGTTCCATTCCATAGCTAAATCCTATGACTATCTCACTTTCATATTTGTATCCCCAGCACCTAGGACAGCAATTGTCACAGAGTAGGTGCTTAATAAATGTATTCAATAAGCAATGGAGCATGATACAAACACAATGACTAAAAATATATACCTTTTGACTCAGAGAGTCCACTACTAGGCTTATGTCCCAAGAACATCATTGATAAAAAAAAGTCCCCTTATATATCAGAATATTCATAGCATTTTTTAAGATAGCAAAGAATTAGAAACAAAACAGATGCACATCAACTGAGGAATAGCTAAACAAATTATGATACATGAATGGGATCTTACTGAACTGCAAGGAATGATGGAGAGGTATAGAAAGACTTATAAGAACTGATGCAGAGGGAGGTAGAGCCAAGGAAATGAAATACATAATAGCCACAATAATGAAATGGCAAGAACAATCACAGAACAAATAATTAAACATAAATGTTGCAAAGTTTCAGACAAGCGTGGCTGGAAAGAAGAGAAGCCCCATTCATTTGCAGAAACAGGAGACGCATGGGTGTGGTACGTTGCACATATTTGTATTTTTTTATATTGTA
>CM053597.1:24241859-24265527 GCA_028646575.1 Pseudocheirus occidentalis | reverse complement strand
ACAACCAATTTTGAAAAACTGGATGCTTCTCAGCATCGCATAGGTAAAAAACAACTCTACAAGTCTCAGGATGGAAGGAGATGTCTACATTCAGAGAAAGATCCAGAAAGATCAGAGTTTAAAAGGAGACTGAAGCAATGCATGCTATCATTCTTTTCTATGTTTGGCTTTTGTTTCTCTTTTCTCACTGTTCACTCCATTGGCTATAACACCTATACAACCAGTCTATTGTACAATGTGAAACAGTTTGCAGATCCTGTACATGATTGTATGCCACCATGGAGGGTTTGGAGGGTGGGGAGGAAGGGGAGAAAAATCTGAAACTCAAGTGACTCTGGAACTGAATATTATAATCTAAAAGTAAACAAACAAGTCAATAAAATAAATTTAAAAATAAAATAAAAAGAATGCCCATCAGCCGCCTTTGTAATGACCATTACTGAACCTTACCTATCAATCAAAAAGCATTTTATTAAGGTCCTCCCTCTTATATTCCAAGTAGGGCCGCTAGGTGGCGCCACAGTGCACAGAGTGCCAGACCTGGAGTCAGAAGATTCATCTTTGTGAGTTCAAATCCTGTCTCAGATATGTACTAGCTGTGTGATCCTGGACAAATCAATTAACCCTGTTTGCCTCAGTTTCCTCATCTGTAAAATGAGTTGGAGAAGGAAATGGCAAACCACTCCAGGTATCTTTGCCAAGAAAACTCCAAATGGGGTCATGGAGAGTTGAACAGACTGAGCAATAGGAGAGGAAGTAACAGGGTTAGGGAGCATGATTCCTGCTTGCCTAAACTCTATTGTACCTTCATAAAACTATGCAAAGTAGTTTATTCTGGAGCAGCTCTCCAAATCACTTACAAAAGATTGCTTAATGAACTGTTATTTAGCTTAGCTCTTATAGCTGTATCCTTGACCACACCCAATCTGATATGGGACAGTGAAGAAAGCAGGGTAAAGATCTCTTTCTCCTATATCCCCTTACATGGAACTCATACCCATAAAATATCTGGGACATGCCTTGGGCTCAAACAGAGAAACCTGTCAGGGAAGCTTAGAGAATTTTCCCACTGAACAGCTCCGTTCTTGGGCATCTATTCCAAGGGTGACTCTATCACATGAGACAATAGTGAGACAGGGCTTGGAGCAGCTCTCAGATCTGCCCTCAGAGCCAGGGAGACCTGGCCGATGCCCTGTCCTTGAAGCAAACTGACTGTGAGACCCCAGGCAAGAGTGTCAAGTCAAGGGGAAGTACTTAATCTCCCAACGTTCTAGGTTTAAGTCTCTAAATTACAGAGAAGGTACTCACCCACCTGGGGAGAAAGATGCTCCCCTGACCAGGGAGTTTGCTCAGCCAATGAAATTCCAGGTCTCATCCTTGCTCCTAAGGTAGCAGCAGCTTTTGTCTCTTCTAAATCATGTTCTTTAATGGTGAACAACTATTAGGTGCTACTTCTTTGACCTGAGTAAAAGCCTAAATAGAAGCTGTAGTAGATAGAGTTAGGCAGCTGGATGGTTCAGTGGATAGAGCACAGAACCTAAAGTCAAATGCTGCTTCAGATACTTCCTAGCTGGGTGACCAAGGGCAAGTCACTTCATCCTGTTGGCCTCGTGGTCCCAGGCATAGCGGACCGTCCCACGTGGGTGCAGCTGAGCAAGCTGGAGTCAGGGTGATCCAGACTTGCCTTGAGTTCTGCAGCTTTGGGCAAGTGCCTTCATCTCTCAGAACCTCTTTCTTCACACAATGAAAGAGGATAACTTGTGTCCATTAACCTGCATTGAGGTTCAAAGAAAGGGACTGGTAAAGCACGTAAATGCTTATTGTGTTAAATGCTATAGATAAAATACCGCAAGAAGAAAGACAGTCTTTGCCTTCAAGGTGCTTATATTCTAATCAGGTGACAGTCTACCAAAGGAACTGAAAGGCTGGGTGTGGGGGAAAAAGGGTCAGCCGAGAAGTGATGTGGGAAAGTGCCGGGAAGGGAGCCGCAGCCAGGAGAGAAGAGAGTCTGGCTAGCCCGGGCACTTCCTTACGCAGAGATTCTGGGGCAGAAACTCCCCAAGAAGAGGCAGGAACTGCCTGAAGAGGCATCTCTAGGGTACTGAGGCTTCTAGGGTAAAGGCAGAAAATTCCACAAACTCAAGAACAGAGCAGGGAGAGACGAGTGCTGTGTAGAATCTGAAATACTACGTAACACTTTCATTATTGTTGGCAATTATCTTTTTAGGGTGAACAAAATGCAGTATCGTCCATTAGCTCATTTTTCTCTTCACAACAGCCTTAGTATCTGGGAAGCAGGTGGGGCAAAGATTTTGTTGGCTGAGATGTTTTCAGTCATGTCTCACTCTTCAGAATCCTAGCCTTATTTTATGATTGAAGAAACAGTCTTCAAGAGTGAGACTTATGATTTCTTATAGTCACATACTGGGCAGAGTACATGAACACGGATCAAGGTTAAGGTCTACAACATCAGGTCCTGAGTCCTCCCCACTACATTATGAAGTTGCTCTTGAGAGAGGTGTCCTGTAAAGAGGTCATACGGTGCAGCAGAGGAGTTAATAAGACAGCCCACAACCCACAATACTTCTGAGTTTGCATGAACCAGGTTAAAAGTTAATTGCAAAACATTGTACAGAATAGATAAAACTACAATAAAATTTAGATAATGTTAACATTTTCTAAGTCAATATGGAGATGCAAGAATCCTTAGGTAAGGTTTAGTGGCCCTTGTTTCTATCTGAGTTTGGCGCAACTGATATCAGAGCAAGAAGGCTGAACCTGGAGAGACCTATCCTGGAACTTTGCCTGGTAGTCCTCAGTTTCATCATCTGTAAAATGGGAATGACAATGCAATCATTGTTACTTACTCCAGAATTTTGTTGTGAATATCAGATGAGAATCTATGCAAACGTTTTATAAATATTAAAGGACTATATCATGCCAGCAAAGTAACAATAGCTGAAATGTGCGTATTAAGGGTATGTAAATAGTGATTTAATGTTTAAGAATGTTTTAAACACATCATCTCATTTGACCCTCATAACAAACATCTGAGGCAAGCATTAGATTATTATTATACCCATTTTATAGATGAGGATACTGAAGTTCAGGAAAGTAAGGTGAATTGTTCATGGTTAAAATTAATTAGTGTCAGAGGCAAGATTTAAACCTGTCTTTCCTTTCCATCTTTTCTTCACTATACCTAATATTTCTGTGTAAAATCTTGGATCGCTAAAAGGAGGGGTCTATTCTATAAATAAAAAAGCTAACAAATGGAGTGATAACCAATATGGACAAATGTGGCAAAGCCCTGGGATGCTGACATGGTGATGCTATTCTTCCCCTCTGAAGTAACCACTCATCTCTGAGCCTTACCTCCCAGTCATCCCCCACCCTATATGCTGCTAGAGTGGCACACCTTTCCCCAAAGATCAACATTCCCCCTCCCCTCTTAGCACAACTGTACCCAACAAAGACAGGTTTCCATGCCCAGCCACACCCTCACTCAACTACTTTTACTCCAGGCAAAAACCATTTCTAACAATGACTCTATTTGTCAGTACAGGTGTCTTCAAAGATATGACTAGGTAGGCATTAGGGATTCGAAATATAATGAAATTGTCCCTGCCCTCAAGGAGCTTATGCTCAATGGGGAAGGGAGTAAGTACATATACATTTACACATAAAATAAGTGTATGTGAAATGAACATGAGATAATGGGAGTAGGGGGAGTCCTACAGGAGAACATTGTATATAGTGGCAGCAGTACTCAAGAACAATCAACTGTGAGTGACTTAGCTCTTCTCAGCAATACAATGACCCAAGACAATTCCAAAAGGACTCCTGATGAAAAATGCCATCCACATCCAGAGAAAGAACTGATGAGTGTTGAATGCAGATCAAAACATACTATTTTTTACTTTCTCTGCAGTTTTTTTGGTCTTTTTTTACCCCTTTTGGTTTGTTTCTTCTTTCATATGATTGCACATATATAACATGTATCAAATTGCTCACTCTCTTAGGGAGGAGGGAAGAGAGGAAGGAAAGGAGAAAATTTGGAACTTGAATTAAAAAAATGTTAAAAATTATCTTTACATGTAATTGGGAACACATTTAATGCTATATAAATTTTTAAAATTGGGGGAAGGGTTAGGAAAAACCTCATGCCAGAGATGGTCTCTGAGCTAAACTTTGAAGGAAACTAGGAATTCTAAGTTTTAGCATCCCGTTCTACAGGAAATTCCAAGCTCAATGGGATGCCCCCTTGTACTTCAAGAAGCTTACAGTGTGGTAAGGGAGATAAGACTGGGCCACAGGTAAAAAGGTGAATAGTAAGATGATGGGGGAGATCTGTGATTTCATTGCTTTGGAGAATTCCCCAAGAGGAAATTCCCCCTGTCAATGCAGAGCCACATCTGCATTGCAACTTAGAGTATGAAAGCAACTCTCCCTAAGTGGGCTGAATAACTTGTTCAAGCTCATAGGGCCAGTATATGTTAGATTCAGGAACTGACACCTAGACTTATCTTTAAATCTATGCTCTCTATCTACCAAAGAATGTTTTTGTTCAGGTGTTTTCAGTTGTATCTGACCCTGTTTGGGGTTTTCTCAGCAAAGATACTGGAATAGGTTGTCATTTCCTTCTCGAGCTCTTTTTACAGATGAGGAAACTGAGGCAAGTAGGGTTAACTGACTTGCCCAGGTTCACACAGCTAGTAAGTATCTGAAGCCAAATTTGAACTCAGACCTTCCTGACTCTAGGCCCAGCACTCTATTCACCACAGCACCATGTCACAGTCCCTCACCAAGGAGTGGAGCATAACAAAAGGGATAGGGGGCTACATTTTCAATTGCCTGATCAAGTTATGGTACATGGCTGTGATGGAATACTACTGGGCTATAAGAAATTATGAGTTCGATGATCTCAGAAAAACATGGAAAGATGTGCATGAAATAACAAAGAGTAAAATGTGCAGAACCAAGAGAATATTGCATATGGTAACAATGATACTGTTTTAAGAACAACTTTGAGTGAATAAGTCATTTTGATCAGTGTAAATACCCAAAATAACTATAAAGGACATATGAAGAAAGGTACAATCTGCATCCAGAGAAAGAACTGAGAGACAGAAGTAGATAGATAGATAGATAGATAGATAGATAGATAGATAGATAGATAGATAGACAGATAGATATGCCTATTTGTGTCTAATGGTAGCCATCTCTAGGGTGTGGAATGGGAGAAAAAAAGGGGGAAAAAGAAATTTATATGAAAACTTTATTATATATTTAAAAGAAATAGCAAGTTATACAAAATAGATTTGCAGGTTCATATACAATCATTTTTATCATATCATGTTATGACAATGCTTGTTTTATTCCATAAATTAAAAATGCACCTTTCTACTACAGATGACAATTGTAAAGGAAGATCTTTATTAAACATCTGCCATATGCCAGGCAGTGTTAGGCATTGGAGATATAAGGGGAAAAAATGGAACAGTACCTGCCCTCAAAGAGCTTACATTCTATCAGCACTTAGATAAGGGGAAAAAAATTAATATTTCAATCTTAAAATGTGTCACTGTCATTTTTGTTGATTTTATCCATTCTAATTTTGTCCTTTAGAAAGTTTTACTATTAGAATGTTTCCTTAGTTATTTTCCCAGGAGTCCTAATGTAGCAAGAACAACAACTTCCTAGGCGCCAGAAGAAATCTACACATTCTTAAAAATATGTGGTTATTAAAAGGTCACTGAAATTAAAGCAAACTTATGGGGTAATCTGCAAGGAGTAGTATTAATGAGACTTCCATGCAGTCTAGACACTTGGTTTTGTAAAGATGAATGAAATTACTGTCTGGTTTCATATGGCAGAGAGGCAAATTATGCAAATTCATTCATGTATTTAGATTAGCCAGGTATTCATATTTTTTAATATTCAAGATTTTTAAAGGAAGTTTATGCTGTAAACTAGGGAGGAAATTCCCTGTTGTTTTTGGGTTAAAAGAATAAGATGATTTTGTGCTCTGCACCATTAATATTCTATTTGTGGGATTTGTTTTGATCCTAAATATTTTATGATTTTCTGTATTAAGTATATAATTGCCTATAAAACTCACAAAATTCTCATAATGAAAAATCTCACTGGCTTCAGTCATAATGTGAGTCTGATAAAACTCAGATTTCTCCTCTGTTGAAAAGAGAAACTGTCTTATCTTTTGCATTTTATCTGATTTTAATGGGGGAATTGAAGGGATGTTTCTTATTCTACTGAAGACATTCTAAAACCCAGACAGAATCTCAAGGTAAAGAACAGGAAATAAGCATTGATTTCCTTTATCCACCCCAGTCGTTTTGTATCTTTCTGTATTGTGGTATGATGGATTAGGTGGACAGTCCAGCAAATATTTCACATTCTCAGCAAGCTCCATTTGCCAGGAAAGATTTTGCAGCAAAAGTCAGTAGAGAAAAGGAAATTCTTAAAGCCAGGTCTGGGTTAGATGCAAAAGTAGTTAGGCACATTTATGATAGCACTTTCTGTCATAGCAAGAAACTGGAAACAAATTAGATGCCCATCAGATGGGGAATGGCTGAACAAATTGTGGTATATGAATAAAATGAAATGTTATTGCACCATAAGGAAACAAATCTGAAGGGTTCCAGTAAACTTGAAAATTGTGGGAATTATATGAAATGATGCAATGAAGTGAGGAAAACTGGGAGAGCAATCACTATGAGTGGGTAAAGGGAACTGAGCCTGAAAGATTTAAGAGCTCTTACCAATGCAATGACCAATCAGGACATCAGAAACCAGATGATAAAGTAGGCTTCCCACCTCTCCATAGAGAGATGGTACACTAGAGACATGCAGAATAAGAATGACGGTTTCATATGCAACCAATGTGTGAATTTATTTGGCTCTATTACAGTTATGCATTATAAGGAGTACTTTAATTTGTGGAAGGAAGTTGGGGGGAGGGAGGGATAGTTGGTGGTTTATAAGTGATTTAAGAAAGAGAAAAGAAAGAAAAGGTTATCAATGACATATTTTAAAATGAAAATAAATATTTAAAAAGAGTGCAAAAGAAAGTTCAGAAGGGAGCAGGCCAACAAGGAAGTTTTGTTACTAATATGGTAAATTTAATATACACATCTTTTCTGCCTTCCATCTGGTCCTACCTCTGAGGTGAGAGAAAAGTCAAAACTAGAATCTTAAGGCAAAATAATGACCCAAGAAATACAATAATAGAACACCTTTTGGAGGGAATAGACCAGAGAATCTTAGAAAGAAGGTAATATTGGCTTCTAAAGTCCCTCTTTCTCATCACCTTCTATCTCTTCTTAAGCAGTCATTCCCTTCCTCCTACAGTAATAGTAATTTAAATTTACATTGAAAACATAGGGATTTACAAAATACTTCTCCCAAAGCAACTTTGTGCAGGTATTATTATTCCCATCTTACAGTGAGGAAACTGAGTCCCAGAGGAGTTACATGACTTACCCATGAGTGCGTAGCTAGCATTGGAGCCAGGACTGAATCCTAGATGCTTTTTCCACTCTACTACACAAACTTAGAGTCAATGTCCTTGTAATACCATTTGGCTCCATGGGCCTCCATTAGAGTGTTTCCTATATCTCCTTTTGCCATGAACCAGATGTTTCCCTCTCATTAAAAAATAAAATTTTCTCTCTTTCTTGTCACATTCTTCAGGACCCTGGTGGGATAAATTGGACAGCATGGTAAAGTACAACAGTGACATCTAACTCAAATAGAAACAGGGGCCATAACAAGGATAATGTATCAACTTAGAAAACCACAAATTAACATTGTCTATGTTTTATTGTATATTATGCATTTTATTTTGTATTTTCACTTATTTTGTTAAATATCTCCCACTTATTTTAATCTGGTTTGACCACACATTTGATACCTCTCCAATAGAAAAATCATTGGCTCTAAAGTCAGAGGCTCTGGGTTCAGTTGTATGATTTGGGGCAAGTCATTTTACTTTCCTGAGCCCCAGATTCTTCATCTGAAAAATAACAGGGCTAGATGGCCACTGAGGTCCCTTCCAGACTGAAATCTATGACCCTACCATTTTATCTGATAAATGAATGCTCCATAAGGTGCTAACAGATGATAACAGTATTATTTCTCTTAGAGAACACAGCTACATTTTCCCAGGGGTCAAGGGTGAGGGGCATTTTATAAAGAGATTGGGCTCTTTGGGCCCCTTTTGTAATGCCAAGCAAAGACAACTTCCAAGGTTCAGAATACCAGCATAGTAACTCTCCATTTATTCCTTGACAAATTAAGGTAAAACATTCACAGAAAAGAGAAAATCAAAATACAGCATTCACCATGTGTAATTTAATAATTTAGTAAGTCCTCAATTCAATCACAAAGTACTAAGGTTCAAGTACTACTCCACCCCTGGGCAGTACATTCATTTGGCATCTTCTCTTTATTCAACTGGAGATTAGTTTACAATCAGAAACAAAATACATTCATTTGCTAGTAAGTTCTCAATTCAATCACAAAATATCTCAATTTACTCACAAAGTATAAAGTCAAAGTACCCCACCCCTGGCTAGTATATTAATTCAGTCAATCACAAGTTCTCTCTTCTCAAATGGAGGTTAGTTTCCAATTATAAACAAAGTACATTCATTTGGTCAGTCACAGAGCACAAAAATCAAGGTGCTCCACCCCTAGATCACAAATGAATTACAATTATCATCAGTTACCCCCAAGCTCTTTCTCAAAGGGGCAGTGGAGAGCACAAAGTCCATCTACCCCTAAGTCACAACAATGTTATCATCATAGCATTCAATACCCAAGGACAGGTCTTTTCTTCATCTTGACCAGAGGCAAGTTCTCAGCAATCTCTGTTCCTGGAGAGACAAAGCTTAACAAAGCCACAATATACATTGCCAGTGTCCTCATCAATTCATTTTCTGCCTGTAGAACAGTCTCAGCAAAACCCTCTTCCAGGATTTCTGTAAACATACAACAAGAAAATCCTCCTTCAGGGCTTCCGAACCAACAGCAAGGTTCCAGGACCTCTGCAACAACAGCTCCATCCTCTACCAACAGACAAATCTGGTAAAAATAACATCAAAACAGACAGAGAAAATACCAGCACCACAGTCATGCCTCCTCAGTTCTCAGCAGCTGCAGGTGGCAGCTCTCAAAAGTCCTGGGCAGCTCCAACTGTCCCTCAGCAATGCTGCCGACTTTGGCTGACAGTTCCTTCTCTCTCCCTCCCTCTCTCTCCCTCTCTCTCTCTCTCTCTCTCTCTCTCTCTCTCTCTCTCTCTCTCTCTCTCTCTCTCTCTCTCTTTTACTTTCTCTCTCTCTCTCTCAGCAACTCTGGCCCCCAGCAATTCTCCTCTCTCTCTCTCTCTGACTCCACAATGCTGCTCCCCAAAAGTTCTTCTGGCCTCTCTCTGCTTGGGCCTCTCTCTAAATCCACTGCACCAGCTCCTCCCAGTTCAGCCTTCTCTCTTCACATCAACAAGTCCATCCCACAAGTGGGATTCACAAGTTCTGGGTTTCAACACTCAACCCAAAAACCAAGCCAAAACAGGGGGATCTTTCAATTCCATTACCATTACACTGTTAAGCAAGTAAAATTCCTGTGGGAAGTATTTGTACCATTCAGTTCAGATGATGTTTGATGGAAATAATTGTAGGGCGATTTAAAGGGGTTTGAATTGAGTTCCTATGACTTGCTGTTTCTACCAGAGGAGGGAGGAAGAACAGAATATCCAGAAACAGAGACCCATGGTAGATAAATACTCAGCAGGAGACAGTTCCTTAGGAGAAGGTAATTCATTAAGGAATAAATAAGCACTCATATTTTGATAGTGCTTTCATTTTATAAAGAACTTCCCTTTATAACATCAGGAAATAGGCAGTACAAGTATTCATCTCCCGTTTTTAAAAATTAAATTTTATTTTTAAATCTGTGAAAATTTGCCTTCTCTCTTCTTACCTCCTCTGACCCCCAGAACAAAAGAAAAACAAAACCCTTAAACAGGTATACATAGATAAGCAAAACTAATTCCCACATTGATTATATTTTTAAAATGACTATGTCTCAACATACACACTGAGTTCATTACCTTTTCATCATGAGGATAGTGAGTAACATATTTCATCATGGATCCTCTAGAATTAGGATTGATTGGCCTTTTCATTGATCAAAATTCCCAAGTCTTTGCAAATTGTCTTTACAATATTATTGTTATTATATAAATTTATCCCCTGGTTCTGCTCATTCTACTTTGCATCAGTGTCATATAATTTATCCCAGGTTTCTCTGAAACCATCCCCTTCATCATTTCTGACAGTATAATAGTATTTCCTCACTATATACCATAACTTGTTTAGCTATTCCCCAACTGATAAATACCCTCTCAGTTTTGTGTTCTTTGCTATCTCAAAAAACAAACAAACCAAAAAAACAACTGCTATAAACATCTTGTATATATGATCCTTTTTGTCTTTCTTTTATCACTTTGGGATTCATCTCCCCATTTTAATTGATGAGGAAATGGAGATTCAGAGAAGTTAAGTGTTTTGCCTAGGATCACCCAGCTAGTAAGTAAAAAAAACAAACAAAAAAAAACCTAAGTCTTGAAAAAGAACTCTAAAAAAAGACAAAAGTCATCTTGATTTTTTAAAAAGGAAAGCAGAGTGTAATCTCCAAATTTTAGGCCATTGAACCTAACTTTGATTTCTGGTAAAATTTTAAAACATGTTATTCTAGACATTGTTATTTAACCTCTAGCAGATGAAGTGGAGATGGCAAAAATGTCCAAGAAGTTTATACCATGAACAGGTCATGCCAGACTATCTTTACCTTATCTTTAGACAGGGAAATAGGGGAAAAGTTGTAGATATAGTGTAACTAAATTTTAGGGAAAATTTGATAAAGCCCCTTCTCCCATCCTATTTGGTGGAAAAGACAGAGAAATGTGAGTTAGAAAATAGTGTAATTACACAAACTTAAAACTGGTTAAATGGCTAGATTCAAAAAAGGAGCCATTAAAGGTTCCATGCCGAGTTGGAAAGATGTCTCCATTGAAGAGCCACAGGGATTGGTGCTTGGTCCTGTGACAGTTAACTTTTTTTGTCATTGATTTGAATAAAGGCCCAGATCACATACTTAACCAAATTTGCAGATCATGCAAAGCTGAGATATCTAACATGCTGAATGACAGAGGATTAGAAAAGTTCTCAACAATCTAAACTATTGAATTGAATTGAATTGAATGAGATTACATGTAATTGGCATAAATGTAAAATCACACCTTAGGGTTAAAAAATAAATAAATAACACAAATGTAAGATGAGAAAGGCAAAACAAAACTTAAGTTTGCTTGACAAAAGATTGGTGGGGAGGAGTTTCAGGGATGGCAATTTCAATGTGTTATTGGTGCAGTATGGGTTCCAAAGATGTTAAGGTGGTTTTAGATTCATGGCTATGTCATACTTGGTCCTATAGAAGCTGGAAAATTGTGTTCCATACTTGAAGAGATGAAGGCAATAGGAACAATGGAGAACCTTAAAATTGTGCTGCATTTGGATTAACTCAAAGAATAGTAGATGTTTAGCTCAGAGAAGAAAATACTCAAGAGAATATGTGAGAGAATCAAGAGCTTGAAGGATCCTGTAGCAGAGGAATGAAGTAACTTCTCTTTGGCCCCAAGGGAAGAAACAAGCAGAAGTTGTGGAGAGTCAGATTTCAGCCCACAGAGAAGAAGCTGAACAAAGGTGAAATGGGCTACTCTGAGAGGTAGTGAGCTCCCTGTCTCTAGAGATCTTCAAGCAAAAGCTGGCTAACCCCTTCTGGGAAATGTTGGAAAGAATTCTTGTTCAGGTACAGGTTAAATTAGATGGC
The DNA here is from genome assembly GCA_028646575.1 of Pseudocheirus occidentalis. Taxonomy (NCBI): domain Eukaryota; kingdom Metazoa; phylum Chordata; class Mammalia; order Diprotodontia; family Pseudocheiridae; genus Pseudocheirus; species Pseudocheirus occidentalis. The sequence continues at coordinate 24,253,617 of CM053597.1, read as the reverse complement.
TCCTGAGGTCCCTTTCAACTGAGGCTCAGTGTTCTCTGGACTTCTGACTTCGGACTCTGGGCTCTTTGTGCTGCATTTCTCTGGAAAAAGAGGTGGTGGGATTTCATCTTTTTTCCTCCCTGACATCAACCATTCTGTCCCTCAATCTGGGACCTAAGACTTGTCATGCCTCTGACGATGGAGCTGCTCTATTTCCACGTACCATAGCTTCCCTTTTATTCTCTTGGCGATATAGTGTTTTGAGTGGTAGTTATGGAGCTTTGAGTTATCAGCAAACCTCAGGTAATAGAAGTATTGCTTCATATAGTATATGAATATCCATGGTGATATGTCTGGAATTCATGGGTCATTTGACCAACTGTCTCAATCAAATGGAACAAAGGCCAGTAGTGGAGCCATCTGAAGGACCTGTCCATTTCATAGTGCTATTAAACAGAAAGGAAACCAGGTAAGTATTCAAAGATTAGATAGTGGATCTTGGGTCTATGCCCAAAAGGATGGGAGGGCATGGCATGGATGAGAGATAAGAGGTGTGTCCAGATAAGAATGAAACCAACTCAGTGGAAAGCCATGCTTTCTCATTATACATTCAAAGGACCTATCTCAATCTTGCTTTCCTCATTTTTCTTATGAGCCTGTGGAATCTATCATCAGTAGTTAATTCCAACTCAAATATCTTCATATTTTAGAATTGCACAGAGGGCTGGCCTTTGGGTTCACATCCTGACTTTAACACTTACTGCAAGCGTATAAGACAATAGCAGAAGAACAAATCAATATTATAAACTTGAAATGGAAAGGGTCCTTAGAGGACATAGGGTCTAATCACCTCATTTTATGATGAAGAAAGTGAGTCTCAAAAAAAATTAAGTGACTTTCCTAAGGTCTCTCAGATAATAAAGAGCAGAGCTGGGATTTGAATGCACGTTCTTTTCCTTCAAATCCGGCAAACCTTCCATCATACCATGCTAAGCATGTTGCCATAGTAGTTGACAGAGTGGTAGACTTGAAGGAACAAAAACCCAAGTTCAAATCTTGTCTCCAGTGCTCACTAGCTATGTGTCCTTGGCCAAGTCCCTTAAGCTCTCTCAGCCTTGATCTCTTCATTTGTAAAATGAGGGGACTCATTTTGTAAAAATGTAAAAATCTGTAGAGTGTACTTCTCCTTAAGTGTTGTTGAGAGGATCAAATCCAAAGAAATAGCGTATATAAAGTATTCTGCAAACCTTTAGGAGTTACATCAATGCTAGCCATTATGATTAAGTTAATCTCACCATCAGATTCCCCATCTATAAAATAATAATACTGACAGTACTTATGTCATATATTTGTTGTAAGGTTTAAATGTGATGATAGATGTCCAATACTTAATACTGAGAAGGAGTCCAATATCTTTTAATTCCTTAACTCAGGGGAGTGACTCTGATGGAAGAGATATCAGGCCCTGGCAAACAGATGAGAATTTTTATTGATCATGGGGTAGATTTCACATCATGGAGGCAGTTATTTACCCTGCCTAGGCATAAGACTGGCATTGCTTGTCCATTCTATTAAAATGAAAAGAAAAAAAGATCTTTTGAAAAAAACTTTGACTGGAGGCAGCCTTGGAGTGAGGAAGACTTTCCTTCCTCTGATACATTTTAATTATGTGACAATGGACAAAGTACTCAAACTCTCAGGGATCTGAGCAGTCTACAGTGAAATTATAAAGGGGTTGCTGCTTAACTTGGTGGAGGAAGTTTCCATAATAGAGATGCTACCCTCTTCTTTTCAATCAGTTTGTCTAAAGGGCTATCACTTTTATCAGTCTTTTCAATGATACAGCTTTTGGTTTCATTTATCACAACAGGGATTCAGTACATCAATCAGTCAAACAACAAGAATTTATTTATTAAGCACTTACTAGGTGCTGAGAACTGGAGATATAAAGTCTGGAACCCTGCCTTTCTCAACTTCCCTAACCCCTCTCCCCCCAGGGAAAAAAAAAGTCTCCTACTTGATCTCTGAACCTCCAGTTCCATCAATGCTCAGCACTATTATCCCAAATGTTTTCTCTGTCCATTACGGGAAAGAGAAAAAAAATCTCCATCCAACCCCATTTGTCACACAAACCTCCACTAATGTGGTTTCCTCTTAGCTTTAGCACTCAAATAAAATTGGGAGCATAGGGGAAGAATTTAACTGATAATGGTCAAAATATTATGAGAGGCTAGATCACTTGCATAGTAATTGAATGGGGTCTAAGAGAAGACCCACCAACAAAACTAAGAGAAATGAGAGCCATCCTAGCAGGAAGGTGCAAGTCATGTTTGATGGTAAGATCACTTTATTTTAGGGATGAAAATGAACTTGTTCTTGGACCTTTCCCATCCACTCACCCCCAAAACCCAAAATAAATGAGAGCTTGGGCTTTGGATTTTGGAAATCTAAAAGGGCAGATTAAGAAGAAATTCTTAAAAGCTGATTGGGATTTACTAGGAATTTTTAAAAACTTAATTACATCGTAGGAGAAATATGAGTTATTCTGAAGATACTACTTATGTTGGAAAGAACCATTCTATATAAATGGCTTCTCACCTTCTTAGCCTGTATTACAGCAATTAGTCTCATGTTTTCTGGCTTTAATAATCACTTTAGAAAGAGAAGTTGAACTTAATGGAATGTAGGAAAAGTGACTTCCTACTTTAGAGGGAAGGGGTGTGGTGGTATGCAGAGGAAAGAGCCCTGAGTTAGGGTTGGAGGATCTGGGTCCCATGCCCAGTTTTTCTTCTTTCTCATGTGCCCTTAGAAAGTCACTTTCATTGTTTGGGGTCTCATTTTTCCCATCACTAGAATGATGGAGGTGAGCTTGGATGGCATCTTTATGTTTTAAGTCTTACAAAAGTCTTTTGGTTTGTTTTTTTCCCCCAAATGATCAACCACCCACAATTCTACATTTTATCAGTAGCTTTTGAAAATTTTATTTGAATATATAGAAATGTCTGTAATTATAAAATGTTACAGCTGGAAAGGACCTTAGAGAACATCACATAATCCAACCTTCTCACCTATAGATCATGGGATCACAGATTTAGTGCATGGAGGTACATTAGAGGTCATTCATTCCATTCCAACATCCCGTCCCCCCCCCATATTACAGAAGAAGAAAGGGAGGTCAGGGAGGCCAAGCAAGATGTCCAAGGTTACACAAGAATCTAATGGCAAAGAGGGGATAAGAACTTAGCTCCTTAGCCTGAGGGGCAGCTGGGTGGAGCATTTGATAGAGTTCCAGCCAGGAGTCAAGAAGACTCCTCTTTCTGAATTCAAATCTGGCCTCAGACACTTACTAGCTATGTGACCCTCACTTCACCCTGTTTGCCTCAGTTTCCTCATATAAAATGAGCTGGAGAAGGAAACAGCAAATCACTCCACTATCTTTGCCTAGAAAACCCCCCAAAGGGCTCACAAAGAGTGGGACACAACTGCACTGAGCAACAATCTTAACTTACAAATCGAGCACATTTTCCTACCATACTTCAAGGCCAATTAAGGACCTTCAAGGTGATGTAACTTACCCAAGATCATACAGGTAATAAATCATAGCTTCAAACCCAGGTCCTCTAACTCAAAGTTCCTGCCAAGAAACTAAAACAGTGCACCTTCTTGGCTGATCTCCTTGGCATGAATGCCATAAAGGACTTGTAGAATGAACTAACAGAATTCCAAATGAAGCTCAAGAGCCTGTTCTGAGTTATAAAAGCCAAGACAAAATGGCAGAATGTCATGCAACATATGAGCAACTATCTAAAGTTTGTTTGAAAATGGCTATAAGAAAAACACACAACACCCCATAAGAGCACTGTAAGACTCCATCTGTCATTCCAACATCTATGTTGTTGCCCAACTGGACTACTAGCAAGAACATAAGATTAATAAAAGAAGTGTTGGGATTGTGGAATCTGATGAGGGGGAGAGGAGGGAGGGAGGGAGGGAGAGAGAGAGAGAGACAGAGACAGAGAGAGAGACAGAGAGAGAGGGAGAGAGAGAGAGAGAGAGAGAGAAAGAGAGAGAGAGAAAGAGAGAGAGAGAGAGAAAGATCTTGAGTAAACAAAGCAAGACTAGTATAAGTGTGATGGATTTATAATGTTGGAAGGAATTTGTGTGGTGGGCACAGATCAGTTTTGTTGAAAACTGTAAAGATAAAAATGTTTAATAAACAGTTCATATATGAGTTTTCTTGCTGGAGAAAAAAAAAGCCTTATCAGAAAGAAAACAACAATAACCTATTGTGAATGCTCAGGGGGATGAATCAATCAATCCATCAATAAGCATTTATTAAAGGCTTGCTATACACCAGGCACTCTGCATGAAGAATAGGAAGGTGGATTCTAACAGGAGAGTTTAATTTTTTTTTCTGCTTTTAAAAACCAAAGGAGAAGCATTGAAACTAGGAGACCTGGATTCAGATCCCACCTCTGACACTGATGTGTGACTATGAAAGTCACTTAATAAACCAGTCAGTAGAGAAGCATTTGTTGAGTGTTTATTACATTCCACATGCTGTGCTGTATGCTGGAAATGCAAAGAAAGGCAAAAACAAAAATAAAAACCAGTTTCTGACTTCTAGGAGAAGATTGAGGAGATAACATGTAAATAATGAGGTGTGTACAAGATATATGCTGAGTAGACAGATAGAAAATAATCCAAAAATTGGAAACATAGTAGTGGTGAAGCCTGGGAAAGGTCTTCTATAGAAGTTTAGACTTGAGCTAAGTTTTTGAAGGAAGCCAGAAGACAGAGGTAAGGGGACAGATCCTCTAAAGCAACCACTACAAAAGCATAGAGGGAAGAGATGGAGTATCATGTAGGAGGAACTATGAGTAGGCCAGTGATCACAGAGGGAAGGAAAACGTGAGAAGACCAGAAAGGAAGGAAGGACCCAGGTTGAGCTTTAAATGTTAAGCAGCATTTTATTTTTGATCCTGGAGGTGATGGGGAACCACTAGAATTCACTGAGAAAGGAAGGGACATGATCAGGCTGACATTTTAGAAGAATCACTGTGGCAGCTAGGTGGAGCATGCATTGGAGTGGAGCTGACTTAAGGAAATGAGACCTATTAGAAAGCTAAGGCCAATAGTCCAGGGAAAGAGTTAGTAAGGTACTGAACTAAAGTTGCAGTTATATGAATGAAGAGAAAAGGATAGATGCCAGAAACGTTTGTGAAGGTAGAAACAAGATTTGCAACAGATTGGATATTTGGAATAAGTAAGAGTGAGGAATTAAGGATAACCCCTAGCTGTGAGCCTAGCTCACAAGGAATATTGTCATACTCTTAGTAGCATAAAAATATTTTTGGGGGGGAAGATGTCATTTTGAACGTGACAAGGTTGAAATTATTACAGGTAAGTTCAAGTTGGACATCTAGTTTAAGATGTCTAAGAGACAGTTGGTGATATCTGCCACTCAAGAAAAGACTAGAGATGGCCTCGGTTTCTTCATTTGTATAAATTAAGGAGTTTGGAGCAGGTGGTCTCTGAAATATCTAAATCTCTGATGCTATGATCCATCCAGAAGACAGACTCAAAAAATTCTCCAAAACTCTCCTACTATCCTTGAGATCATGGGGTGGGGTGGGGTGGGGTGGGAGATCTAAGAGCTTGCCTGTGATAAATACACCTGGCTTTTCCATAAACAATCATTTCTAACAATACCTCTCCTTCCTATAACTTTGGTTAAGGGTAAATGTATGACATTTCTTTTAAGCTGACAGCCTTATTTTCTTGAGGCCTGGGAAATGTGGGCACATGCTAATTTGAGAGGTATAAATTTAGAATGTATCCAATTTATATGCCAAGATAGTTTTCCGAGTGGGTATGCTTGCTTCCTGAAATCTCTTTGATTCTTTTGACCCTCCTTCAGTGTTTTCCAAAATCATTTGACCCCAGAACACTTGGTGATTTGAAATATATGGATGGAACCCATAAATACTTGTTCAGGGTATCTGGAAAGGGGCATACATAAATGATAGGTAGGTAGATAGATTGATAGATCGATAGATCGATGGATAGATAGATAGATAGATAGATAGATAGATAGATAGATGTAAAGATATAGATGACAGAAAGATGACAGAGAGATAAATATAAAAATATAGATGACAGAGACAGAGGATAGATGTAAAGAGAGAGAGAGGGACAGAGAAAGAGAGAGAGACAGAGAGAGATGATGATGATGATGATGATGATGATGATGATGATAGAGGAAAAAGATTGCTGGCTAATACATTTTTAAAGTACTTATGTACCAGATACTGTGCTAAGCTCTGGAGAAAACATACAAGCAGCTAAGATAGTCCCTGTCCTCAAGGAGCTTAACTTCTAGCTAGCATAGAAGATAGCACATAAAGGGGAACTGGAAAGGGAAGGGGGTATTATTCACCAAGGCAGGGTTTGGAAATGGTTGGGAAGTAACCAGGAAGCCAGGTTCTGGGCAATATAAGATGATAGTTCTCCTACAAGAACCCAGAGTGATTCCAAGGATGGAGTCCAAAGTCCAAGACTAGAAATTCTGGCAAATCAGAGCATGTCTTGTTGTTAATCCTTGGAGTTTTTATATCCTGCAGTTTTCTTGGGCACTGGTTCATCTTCTCCACTGAGCTCTTGCATCATAGGAATTACTACCCACCAGAAATCCCAACTTCTTGGACGTGTGTGGTTACCACAAGGGCTACAAGTACCCATTTCTCAGAATCACTGGTTGTGGCCTGAACTCAAGAAAGGAAGCCCAAACTGAAAGAGGTAGCCAGGGACTCAAGATCTACTCACAGGTTCATGTAGGCATGTGTTTTCCTTTGCCATAAGACTGTAGCCTCCATAGCTGCAGGAGGCAAGGGTTAGGGAATAATGATAGAAAGACATTTTATCTTCTTTCCACTAGAAAGTGGAAAGTGTGAAGGGCCCCCACACTTTCCCAGACAGGGTCCCTAGGATAAAGGGGACCCAGGACATGTTAGTGCAAAATAGACAGCTCACACTCAACATTATTGCTTAGCATAATTTGTGTGTATACACACACACACACAGTATCCCATATTTCACTTAGAGGGATAAATACAACTAGTATCAAATTTTTTATCCAGGAAACTGCTGTCCACATTGATGGGGAACAAGAATGTTTTTTGGGGGAGAGGGGAGAATGAGAGTTCTATCACTAGGTAGCTTAGGCTTGTCTTACTGATGACTGCGTGGTTTTAGAATGTAGATTCAAAGGGTAGCAGGTAGCAAGGAGGAAACTGGAAAGAAATGAAAATAACAAAGGGGTCTGTATTGAAAGAATAAAGATAGATAACAAGAGAAAGAAATGGGTAGCACTGAAGAGTTATCCTGGAACTTTACCCCCCTGAAATGGGAAATTTTTCTCTAGTTTGATTTCACATGTTAGAGAAGGTGGTACCTGGAAAATCCCATATAAATTAATAGTAATGAATTGTCAGGGAGGACACAAAATAAAATATAATGTATGAGTTAAAAAAACTTTAATATGTCTCAATAGCTTTTAAAATATTTTATCACATATTAAAATATAGTAGGGAAAATGTTGGCCTTGGGACCATAGATTTATAGAAGGAAAGGACTTTAAAGGTCATCTAACTTAAGCCCCCTATTTGACAGATAAGGAATCTTTTGGCTTAGGAATAGTAAGTGACTTGTCCTATGTTACATGGGTAATAAGAAACCAAGTCAGAATTCAAACTCAGATCCTCTGACTTCAAATCCTGTACTCCATCTAAAGAGTTGGGTTTGAGTCTAGGCTTTGACACTAAAGCTATGTGACCACAGGCAAATCATTTAAATCTCTCTAAGTCTCAGTTTGGTCTTTCATAAAATTGGGACAATATTACTTGCATTATCTGCCTTAAAGTGTTGTTTTGAGGAAAGGACTTTATGGCTGTTAGCACACTTTGTAAAAGTGACTTGTTATGAAAATAAGCCAAAATAATGACATATGTGATATACATTATTTAATCATTTTAAGGCTATCAATACAATCAGTAGAGTGACCTTAATTTTCTAGCCCATGAATTAGAAACAAAAAATGGTTTGTAGAGCGTATTCCATAAACCAAAGGCTGTTAGCTGCAAAGAATCTTAGGAATCATCTGTTCCAAGCCCCACCTTTTATAGGGTGAGGAATTGAGATTAGAGATGGGAAGTGACTTCTCCAAAGTCACACAGTGAGTAGCAGAGTCTGGAGTAGAATCCAACTGCATGTTTCTCCATTCAGGACTTTTTTCTTCCCTAACACAATGATCACTAAATTTCAATCAGCATCATTCTTTTCAAAATTACACCAGGGATTGTCAGGCTGCTAACTTTGAGCTACCAAGAGGTAGTAGAGAAGTTGGCACCTGAATTGGGCCTTGAAGAGGGGGAAGGACTTCATTAGATGGAGGGTGGAGTATTGGTGAGGATCCATTCCAGATTGGGAAATTAATATGAGTAAAGGTATGGGAGATGACAGGACAAGAAACAGAGATGGATTTTTTTCTGGAACTCAGCAGGAGAATTAGGCCTGGGGAATAATATGAAATAAAGCTAGAAGGGTAGACTCAAGTCAAGGAGACCTCGAATGCTGGAATTGATACTTTATTCAGTAGGCATTGGAATCATAGTATTATAGATTTAGAATTGGAAGGAATCTTAGAGGTAATTTTGTCCAGTCCTTTTGTTTTATTGACACGGTTGTCAGAGGATTCTCAGATTCACTCAGGTAGTAAGTGGCAGAGCCAGGATTCAAATGTAGATTTTCTTCTCTGAATCCTGTTTTGTGTCAAAACACCTAGAATTGATTCTGCCTCTGACATAAGAGATAGATAGTACAATGCTTAGAGTACTGGCCTTGTACTTTGCTGTGACCCATTTGGGGTTTTCTTGGCAGAGACACTGGAGTGGTTTGCCATTTCCTTCTCCAGATTATTTTACAGATGAGGAAACTGAGGCAAACAAGATTAAGTAAATTGCCCAGGGTCACACAATTAGTAAGTGTTTGAGGCCAGTTTTGAATTCAGGAAGAGGAGTCTTCCTGCCTCCAGGTCCAAAACTTTATCTACTTTTTGACTTAGCTGTCCTGTACCTAGGAAAACCTGAATTCAGATCCTACCCAAAACTTTTGCCAGCTGGGCAAGTCATTCACCTCTGCCTCATTTTCCTCTACTGTAAAGGGGAGTTTGTAATACCAACTACTTCTGAGGGGCTGTTGTAAGGATGAAATGAATTAGTATTTACAATTTGCTCTTGCAAACCTTAAAGCACTATAAAACACCAGCAATTATTGTTATTATTGGGAGACAAAATGCATATGAACATGAAGGACTGATGGGCCTGAGCCTGAAATTCATAGAAGAAATGATATTTATTTGGTTATTATTTTGTTTTTCCCATGAGAAAATACTCTGGGAGACGTCTATAAGAATTGTAGTTATCACACCAGAAGAAATTAGGCCAATGTCTTTTTGGCCGTTCTCTGAGGTAGTGAAGGAATTGAACTTGTGATGTTTTCCTGAACTAGACTTGGGGAATGGAGCTACAAAGGTCTACCTACACAGTCACACAAGTGACTCTTCATGAAATAATGTAGCAGCAAAAATTTCAGCTTTTGAAGGGCTGAAACATTATTCATTATTTTCACAAGGATGGGACATGATAAAGTCCTGTAGTTGGTCGCTGATATCAGTGAATGAACAATCAGGGGACTTGGTTAAAAAAACAATTTTGATACTTTCTCTGATAGTGGGATATTTTGTTATCCATCATTCATTGTAAGAAATGATACTATTGACAACGAAGTACCACTGGTTAGAGATAAGAGTAGCTTATTAGATGGAGGAGAAGCATAGCTTTAATGTAGCCAGGAGACAGGGATTCTATCATCTCCTGTCACCTGCTAGTTGAATAAATATTGAGACCTTTAATCTTTCGCTGACTGCTGCTCTATGCAGAAAGATAATGCAGCCTCCTACTTGTAGATAAATCAGGAGGATAAATTCCATTATTTAATGAATTTTGTTCAATGCTCTATTTGTTTAGATTATGATGTATTCAGGACCAGAAAAAAGTTTAGATAATACACTTTTACTAGAGATTTCAATCTCTGTGCATTTCTCTGCTGCATGTATATGTTTACATATGTATGTGTGTATACATATATGTACAGACACACACATACATACATACGTACATATATATATATATACATAACACACCTCCCTTCCCTCCTTTCATTTCATTTCCCTCTATTAGAACCACACCTGTCTTGATACTGATGTCACTGCTTTTGCTGCCTGAGTCTTCTGTTTAATAATCTCAGGATATGACCTTTCTAATCCCAGAATATTCTTTTTTTCTTAATGGTTTATGTCTTCAGTGCCGTAAGTAATAAATAAAGGTGGCATCCAGTTTGCAATGTAGTGATTTATAGGTCTAGGTTTTATCTATTGGTCAAGTCACTTTTCGGCACCTGATTCTAACAGTTGCTAAGGGTGCTTCAAAGATTGGCCCTGTCTGACGGAGTCACTAGGGGAAAGGGTTTTCTTATCCCGGGAATGTTGGAATTAGGCTTTTGGTGGTTTCCCCCTGGGGATTTTCTTAGCCTGATTTCTGTATTTCTTGCCCGCGGCTAGTGTGTTGCTCTGGACTCTGCTCGTTGTCACAAGGAGGGCTTAATCTTACATTAATTACACTAGGTCTGCAGCTTTCCCCGAGCTAATCAGGAAGAGCATTATATATATGCTTCTGTCCACCCTCAGGTGACTGGGGATCCCAGGGCTCCCCAAACCTGGGCAGCAGCTTGGGGTCATGAGTCACGGTCCTGGCTGTGGAGAGGCCTGACTCCCACACACTCCAAAAGGGGACTGGATGCGTTGACTCGCAGCGCGATTCAAGGTGGAGTCACGGACCCCATCCTCCCCATGGGCCGGCCCCAGGGGGCTGCGGGTCGTGGGTGGGAAGGAGGTGTGGTCTGGGGGAGAGAGGGCAGTCAGGCCGGCTGGAAGCTGCTCGGAAGGGCCCGATGACCTCACCTAGTCCCTAGTCCTTCGGGTTCCAGAGGTCAGCTGGCCAGCCTGGCTGAACTTTTCAGAGCACCCAACGTGCATGGGAAGGGAGGGAGTGTGTGTGTCAGAGATGGGAGAAGAGACAGAGACAGAGGGAGGGAGAGAGAGGGAGAGAGGGAGAGAGAGGGAGAGAGAGAGAGAGAGAGAGAGAGAGAGAGAGAGAGAGAGAGAGAGAGAGAGAGAGAGAGAGAGAAAGAGAGGGAGAGAGAGGGAGAGAGAGGGAGAGAGAGAGGAGAGAGAGAGGAGAGAGAGAGAAGAGAGAGAGAAGGAGAGAGAGGGACAGAGAGAAGGGGACAGAGAGGAGAGATGGGGGAGTTCCCTCTTGCTGCTGGCTGAGTTCTCTGGGCCCACGTTCTCCCCCACACACTCAGCTCCTCCGTCCTTCCCACTCCTCGGGAGAACCTCTCCACTCCACCCCATCCCCCCCGCCCCCATCCCTTTCTGACTCTCCTCCCCTCCCCCTCCTTGTCAGTGTTTCCCTTTAACGCGCGCGCCCGCCACGTCCCTGCCAAGGTCCCCTCGCCCCCTCGCCCCTCCCCCACCCCGGTCACCCCTCCCCCTCCGAGCTCCTCCCAGCCAGCCTCCCCTCCCCCCTCGGCGCGCGGGGCTCAGCTGTCACTTTACTTTTTCTTGCTTTCTCTTCCCCCTCACCCCCACCCCACGCTGCCC
>CM053597.1:24181487-24241359 GCA_028646575.1 Pseudocheirus occidentalis | reverse complement strand
CTCTCTCTCTCCCCCTCTCTCTCTCCCCCTCTCCCCCCCCTCCCTCCCCCTCGCTCTCTGTTCCCCTCCCTCTCTCTCCCTCTCAGGCTCTAGCAACTAAGTCTTTGGAAAGTACAGCAGAAATGTCAGGTTGAAAAGTGTCCAGTTTAATCTTTTGCGATTTTCTCTAATTACAAAATGATTGCACATTGTATCTTCTCCATGACATGTGACTTCTCTGGTTCCCTTCCATCTCCTCCCTCCCTCCCCCCGCCCCCCCAACACACACCCGTTTGCCAGGCAGGAAAAGACCTGGTGGTTGGTGTACGTGTGTGTCTCGGTGTGGACTGTGGGGTGTATTGGTCTTTTGTGCTGCCTGGTGCCTGTCACACTTTGGAGCAGTGGCAGACAGCACATTTTTGTTCCTCTGGTTTCTTCTCTACAGCTTACATCAGCCTGATTGGAACCCGGAATTCCCTAGGTTTGTTTGGTGGTGGGGTTCACCACCATCCCCCCAACTGTTTTGATCCTTTTGCCCTTTTGGCTTTTCTAAGGAAGATGGGGAGTATTGCTTCTTTGCAGGACCAAGGAGGAATGCCTAATTCATCTTCCCTTGAGGAAAATTAAGGCCCATTGAGAGAGAGAGAAAGAGGGAGAGAGGGAGGGACGTGATCCCAGGCACTCTTCCTGCTGGACCCATTTGCATGTTTCCAGGATTCATCTTTCTATGTAGTTTTTTTTTTATGAGGTGCCTCATCATATAGTTACTTAAAAGTGTGAAGAGAAGTGCTAAGACTGAGCCTCGAATTATTTCATATCCTGGGCAAAGGTTAAGTCTTCTTTGGGGTTCTTATGCCCACCCTTTTTTTTTTAAGTGAGATGTGTCTAAATGTCTAGTAATTCACCCAAGACCTTGGATGTAAAAATATGCTTCTTCACCTAGACAGTATTGAAACTTGGTCCTTAGCGGTTTTGTGTGTAGATTTGGGCATCATGTATGAAAGTTTTCATAAAATCGGAGCCATTCTGCATTTCCCCACTTATTCCTATGCTCATCATATCTTCTCCCACTCCAACATATACACTTATGTAATAGATCTGCTCTGGTATCGATATAATTTCTGTTATTTCCTAGGGAAATGCAAGATCGAGGGTCTCTTTTAGTGTTTTCTCCCTCCTACAATCCCATTGTATTTACTTCTCTTTGTGCACATAGAATGTAAGCCCCTCGAGGGTAAGGAACTGTCCGTTTTGGTCTTTCCACTCTTAGAACTTGGCACTTTGGAGATGTTTGGCAGCTGCTTCATTTGAATTGAATTAAATGTAGTTTTGCTTAAATTTGGACCGTGATAGCTTTTGTACACAGTGATAGAAATGGACTAAACCTTTGTTTTTGAAAAGGGCAGAAGGGGAAAAAACGCAAACAGAAAAGAAAATGGCTAGAAATTAAATGACAAACTAGGCATTTTCCTGTTTAAAAAAAAAAGCTGGCATGACTTGTTATTCTAATTACACACTGTGGGCTACTGTCAGAACATTTATCTCTTGGATGCTAACCTGGCCTCATGGAGTGAAAGTGATTTTTTTTTTCAGTTAGAAGTAATATTTACACCAGAATCCTTGCACTTGATATTCATTGAACATGTGGGCTTCATTAAAAATATTTGGCTAATTTCAGGACTATAGTTGAATACAGCATGCTTTGTAAACTTGAACAGTTTGTGAGTTTCTTAAAGTAAATATGTTCAGGAAAGGCCAGTATACAGACTTTCATATAACATAACATGATTCGAAGTTGTTTAGGAAATACCACATGATATTTTGCTTCTGAGAGTAAATGAAGGTGGGATGTCTATAAAATCAAAATAACCATTTGAAAATTGCAACTGATTTCAAACTGCTATTGTAAGGGAGCTCTGTGTTCATAGCCTTGGGGTTTGTTTATCTTTCTAGGTTAAAAAACTGGTCTAAGACCTAGGAATTTGCTTTGGTAAAAATGTGAATTATCTTTTGAAACCCAAGTAAATGATTTCAGAAGTGTGAGGTTTTCAAATTCAGGAATTTTGGGTTGATTTTTATTTTGGAGATTCAACAAAGCACCTCTTTTTCTGTATTTAAATCTAATTAAAGCTGTTCTAAAAAGTACTTTCTCTTTTTGGAAATTAGCTGCACTAGGGAAAGGTAATCAGCTTTTCCCATATTTTTTTTCCTAATCAAGGATTCAAAAAACATAGAAACAATTCACTTTATTCTCATATTTGAGGAGATGCAATGTATTAAGTATTTGTTTACATCCAAAATTGGCAGAATGGTCAGATAATTTCACATCCTTTGGCAGTTTGAAATTTTGATAAAATAATGTTTTCCAAAACTACACATTTTGTCATCATCAAGAAAGTATATTTTAAAAATGTCTGCATTTGTATGAAAAATGTTTAAGGTATGTTTAGCTTCTGCCTTGCAATACTAATTTTTGTTTTCGTCTTTGTCTAGATTAGTATGTGGAAATTTCTGTCAAATGAAATAGCATATGGACAATGATTTACAAACCTTAAAATATTACAAAATGCTGGTTTCTATTATCTGAATGTTGAATTCAAATTATGGACTGCTCTCATATCATGACACTGTAGATATACTCGGCAGACATTTATATGTGAACATTTATATTTTTTCTTTTAAAATATATTTAATATTTTATTTTTCCCCAATTACATGTAAAACACAGTTTTTAACATTTGACTTGAAAACTGGTTTTTTTGAGTTCTGAATTCTTTGTGTGAATATTTATTGAGAAGATAACAAATGAAGACAGTTTGCTGAAATAAATATAAACAGGCTTTGGAGGGTGGTGAAAAGTGAGCAAAATTTGGAATCAGAGAACCTCAGTTCAAAAATTCTGTCCCCACTCTTTATTACCTGTGTCACCTTAGAAAGTCATTAACCCTCCCCCCTCCTCAGTTTCCTCATTTGTAAAAGCAGGAGGTTGCTTTGCAATACCTTACAGAACGATGTGAATGTTTTTGTTATCTCTGTTATTTGGAATTTAGAAACTAAACTTTAGGCATAGTTGGTGCAGCTGAAGTAGCTTCAGCAAAAAGTCTCAGGAAGAATTTTATTCAGCTGAGGATTTCCCTGTTTATGACATGCCACACACAGTTAGCTTCTGTCATAAGCAGTACAAAATAGTCTTGTATCACATTGCTAAAAACAAGGCCAGAGATGCTTATTACCACATCCTAGACGAGAAGGTCTGGTTATCATGCAGAGAGAGACACTCACATAAGCACTGATGTGCTCTTATATACCCACAGCTGATTAATTTTAAAGGAAGGAAATAAGTTCAAGAAAATCAATGTGAAATCTAAGGCTTATGATTAAGGTAAAGTAAAAAAAAAATTGAAAAAAAATCAAGAAATATGGTAGCTATGTTAGAGTTAGACGTGAAACATACCGATATAAAATTTCAGTATTCTATTAAGTGACTTTAGTGCTCATAAAAGATGTCACAGCTGGGGAGACTGATGTTCTCCATTCATGGAATAGGTACAGAGACTGTGAGATTTCCCTGCTAGTGGCTTTCAGAGTTCTCTTAAAGAGCCTCCTTCTGTAAAAAGAATTTTTCTGGTGATTCATCAGTGCTTTCCTCTTCAGTAGGAAATCCTCAGCCTTTGGGAGTGCTGGGGAGGGGAATTTGTCTTTAGATAGAAATACTGGGATGTGAACATGGACTTCTCCTGATTCCAAGTCTACTGGTCATATTCTCCTCTACGTATAAACTAGCCTCTAGTTAAGAGAACTCCTTCCTCCCTTAGTTCCTTTTAGATGTTCTCTCTTATCACCTGCATCTTTTTTCTCCTTCTTGCATTGATTGGTAGGGGATAGAAAGTGAATAAAGACAGCTAGTTTCAGAATTTAGAAGACCTGGTTTTAAGGCAGATCTCTTTATCTTAGTGCTCTAGGCAATTCCTTAACAAGTTGTCGGGAAGATGCCAACCTATGTGGCTATAAGGAGTTCCTCACCAGTGAGTTAGTTCCCTTGCCCATTGAAATCACTGGCCTAATCCCTTTGGTCATACTGCTAGATGCCTCAAGATTTTAGATGGATGTGTGTTCATTTCTACTTTAAGGAAAAGCTAATTCACTGATTTTGGGTCTTAAACAGCATCTAAGATGTCCACTGAAGGGCAAAGAGTTGATGACAGCCCAAGTACTAGCGGAGGCAGTTCTGATGGAGACCAGCGTGAAGGGGTGCAGCAAGAGCAAGAAAGAGAGCAAGTTCAACCCAAGAAAAAGGAAGGCAAGATCTCTAGCAAGACTGCTGCAAAATTGTCAACCAGTGCAAAAAGGTACCACGTTTGTTGTCTCTTCCAAATTTTGATCCAGAACAGGTGAACACCGAGTTTGGGTGAATTTAAGCATTCTATGTAGAGATCATTCATTCTGAGTGTGGACCCAGTGATGAGATGGGCCGTACTTAAGAGATTTTTTTAATACTCGAAGCTTAAAGGTTTTTTTTTAAAATGAGAGGGAGAGACTGTTTCTTCTACCTAACAAATGCTGTTTGGTGTATTCAGCATCGTTTTTAGTTTGGTAAACTCATACATATTCACAGTGGTGTGTCCTAAAGACCAACAATGTTGAAACCTGTCAGTTTGATTTATAATGACCCAACCATAAATATTTCCTACTATTCAGTAACACAGCATGGTAGAAAGTAGGAAACAGTTGCATCATCTATCAAATGGACTGTCATTTCCTACTTCCTGTTGGTCAAGCCCGAAATGCCAAAAGTATGCCTCTTGGTTTCATTACACTAGGCTGTGGGTCGTTCTTAATACTGCCTTCTTCCTCTCCTGGAGGAAATATAGACCTGGACAATAGATGTTGAAATGATCTTATTCTGCCACATCAATCACTCAGTGGCAATTGACATGCGCTTAAACTCAGCATTCAGAAGGAATCACCTTTAATATTGTTCTCCCGCCAGTATCAATCACTATTGCTTCATGGAAACCTGCTCTCAGAAAAATATACGAAAAGTAAAGTGACAAAGTCTGTCTTGACATTATTATTATTTTATTTTCATATTTTAGGCTGAAATATTGAGAAAACTCAAATTAAACTTATAAGTGAAATGCAGTTTTTAATTTTATTTTTTGCCTTGGTCAAGTATGTGGAATGTCCTTCACTTTATTTACCAGCTGTATATGAGAGGGATGAATTTTGCATTCTTAACAAGTGGTGTGTTTCATGGGATAAAATCCACAAAAGAAATTTGACCATAGTCCCCTCCCCCCCATATACATACCTAACCTGTCCATACCCTCTACCCTGACACCTGCTCACACTTGTAAGAAGAGAATCATATTAGGGTGCAAGAAAATCTTTTGATTTTCTGGAAACCTTTCTGACAGCAAGATGAGTTTTAAATTCTTGCAGTCTTGGTTTGGGAGTGATCTTCCAAGTGATCTGTGGGTTACTTACCTATGAATGTATATTTCTTTGTTATAACAACTTTTTGTTTCTCTTTCTTTTTGGCGGGGGGAAGGTAGGGCAATTGGGATTAAGTGACTTGCCCAAGGTCACACAGCTAGTTTTTTGTGTTAAGTGTCAGGGGCCGGATTTGAACTGAGGTCCTCCTGACTCCAGGGCTGGTGCTATATTCACTGTACCACCTACTCATCCTAACAAATTTTTAAAGAAAGGAAATTGATTCAGTGATTTCCTCCTCAAGCCTAGCTTTTATCACCATCACCCCTTTATTTTGGTGGTGAATTATTTTGTCTTGTTTTTTTTCTCATTTCTTTGATTACAAGTAGGATTGAATTGGTTGGATATTCCATGGGATCTGTCCAGTTCTAAGCACTGAAAATGTTTAAGAAACCCTACCTTAGCATGTTGTGCCCTTGAGACTGAATTTCTTATGACCAGTTCTAGTCTTAGGAAAAGTCCAGTGCTAAGTAAGCCATTAGGAAGGAAGCCTTAGTCTCTTGAAAACTGGAAAACTTTTCAACACTAGGAGTGATGATTTTCTTTGATCAAATTAACCAATCTTTTCTGCTTCATATGGACTCACTGCACAAATTCCGAAATGACAGTTATTACCATCAGTTGGGACATTTGAGTTTACAGTGATAGTCTTCATATGTGTGTGAAGTATAAATTTTAAGAAGGCGAATTGTAATCTAGTCATCCCTAGAAACTTGATAATGTTGATTAGCTAGAGATGGTCTGAGATGCCGGATTTCAGTCTCTCTGATAACGTGAGAGCAGTGCCTAGCACACAGGTCTAAGTTCCATGAAGACAGGGAATATTTAGGTTTCCTCTTTAGAGCCCCATCATCTAGTGTCAGGAGCCTTCCTGAAGATCTGAGAAAGAATGTTTGATAGATTAACTAGATAATTCCATAAACACTCATATGAGGGAGTAACATAGCCCCTTGTTTGAAACATGCTATCACAATGGCAGCGTGAGCAGCTTTGAATATGTTAAAACTTCTCTGGCAAATCTCAATTTTCAGAAGAATTAGTGTGAAAAAATATTTGAAGGTGATGCTTGATACCAACATTATATAAATGGGAGTATTTTGTCTTAATGCTAGTATAAATCAGTCATCTTTTTCAGAGTGAGATAAAAAGGAAGATTATACTTATGGTTTTATCATGTATTTTTTTTGTTCTTCCCTGGAAAAACATGGTTTCTCCTAGAAGTATTTGGCATGAAGTTTCACGTTCTGCTCTCCTCGCTTGATGTGGCTTCATCACTCTTGTATTTGCAAATAGCTATGAAGCCAGGGATGTGATCTGAAACTTCCACTTCTCCTTTTCCAATTGGTCCTGTCATTTTGCCTGATCTGGTTCGTCAGCTCGGCTGACTGCTTTGCTTTTTTCCACCAAATTGACTGCACTCACTGGTGGTGTGGAGGTACAGACACAACTGTAACACGAAATGAGATGATTAGTATTTCCAGAAAGAAAAAAAACCTCCTTTTAAGGTGGAAAGGAATCGCTCCTTGCAGGCATCATTTCTGTTTTCATTTAATACTTGAATTGGGAATCAAGTCACATGAAGTTTTGGAAGGTGTTGTCTGAGTGTAAACTTTTCCAGATTCAATATTGTTTCAGGCAGAGGGGCATTTTGTCAGAAATCCAATCACATACAGTGCTAGAACTGTTTTCTTTCTGATGCTAAGTTTTAGAAGGAATTCCCTTGTGAGATTGCATTCCCCTCTCCCCATTGATTATGAACCACTTAAGAGTTATCAGTTTGATAGTCCCGAAGTCATGTTCACAAAGGGAAATTATAGAGTGTTTGGCCTTCTCTCAGGTCTAAGGTTCTAGATCTGGGTGCTCGTGGCGGGGTGGGGGGGTGTTTTTGCAACACAGTCACTCGCTATCATGAAATGAGGGGCATCAAAGAGAGGCTGGCTGGTGCCTTGTGGGTGTTGTAGTGGGAATTCTCATCCCGATCCTCTTGGGACTGAGATGACTTCTGTGCTCTCTGCCAGCCCAGAGATTCTCTGTTATGAAGGAGTTTTGGGATCACTTCCCATCTGTTATCTCATTGGAGTCTCACAGTGATCCTGTGAGGCAGCTGATGTTATTATCTCCATTTTGGAGATGAGAAGACTGGGGGAAGGCAGTTAACTTGGTCAGGGTCATGCAGCTGGCGTCTGAGGCCAGCTTCTAATTCAGGTTTTTCTGACTCTGCTATCATATCCACTATGACACTTAGCTGTCATACATACATACAGACAGACAGAGAGATTCATATGAACATTCACACAGGAGGTCCCAAAAGTCTCAGTGTGGTTGAAAGCTATTAAAGCTTATAACTGCACTAAGATTCATGGGACCCCATGTCTAGAGCTTTAAAGGCTTGCAAAGTGCCCAGTGAGATACAGGTGATGGCACAGACCAGGAATGGCTCACTGTGTCATCCTAGGATAAACCCCTCAGAGCACAGCCCTGGTCAGCATCTTTGTACATAAGGGAAAACACATGTTGCTCCTCAGCAAATGTTCCTAGCTTCGAGGTGTTTGATTATGCCTTACATAAGACTGTGAGAGTGATTTGTTTGAGCTTTGGGGTCCTGCTGACTTAGACTTGAGATCTGATCAAATTTTGATGAGAAGATGAGTGATGTGGGAGTTTCTGGACTAGGGTTGAGCATCTTCTCTCTCTGAAATTTTGTCTGCTTGGCCATCTTTCACTTGGGTCAGTTTCTGAAGGGGTGCTGTCTTCAGGGAGTTCCATTCACACACAGAACCAGAAGTGAGGAGGTTCAAAGTAATCACCAGCCTGGCACACTGACCAGAGGGCTGTACGGGTGCCAGGAAGACCTAGGCTCAGAAACTCATCAGCTGTGTGACCCCAGACAAATCACTCAGCCTCTCTGAACCTCAGTAGACACACTTATAGCCCCTACCAGACACTTCAGTCAAAAAGATCATTCAGGTAAAGTGGTCATGAACTTGAAAACAGCTTCATAACTGAGAACCATTATTGATATTTAGGTGATAATTGGCACAGATGTGCAGTTGTGGGCTGGAAAAGGAAGGTAAGAACTAGGCAACCATCATTTTCTCATATTTGTAGACTACCTGAAGACCTTTGCCTCTGTGTAAGTGGGGGGACAATAGTAGAAGGATGGGTCACAGGGAATCTAGTCAAGGTGAGGGCACTTCTACTGACAGGTCAGTTGAGGAGCAGCTGCTCTCCATGGGGCTGGCCTCCAACCTTAAGACTGGAGCACTTGCTCTTTTGCCATTTTCCTGGAGGAAAGGGGTTGGGGGTGGGGCGAGGCTTTCTCTCCTTTACCCTGCCTCCAGTAGAGGAAACGAGGCATTGCCTCAGGAGAGCATGGGATGTGCAGCTCAGCCTAAATCTCTCTTCTGCAAGAACCTTTCTTGCTATTCCCCCCTTAATGCTGGTACCTTCCTTCAGGAATTATCTCCAGTTTGTGGCTGTTGTTCAGTCATTTTGGTCATGCCCAACTCTTCCTGACCCCCTTTGGGGTTTTGCTGGCAGAGATACTGGAATGTCTGCCATTTCCTTCTGCAGCTGATTTTATAAATGAGGAAACTGAGTCAAACGGAGGTGAAGTGACTTGCCCAGAGTCACACAGCTACTAAGTGTCTGAGGCCAGTTCTGAACTCTGTCTTCAGGGCCAGTCCTCTATCTGCTTCACCATCTAGCCACCCCAATTTATCCTGTCTACATTTTCTTTGTATATAGCTGTTGGCAGGTTGTCCTTCCCTGTGTCCCCACCTCCACCCCCAGCTCCTTGAGATCAGGCTCTGTCTTTTTTCCTTCTTCAGATTTCTAGCACTTAGCACAGAGCCTGGCACATAGCAGGTACTTTATACATGTTTGTTGACTAAATGAAGAGAGCTCTGTGAACTTCCATTGTGGGAATCCCCTTCATTGAAGCAGATGCAGGTAGGCTTTGATTCATGCCTGAAGCCCATCAAAGTTCATTGAATTACCTAAGATTCACTCCAGCTCACAGTATTTCCTGCCCCCTCCCCTCTTCCATCACTTTGTATTTGTTTTTAATCTATCTTGGATAGACTTATACGGGATGTCCCCAAAGCCTTAGTGCAGTCGTTAGCTTTTGTGGCTTTGACTGCACTAAGACTTTGGGGACACATTCCATGTGTTCGTGTTGTCTCCACTAATAAAACATATGTTCCTAAAGGGCAGGGTTGTTTCTTTTTCACCTTTCCATCCCTAGAGCTTGACACATAGTAGACAATTAATAAATGCTTGCTTATTGATTAGAGGCACCATCCACTCTGCAGGGCTGTTTCTACAGCCAGGAGACTTAGGCCCAATTAAAGAATCTTATTTGAAAAATTACTTAGCTAATTGTTTCAGTCTTCTGCTTACCAGACTAGCGTATTCTTTTAAATCTGGCATTTAAAAAAATCCAGCCCCCAGTAATACTTAAAGGAGCATCATGGGGATCGTTCAGTACATTCTTCATGGTCCGAAATTATCAGATAGAAGGCATAGTGGAAGTGTGAGGTGAAGGCAGTGCCTCAGGTGGTTGGTAACCTCCTTCCCTCACATGGCCAGAGCAAGAACCTCCCCACATATGGTTGCACTTCTAAGACAGAACTGAATGGCTCTCATGGCAAACAGCAGGCATCCTGCTACCTTTTAAGAAGGGATTGGGAGCATGACCTTTCCGATGGAGCTAACAGTGGCTCCAAAGAGCTAAAGAGGCAATGATTACTCACTGCTCTGAGGGTCCTGATGATCAATCCAGGCAGCTGCTTGTGAAAAACTATGGTGCCAAGGACCCATGGAACACAAATTTCAAGATATTAATTGAAAAGGACTTTCTGGAGGGTTTACATTCTGGGCTAGGAAAGGATCTGTTTATCAATTTTTTTCATTAGCAAGAAACAGTCCCTATGGCAACATGTGTTCAAGGAAAGGTGATTAAAGTTTATTCCTTGATAAGCCAAAGAACACATTTTTTTTAGGCTTAAAGAAATAGCAGTATAGTTTTTTTTTTTTTACTTTCGCTTTTTGGAGGGCAGTTGGGGTTAAGTGACTTGCCCAAGGTCACACAGCTAGTTTTTTGTGTTAAGTGTCTCAGTCCAAATTTGAACTTAGGTCCTCCTGACTCCAGGGCTGGTGTTCTATTCACTGTGCCACCTAGCCGCCCCTCAGTGTAGTTTTTCTTAAAATTTGGAGCATATCCTCTGGGTTCTTTTCTCTCTTATTGATTCAGATTTTGGAGGGCCCATTATTTAGGTGTTCTGTTTTGTTATTAACTATGTAAATGTGAAATTAATTTTTTAAAATCTCATTTCCAATCTTATCAAGCACTTTTACTTAGTAACAGGACACATGATATTTATGTGCGTGGAAGTATCCCCTAGAACAGGGGTGTGGAATCTTCAGCCTTCAGGCCACATGTGACTTTCTAGGTCCTTGGTGCAGCCTTTTGACTGAGTTCAAGTTTTATGGAGCAAATCCTTTTATTGATACATCTAGCCTTGTGCCACAGGTTCCCCACCCCTGCCCTAGAATGATAGGATTCTAGAGACAGAAAGTAGCTTAAAGGTGTCCTTCTGCCTCTATTACAAGAGGGGATACTGATGTCCAAAGCAAAGGAATCATTTGTCCAAAACCATGTCGCTGTTTGGGAAGAGAACTCAGTTAAGTAAAGGAATACAGTCCACATACATTTCGATTGGAAACCAGATCTCCTGACATTGCCCAGCGTGCCCCATTCCCAGTTACATATACCAAGATGAATAGACATGACCGAATAAACAATTTAGAGTTCACTTACGGGAGCCGTGGCAAACTCATTCTTGACTTCCAGCAGTGGATCATTTGTTTCATGGTCAAGTGATTGGCTTCTTTTTGTTCTTCTCCCTGGTAGAGGATGAAAGAATGGGATTTCATTCATATTTATCTTTTCAAGTTCTTCTGTTATCCTAGAGTCCCTCAATCTGCTCCTTTGCAAATGTAATAACATTTCTCACCTGTTTTCATTCAGAAGATGACTGAATAGAGTGTTCATTGCAAACAGAAAAGTTAAAAATAGTTTGAGCCTTGTATTAACTCAGACATGAATTTGAATCATCAAGAAACATAAGCTATGTAAGACCATAAGGGATAGCATGGTATAGCCCGGAGAGCTGGCCTCTGACTCAGGAAGACGGGCCTCTGCCAAAGAAGAAGAGACTTCTGAACCTGGGCAAGACTCTGAACCTGTCAGAACAGGCCTCAGGGGATTCTCCAAGACTTGAAGCTGCTTCTGCACATCAGAGGCTGATCTGCATTAGGAGAAGAGAGTTTCTTCTTCACCTGGGAGTTCTTTATGCCAGTGAAATCACAGGTCTGGTCCAAAAGTACTGTCCTAGCAGTTTTAATTCGGAGTGTTCCTGATAATGATCACTACCTTTAAATACCAAAGGCTTGGAGGCAGAACATTATCCATGGGTTGTCTTGGGCTTTGGAATTTTTCTTTCTTTCTTTAAAAAAAAAAAGTCTATTGTCTGTCTAACCAGACAATATTTATGGCTTTAATCAGCCTATAGAATGGTGATGTAGTTAAGCACCAAGTGCCTGCTATGTGCCAAGCATATAGTGCCTGGAGCCCCAGAGTGCTTGTGCACAGGGCCTTCTCCATCCCCTTTTCTCTCCCCTCCCCTTTTCTTCTCCTCCTCTTTTCTCTCCCCTCCCATCTCCCTCTTATCTGTGTTCAAGGTTTTTGAAGCCTTCCCAATTCTGGCCTCCCAGCCTTCCTAACACAACACTCACCTCCAGCCCTGACCTCTACCTCAGAGCCCTACCTTGAATTTTCAGCAGTCTGCTAGCCATCTCGGGTTGGACATCTTTGCCCCCCGCTTCAGCCCAGCATCTCCCAAACTCTCCTCATTCTCTTTTCCCAATGCTGCCCTTCTGCTACCTGCTTTTGCTGCTAGTCCCCGATCCTCTCAGGCTCAGAACCTTGCCCTGGTTTTTTTGCCCTTGCCTCCTTTTCTCTTCAGCGCTCATATCCAGTTGCAGAGTCCTTGGGTCCTGCCTTTTTTGTTTTTCTCCCACACAACCCTGTCTTTCTACTCTGACTATACCCACCCTAGGCCATGTCTTTGTTACCTCTTGCCTGGACTATAATAACATGTTCTCCAGACTTGAAGCATCTCCCATCATCCTCCATGCAGTTGCCTGAAGAATCCGCTGCTGTACCCTCGACCCTATCACTTCCCTCCTCAGGAACTTTCAGAGGCTGCCTGTTCCTAGCAAATAAAGCACAAGCTCCTTGCTTGGGAAGCCTTGGCTTTTTTCCAGCCTTATCTCACTGTGTCCCTAATGCAATCTGTGACTCTGATCCTGGATTGTATGGCTCTTCTTCAGTTCTGTCCTGCCTGCTTTTGCTGCAGCACCATTGCTGGGATAGACTTACCCCCTCCCTTCTGCCTGCTGACTTTCCTTCAAGATGTGTAGCAGCTGCCAGCTCCTCACGAAAAGGATTCTCTGGTCTGTCTAGCTAGAAGTAAGCCTTTCCTTCAGGAAACCTGCACGGTCCTCTATTTGGAGCTTTTCCCATAGTTATTGCCTGAGTCCAAGAGACTGTAAAGCACCTTGACATCAGGGCCTGTTTTGTTTCATTTCCATTGCCATCCCCATCTTGGCTCATTGCATAGAGAGCAAGCTCTAAATAAATGATCCTTAGATAGAGTAGAGTTTTTACATACCCCTCAGGGCTCGGTAGGCATGCTTTAAAGAGCAGAATAATAAAGCAATAACTAACACATTGATATTAAGAGACCAGCAGACAGACATGGCTATTTTTTAGTCACTCCAAGGACACAGTGTGATTTTCTTTGCCTTTTGTAATTTTCGTACATGAAGCCCACTTCTGTTTGCAGAGGGAGGCAGTTAGACACCCTCCCCCCCCCCCCATTTCCGTGGCACTTTGAGACTGGACTGCTTTCATATCCCAGCAGCCTGTGTGGGTGGAGGAGTGAGTCATTATACATCCCCATTTTACAGATGAGGAGACTGGTCTCAGAGAAGTTCAGTGACTTGGCCACAAGTTTCAGAAGTAGAATTTTAGCCCAATATCTTCCCATCTCAAGAAGGATATATCTTCTCTACAGAAATGACAACAAACAGCAATGGTAATTTACAAACACTGGATTTAGAGGCACTTGAAGAAGAATTCCCTGAATATTCCTATTAGTCTGAGTGCCCTAACCTGATTCTTTAGAGAATAGAGGAGGTGAGGAAGTTGGTTTCCATAAAATTTTTCTTTAGATGAAGGTCATTGAACAGATTGACAGCTTTTAAAAATGCAACTATTTATTTAAAACCTGCTCTGTTTCTAGAGATTGAGTGACATCTTAGGGTAGTAGACAGAGCCTTGGTCTTGGAGGCCAACGTGGATCCAAGTCCCACTGCTCACCTCCTCTCTGGGCCCTGGGCATCTTCAGAGCAGGTGCTCATCTGTTTTGGAGAAGGAATCATCACCTCATAGGGAACTCCCAACATGAATGAAGTCACAGGGCAGGACCAACAAAACCCCAAAAAAACTAAACCCAAAAAGCTGAACTTTTTTATTTGTTTGTTTGGTTGTTTGTTTTTTAAGTTGAACTTTTTAAAATCATTTTTTCCTTTGATCTAAATAAGGGCAAGGTACTTTTTTTCTTTTTTAATTGAGGGCCGCTGTCCTACTTTAAAAAACAATTAAGGCCTCACAGGAAAAAAAAGCAATTTATTTAATAGTTTAAAAAGTATAATAGAAACTTTTCATCTTTTTTTTTTTTTTTTGGTTCAGAATAGGAGAAGTACACTACCAGCCACCTCCAGCTGATTTTGAGGAGAGCCTCTTATAATGGGGAGAGAACGACACAGATCAATATCGTTATTTCCCCATCCCTGGACCAGTGATTCCATTGGTCTAGGGACTGACCTCCAGGTAGAATGTTTCTATTAATGCATGTCTGGAGTTCATTTGTAACTTACTGTTCCAGGGCAGGTGGCGAGTGGTACAGTTGGTTTCATAAGAGTATGCCACACGTAGAATATGAACACACGTATTTCTGCCTGGGAGGCAGTTCTCCATCTACCAGAATACATGGCTCCTCAATTCAGTAATACTGCAAATGATAAACATACTTTGGCTTGATATTATGAATTATTATTCAATAACATGTCAAAAGGGACTTTGGTTCTATATTATTATGTCTTTTATTTCTTATTCAGTAACACAGCAAATGATAAAAACACTTTGGCTTTATATCATGACCAATTAAGGGAAAGGATATGGGAAAGAAAAAAAATAAAGACAGAGAGAAATACACAGAGCCTTGGTGAGGGTGGGAGAGGTGACATATATGCATGGGGAAGGGGAAAAGAGAAAGAGGGTACTTAGGAGGTTTGTGATGAGTCTATTTTCTGTTACAAGCCATTATTTCCATGGTTTGTGAATGTTAAAAATAAGTTTTCAATGCCCTTTGAGATTCCAGGGGGCTCCCCAGCAACTTAACTTGAATGGGTTCTAAATCCTAGGATTGGGGACCTTCAAAATCCCCTAGCCCAGCTGTACAAATGTACACCTTTGTTATCCAGAGAAGAAACATGATTTGTGCGAGGCTACCTTGGGAGCAGTGGCAAGGGCAGGGCTTGAATTGGAGTGGAATAACGTTAGGGAATGTTCAACCAAATTGTTGATCATTTTCTGATCTGTTCACATAATACTCATGTGTGCAGTGGTAGCTGGAATGATTATTTTAGCTCAGTACTAGGAAACCCCTCTGCCTCAGAGGCCAAGATTAGCCCTGGGTTAATTTTCTCCCACAGCTCAGAGCAAGGAGAATCATAGAGTTTTTGCACTGCTTTTGTGATAATTGCTTTGGTCACCATTTTGAAGTCTAGAGACCAGTTGCTACTCACACCAGGTGGCATCTATCTCAATGCAAGTCACCCAAGGGATGTCAGCACTTTGAAATTTGCCAAGTGTTTTGCCTGTACTATTCCATGTGCTCCTCACTACAACCCTCTGAGGTAGGGTCTATTATGCTCATTTTACAGATAAATTGAGGCTGAGAATGGTTATTAAGTGATTTGCCCTGGTAGAAAATCCCAAATTTAAACAAAGGTGTTAGGATTCCAAGTCTCATTTCTCATACAGTATGGTTCTTCTAAGGCGGTTCTCAATCTGTGGGTTATGTTCAATTTGTAACAATGAAAATACATCCTGCATATCAAATATTTACATTATGATTCATTACAGTAGCAAAATTACAGTTATGAAGTAGCAACAAAAATAATTTTATGGTTGGAGGTCACCACAACATGAGGAACTGTATTAAGGGGTCGTGGCATTAGGAAGTTTGAGAACCACTCTTCTAAGGGTCTGAGAAGAGAGATAGAATGGGGATTAAAGCAATCTTTTCATTAGGGATTTGAGGAACAACCTTTTTAAAAAATTTTCAAACGTTAACATTTGTTTTCCCTGGAATTCAGTGAGTTTTGCTTGGGTATGAAAGAATGACTTAGGTTTTAGAAATTTGCTTTGGAATCTTAGATGTTTAAAGCTGCCAGATTGCCTTACCTCTTTTTCATTGAGATATTAGGTCTGCCTAAATATCATAATTCTATGTGGCCTTTACATCCAAATGTGGTATAGAAGACAGAAGGCAGACCTTAGAGTCAGGAACATCGGGGTCCAAGCTATGCCTCTGACATGTGCAAATCACTTAACCTACTGGTGCCTCATTTGACTCTTCTTTTGGGTGGGGGAGGGAGGGCAGTTGGGGTTAAGTGACTTGCCCAAGGTCACAGGGCTAGTTTTTTGTGTTAAGTGTATGAGGCTAGATTTGAACTCAGGTACTCCTGACTCCAGGGCCAGTGCTCTATTCACTGCGCCACCTAGCCTCCCCCTCATTTGACTCTTAAAGACTGGGACTCTTAACCTGGGGTACACAGATCTGTGGATAGGCTTCACGGGGCCTGGGAATTTGGATGGGAAAAAGCTACATATTTATTTTTCACCAACTTTGGAATTAAGAAAAAAAAAAGAAGAAAACCTATTCTTATGATTCCATAGGCTTTAACAATTTCCCCAAAGGGGACGTGATACAAACAAGATTGAGAATCCTCACTCAGGTTATAAATTACAGGTCAAGTACTGACCTTTCATTGATGGAAGAGATTGCCATACCGGGAGTTCCCAACACTCATGAAATCTTTCACCTCCTCCCCCAACATTTGATCATTAATTTAGAACAGAAAGGAACTTTAGAAACCATTTAGTTTATAGAAGAGAATCTTCATTCAGGTATTAACTAGCAGAACTGAGGTTCCAACCTTGGTCTTGCGTCTTCAGAACAAGTGGTTTTTTTCCTATAGTATCACACTGTGCTTCATGGCTGTGAGCCATTGTTTTCCTGAACTATGCCCACTTTTTTGTCTCAGTGACTCATAGAGGGGAGAATAAATGGTGGAAACAAAAGTTAAAAATCCCTTCAAGAATTTATGAGTTAATTATAGTAAAACATAAGAAAATCTCTCCAGTGTACTTCCTGAAGTTTTTGTACAATTTGACCATGTCTTGAAATAGGCAGGAAAATCCTGTGGGTTCTGAGGTTTGATCCTGGCCCCTAGGGATGCCCAACTGTCATAGATTGAGCCCAGTGTCCTGTGGCATTCTGGTCTGAGGAACATCCCCAAGGCCTTTGCAGCCTTCTCTTTGCCAGTGGTCATACCCCAACATGAAAGAGGAAGTGTGCTGCCAGAATGGAAGGGTTTTACAATTAGGGCATCTTCAGGATTTAGCCTTTTTTGCTTGGAGGTGAAAGTAGTGACAGCTCCATCATTACCTTTCCTTTTACCTTCCAAAAGGATTTAAAAATAGGACTGAAATGAAGAATTCTGAACGAGCACATCGAGGGAGGGGGGAAGGTATGACTACCTTTAGGAGGTGATTTTTTTTTTAGGGTAATGATCTTTTCACTATCAAGGCAATATCTCCAAACTGCAAAAGAAAAAAACAAAAACAGTAACACACACTCACACACACTCACACATACTCCTGTCTCTTCCTTCTTCAAATGGAGGCAATGACTTGTTTTTGCATTTCAAAGTATCAGAATTGTAGTATTTATGGGTGGAAGAAATCCTAGAGAAGAGATAGTACACCCAATTCCATTTTAGAGATGAAAAAACTGAGACCCAGAAGTCAGCACTTTCCCCAAAGTTCAATAGAAGAGCAGTGATTTGAATGCTTGGTTTGTTTGTTTTTTTTCTTGTTGAGCCAGAGGACAAGGTGAGTGGGGTGGGGAAAGGCACTGGTAAGCATGTATTTCAAATGAGTATATCTAAAAAAGAATGAACAGGATGAATTTTACCTTTTTCAGGGAAGATGGGCCTTGCCATGTTATATGGAAAAGCCCTGTTTTTTAAAAAATTGCTTAATGCTTATTTGGTTCCTCTCTATTACAGATTCTTTTCAGAGGACATAAACACATTGGCTCGGCTTTCTGAGATGTTTTTCCTTTACTTTCAGAATTCTGTTTTGATATACCTCATCACAGTAATGCTTGCCATGTGTACATACAGTCATTTCAAATCATCCTGGGTAACAGGGGGAGAAATGGTGATTAAAAGGAAAACCAAACCTCAGCATCTAACTGCCACATGAGTCAGCATGTCATTTAAACAGGGCGAGGTATAAGCAAGGAAACTGACAGGCATCAGTTTCACTTCCTTTAAAACCACTTTATAGGATGTGATTTTATATTGGTATAAATGCATGTAGATAGAGGATATATAAGCAATAGATTGATCATTAGACGGTCACACATACAGAGAAAGAAAGAAATTGTAATAAACTTCATACAGATATGCAAAGTCAGTTCATTATGCTGTACACTCTTCCCCCTCCATGTGTAATGGGAATTGGGAAGAATTTCTCAGAAGAAATTTATAGTTCACAGCACTTTCAGATGTCAGAAAGAATCAGAGATACTCTTAGGTCATGACGCTCCTGGAGTCAGTGGGTCTAATCAGAGTATTTGGTTCTGATTTTGATCAGGTTTGTCAGCACCATCTATGTGAAACCATTCGAATGGAAATCTGAATGTTCTATGACTTACAGATTGTGCAAAAGGAAATGTCCAGTTTAGTGTCTACTTGAGCCCATTCCACTCCTGTATTTGCTGTGTGCTCTTAGTCAATGACTTAAGATTCATTTCAAAGCTACTCTGCTTGGTGGCCCAACCTGGATGCCTCCTGTAAATAAATGACAGCAATTTCACTGGCTTGTGTTTGCTAGAGAGTGACTTCTGTAAAGTTGGTATTTTCATATGGTGCCTTGTATCCCTGGCTGGAGTGTCATTGAATTGAATTTAGGTACTCTGAAGACCGAAGGTAAGGGGGATGGGGAGGGGAGAAGGGGACTGACTTTAATTACAGAAGATTAAAGCTTAAAACTGTTAATATAAATGAAAAATTTCTTTAATTTGATAGATCTTAATGAAGAGAAGTACTTGCCTTAATACCAATTTCTTTGTTATTTTTTAAAGAATTCAGAAAGAACTTGCAGAAATTACATTGGATCCTCCTCCAAACTGTAGGTAAGTTGAAGTGGCTTTTTATTAATTTTGGCGCTTGTGCTGCGGATGTATTTGAAGTGATCAGGAGTTCGGAGTCTGTTGATGTCTGTCTCGACCTAATTAACTACACAACATCGTTTTGATGCAAAAACGCTGCAGGAACCATTGTTTTCTGTGCAGAGATTCTGCAAGGATGGTTGTGTTGATAGATATTGCTAAAAATAGGATGAGGTAATAAGGAAAAGATAATAGAATTGCAAGGTGACAGTTCGAATCATCTTTTAGCGGTGAGAGTGATCAAGCCGTAAGCAATTTCTTTGCTATGATGAAAGAATATTGATGTGGTAACAGTGGCTAAATATTTTATGTTTGATCATTCATTAATTGGGAGATTCAGTGTTGAACAGGGAAATATGGAAAAACTTTTTGGTGTTTTATCTTGCATAATTTGTTTTCTGGCTGTTGGTTCTGACTTCATATGAATGGTTTTAGGAGAAGATAGAGGCTTGATTGAAAATGATCCGTGACCACATTCACTTGATTTTTACGTAAACAATTACTTAATAAGGGCTAAAATGTGCTGACTCTGAAGCGATGAATGACATAGAGGTCCACAGAGAAATGGGGCAAAGATGGGGGGCGGGGAACAGGACCTCCTGTCTTGGCTCTGGCTTGGTATTTTGAAGATGTCTATTTCAGGACATTTATTTCTGTTTTGATATAAGGTCAGTGTTGGAACTGTGCCAGCATTGAGCTCCGATGGTTTAAGATGGTCCCTTGATGTCTTTCATGAGGAAAGGTCAGACTAAAGAAAAGGAAGTCTCTGAAATGGCATGACATTGGAGTTGATTCTTTGGTATGACTTTATATCACTTTCCATATTCTCAATGAATCACTGCAAAAGCAAAGTCAGCAACTATTAATAAAAGAGAGACGTTCACAGATGGCTCTCTTTGCAGTTTGGTCAGTTGTCAAAAGCCTTCTCATAAGGAAATGGTTCTGATGATGTCATGGTGGGAGATCTTTTGGGTGTAATGCAGATACTTAGAGAGGAAAGAGCTGTCTGTAGCAGAGGCCTTGCAAAATAGTGTTCTAAAAGTATTTCAGCCAATTAGGGCAAATGCTTCTTTACTAGATAAGATGGTTTAATATTTATCTACTCCTTTCTATTATACTTACAGCTGGTTCTCATCAAAGCTGTTACAAAGAGCTTTACTGTAGGCTCTGATGACTGATGACAATTAATGCATTGATAAGTATACAACACCAGGCTGTTGGGGAAAAATTCATAACTGGAATTGTTTGAACCAAATCTGAAACCCATAGTTCTTACAAGAGTTTTTATTTGTTTTAGCTTTCTGAATCCTTTCACTTTGACAGCAAGGCATGCACTTTTAAAAATCATATCTCAACTGATCATCAAAAGACTTTATAAAAACTTCCTTTTAGCAACTGAAATGGGAAATTTGTCAACTGTACACTTGCCATTCTTTGCTGGAGCTTTCATGCCAAAGATCATGAGGAACATTTATTGTACATCAGAAATTCTCTTAGTAAAGCTGAACAAGTGTGTTGAAGCGGTTGGCTTCAGCTGAATAATTAGGAAACGGGGTTAAGGCATAGTGACTACCCTTGGTCTGGTCATCTCCCATCGACGTCATGGCTGGACATGGCATTTTTTTAAAGATGGCAGGTGATTTTATTTAGCTTTGAATTAGTTACAAATAGAAATTTGAACTTTTTAAAATCAATGTTACAGATGATATGAAATCTCAGGCTATTAAGGCAACAAAACATGAGTTGTCAATCACTTATACTAAAATAATACCCCTTACTAAAGGAAAAACTTGTGTTCAAAGCAGAAAGCAACTTAAAAACAGCATCAGATCTAAGTGAATGTGGACGTGGAAGCCGTTACTCTTTTGAAGTTGACTTTAACTGATGTGAGAGGCTTATGATTTTGTTGCTCTTTTAATTTGTAGCTTATGTTTATATAGCATTTTAAGGTTTTCACAGTATTTATACAAGTATTGGCTTCATTTGACCTGCACGACAACCCTGGGAGGTAGGTGTTTTTAGTGTATTATCCACATTTTACAGATAGGGAAAGGAGGCTCAGTGACTCGCCCAGGGACATGGCTAGTATGCAGCTGAGGCAGAAATTGGATTTAGGTCTTCCTGACTTTATGTTGAGGGTACTGCCCTGCCCAGAACAGTAATGCCCTTGGAGGTTTAACTAACTATAAATTCTTTATAAAATAAGGAAAATCCACATGATATTTTATTTTTAAGTAAACAGTATATATCTAATAGCTACCCAGACAGTTTGCTTAAACATATACTGACTTGCCTACTCAAGAGATTTGTCAAGGAAATCCATTAAATGTTTTGAGAACTGGCCAGTTCCCATGAGAAGCTCTGTTTGTCCTGCTCTGGGTTTGGCTGGTTCATCATGGGTTGTCCCAAAATAGTTGCCTGGTTTGGGTCATAGAGAGGTCAGTACCATTTGCCATTCATGTGGTGTCTCCAAAATGGCAAATACGGGATCCCCTCTTGTTCTTGTGGCTGATATGGAAGTGATGAGTTTTGATTTCTCTATATATGTCTCTGATACTGAATATCCATTTTCACCTTAGTTATTCAGTAGATGACTATAGTCTTTGGATAATTTGGAGTCAAATATGTGACTGCCATTTGTTGTAGATGTATATGTCTCTATATCAGTGATATATTGTTAGTGGCTTCCAGTACGTCTCCAGTCTGGCCGTGTTTTGGCCCAAGTGTGGGGCCGCTGTAGGAACTTGATTTATTATGCTTTGTGCTACTTTCACCTACAACCTAGAGAATATAATGGATGATTTTTTAAAAATAAATCGAATGCAAAAAGTATCTGCCTAATAAGAGGTTTTGGAGTTCCTTACTTAGATATAAAACTTGAAGCATATCTGGTTTCAAGAGGAACTGTTCACACTCACTGCAACATCAAACACAAGTCCCCCGTTTCATGAGATCCCTGTGAGATTGCCGTTACACATCCACGTTCTATGTGAGCTCTCCCTTCAGAATGTCAGATTGTACCTCGGTGGGGCAGAGTAGGACACAGGGGTGTGTGTGTGTTGGGTGGGGGGGAAGGATGCTAGTGAGAAATGGTGAACCGCATGCCCTCCCACATCTAGTTATACCTTAGGTAGCCATAATACAGCTCACTTAGACTCCATCTGGGTCAGATTGGAGGCAAGACCACCTCTAATTTTGGCCTTGCCTTTATTTATTCTTGGTAATTTAATTCAATTAGCTTGTATTAAATGACTAGCAATCTGCAAACTATTTACTAGGCACTGGGGATGTCAGTATAAAAAATGACACGGTCTCCTACCCCCACAGGCTTACATTCTAGAAGAGGAAAGATGAAGCATAGAATTCCATGTAGAATGTGACAGAACAAAGGAGATCCTGAGGAAGGCCAGGGTCAGAGACCCTAAGAATCCCCTGGTCCACCCTCCTAATCTTACAGATGAGGAGCCTGAGGCCTAGAGTGCAGTGACTCACCCAAGGTCATACTGTTGGCCGAGTGAAGATTTGGTTCAGGTCCTACTACTCTCTTCACCTTCCACGTTGCTTCAGGGGAAATCTTGGAAGGAAGAAAATGCATTTTCAACACTTGGGAGTTTGGGAGGGGGTAGAACATTCAGGAGAGCTTCCCTGAGAAGCTGGTATCCACCTCACTAATAGCTTTAGCTAGCACTCAGAGGTTTGTACAAGTGCTTTCCTCAACCAGGCTGGAAGTGGGGTAAAAAAATGAAACTGCTGGCAGGGGTCACCGAGTCAGCTCGCAGCAGGCTGCTCCGGGAGCCACGCTCTCCTGACTCCAAGGCTCTCGGCAGCTGCTTTAGAAGGAGCGCTGGATGACGATTGGCGTCTTCCAAGAAGATGCTGGTGTTTGGGGGATGACCGTGCACTTCTTTCTCTTGGAGTCCCCACTAATCAGGTGAGGCAGGCAGTGCTTCTTCTCTGGGTCCTGGGGCTCGATGTAGCTTCAAATGAATAAAAATAATAACTACTATTTACGCAGTATTGTATGATTTACAAAGCGCTGCGCACATATATATGACCTCTTTGGATCCCCACAAGGCCTCTGGCAGGCAGGTGCCCCTCATTTTGTAGATGAGGAACCTGAAGCGTACGGGTTCCAAGTCCCTTACCTGGTATGACCCGGTTAATGTCTGAATTTGAGTGCTGGTCGTCCTCACTCTATCCCTGTGTCCCTGAGCTTGGGAGAAAGAACCGATGTCTACTGCGCTGATTGTAGCCATTTGAACTTATCGTTAAAATGTTAGTCTTTATGATTTACTCATGATCAGTTTTAAGTAGTCTGAAAAGGCTTACTTTGATAGTTGAGGGACAGTGCAGCTCAGTAAGCAGAGGGCTGGCTTTGGAGACCAGAAGTTCCGCCCCAGACAAATAATGGCTCTGTAATCCTGGGCTAGTCACTTAAACTCTCAGGGTCCCAGGCAACCCTTTTAGACTAAGTATTTATCCCCTCTCCGCACCTATGGAAGGAGTTTCCACACCTGGAATTCTTTACATCCAATGAAATCACACATGGAGAATCTTCTTTAACATTTAACAAAATGCATGTTCCCTTACAGAGGGAGACACTTAACTAAAATCGCTTCGGAATTCCATCTTCTCAGATTTCTGGTTCCACGAGGTAGACAGTAAATTAGCTGTGCTTTTTGTATCAGGCGGATCTGAAGTGTTATTTAGAGTATAAGAGGTTTGCTCTTCTGATCTAAAATTCTTGACAATCCAGATAAGCGGCTCCGTTTACAGAATTACAGGACATCTAAGCGTAATTATTTCTGCTCATAATGAAATAGGCTTAGAATTTTCTAGAAACAGAACATTCTTTTTTCATATTCTCTTTGGTTGTCGTATTTTCCCCTGTATACAGTGTATTTCTTTTGTGCTAATTGAAAAATGTGACTAGCGTTGGCCAGAACATCTCCTGAGTTAATACAGAAATAAACCAGACTGTCTGTCATCCTTTGTTTCAAAGGGTCCTGAGTTCTAGCACACTATATAACTGTAACTCAGAACTGGAATTAACTTTGTCTGTGATTGGGATGACTGAGAACTCTTTAAAAAAAGTTTTACTGATGCCTTTTCTTTTTATATCAATGATTTCTGGAAATAATCTTTACACTGAAACAAAGAAAAAACAAAATTAAACCCAGATACTTAATACAGTGACTGGTTGTGTCCAGCAAGGTACATCACATTTTGCCCTCAAATCCTTCTGCGGCCTTGGTATGAGGAAAGATGAATGTGTCATCCTGTTTCCAGGGACTGTTATTGTTTTACAACTATTTGAGAGTCCTCCTTTTAAGAATTCTTATTCTTGAAAGTAGAGAATGAGCTCAAAAGGACAGGTTTTGGAGTCTGATCCAGGACTCCTTTTGTTAAGAGAGGATTTCCGAAAGGGATCTTTGCTTGCCTTGATGCTGTGCTTTGTCTAGAGGATGGGT
The DNA here is from genome assembly GCA_028646575.1 of Pseudocheirus occidentalis. Classification (NCBI taxonomy): domain Eukaryota; kingdom Metazoa; phylum Chordata; class Mammalia; order Diprotodontia; family Pseudocheiridae; genus Pseudocheirus; species Pseudocheirus occidentalis. The sequence goes on along the minus strand of CM053597.1, from coordinate 24,216,761 downwards.
TCCAAGATCCCAAGATGGGATCAAAGATTCAGTGCTTCAAGGGGCTCCAGCTGCCTGAGTCTCAGGGAAGTTAAGTGAATTGCCCAGGTCACACAGGGGATAAATGGCACAGATGGAATTTGAACTCAAGTTTTTAAGTATCAGCGATGTGCTTTTTTTCCTAAAGTTTTCTTCCTCATTGAAGTGTTGGCATCATGGTGAAAAGCACATCTACTTCTCCCTCCTTTTTATTCTTTACTTAGGAGAAATAAGACCTTAAAAAGCTAACCTCTGACCTTCCACAAAAGGGTGACCCTTCTCCTCAGCTTGCTCATCTGCAAAGTGAGGAAAATAGTAAGTTGTCTCTCATATCTGGGTTGTTGTGATAATAAGTGAGAGGATATTTTTAAAGTACTTTGTAAATCTTAAAGTCTGTCCGTCCATCCGTCCATCCATCTATCCATCCATCCATCCATCCACCCATCCACCCATCCATCCATCCATCCATCCATTCATTCATCCATCCATTTATCCATTCTAGCTATTATTAGTGGAATGTGGATAATTGAGTACTGCCTTTGTTTCCATTGACTGCCAGAGGATGGATAAAAAGGACAGTACTGCCAGCTAATCTCTTTTTATGTACAGTTCTTAATCTCAGCATTAAAAATTCAAGGTTTTGAATTACTCCCATCTCTCTCTTCTTCACTAACAACAGGGTAATTGAGGAATATTTTTTCTTAGCTCCTCTAGATTTTTCACTCCAGCTGCAGGGCTCGGTGGTTTTGTAGCCTCCATCTGGACAAAGGGTTATGTAACAGGACCTTTGAAATGGCCTTGAAATGCATGAAATACTTTGATTATGTCTTCTGAAGCCCTAATGGAGAAGTGGGCTCTTCTCTGATGACAGCCAGTCATCCAAGGAAGATGCTTTCAAAAGCCTTGCATGGAGAACACAATGCCTCACCACCTGCCAGGCTCCCCTTTGGAGCTGGGCCAATGAGAAGAGGCCTAGTCTTGTGTCTAAAGCTTTCACTGGGATCTTTCCCATATACTTTAAAGACATCTGGAGCTGGAGTGAGACGGAGATGGAGACTCCCTTATGGGGAGGAAAACTATGCCATATCTCTAGAGAGAACCTTCTATCATTATCTTCTTCCAGAGCAAGAAATTGATGTTCATGTATGGCCTACTATGTGCCTGTCACATGTATGTGTTAAGACAAGTGAAGATTTGTATTAGATTTCATTTGTCAGTCAAATCAACCTTCTGATGCCAAATATTCATCTCTTTTCATTGTGTTGTAACAGCAGGAAAAGTGCTTGGAATAACACCTGCATGTTAAGAGACTCCAAAATATAGGGAGATAGGAAAGGAGGTACATAGGCAGATAGATAGATAGATGATAGATGATAGATAGATAGATAGATAGTGGGTGGTAGTTACCTGAGGAAGGAAGAGATAAGACCTAATGTCTTGAATTATGTTCTTTCAGATATTAAAAGTTTCAAGATCATAAATTTGTTTTCCTGTTTACATATTCTCTCTAAAGGAACTGTGGAGTTTTTGTTGTTTGGGAGAGTTGGGAGTAGGGAGGCTCTTTCTGGTTTTTACATCGGTCTCTCTTTTTCACCTGGATAGACTAGACTGATGTATATTGAGCTTATGAATACAAGTGCTGGGACTACACCCCAGAGAGAGCTGAATGGTATTTCAACTGACTAAAGCACTCATACGTTTATTTTCATCACTGTCAACTTTTCCCAGAAAAAAAAGTGCACACGTAGAAGAGTTGGTTAGTTTTGATATAAAATCTTAGAATCATTCTTTACTTTCTTATTTCTATATATAATGGATGGGTTTTTACAAGAACTGCTTTTCGCCCTAGATTTGAAAATATTTATTTTATAATAAAAGAATGCTAAGTGATAAAAGGGATTTAGTGCCTGTTACTCTTGGGGTCCTGGCATTTTATCCAACCTCTTTTTTTTTCCTCTGCTACTTTAAGAGTAGAGCAGAGAATGTGTCTGAAAAACATAAATTAAATGATCATGCTGGGATTATATTTTATAATAGCATCAACAGAATATTTTATCACTTATGTTAGCCGGCCCAGTTTTATAACTGGTTATTATTTCAGATTTATTACCCCAAGTACTTTGGATAGAAAGTGTCAAATTACTTTCTCATATGTAATCTTTTAATTCCTTCAACTGTTTTATCTTTTAAGAAGACAGGAATCTGTGCTTAAAACACCCCAAGAATTTCTCTGTTGTCCTGATTGCACATGGGTTTCAGTTCCCTCAAGGCCCTGGCACATAGTAGGTGCTTCACAAATACTCGCTGATCAGTTGATTGTGAGGTCCTGGTTTTAACGATGTAAGCTACCCTTGGTACCCATTGTGGCCTTCCTACAAGGTTTCATAAATGGTTGTGGTCAAGAAAATTCTTCACCTGAGGGGCCAGCCTTCTAGCGACTGGACTCTCCAAACTGTCTTTCTCCCTCCTTCTTCTCCCCTATCCTGTCTCCTTTTCTTCCTTACTCCCCTATTCCTTCTCCCTCCCTCTCTTCTCCTCTCTTCTTTCTCCTTCCACCTCACTCCCTCCTCTTCTCCCTTCTTCCTCTCCCTATCCTCTTTTGTTCCTTTTCTTCCTTCTCCCCTCTCTCCCTTCTCCCACCTCTCCCTCCATCTTCTCTCTTCCCTCTTCAGAAAGAAAGGCCCGGGTTGTGCATCACCTACTTTAGCTTACTTTTGTCTGAGTCAGCTTTGTGTTCTCATTCAGTCAGTCCTCCTCATTCCTGGATCCTGTGTTTGCAAATTCACCTACGTGCTAAAATTTATTTGAAACCCCAAAATCAGCCCCTGAGTTATTTTCATGGTTATTTGTGAACAGGAGCAGATGGGCAAAAAATGAGAGTCGTCCGAGATGTACATTCCCAGCTGAGGTCAGACAAGGCCATGCTTTGCCTTCTTCTTTCAGTTCTCATGTGTTAAACAAGTGTCCTTTTTGTGGGCTGTTTAGTGACACTTTTTTGCAATTGGGGGCTTTTTGTTGGTGATTTCACTGTTTAAAATGACCCCCAACCATAGTTCTGTAGTGTTGGTCTAGTGTTCCCATGTGTGAGAAGGCCATGACATGCCTTACAGAAAAAATACTGTGTGTTAGATAAGCTTCCTTCAGGCATGAGTTATTGTGCTCTTTGCTGGGAGTTCAAGGTTAATGAATCAACCATTTGGTACATCCAGAAAAAGGAAGAGGAAATCCACTGTACTGTCCATAAGACCTGTCCAGAAGGTGCTAAAGTCAGCGTTGTGACCAGAGGCTCACAGAAACCTAACCGTGTATTTCCCTTAGGAGCAATGGTTTTCAGTAGTGGCTAATCCAGCATTCACAGTGATTTTACTTAACTACTGAGAATGATGCTCATCAGCTGTACTCAGCTGAAAAACTCTTTGTTAATTAAATAGTGTTTTGAGGGGAAAAGGTTTAGGTTATTCTTTTTAGAGAAGAATGAATAAGAGCCTCTAAAACTTTCTTAGGAACATTTAAGGAATCCTGAGGGTCACTGCTCAGACAGAAAATCGTCTAATATGAGAGCTGGACCTAGTCCAATGCCGCCCCCCCCCCCCATTTTACAGGTGAGGAAACCAAGGACCAGAGAGTTGAAGTGTTTTGCCCACAGTCATCCACCTCATTGATGGAAATGGTCTTTGCACTTAACTAATCCAGCCTCAGGAGATGGAGACAAACTTAGGGTAAAATGGATTTTGGGGGGGTGTTGATCCTTAGTAATTCACATTTGGAATCTGATAATCTCCTGAGTAAAGTAAAATGTCTATGTTCCCATTTCCTGAGAAGTTCTCAACTTTAGCTTAAAAACCAAGGGGAATAAATTACTGAATCAGAGATCCAGATGCTGTTGAAATGAAATTTATTGAACTTGAGTAATTTGTACTTGCTGAAACTATGATAGTTGTGTGATATACAATAAAATCAATTATTAGATGTGGTAAAAAAAATTACACACTATCTGCTTAATCATATATTTTAGCTCATGGGAACAAACCCTTCTGGTTTATGGGATTTTAGATACACTTTCTTGAACCACTGTATGTATTTCCCCCCTCCTCCTCTCATCCTTTTTCATAGACTCATATTAAATGAAAAGAGAAAACTGTTCCGTTCCTTGAGGGAAGGGACTGTTTGGTTTTTGTCTTTGTACACCATGAGACGCATGGGAGGTGTTTAATAAAGGCTTAAAATCTAAAGAAGGCAGAGAATCAAGATCAGGACTCTCCAACAAATTAGAAAGATTCATAATAATGGATCATATAGAGATGGGGAGCAGGGAGCCCCCAAAAGATGTTTCAGCCTGATGCTTACTGGTACCTTTTTCTAAGAAGAGGATCTGAGACAGCATTTGATTTTTTTTTTCCCTCCAGGCCACATCAGTAACACTTTTTTTTCCTTAAAAGCTTTTGGATGAAGGTGGAGAAGCTTGTTAATGACTGTATTTGTAGAATAAGGTGGAGGGTAGCAATCAACCCACTAACCAAGTTGTGTTAAGTGCGGCTTTTGCCAATCAGCTGCTGTGCTGAGATTTGAAAATATGGTAGGTTAGGGCAGGCAAAGACATAATCCAGTTGTTCTTCTGGGGGTTGCTTCCTATTAACCAACACTTAACCTTACAGAAACCTCAGTCTCAGGGAGATTCTTTTTTTTTTCTGCCTTTGATCTCCTGGGGGAGGGGGGGAAGGGAAAGAAAACTGGGATATCTGGCTTCAGGAGACAGTAACTTGGGCCTGAACAGTGACACTTCCAATCACACATTTAAATGAGAGAAACTACATTTGTTGACCAGTGAAAACCCTCAGAATGTTTATTTGCCAGAGTATGACCAAACACACAAGTTTTTATATACAGTTAGTTTACTTTTATGAAATATCGAGACAGTAGATTTCCCCTATATTTGGCATTTGTTTAGGATTAAAGGAAGTAGTGTGAGTTTATAGGGTTAGTGTATTTTTCAGGGAATGGCTGAATGTGCTTTTAGTGCTCTCTAAATCTATGCACCTGTGATTCCTCCCTCGATGACCCTGCTACTATGAGCATACACATAAGAAGTGAGTTTCCCCTTCAGGTCTCTTCTGATTCTGAGTCCCCAGAAAAACTTCTATTTTATGTCCTCTAGGGAGTATTAATAAATGAGGAAAAGAAAACTCTGGCTTGTCTATGGAAGGCATATATTTTCTACTTTGGTCTCATTCCATTTCATGGATGTGTAATTGTCTTTTTCATCTACAAACATCCTATGTGCTGAGAAATGGAAAGGACAGGAGAATTCAAAATGAATATAGTTCAAATGATGGATTGCGTTGCAGAAACATTCATTGCGCTTGATAAAAAAAAAACAAACATGGAAAGCAGATGGCGTATTACTACCTAGCTATGATCTCACCTCCTAAGATAAGACTTGTGTTTGAGATTTTCTGCATTCTTCTGGAGTGATTATGTCAGGGATCTCCTGTGCTGGCCCTGCCTCAGACTGAGGGCCGGCGACCTGATCCTGGTCCCAGTGCCTGCCTCCCTGCCTTAACAGTGCCTGTGCCACTAAGCAGTCTCTTCTGAATGGAGGCAGATGGGCAGATAGAGAAGAGCCCTCAGTTTCAGAGACACCCAGCTCTGAGGCCCCTAACCTTGTGCCCATGAGTGCCCCATTTCATCCTGTGCTGCAGTCTCCTCATCTGTGAAAGATGGCAGTAATAATGCTTCCACAACCCTCAAAACCTTAAAGCTCCAGGCAAACGTGCATTATCACTACTATTATTTTGTGTGAGAGATTTGTGAAGCATTTCAGAATTCCTCTGTGGAGCCGTTTCCTAATTCCCTTGCCCCCTCCCCAGGTTGTTGGAGCTCACCAATTCTTCAAATCACCATGTATAAGTTTTCTGTGTCCTTGTTGAATCTACTGCCTGATCCCATTCTCCTGCCTCTACTCTATAAAAATCTAAAAGCAGAATCTTAAATCTATAAAAACCTAAAAGCAGAATCTAATTTCATTTTAATCTTTTTGCCCTGAGTGCTTAGCACACAGTAGGTGCTTAATATATATTCATTGAATTGAATTAAGTAGAAACGGACCTTGGGAAATAGTGAGTCAAAGGACCTGGGGAACAAGGTTTGAATATCCACACCCCACCTCCTTTTTAACTGGAGGAGGAGATGTGTAGTAAATGTGCCATCTAACAGTGGCCTTTTTGTTCAGAAATTTGCTGTTTCACATAGTAGGTATTCTGAAAAATGAGTACTTTATTGATGTACTAGAACCCTGTTAACTGCATATTGTGCTACAGAGCCGAACTGGGCCTAGTACAGTTCTGCCTCTGACTCTAGCCAAGTGGGTTCATCTATAATCTCTAGGTAGAGTTTCTTTCTTTTTTTTTTAATTTCTTTTTTTTAGAGGTAGAATTTCTTAGGGAAATGATGGCCTGAATTTCTAGCAACATGCAGCAATGTCAGTAAGACTCTACTTCTGCGTTTACTTCTTTGTCGTTGTCTAGCCAATTGCGTATTCCTAGTATAAGTTGTGAAATTTGGGGTGAACTTTGTGCACATTTGCCATCTTTGTCTTTATTTGGCTTTGAAATGGTGAGAGACTCAGTCAAACACATCCATGCCAGCATATGGTGACATCAGCTATTCTGGGCCTGGCCTCAGTCTTATTCCTGGTCTAGGGCTGTCCGGGTTGAGATCAGAAAAGGTTATGATTGGCCCACTGAGTGTAGCTGGGGTTTCAATAGCATCTTTTTCCATTTAATGGATTAAGTTGGCTTAAATGGATACAGAACCCACTTGGGTTATTAGCTTTCTAAATGGCACAGGGTCTTAATCTAAGAAGAGATTTTCCTTCACAATAGAACTATAAGCAGGAACTCTATGCATTGCTCAATTCCATATTTTTGGACGTTAGCTCATATTGGGTATAAACCCTTCAAAAAGGAAATATAAGGCAGCTTTCCAGTGCTTAGCACACATAGTAGGTGCTTCATAGATGTCTGTTGATTGATTGGTCTTTCTCCTGTTTGTCTAGAGCATTGGTTCTCAACCTTCCTAAAGCCGCGACTCTTTAATACAGTTCCTCATGTTGTCGTGACCCCCAAACCTAAAATAATTTTTGTTGCTACTTCATAACTGTAATTTTGCTACTGTTACGAATTGTAACATAAATATCTTATATGCAGGATGTATTTTCATTGTTAAAATTGAACATAACCCACAGGTTGGGAACTGCTGGTCTAGAGCAGCTGTTCTCAACCTTCCTAATGCTGTGACTCTTTAATACTAGTATGTGGATGTATCTGCATGTGGGCGGACCTGCCTTGGGAAGGATAGAGGAGCGGTGTCTCAGTTCCTAAGACCATAGGGAAGTGTGTATTTTCCAATGGTCTTAGGCAACCCCTGTGAAAGTGTTGTTCAACCCCCCAAAGGGGTTGCAACCCACAAGTTGAGAACCGCTGGTCTAGAGTATGCAACTGTGGCATTTTCCTGTCTTTAGATTAAAATTTGTTTACTATGTAGCCTTATTATCCTTTAATGACAAAAGAAGTAATGAACTTGTGTAATATTCATGTTCAGTAGAGTATTTTAATCACTTTGCCCATATTTATTGAGAGCTCATTTGGAATATTGAAAAAATAAGACCTGGCCTCTGCATCTTCAGGAGTTTCCCAATTCCTTGGGAGAGATAAGAAGGAAAGGGGCAGCAGCTTCCTAAGGTGGGGAAAAAGCTAACTTTCATATCAGAAGATCAGGCTTCACAATTGTACTGGTGGTTCCCAAGGCAAAATGACTTCATCTTTCAGTGCTCAATACAGCTGTAGCCTTCAGGTCACTTGCAGATCTAAACTGTCAGAAGGATTTTTCTCTCAGAGGATTCCTCATCCAAGAGTTTTCAATCAGAGATCCTTGAATCTATTTGTTGTTTTTTTAAAACCATTTTTATGACCATTTCAGCATAATTGACTTCCTTGAGAATTCTTCATATCTTGCTTTGTGCATCTAAAACATTATTCTGTGGGGAAAGATGGAGAGAACCATGACCCCCAAACACTAAGAATCTGACCTCCTACAGCTAGTTTCTGATTGGTGTGTATAATAAATCCATGTGTTCAGGTCTGCATTATTCAAAGTTAGAATTTTGTAAAATAGGGCAGTTGTTTCCAATCCAGTGGAAATAGGCAGGACAAATTAAAAATGTAACCACTTCACAAATATATTGTTCTCATTAATCTGGACCATGATCAGGGGAGAACTTATGTAAGAAAGGCTTTGTAGAGTGGGTAAATGTAAGAGAAGGTGTGCATAGTTTTTGTCCAATGAAATTAGAGAAGATGGCATTTCTCTTGTCATTAGTGCTAATGACATTTGGACAGAATAAACATTTTTAAATGTTATGGTTGTACACTGCCATTTGTTTATTTGACACATTTGAAGATCCAGGCTTTCTTATTTTAACTATTTTTAGTGGAAAACATTCTTAAATGTATTCTACATTTCATTGCCTTTTTAAAATTAATTTTTTTTCAATTATTACACATTTTTTCTAATTCCTACTGCTCTGCTTCACTGGAGGAAAAATAGAAAACAGAACCCTTCTTACAAACAAAAGAAATTCCTGTATTGGTCATGTCCCAAAATCCGTGTATCATTCTGCACCTTGAGTCCATCCCATCTGTCAGGTGGGAGGGAGCCGGAGCCTTCATCACTGGTTCTCTGAAGTAGTGGCTGATCATTATGTTGAGTCCTTAAATCTTTCAAAATTGTTTATTTTTCATTGTTGTTACTAATAAATTGTTCTCTTGATTCTGCTCATCCCACCTTCCATCACTTCATACAATTCTTTCTAGCTTTTTTGAAACTGTTCCCTTCATCATTTCTTATAGGGCAATAATATTCGATTACATTTATATACCATAATTTATTTAGCCATTTCCCAGTTGATGTGTACTTTCTTAATTTCCAAATCTTTTTTACTTAAAAAAATCTGTAAATATTTTTGTATATGTAAGACCTTTTCCCCTTTCTTTGATCTCTTTGAAATATAGGCCTGATCATGGTATTGTTGGTTCAAAGTTTACACATTTTCCTGCTTTCTTCAAGAGGGTTGAATCTCACAAATATCTTTTAAAAGTATGAATCTAAAAGTGAGTGTGGATGCCTTTGGAAAAGGAAGTAGTGATTTTTTTAAAATGAAATTTCCTTATAATTGACATTTGACCAATAGTTTTTCACTTTTTATTCCTGTTCAAAAGCCAACATGATTGTCCTCTGTGTCCCCCTTTTTTCCCTCCCAATATGATAGCCTTCTGTTTTTTCACAGAGGTCGAGTTGGTGGGAACAGACTTGGAGAGCCCGGTTTCCATCCTTTATCCTTTCCCCTTATTCCTTCTATTGAACTGTACACAAAGTGAGCTTTCTTGACATCAAGGCTTCCTTCTTTCTCTGCCCCTGTGCTTGTCCTCTCTTGCAGCATCTCCCCTGTCTTGGTTAGCTTCAGGAGAATAGCTGGTGTAGCAGTAGAGGCAGAGGGATATGAAAACCAGATCTGGGGCAGAGGAGCTGTCTCCTGATTAGCCCGACTTTTTCTCCCTACTGGGAAGACATGAAATCACTAGGGGTATTTAAAAGTTACATGATCATTGCAATTTCACGGCCTATTTAAAGCCCCGCTGTCTTATTTTTGTGGTTCTGAAAAAGCATTGTGCATTTAAGATATGTCCAGTAGACTCGCTTGAAAGAAGCTTAGCACTCAGATTACCAGAAACATATATTAGACATCTACAGACTCTATTGGTTCAGGCTGACGGCATTCTCTTAATGAAATTTTCTTAATCTTAATGATATTGGGACCATTTTTATTAGTCTACTCTGCATGTCTGCATACAGTTGTTTAAGCACATATACAAATAACCCTAAGTTATTCTTTCATGGAGGAAAAGGCACCAACAAGGAATGCATTAGAAATCTCTGATAGACGAATATGATATGTACATACAGAGGTGCTAGAAAGCCTTAGAGGAACCGATGGAGAATGAAGTTAGCAGGGCCAAGAAAACAACAGACACAGGGTTAGAATAGTGTGAATGGGAAGAATAGCCACCAGAAAATGATTGAAAATAGCTTTTGCCAAACTGCAAAGAATAAGCTTGGCACCACAGAGGGCATATCCCTTGCTGAAGTCAGGGCTCCATCAATAGGGATCATGGGCAGATTTCTTTGATGAAATTGTGTTTTGCTATTTTTTTTCTCTTCCTCTTTTTTTCTTCAAAAAATTATTTGTTAAAGGGGTTGTCCCTCTGAAAAGAAGAGGAGGAAGAATATTGGGGGAAAACTTAGGTGATGGAAAAACAAGCTGTCAAAAATTAATTAATAAAAACAGTGTGAAAAATCTTTGTTACTAGAAACTCCTTGAGCCTAAAACTTTTCTTTTGAAGGTAGTGAGATCTGTTTTCTCTTGTGTTACAATGCAGATGTGGCTATGAATGGTTGCTTAAACCTTTAAATGTACGTTGAGCTGGAGTTTTTATGAATTACCCTCAAACCCTTATAAATGCCTTTACATAGTACAAAAGTTAGGCTTAATATTAAAAAAAAACTAATATAAAAAGTTGTAAAAGTTATAGTATTTGTAGAGATGATGTTAATAATAGTGTTAATTGTGATCATTCTAAAAATGACACTCTCCATTTGTGTAATGCCTGAGCGATTAGGCAGACAAAATACAGAATGGGAAGTGGACATTTTAATATGCATCATTTGTTAACATATTTTATAAGAACACATTGCAGGACAATGGGTTTATTAAGTGATAATAGTTTGGGCTTTACATCATTACAGGAATGAAATAGGAATCAGGTTTGCTTTTGCTTTCATGCACTGGTGTTTAATAAAAATATATTTATGCCGTGGTTGTACATTTGCAGCTTTTTAAACAAGCTTTTGGGATGTTTAATTGACTACAGCTTGGAATCATATCATAACACATGCCAAATGTTCCTCATTACAATTAAGATATCTACTTGAAATATCTTTGTTTTCATTTGTTCTGTTCATTTTTTTTATTTCCCTTGTTTACACAGTTTTAATTCTTTAGTTTAATGGTGCCTTAATTTATTTTTTGTTGTAAAGCTGTGCAATGGCTTAGCAGGGGCTCGCGTGAGTGCGTGAGTTTTTTAAAACACTTCTGTGTTCCTTGGCAAACAGCCAACGTAATAGAAACCACGGTTAGCAAGTCCTGATCATGGCAATTTGTATGTGTATGTATAATGTGTACCTTAAATATTAGTGCTTGGCTCAGGTTTTTGCTGATTAACTTTAATATAATGCTGGGATCAGTTGTTTTGCTTCAGGATGGGATGGGGGCAGGGAAGGATCCTCCTGATCATTAAATGAAGTTTCCTGGCTGCCCTGCACAAATACACTATTTATGATGCTGTTATTAACTTGCAGGGCTCACAGTGTCTGCAGCAAGGCCACAACTGATGATAACGTGTGCCTTTGGCCCTCTTGACTCCTCCTATTGTAAATCTAACGAGAGAGAATGTAACTCTGCTTATCACATGGAGTGATCCCTTAAGCTTGTTGGGTGGCTGAGATACTGCCTCTGGTCGGTGACATGCTTCTGAACTCAAAACTAGGAATTAGGATGAATCTGTGCACCATCTTGTTGACCAAACTGGCAATCTGGAAAAGTCATCTAGCATTTAATGATAAAACTCTGACCACACCTGTGTTAAATAAAACTGGATAATAGTAGAAATGCCCATGTTCTCTTTGGACAGGTCCGAACTTGAGTCTTATGGCTACACGCCCTTAAGTAATTTACTGAATTACTCAGTCCCTCTAGAACAGAGGTTCTCAACCTGTGGGTCGTGACCCCTTTGGGGGTCCAATGACCCTTTCACAGGGGTCATGGGTCGTCTAAGGCTATTGGAAAACACATATTTCCAATGGTCTTAGGAACTGAGACACGGCTTCTCTATCCCTCTCCAGGCGGGACCGCCCACATGCAGATACGCCCACATACGGGTATTAAAGGGTCACGGTATTAGGAAGGTTTAGAACCACTGCTCTAGAAGCTCTAACTCTCCAAGATTGTGTTGCAAAGGCCATTCTACATTGGCAGAGCAAGTTTTCCTCAGCAGTGCCTTCCTATACAATTACATGACAGGTTTGGTCTGAAACTGTTAGATCTTAGCATTGCTTAGCTATTTGATTTCGCTAGTTAGACTGATATTAAGAATAACAGTGATTTCCACTAAAATTTAGAATTTCACAAACACTGTGGATACTATCTTGATGGGAATGCCCCTGACCTGGGGATTGGCTGAACAAGTTGTGGTATATGATTGTGATGGAATACCACTGTGCTATAAGAAATAATGAGCTCAAAGAGTTCAGAAAAACATGGAAAGACTTGCATGAAATAATGGAGAGTGAAAAGAGCAGAACCAAGAGAATGTTGTGCATGATAACAGCAACATTGTTTTTAGAAGGACTTTGAGCAACTAAGTCATTTTGACCATTATAAATACCCAAATTAACTACAAAGGATGTATGAAGGAAGATGCTCTCTGTATCCAGAGAAAGAACTGATAAGTAGATGTATGTAGAGAATGATTTTACATGTGTGTGTGTGTGTATGTGTGTGTGTGTATAATGGTAACCATCTCTAGGATGGGGAAGGAGAGGAAAAAAAGGGAGAAAGAAATTTACATGATAACTTTATTATATATTTAAAAGCAGTAACAAAGTTGTATATAATAGATTCATAGTTTCATGTGCAGTCTTTTTTATTACACTGTTATAAAAATTCTTGTTTTATTCCATAAATTAAAAATTAAGTAAATTTTTAAAAATTGCACTACTACCCTGAGGACTATTAGTCATTTACTAAATAGAATATGATTGGTTCATCTCCCCTTGACAAAGTAACTAAAGAGAAGGCAACACATTCCAGAGGAAAAGTGAGAAGTGCTTAGAGTTGGAGAACCTGAGGTTAAGTCCCTTTTGTCCATATACTCCCTGTGTGAGCTCCCTCACTCTGTCTGGTGCCAGTTTTCTCTTCTGTAAAATGCGGATTCAGGATTAGAAGACCTTTGAGGTCCTGTCCACATTAAAATCCTTGAGACAAAAAAGACTCTACCTGTGGAAAATGAAACAATTGATTTTACTTGGGGGCTGCACCAGATGGACCTGGACATTGGGTGCAGTCTTCTTAGGGCAGAGTTCACTGGCTGCCACATGTCATTCCTCTGCGTGTCCTGTCAGAGGCAGGAGGCCCAGAGAAACCCTCTCACACACATGACACATATTACAGAATGAAGTGTTGTGTCAGAGACAATTGTCAGCAGTTTCATGTTAACTTGTCACTGCAGGTTTAAAGGTGGTAAATTGTGAGAAAGCTCTTGGTTTTCCTTCTGGGTTCCTGCACATCCTGAAGAGAGAAGAATGTGTTCACATGGAGAAACGTAAGGAAATCACTGCTACTGACTCTGAATCAGAATGAGGCAACAGACATGTAATGCAGTGGCAAGAGCCCTAGATTGGGAGTTAGAGGGCCCTGGGTTCAAATCTTCTCTCCATAACAACAACAGCTCAGAGTTTTTAGATAGTTATTTTAAATTTGAAAACGGCTTTACATGTGTTATCTCTCTTGATCCCTACACCCATCTTGGAAGGCAGGTGCCATCATTACCCCATTTTAAAGATGTGGAAACAGGCTGAGGTAGGTTAAAAGACTTGCCCAGGGTCACAAAGCTAGTAAGTGTCTGGGGCCATATTTGAGCTTGGCGCTTCCTGGCTCCAGCTCACTCTCTTATACTTTGCCTTAGACAGGGTTCCTTTGAGCCTTGGTGTCTTCCTCTGCAGAATGAGAGGGTAGGACTAGCTTATTTACCTCTGAGGGCCTTTCTAGCTCTGGGTCTTCTGGTCCTGAGAAATCCTCCTGTGTCTTTGTAGCCTCTTGAAGCAGTGAGTGAGCTGCATGCCCACTTCTCTGATGGGCAGAGCCAAAGACTTCTCTACACACAATCCTGTCCTTTACAACTTACTAATTTCTCCAGGTGAAATTCTGTAGATGCAGACTCCTCCCTTGCCCCAACTCCCATGACATTGCTCTAACTCCACTGTAAACCAATAAAGCTGCTGCTTTGCCCCATTCTGCCCCGGAATTTCTATACCATTTTGCTACCTGCATGGTCTCCTGGATCATGCCCAGTGATAATCATTTTGCACAGGATACAGACAGACTGGAACGCTGACCTGCTCTCTGGTGACCTGTGCTAGCCTACTGGCCTTCTCAGGGGAGGCCTCTGTAGGCCACACCATACTCTTCCTTGGCCTGGGATAGACAGTCATGCAGCCAGTGTGTTGGTGGGGCCACAGACGTGGATTTGCAGTGGACTCCCCCCCCCCCATCTGCTGCTCTGTCCTGCCCCAGGATGTGCAGATCACAGACGCAGCAGCTTTCTTGCTTTCAGTCAAACCTTTCCCTGCTTATGCTGATGGTTTTCTTCTCCTGCCAGTGCAGAAGAGCACTTTGCAGCCTGCCATCAAGGTTAATTGTCATGGGGAGAAGAAGCGAAGCAGCCCTCTCAGCCAGGCCTCTGCTGAGCCCAGCCCCAGCTAATTGCCGCCATGGTGGTGTTATTTAGATGATCTCAAACTGAGGCTGAGAAGCCATTCGGAATGTCTGGATTCTCTGGCCATTTTCACAGTTGGTTTTACCTCAGAAGACGGTTGCCACTGGATGGAAACATCAGGAACAAGTGAGTGTGGAAGGAATTCAGGGCTCCCCTCACAGGCCTCAGGCTTGGAAGCCCCATTGTTCGCAGCTGGGAGTGTATGCATTTTCTGTGATCTCAGTGCCTTCCCTGAGACCGTCTCCAGAATACCCTGCCAATGCCTTGTCTGTGCAGGGTCCGAATAGTGGCCTCTGCTGACTGCTGGGCAGAGAGGGCTTTCTGCCCTTCTCTGCTCCCCATCACACACAGTATTTGGCACATAATAGGTGCTTTGTTGTTGTTTTTGTTGTTGTATAGGCATTTTTCAGTTGTGTGTGACTCTATGTGACCCCCGTTGGAGTTTTCTTAGCAGAGACACTGGAGTGGTTTGCCATTTTCTTCTCCAGTTCATTTTATAGATGAGGAAACTGAGGTAACAAGGTTAAATGACTTGTCCAGGGTCCCACACACAGTCTGAGGCCAGATTTGAATTCAGGAAGATGAGTCTTCATGCCACCTGGATGCTATAAATAAGCATTTATAGACTTTAGTGCCAGGTCAGATCAGCAGCCCATCTGCAGCTGAGGCTTTTAGGATTGCCTGAGGAACTGAGAAATTCTCCCTCAGTAGTATTTATCAAGTATCCAGAACACAGAGACTGGGCCTGACCCTGTGGCATCTGGTGGGTGGGGCTCTGAGTCAGGGGCTTCTTCCCCCAATGCCAGTTGTCCCCTTTTTTGCAGTTTATAGTCGCAGAGTTGCCTGTGGCATTGAGATGAGAGCTCAGTGAGCTTGCAAGTGTGTGTCAGGGGAGGCCTTGAACCCCTCCCTTGCTGGCTTAGAGGCCAGTTCCCTCTGCACTACACCATGCTGCTTCTCTACCAGGTAACTACTTGGTAATGAGGAGGGGGGATTCACACCCACATGCCAGCTTGGGAAGGCTTTGTATTGCATGTGGCATCTGTATTGAGCTGTGAAGGAGACTAGTGAATCCAAGAAGCAGAGGGGGAAAAGCAGGGCATTCTGGGCAAGAGAGAAGACTCATGCAAAGTCCCAGAGATGGGGAGAGTGGATGATGATGCCTGATGAACAGCAAGAACTTCGGTTTGAGCCAAAGAGGACAAGCAGGGCAGTCATTCAGAAGGAGACTAGAAAGATGGGTTGGAGTCTGGCTGGGAAGGGTGGATGAGTTGGGATGTGGTGTTCAAGGTCACGAGTATCTGGCGCAGGGGCCGTTCCCCCTGATTCCACAGCCAGTAGACGTGGTACAACTTCAGCCTTGCTCCATCTGACCCAAATCCTGCCTCCTACATGGCACTTCCTCTCTTTCTTTTGCATGTGGTTTGTCATAGTTGCCCTGACAGATCATTTGCTGCTCTTGGGCCAGAGACAAGATCATGTAACCATGGCCAGCTGGAGATTCAAAAAGTCCATGCTGTGTTCTAAAGCGTTTGGTGTGACCTCCTATTATACTTAAAATATATAATTCTTTTTTAATGTTAGGAATGGTCCAGTTTGATGCTTTGTGGCAGTGAAAGGTGACACAGTCTGTAATAGAGGCACAGTTATTTGGGTGACCAGATGTCTTTTTCTCGCCTAAGATTGCTTGAGATGTTTGTGCTGCAGGATTGGACAGGAGCTGCCAAGTTCTCTTCTTGAACTTTGTCAGTCTGAAATTCACTATCCACAACTTGCCTTAGGCCTTTCATTTCACATTTTACCAAGTTGCTCTTCCTCTCTTCAAAATATTTCAGTTTAGTAGGTATGCAGCAGCTTTGTTCCCTTGCTGCCCACCTTAAGACTTTGCTTCCTTGCATTTGAATATGCTGCTACGGGGGTTATTCCCTCAGCTTCAGGAGTCATTCATTTTTCTGGGCATTTCTGTAGTTCACCAGGATGATGTCCCCTCCTTCCCGTGGAGGCTCATGTTTTTGGTGGTGGCCTGGCATCTTATTGCTATATTAGTTAAATATGACTTTAGATATAGAAAGATGCCATTCTAAAAAAAAAAAGAATAGAAAGTCCTAAGATAATGAAATATTTTAAATTGGACTTCTTAAAACACTATGGTAAATAAGTCTGTTACAGTAAGCATAGAAATTTTAGCTAGGAGACCAAGTGACCTTTTTCTGTCGTAGAAAAGAAAGGGTCAAATCCATATTTGTACCTGTAACTTTTGCACAGGATGCTAAAATTATCGGGGTAGTTTACAGCAGTGTCCCTGCTTGTATTTGTGTGCATTTCAAAATGGAATTCTGCTTTGTCCATTTCTTGTTATTCCCCAATTCCAATAGACCCTACATTTGCAGGAAAGGGAAGCAGATAAGCAAAAGGCTCTAACACTTGACTGACAACACAGGCACCTTCCACAGCCATCTGTGCTTCTGCTTAGAGGGAGAAAGATGTGGCACCAGTAGACTTGGGGAAGAGAAATTGCCCTCACTTTCACTGGAATACTTTGGCCTTTTTGTGTTCATTTTCTTCCTTTACTGTGGTCATGGTGCATTTGCTCTCTTGGTCCTGTCTTCTCTGCCCTGAGTCATTATATATGTGTGTGTGTGTGTGGGGGGGTTGTGTGTGCATATGTGTGTGGGCACACACACATGCATGTGTATGCACAAGTGAACTGTGTATATGTGCGTGCACTTCTGTGGATGTACGTGTGTGTTCTTTTTCTTAGGTGCAACATCTTTTCATCCAACTCCTCGGTCCATGTGTGCAAGCTTTGAGGAATTGGTATTGCGTTAGCAGCCTTAATGAAGATTTTAAATAGTCAAAATGGAAGAGGGCCAACTTCTTGATAGTGCAGCAGTCTAATTAAGCACACAAGGTTTGTTTATTGTAGCCAACTATCAGAACAATGCTTCAAAGAGGAAGACATACAGAGATGATTGGTAAGTATCGTGCTGTGGTAGGGACGGGTGAGGCGCTGCCTTGGTGAGATGATTCTTGGGAGCATTTAAAGATACATGCTTAGGTTGGACTTATAATGAACACTGAATGTCTAATTTTAATTGTCATTTATGCTGAACGGCTATAAAGAAATAATTGAAGTTTTGCTTGGATAAATGATTATATTGTAGAGGTGAAATGAACGCCATCTGGTAGCGCTGAAATGCTTAGAGCTTACTTTATGCAAATAGGTGATGCCAGAAAGGTGGGGGAAACTTTCCAAAGATACTCATTTCCTTAAGCATTTTGAGTCAAATGTGAAATAAAAGTGAATCCCCAAACTAAACTTGGCTTCTCACTAGTAGAAATTTGTAATGTCAGTAACGGACATGACTTTAGCCAGGTGACTTTAGGTAGTTTGAGGCAATTTTAGAAACACTCAGGTTTTGGTGAATATATTTTGGGGAGGTTAAAAGGATTTTTTTTTAATGTAAAGGCTCTCCTAACCAGTAAGGAGGCCCCCTTTTCAAACTCTTCTCAGCTGCACCAATCTCTGTACTTTTCTCCTGCTGCTGCATGATGGTATTTAGAGCTGACGGTGATTTTAGAAACAGACCAGGGAGATGAATGGTCATTTGGTTACACGTCTGCCTCTTCTCTTCCTTTTCTGGCTTCTTAAGAATAAGGTCTGGGTCCTACATCTTCAGATCCTTTGTGGCCGGATGCTGTCTTGTATACAGTAGGAATATCTATCAGTTCACAAGAACTGTACTAAAGACTAGGGATCTAAAAACAAAACTGAAACCCTCCCTACTCTCAAAGAGATGACATTATATAGGCAAAAGTAGGCCTTATAAAAGCACATGCAAAATAGTTAAAAGTGTGAGCTTGGTGTGGGAGGGACAGGACAGCAGGGACTGGAGGGATGGCATCTGAACTGGGTCTGGAAGAAAGGTAGACATCCCAAGAGAGAAGCCTGGGCGCACTGGACCCCAGGGTTTCTTGGACAATGCCTCTTTGTGTCTTCCTAGGCCAAGAGGTCTTGCCTTGAACCACGGAACAGCTACACAAATGCATGTGTTTCTCTTTCCTTGACGTGGCGCCCCTTGTGGGGAAAGCATCAACAAGTAATTCCTTGAGATCCAAGACTGTGTTTGATGGATATTCATGTGTCGTGTACAAGTGCCATGTGCAAAGTAGGTATTTAATAAACATTCGATGAATGAAAAAATACAGTGGTGAAAGGCAGGCAGACAGTGGGAAAGAGTGGAGAAATATAAAGAAATTTAATAACTCACAAAGTGACACCCAAAAGTGACTAATTGGAAATATCTATGTGTCTTCAAATGTAGAAAACCTAGTGGTGAGCCCTTGAAAAGGTGATACTGTGCACGTGTGAATGTATGAAAGAAAGAAAAAGCATTCATGAAATTCTTGGGTAAGATGCTTGGGGATACAAATGGGTGAGCCAAGACAGCCCCTGCCTCACATAGTTTGCAGTTTAACAGGGGAGATCTTTCCTGATCTCACTAACTCTCTGGCTGTGGAAATTTTGTGTTTATTTTGTTTACCCCTTCATTGTGGCCCTGATAGAATAAAATGTTCAGTTCCTTAAGGGCAGGGGCTAGCTAGTGCCCTGATGTCCTTGTATCCCTGACTTGGAATCCTTGTTTGACCTTGAGCCATGGAACTCACAGCGCCAACCAGGCTTCAAGGCTTTGGGCATCAGGGTTCTCATTTGGAACAGGAGAGGGACAGACTAGGTGAGGTTGAGGTTTCCTCCAGCTGTGAATGTTCTCGATTCCTTCCTCATGCAAACTTCTGATCCCCAACTGTGAGAATGAGGGTCATAACACCTGATTTACCTTGGAGGTCTAGGGGTCATCATTCAGTAGGGAAATGAGGTGGAATTACTAGGAATCCATGTGGCATTTCTCTCTTATGGATCAGAGCCATAGCCAATCCTGTCATCCCCCTAAGAGGGCACCTCAACTTCTAGACTTGTTAAGTAATTTACTAAGGAAGACAGGAGACTATTATATGAGGAAATGACTTCTAGAGTTAGATTTGAAGGTTATCAAAACCATTAGCCTTCTCAGTCATATATTATATAGATGATTCTTCCTTTTTTAGTCTAGGAAGATTCAGGTATTCTCAGAAAGTGTGTGCGTGCGCGCGTGTGTGAGCATTCACGCATATAATAGATATTCTTTTTTTTTTTTTTTTTGCTTTTTGAAGGGGGGGAGGCAGGGCAGTTGGGATTCTAGTAAATTTTAAGTGTCTGAGGTCAGATTTGAACTCAGGTCCCCCTGACCCCAGGGCTGGTGCTCTATTCACTGCAGCACCTAGCTGCCTCTGTATATGTGTGTGTGTGTGTATATATATATATATATATATATATATTTATGTGTGTGTATGTATGTATGTATGTATACATACATATATATATATATATATATTCGAAGCCCATCTCTTATCCAAAGGTGTTTAGGTCACTAACCAGATAATTTCAGTGGCATCAGATGTTTGGATATTGTTCATCTTGGACATTCCATTGTTATCATGGTCATGTTAGTCAACAACATTACAGTACAACTACAGCACATCAGGTCATTATCACTTTTGTTATACTGAACTATTTTTTATTTCAGATAGAAAAGTGAATTTTTCCTCTGTTATAGTCATTAGGAAAACAGCCAAATTATTAGTGGGATTTTTTTCCCCAGCCAAGTATATAATATATTGTGTTATTTGTTGCTTATTGTGCAGCTCTTCCTTAAACTGCCCAATCTGGATATTCTTCAGGTCTGTAGAAGTGTCTGCTTCCTAGCACAAGAGACCCCCTTGTATCAAGAGCTGTGGAGACTAGCTTTTAGATGGTGACATCATGGACCTACAGTTTATATTAGGAATACATCAGTCACTTCTCATGTTTTTAGGTGAAAATGTAGCACCACGTGGTGAGAGGTGCCCATAAAGTGGAGTTGTGCTTTAGTCTGACTTGAGGGGACGGCTTCTTTGATTCCTCCATTCAAGAGATAACCGTCAGTGAACAACAATTGTGAGTAGCCAACTTCTTTTTGTAGCACAACCGAGTCTTTTGTTACCCAGGAGAATCTAGCATTAAATATGCTAAGTATTACTGATGTTTTTTTTTTTGTTTTTTTTTTTGCTTTTTGGAGGGCAGTTGGGATTAAGTGACTTGCCCAAGGTCACACAGCTAGTTTTTGTGTTAAGTGTCTGAGGCCAGATTTGAACCCAGGTCCTTCTGACTCCAGGGCCGACCCTCTATTCACTGCACCACCTAGCCACCCCAACTGATGTATTTTTAAAGTAGAATTAAAGAATGTTATCCCACTTAAAGTGATCAAAAAATAAGAGTGATTGTAGATATAAGAAAGAAAAAGACCACTATGGGTATGTCTTCCTGAAAGGTGAAACTGTGTCATCTACAGACCATCTCCAGCTTGTTAACATATCCAGTCAAATGATTCACAGCTGTCTTTATGCTCTTCCCCTCCCTCCCTAATCTTTTTGCTGAGCTACAGCCATGCATCTCTAGCTGCCTCTTGGATATGTGAAACTGCACGTCCAGTAGACTTCTCAAACTCAACATGTCCCAAAGAGCAATCATTATTTTCCCTGCTAACCCTCCCCTCTTTTTTTACTCTTCTATTACTCCCAATGGAACCACCATCCTTCCTTTCAATCAGGCTTGCAGCCTTGATGCTAGCCCCAACTCACCCCAATGTGCAGTCCGTTGCAAAATCTTTTTTTTTTCCTACCTTCATAGTATCTTTTATTCTTCCTACTCAGACAGCCATGACCCTATTAGTCAAGGCTTTTTCTCACCTGTCACCTGCTCTACTGCAATAGTGTTCTGCTTTCCCTCCCTCAAGTCTCTCCTACTTCAATCCACTTTTTATTCAGCTACCAAGGTGATGATTTTTCTAAGATGTTGGTCTGGCTATCTCACCTCCCTCATCAAAGTACCCTAGTGGTTCCCTGTCACCTCCAGAATCAAATATAAAGTCTTCTTTTGAGCACTAAAAGCTCTAAACAACCTAATCCCTTCCAACATTAATAGCTTCCTTATATATTACTCCCTTCCATACATTCAAAGATCAAGCTGCTTTAACTTACTGTTCCTTGAACATGACACCCCGTCTCCCATGTTCATGCTTTTGCACTGGCTAGCTTTTATGCCTGGAGTGCTGTATAGGGCTAGTTGTATAGGTCCAGACTCTTTTATGTAGGTCAGGGAGCAACAAAAGTTTAGGGTTAGGGTGCTCTGATCATGGGACCATTTTTAGACATTTGTAACTCCAGTAGTAAACCTAAAATACACACACGTACTTCCCTGGGGTACTTCCCTGCTCTTTTGGTATTTATTAAATATTTGTCTATTAAATGTTTGCTTTTTGAATGAACAGCAGACTGCAGTATATGTCAAACCATTGAATGAATCTCTGTTTCTCTAAAAATAGAGATTTTTATCTATTTCTCTGATATTTGTCTACTTTTAAAATGTCCTGCATTTGGTATATTTAATTCTCATTTACTCTTTGGTGGTTCTCAAATATCTAGTCGTGCAAGTTGGAATGACTATATTGAGTCATATTCTCACACTGTCAGCCAGAAAGATGGAACGTTTATATCCCTCTTGTGTGGGGTGAATTTCATTTATCAAGAGCAAGTCCAGACAATATATATTTTTGCCACCATATGATGCTGATACTGTAAACAACCACAGTCTGAAATCCCTCTTAAAATAGGCAGAGTACAGAAAAAGCTTGAGAGGGTTTGCTGTGTGTGTGACCTGCTGCAGCTCATTGAAAGTTTCCATACTAGTGAGGTCATAATTTGTCAATGCAGACAGACAACAATGTGGTTCCCTGTGGCCACTGGAAAGAAACAAGGCCACAGCCTCTCTCTCAGCTGATGATATTTAGCTAGCTAAATTCAGGGGAAAAAATGAAGCCGATAGCATTATTTGGGTTAGAGGACCTGTCTACTGCATGTAAAATTTCACCACTGAACAGTTGGGTAGGGGGAAATGTCATAGACCAAAAAATTCATCCGTTAGACCAAAACAAACATTCCAGAATACCGAGTGTGTATAGTGGAGCCCTGAGCTTGAGTGGTTCATATATATCTTCAAAGCAATAGGAGCTCCCATTTTTACAGAACAGGAAATTGAGACTCAGAAGGGTTAAAGGGCTTGCCTAGAGAGGGAAGGATTAGCACATGGTGGGGTTAGTGGCAGTTCTTCAAAACTGTCTTCTGGCTCCTACTCTTCTGTCCTCTCCATTACGTAGCACGTGATAGACTTTTATATTCATTGTCAAGATCAAATAGAGTTTTTAGTGCTAACTAATGGAAAATGAGAACTTGGTAGTCACTAGAATATGCAGTAAAAAGAAAAAAAAATGACTTTAAAGGCCAATGATTGTGGAAAATATTGGGTGGTGGTTGGATATGCTTTTCTCTTAAGAAATAATTAGAGCAATCACCTACCAGAGTTTAGCTGTAGGGTGGAAAACTAATGACCATATTTGAGGTGTAGTTACCAAATGCTCCTACAACCACCATGCTCCCTTCATCAGCTAGCTGTTAAAGAGAAAGTAAAGGTAAGAGGTAAGGCTGCCCGGGAATATCATAAAAAGTTGTAGCAAAGATGGAAGAGCATGGGAAAGGGACAGTGGAGAAGTTTGTTTTCTCCCTTTGCTTCAACACCTTTGGGATGAGGCTCTTGTACAGACAATATATTTAACTTTATAAAGATTTTCTTTTTATAAGGGAAATGCTCTTTTCGCTGTTATTTTTTTTAATCCAAAAGAAAGTTCTAAGAATATAGTTTTGTGATCCAAGATGAAGAAGGAAGCAAGGGTCTTAATTTTCTATCTCTTTGGACTTTTAAAGCCATATTGAGGGTGTGGACTGCAACATTTGCTAGTGTTCTCTCCCAAACTTTTTATATTTATAAAACTGAAGGTTGATCTGTGGGAATAAGCTAAGTTCTTAAGCAAAACAAGTTGTTTGATCAAAGAGGTGTGGGCACATTTCTCTACTCCCAGGGTACCTCCCCAATTCCCAACACCCTTTTAGGAGAGATTTACATCTCTCTTAATTTTTAAAACCCTAAAGTTTAGGGTTGACTCTTCAGTTTTGTTTGTTTCTTTAGCGATGACTAATTGGTGCTAGTTCAGCGTTTACATCTTTAAGTTTTCTTTGTACAATTAGATATCTCGAGACCGAGCCTGGGGCTCGCACTCGCTAAGGGCAGCTTAGCATGTTTTCTTGCCATTGCTTTATTTGTCTTGGATTCTAATTCTGTTCCTATTTTCCTCCTATCTAAAGATTATTCCTCTTTTTTTTGAGGAAAGAAAACGATATCAAGATCTTGGTAGATTTTTTTCCACTACTTTATTCTCTGCAACAGACAGATGTTGGCACTTCAGCTCCAGTAATCTCAATGATGTTTCTCAGCAGCCAGCCCATGTAGTAGAGGGAGCACTGTGCTTGTTTACAGGATGACCTGAATTCAAATCCTGCCTCAGGCATTTATGAGCTCTATGACCCTGAGCAAGTCATTCTACTGTTCTCAGCCTCATTTTCCATATCTATAAAATGGTGGTGATATTATCTACTTTACCAGTTTGTTGTAAAGGTCAAGCAAATGCACTGTGCAAGCCTTATAAATACAAACTAGCTAGCAGAATACATGGTTATCATTAATACCATAATGTGAAATCATGAAAGTAACAACCATACTTACCAGTGTCCTAGGACCTGATCCTGGGAGATTTCACTTAACTCTGTGAAGAACTCACTTTTCCTTTTAGCCTTTCATTTTTATTCAAGTATGTTGCCACCAAATCTCAGGGACGCTGTGGAAGTCAAACTGATTTCATTGCATTGAGATATTGAGTTCATTCCGTTGATGATGATGATGATGATGATGATGGTGATGATGATAACTAGCATTTAGTTAGCTCTTTAAGTTTACAGGGGTTTTCTGATTCAGTTTTCACCACAGCACTGTGAGGCAGGTGCTAACATTTCCCACATTTTATAGAACAGAAAGCAGCCTGAAAGGGCTTAAGTAATTGTGTCAATTCACTCAGCTAAAGTCTGAGGCTGGATTTGAACTTGGGTCTTCCTGAATCAGGGTCTGACATACTTACCTCCTGCGTCCCCTAGCTATTAATTACACTTACCCTGCATATCATGTGTAGATCTCCAAAGCCTTGAGTAACCTTGCTGCTCTGCCGTCTCTCTGCATTTTGTCTCCTGGGAATGGCTGGGAACTCTTCTCTTGCTGTTCTTCCCTCTCTATAATACCTGCTCGTCTCTCTGGTAACGGTGAATGTTTTGGAGCAGTTTCTTCTGCCCGCCCTTTTAAGTTTAATGCCTTCTTTGCCACATCAGTTAAGTCACCAAGCAAATAGATTCCTCCTAGCTCTCGCTAGAGCCTCTCCACTCCTGACTAAGAGCCCCTCATGCTTGTATTTTAATCATGTGTCGCTGCCTTCGAAAGGGGGTGTGCGGGGAGGGAATGCTATAGCAGCTCCTGGCTACCCGTGAGACATTGTTAGAGGCTCTCCTTCCCTCCGCACCTCCAGGAAGTGTCCTGTTGAAGTGGTGTTCCTTAAAAACTCCAAGTCTCACAAAGCGTCATATTATATGGAAATATCCATTTGGGAAACATGTGCTTATGATCAGGAAAAAATTGATGATTTTATATTTTTGCCTCCAGAAGTTGTTATATTACTTGATTATTTAGCTTTGCAAAATTCGAAGTATTTAAAACACTTGCACTTCTCTTATCCCCTGTTAATAATGAGCTAATTTTACGGTACAAGACAGGGCATCAACATGTGTTATAAAGTACATTTTGTGTAAAAATTTAGCCTAAAATGGTATAGAACAACTGAGAAGGGGAAATAATGCATTTGTGCTTTGCTCCCCTCCTTCTTTAAGGAAGGAAAGGAGGGAGATGCTTTATAAAATGACACCAGATTGAACAATCGAGTGACTTGCCATGCTTTGGAAAGTACTCCACCCACCTTGGCAAACATCAAGCACAAGCAGGCAAATCGCGTGTCAGTATCAACATATCTCCTGCCTTCAAATTCAAGTATATGCTCCAGCGTGTCAATAAAAAGTTAGTAGAGCTCTGGAGAAAAGCTTGTATTTTTCACCTCGATGCTTGTACTGCATTGTCTTAGAGTCTGAAAGTGCTTTTCCCCACACTCTTTTCCCATGTTTTACACTTGGAGAGAAGAACAATGCTGATGGTCGTCCCTAACATCTGCCTGAGCTCTTCAGCCGGCTGGGAATGCAGCTCCTGTTCTCAGATACCCAGGAAAGCCTTGCCAGCCATTACTTAGCCTGATGCCCAACGTTTATTGATAGAAGCTCTGATCATTAAGGGACAATAAAGCTAGTGCTTCTAACCTTGAACTCTCAGGATTCATTTCCACAGCTGTCATTTTAACAATATTGTTAGAGATTTTCAAATGCAAATGACAGTAACAGGTAACTAAGCTTAAGGGCTCCAATCCAGAAAGTGATCCGTGCTGTTCTTTGAATTAGAGCCGGCTCTGGGGACCCAGGAACTATTTCCTGGCAACAAAATAACATGCAATTGCTAGAAAACCGAAAGTGGCAACGGCCAGCTACTGGCCTTCGTGTGACATTCTGGCTGTTTTCCTCGTTCAGTTAGTGCCACATAGACACACATGCATGTACATGTATACGTAAGCACCTTTCTGGGATGCAGATTGTAACCCAGGCAGAAATGCGGAGGGGGTCTTTTACTCCAGATGTCTGCATAGGTGACTTCTTACCCAGTAGAATGATTGGCGGTGTCAGCAGTGAGCGCTAATCCAGGGGCAGGACATCATTGGATTTCTGTTGTTGTCATTTAACATATAGATAGGAATTTAATACATGATATAATATGTGTGATATGGTTACAGAATACATTTGATGTTTGTTTTTTTTCCATAATGTGTGTCAGGATACATAAAGCATTGAATCAAAGGAGGAAGACACAAATGTCCCTGCAGTAGATGGTAATTGGATAAATGTCAGGTCATAAGTTCCCAAGCCCTTTCCCAATATTTGGGTCGTATGAACTAAAAGCAAAGTGAAATTGAGGGCTGAGGTAACTAGCAAATTAGGGCTACCCCTCCCCCTAAGTCCTGCTTTTGAGGAGGGGAAAATGCCTGTAGGACATCATTTGTACAGAACATGGGTCTGAGGATGGCGATCCTTGAAATTGAATGACAAAGGGTCACCTGTGTTGCCACTCTTTAGGCCATGCCCATGGAAAGAAATTGACTTCTTGATGATAAACACTTAAATAAAATATTTCATTGGCCAATGCACAGTCAGGTCTTATATATTTTTTTCTTTAAAAAATGTATTTATTTTTAGTTTTTATATTTTTTCTTATAAGTGAACCAATAAAAAGTATGCATGACATCACACATCTATACCCTCCCTTGTTGACTTTTTTCCCCATACGTTTGTCTGGAAAAGTCTTACTCCCCCTAGTAGCAGTTGCCCCTAGGGGTTCCAACACTCTTTTTCCCAACCTAAGACAGACTTTTCAAGCACCAAATCTGCCAGGCCTCATCTCTCCTTCTCATTCATTCCCCCATAGACTGTTTCTGAGATCCTGGAAGTCATCTTGTGTGTATATTTACAAAGAAGTCTCTTACTGGTCTCTCTGTTATTGCTTGCCTTTCCTGCTGCTGCATTTATTTACTTCTCTTGCATTTCTTGTATTTGTATGGGTTGTTTAAGAAGTCAATCACTTTGGTTCTGGCTTTCCTTCTAAAAATGTTTCAGAGTTTCTTCATTATTAGATGTCCATCTTTTATCCTATATGGTTAAGATTCGTAGGATAGGTCACCCTGTGCCGCACCCTGAGTTCTAGTGCTCTTTGGAGCACATTATTCCATTCCATCCTTTTTTTCTTAATTAGGGAATAGTCTGGCATTATTTGAATATTCTTTCCTCTGTATTTGAAAATCTTTCTCCCCATGGCTTACAGAACTTGTTTCAAAATTGAATTGTTAAATGTAACCACTGTATCTTTTGGAGTTTGCAGCCTAGAGTTTTCTCATTTGTTCTCCCCCCACACCTACCCCCAAGCAATCTGTAAAATCTTTCAATTGGCATTTCCTTCTCTGTGTTCAGAAGTTCTGGGCAGGCAGGTCTCTTCTATTATTTTCTTCATTAAAGTTTTTTGGGTTTTTTTTGTCCCATCATGTTCTTTTTTGGGGAAGATGAACCTTAGGTTGTCTACACAGCCTGTCTTCTAGATCAATATCTTTTGCTTGCATAGTGAGAATATTTTCTTTTAATGTTCTTGCGGTTTTGCTTCTGGTCTTCCAGGTTGTCTTTTACTTTGGAGTGTTTGCATTCCCAATCTGTTGTTCTCTCTTTTGTTTCTTTGGAGAGACTTGCTCTTGCAGATTCCGCTTTTTCTTTTCTGTACATAATTTTTGAAGGGTAGGACATAAAATTCTGTTCTCAACACTCTGGGATAACATTGTTGTGGTTCTATGTTCTCACAATCCACAGGATCCTTGGTCTCATCAAGTGTTGGATCATATTTTCCTTTATATTGCAGTATTTATTCTAAATACCTGGACTTCTTTACTAGATCTGGAGGCTATGTTGCCTTCTGTTTTTCCTCTTGATTTATCTGTTTATGTTCAAGGCCTTTGCATTTTCTTCTTTAAATCTTTGGTAATTTCACTATTTCTTCTTCTCCCCTTATTTTTGCAGCCTGGAGCCAAGGGGGTTTCATGACACGGGTAAGAGGGAGGGGGCATCTGGTGATAGGGGTGCATTTTATTGCAAACCTCTGTCAGGTACTTGGTTCTGCTAGGGCAACCTCATTCCTGGTGTAGCATAGGAGGTATGATGAGTGAGCTTAGGACAATGATGTCAATGCCTAAGGTTGGTTGGTTGGTTGGTTTGTTTTTAATCTTCTTTTTGGATTCTAGGTTTCCTAGATCATGGACACAACCTTTTCTTGGGTGCATAATTTCTATTTTGGAGAGTTTTGGTAGATCATAAGGAATAGAGAAAATGTCTAGTCCACTATCTTGTTGCTTACATGATTAGGATGTCTGTAATAGTTTATTTAAGGAATCTTTACATTTGTTTTGTAGTAGAAAAGTAAAAATAGGGTTTTTTGGTTATTTTTTTAAAAAATTTTTTAAAAAGAAAGATAAGAAAGGGAAGGGAAAAGAGAAGAGACCTTGTCCTGTCTAGAGTGTTAACTTGGAGTAAGAAAGAACTGGGTTTGAATGACTCCTCAGATCCAGCTCTTGTCATAGCATGGTGTGTAGACTGGGCACTTAATAAATGCTCATTTATTTGTTGAATGGAATCAAATGATATTCTGCTTGTAAAATGCTTTCTAAAAACTTAGGGCTCTACATGGTTAAAATGACTTATTTTTCAAAGAAAGAAAAGTTGTTGTGGTCCATGGGCTTTGTGGGTTTTGTGGGCTAACCTTCCAAGGTTGCTTCGCATTGCTTTGTGGTGGGACATCCAGGGGGTTGGGAGTTAAGTATCAGAAATCATTTATTGTTTGTGAGATTGTGGTATTGATCACAAATTTGTTTGAAGTAATGATTATATAGATTAGAAATCACTTCTGTTAAAGTCCTCCAGTCCCTTCCCCAGAGAGTGAGGGTATGGAGGTGCCTTTGTATGCTCAAAGACTGTGCAAACAAAATGTGGACCTGAGGTTGGACAGGCTGTTTACTAAGGCCCAGCCTAGTCAGGCTCAGACAGATCTTTCACCATCTTGTCAACAGGCTGACAGAAGATGATCTACTCAGTTGTAAATGGTCTGGGAGTCATATCAGTAGTGGAGAAAGTTTGGTCAAAGGTGGAGATATTTGTCATTAAAGTGGAGTCGTACCAATAGGGTTAACATTTGCAGCAGTAACAGTACCCCATAGAGAAAAATCAAAGTTGGGGGAGCTCTTTAGAATGGCTGAAGGAAGAACCAATCAATAGCATTTGTTAAGTGCCTTCTATGAACCAGGCATGGTGCCAAGCTCTGGGAATGCAGTGGCATAAATGAAATAGTTCTTGCCCTCAGAGGGCTTACATTCCAATAGAAGAGACACCATATATGTGTATAATAATACACACAATATGCATATATGTATACAAAACATTAGTTAAAGGATGGTGGTGGTTGGGGTAAGAAAAATTTGCTTATGGCTTCCTGAGTTCTTATTCTGAAAAGTCGAGCGGTTGGTATCATCTGGCTGGTTTTCACTTAAAAGTCCCTTTCTTTGTTGGGGAGATTTTGAATGGAAACATTTATACTTTTTTCTTTTATGTTCTTGTTGCTCTGTTTCCCCAGTCACTAGAATGCCAGTATGGTTTCCTTTAACCATACCCCATCAGCATTTTTGGTAAAGCCCAGCCTCAGCAGGAAATGCAATCTGCCACCAAAGCAATTCCTAAAGAGTCTTTCTTTGGTGCTAACAGGGTTTTCCCAAGCCAGCTTTCTTGCTCTATATGCCAGTGGACAATGCTCACCATTGTAAGCCTGGCAGGATCTGGAGGCAGCCCGCAAGCATCATTCTACCTTATCTACTCTTTGGAAATGAGCCTTATTGGCTGCTGGATACCTAGAGGAGAAGGATGTAGCAAAAGTGCTCTTTTAGGAGTTGGTTCTTTTTTATTTAACCTATACATAACATTTATTAAGAGTATAAACTATCTACTTTTAATTTATTTTTGAGGAAAACCAGAGGAGTTTGACAGGATTTTAGCTTTGTCTTCATGTTATTTCCAGCCTAAGTGAGTAGATTCATAACCTGTGATTGGTAATGTCTTTATAAAAAAAGAAAAAAAATTGATAACTGTCTTTCTATATAATGAATTCCCTTTATAGTCCTGTTTTTTTTCTTCGCTTTTATGCATATAAAATGCGGAGTCTATGGGCTTCACTGGACACCAAAGGGATCCCTGACATTAAAAAGCTGAAAAGTTCCTGAATTAGCTCATTACTAATTTGTCACATGGGGAGAGCAAAATCCTGTTAAAATCCTGTGTCTTGTACTTAGTAGCTTTGTGATCCTGAACAGCTCATTCAAACGGATTGTGCTTTAGTTTCCTCTTCTCTACTCACGGTACCTCCCTATTCCATGGTTGCTGTGAGCCTCCAATAAGCTGGATGGGGAGAGTGCTTTGTAAACTGGAAATGCTGCATTGATGTCAATCCAAACCATCACACTGTGAGCATCTACCTTGGGGGCAACGCCTGGTTTCCAGCTCTTCCTTAATTTTCAATTGTAGTTTGGGGGACTGTGGGGATGTCTTCACCTCTCTTTCCATCCCATGCCAAGAAACCCTGATTTATTGGGTTTGGGTATTGTATATCTGCAGTTTTCTTCTCATGCCTTGGCACATGTAAACAATGCCTGCTTTAGATGGATCATTAATTTGGGAAAGTTTTCATTATTTTATACTTAAAGAGCAGAAGGGGAAAATCAATTAAAGATTATGTAGCAAATGTCTATAAAAGAAATGCTTTTAAAACATCATTTTATATCCTTATTAAATATCCTGATCAACCTGAGAATGAATGTTTCAAAATGTTCTGATTTTCTCTGTCCGCTGTATTCTAAATTCACTGCATAACAGATTGATGCCTCTTCATTGCTATTCGTGTCAATTCATTGTTCCCCTGGGTGGTTTCTCTTGTTCCTCTTACCTTCTAGGCTCAGTTTAGAGTTGAGACTCAGTGTGGGCTCACAAAGTGGCTCTCAGAGTGTGATACGGTGATCTGTCTCTGACCAGGAATCCTCCAGTCCCTGTCTGAAACCCTCCAGTGAGTGGGAGGTCATTCACTGCCCTGAGAACTGCTCCTCTTTCTCATGATGAGCTTGTGATCAGCTTTAATGGTAGCTAGATGCAGACTTACAATCTCATTGGTAGAGAGAACTCCCAGGGGAAAAAATTCCCTTTCCTGAAGTAGATCAGCATTGTCCCTAGCAAGTTTTTGGCGGCCCGCAAGAGGTGACATGATTTACCCCATATCACACAGTCAGGACTTGAAGCCAACTTTTCTTCATTCTGGGACAGCTCTCTCTCAATTATATTCCAGTTAGATACTACATAAGTCAAATCAAATTAAATTCAACTCATAGAATTTTGATGTTTGTTTGGAGATCAGGAAAAAGTGATTTGTTGTTAATGATGTTTAATCTACTGGCTAAAAATTTTTTTTTACTCCCATCCTTAATCTTGTTGGGTTTTTTGTTTGTTTGTTTGGTTTTGTTGTTGTTTTTTAACAGTATGGATAACATCAGAAATAACTAACTGGTGTTGGCTGCATCACAATTGAAATGATGCCAAAGTTCTTGAATCATTAAGACTACAATGATTAGGGATAATGAATTCAATTATACTGTCATTTGAATGGACGCAGATTGACTGAATTGTGTGTTTGTGTGTGTGTGTGTGTGTGTGTGAGTGAGTGAGAAAGACAGACAGACAGACATTGAACACATTTTTCCTCAGCTTAAGAGGGTGTTCACCTAACAATGACCCCCCTGGTCCTATGGAGCATGGGAAGACATTTAACTGTCAATGGGGTCTCTACTGGTGGGAGCTCTTGTGTCTGACAGATGACCTGACCTTGATTTTTTTTTTCCTATTTTTTTTTTTTTTTTGCTTTTTGGAGGGCAGTTGGGGTTAAGTGACTTGCCCAAGGTCACACAGCTAGTTTTTTGTGTTAAGTGTCTGAGGCCAGATTTGAACTCAGGTACTCCTGACTCCAGGGCCGGTGCTCTATTCACTGTGCCACCTAGCCACCCCACCTGACCTTGATTTGAGGGGTTCTTTTGAACATTAATTTAGAGAGGCAGGGTGCTGAAGTAGACAGAGTACTGGACCTGGAGTCAGGAAGACTGGAGGTCAGATGCTCCCCTCAGGTAATTATTAGTTATGTGATGACAGACAAATCATTTAACTTTTGAGGATCTCATTTTTCCCAATTTGTAAACTGAAGTTTTGGACTTTTGGTCTCTAAAGCCCCCTTCTAGCTTTTAATCCACTATCCTGTCATCTTTCATTGGATAATTGAATTCAGTAGATTTACTGTAATTGGGGATTCCCACAGGGGTCACAGTTTCTTTATATAAGTTTGCAAACCTCCCAGACGAGTCACTTCCGTAAAGACCATTGTTCTGTATGTACATGTAATGTCTTCATCATGGTTTCTATACAGAGACATTTAGCACAAAAGCAGTTGTACCCTGTTCTTTTGTAGTGGAGGGGCAGTGCTAGTTTTGTGAAAAAGAAAACAGAGAAAGAACAGTAGACGTGGAGCCTGTCTGAGACCTTTGCTAGCTGCATGGTCATAGACAAATCCCTTAACCTCTCTGAGCTTCAGTTTGCTTAGCTATAAAATGGGGCAAATCATGCTTATATTGCCTCCCAGGGTTATTGTGCTATCAAATATAAAAAACGTAAAGCACTTTGTAGACCTTGCAAGGCCTGTATAAATGTCAACTCTTATCAGGTGAGCCATGAATGCAAGTCATGAACTTCCTTTTGACCATATGCCCCCGATCAAGGTACCCCTGCTACTACTTGGTGACATCTGAAAGTTATTGCAGGCAAATTACCCAGATGGAAATAAGTGGACTCTACCTGAATGGTGATGTCTTTGAAACCATTGTGTGACATTATGAAATAAATCACCATTGTCTGATACGTTCGATTCATAAAGAGAGAGGAGAAATGTACCCATACTATTTCATAGATGTTCCCATCTCTTCCTCCCTTGTGGCAGCATAATTTCTATGGAAACTAAAGAGGCAGAAGACAGGTATGACTGACTCTCCAGGGAATCAGCAGAATTCTAGGAATGATGCACTACATGAATTCAAAATCATAGAATTGTTTCATTTGTAATGAAAATTGTTTTCTACAAATGGGTTGTAGACATATTTTAGGGCTAGATTTCACATGTGCCCTAAGTACTTGTGATACATGAAAAGGCATTTGTGCCGACAGCCCCATCCCTGAAGATGGTTATTGTTTTATTTACAATGGGATCTTCTGCAGGCAGCATTTTCAGACATCTAGTGTATCATGAGAAATTGAAAAGTAGCTTAATCAAAGTGGCCTCCGTACTAAAATAAAAAGATTAGGAATCTGAGTGTCAATTATCCATGAGGCTAGAATCTTATGTGTGTGTTCTTGGAGCATAACAGAATATTATACTGTGGATTGAAATTGGCTTAGCTTCTGAATAATACCATTTTAATCTTTTATGTTCATACATAGTGTATTTGCTTTGGAGCAGGACTGAATCTGCCTAGTAATTGATGCCACAGTGCCAATGTCTTCAGCCTTGGTCTGAGGGCAGCCTCCCCCCCCCGAAACTTTGGTATCACTGGGGCAAAGAAATGTCCCCCTGAAGCCAACAGGCCCAGAATCGGGGGGGTAAGGTAGGTGAAGAAGGATGCCTGTTGTTTCTTATCACATTCTCCAACCTGATGAGATTTGGGGGGACCACTTACTTCAGAGATTGCAAGATGATAGCAAGAACCCCTTTGTTAATTCAAGCACTGAGACTTTAAGATCTTTTGGAGGCTTCACATCTGTTGATGGGGGAACCTTTCCATGAAGAATAGTATCCATTTCTTTTTTCTTGGAACCATAGAAGCACAGATTTTTAGAGCTAGAAGGGATAAATAATAGAGCTAGTATTTATCTACTTCAGGCCCCTCACTTTAGAGATGAGGAAACTGGAACACAAAGAGATGAAAGGTCTCGATAAAGATCATGAAAATAGTGGCAAAAGCTGGGTTCTAACCTAGGTCCTCTAACAATCAATCCAGCCCTGATTCAGTAGACCTGGATCCAGTTTTGACTTTATTCCTTTTGCTATCTTTGGGATCACGGACAAATGACTCTGATCAAGGCTTTATGAGTGTGAGCTTTCTCAGTCACCTTGAAGAGGGACAGATGGACTAGACGGTGGTCTTCAGACACTTGTAATCCCATATCCCATGGGCAAACCAAAATTGGGCACAGCACCTTCAATATTTGAGTATTTTCTTTTTTTCTTTTTTTATTATTTTTAAATTTTATTTATTAACTTTATTTACTTTTAGTTTACAAGATTTAGTTACAGAATCACTTGAGTTTCAGATTTTCTTCCCTCCCTCCCCCCCCTCCCCGCACCCATGGTGGCGTACAATCATGTATGGGATCTGCAAACACTTTCACATTGTACAATAGTCTGGTTGTATAGAAGTGTTGTGACCAATGGAGCGAATAATGGGAAAAAAAAAAGAAAAGAAATGAAACCAAACACGGAAAAAAAACCAATAGCGTGTGTTGCTTCAGTTTCCATTTAAACTTTGGTCTTTCTAGATCTTTGTCTGAGTGTAGATATCTCCTTCCATTCTGAGACTTGTAGAGCTGTCTTTTAACTGTGCGTTGCTGAGAAGAGTCCAGTTTATCAAGGTTGGTCATCACACATATGATGTATCTGTGACTGTGTACAAATTTTTCCTGGTTCTGCTCTTCCCATTTAGCATCAATT
>CM053597.1:24163606-24180987 GCA_028646575.1 Pseudocheirus occidentalis | reverse complement strand
ATCACACATATGATGTATCTGTGACTGTGTACAAATTTTTCCTGGTTCTGCTCTTCCCATTTAGCATCAATTCATATAAGCCTCTCCAGGTAAATATGAAGTCCATCTCCTTCTCATTTCTTATAACACAATAGTATTCCATTACATTCATATACCATAACTTGTTCAGCCATTCCCCAATTGATGAGCATCCTCTAAGTTTCCAGTTTTGTGCCACCACAAAGAGAGCTGAAATAAATATTTTTGTATCTGTGGGTCCTTTTCCCACTTCTATGATCTCTTTGGGATACCACCCCAAAAGTGGTATTACTGGGTCAAAGGGTATGCAATTATTTATAGCCCTTAGGTCATAGTTCCAGATTGCCCTCCAGAATGGTTGTATCAGTTCCCACTTCCACCAACAATGCATTAGAGTGGGAAAAATTGGCATCCAATTTTTCCACATCCTCTCCAGCACTTGTCATTTTCCTGTTTTGTCATCTTAGCCAATCTGACTGGTAAGATGTGGTACTTCAAAGTTGTTTTGATTTGCATGTCTAGAATCAGTAGTGATTTAGAGCATTTTTCCATATGCTTAAAGATATCTTTAATTTCTATCTCTGAAAATTGGAGTATTTTCCTATTTATGAATTATAGACATGTACTCCTCTACTAATAATTGTGTACATTCTAAAACACAAAAATAGAAATTGAAAGAGGATAATATAAAGACCCAATAGTAATTGATCCTAGAGTCAATAGTGAGGTTTGAGTTTTATTGGGTTGAGAGGTGACATGGTTTAGACATGTGCTTTAGGAAAATTACTCTGGCAGCCGTGTGGAAGGTGGGTTGGAGTGAGGCTACCGCTAGAGTAGTCTGTGCAGGAGATGAAATGAGATTCTGAATCAGGGTGAGGGCTGCATGAATGGAGAAAGTGACTGGTGTGAGGGATGCCGTCAAGGTTGAAATGTCAGTTTTTGGCATCTTATCGAATATGTGAAGAGAAGGGGGAAGGAAGGAGTTAAGGATGATCCTGGGTGTAAGAATGTAAGCATTGTCAAGTGTTCTTGACAATAATGGGGAAGGAAGTTCAGAAAAGAGGCAAAGTTGGTGGTGGTGGGGGGAATAATTCAAAGGGTGCAGATTCCAACCCATCCACACCTGCTCTTTCTTCATCTGGTGCAGCAGAAACAACAAACAAAAGGGGTGGTGGCATCTCCTCAGCAATGCTACAACAGCCCTGAGGGGTTGTCCTGACATTGGTACGGCCACGGGAGGCCAATGGGGGGGCGGGAAGGGAAAAAGTGGGAAGGATCACAATGATGGGAGAAGGCAGTGGTGCCTTGGAATGGTGTTCACCCTTGGAATGGGTGAATTCCCAATGGTGGAATGGGCTCTAAATGGCCCACAGCTTTTCTCTTCTCGGTTCACCATGTACGATTTTGGGGTGATTTCATGGCCCCCACTTGGACATTGCTGAAGGAGAGGACCTCTCATGTCTCTTCCAACTGTCTGTGATTCTGTGATTCACTTCATGAACAACAGGGTAAAATATAACCTTTGTAACTCTCTAAGGGAAAGCTTCATGGGGCTCCTATTTCACAATGAATTCCTCTTCCTGCTGCTCCAGGCTGACATTTATATAACGCTTTACAGTCTCCAGAGCACTTTCCATACATCATCTCATTGGATGCCCACAATTGCTCTGAGGTAGGTAGTGTAAGGATGGTGTCTTTTTAGTCCACAGGAAGAAACTGGGCTTCTTTGAGCTCCAGAGCTTTTTCTGATCTCCTGCATAATAGTGTTTCCATGATTAGTTTTCATGTCTAGGACAGATGGAAACTTCTTAGTGCATCTTCATTTGCAGGTGTGATGCTCTGCCAAATTCTCCATGTTAAACTCTTTTCATACAAATTAAGTGGTCCTTGCAAATGAATGTGTCTTTAAAATTAGTTTTCTTTCTGTTTTTCTAAGATGAGATTCTTTTTACCCCTCTTCATTTCATTTAAGCAGTTGTTCAAATTAAATTGTCATATTTATTTTAGATTTTTTGAGGGTGTTTTAAGGCATGTCCCAGCTTTAGCTAATAACCACAGTTTTGTTTTCCAAAATAGGAACTTGGTCACTAAGTATAGAATGTTACCTTCTGATCCTGCCAATTTGCCCATTCCCATGATCCATAACATCTTTTCTATCCAGTTTCGGAGATGTGTTTGGAAAATAGACAGTGGTATGATCAGTTATATTCAAATGGGAATCAAGATTGTACCTTCATATATGCTTCCATGTTTTCCAAAGATATTTTTATATAATGGAATATAAGATCTTTCTTGCTCATTATGTGTTCCCTTTTCCCCTTGGAACAGGGGTCGTGTTCCCAGGTCTAAAGGTACACAGGTATTTCCTTCAGGGATGTCTTGCTGCTTTCACAGATGTGACACATCCTGAGCCCATGGAGGGGGAGGAACTTGCTTAAAGGGAAGCTTGTTTAGGGGGAAGCTTGCTTGCAGGAAGGCTTTCACACCTTTTGGTACTGAGCCAGTTAGGCACTGAGTCATGTGGGCTGTGATTCTATTACTCAAATATATACTCAATGTCTTCTGGCTCTGATTCTGTTACTCAAAACTATATATATTCTAGGAGATTCGTATTTTGCTTTGGGGCTCACTCATGGGAAAAACATTTTCCTGAGGTCTTTGTGATTTGACCAAATGAGACTCTGGGTAGCCATTGTTAAGGTGTGCCCCCCAACCCCTACCCCTTTGTAATTAGACAGTTGGAGTGCTGTCTGTTAAATTTTTCTTGGATATTCACTTCTTTCTACTGATCTTTCTGCATTGTTTAATTAAAGTAATATTGTTAACCCCTTTGAAGCTGGCTTTCCTTTAGAAAAGCAGATCAAAGAACCTGTGCTAGCAGCCATCCTGTGTGCTGGTGTTATTGGTCTTACCCCTCCACAGCAGCTGCAAGTCGCATTAACCTACAATAATGACCTGCATAACTCCTCTTATCCTGGAGGAGGGAGGTGGGGGATTAAATACCATATTCTTTTATGCTTCACAGTCCAAAGCTTCCTCGAGAGTCCTAAGTCCAGAACTAAGGACATTGTAGTTTCACTTGACTCTGTCTAGGTTAGATCCCATCTGGAGTATAGTGTTCAATTTCAGGTTCATGTTTTAGGAATTTAGAAAGGACATTGCTGTGCTGATGAGGGGATAGAGAAGAGGAAAAATGAGAAGTAGTGACATTGAAGTTTACTTATTAATCACATTTTCACCAAGTTAAGAAGCATGTGCTTTTGTACGAATGTGTGATAGGTTGGAGGGCAGGGCTGAAAGAATAGAGAGAGAGAGAGAGAGGTGGAAGGCTAGTGGGACTCAATAAGGAAAAGCTTTTAGTGTGGCACATGGGAGAAGGCACATTGTCAGGAAAGATGAGAAAATCAAAGGAATTGGTCTGGTCTAGCATGATGTCTAGTCACTGCATAGAGTTGTAAAATGCTTCCTCCCCTAGAGTAGTCCTATTAAAATGCCTTCTTCTTGTTTCTAAGGCACTAGGAATTGACACCATTATATAATATCTAACAGAGATGAGAGGGAGGTCTTGTGATTTCTCTGGTATGGGAGACTTTCTCTGCCAGTGCCAAGCTATGCCTGCTTTGAAATTTTTGTCTTAGATGCTTGTCTGAGGGCACAGAGTATGTGACTTACCTGGAAGGTTTGGGTGTGTCTTCCACATGAAAGCCCATGTTCTCTTCCATAACTCTAGTTTTGTTTTCAGTTCCAAGGGTAAAATGGCCCATGAGGGTGCCCAACAATGACTGTCCACTAAGAGGGTTGGCTAAAAATGCAGAGACAATGACAAGCAAGGCAATGACTCTTCTCATATTTCTTAGGGCTCCCACTGGTGCAAGGTACCACTTCTATAGCAGACGTGGCCCATGGCCCTGCAGAACTGCCACAGTTTGGGCCACATTAGTGTAAGCCCAGTACTCTTCCTCTGTCCAAGTCAGTACCCAGAGCCACGGGATCTATTGCCTCAGTCCCTAGAAAATAAAGAGCATCCCCTTTTCAGAGTTGGTCCAGAAGACCAAGTTTGCTTTCCAAGTAGAAATTCCACTTCCTTTACTTCCCTTACCCCGCCCCCCCCAAGATGAGACAGGTCCATATCCAGTTAACAGTTGGTTGACAGGCAGAGTAGTTCAGTAGATAGCCAGTCTCAAACCCAGGAAAACCTGGGTTCATGTCCCACCTACAACACACATAATACAGAGTAACTAGTG
This sequence comes from Pseudocheirus occidentalis, assembly GCA_028646575.1. NCBI lineage: Eukaryota > Metazoa > Chordata > Mammalia > Diprotodontia > Pseudocheiridae > Pseudocheirus > Pseudocheirus occidentalis. The sequence goes on along the minus strand of CM053597.1, from coordinate 24,176,725 downwards.
CCTTCCCTCTGTTAATTCTTTCCTGTTTATCCTGTATATGACCCACTTTGTATGTATTTGCATATTGTCTCCCCCATTAGCTTGTAAGCTCCTCTGTGTCCCCTATGCTCAGCACAGTGCCTGGCACATAAGTGCTTAATAAATAATTTCTTAAAATCTGATTTGATTTGGATTCTGAGCGAATCAGTCATCCTCTCATTGCTCTAGCTGGCAGTCCTCTAATATTCTAAGTTTCTGAGAAACTGTCTACATTGTTCCAGGGTTTTTCATCACTTGAGATAGCTCTAAACCAATGAAATCACTGGTCTAATCCCTAACTCTGTGCCTATCCCTATGCCAGTGTCAATGCTATTGTATTCAAAGTCTGTTAGTAACATTTATCTCTACCTGATTTCTCTATTCAAAGTCTATGGTAACTCAGCCCAGGAGGCTTACTGAGACTGAGGGCCAATAGAAGAGATTAGTGGTTCTGTGATAAGTTTATCCTCTCCCCATAATTATAATTTCAATCCATTTGGAATTTGCCTTGTGATTCCAGTGAGGGTCTGAGATAGTCCTATCTAGCTCATCAGCTATTGAATGTGATTGAATTACTAAGTTGTTTTTTTAATTAAATTTTACTTTTTCAATCAACAAAAATCCATCTTCTCTCCTCCTTTTCTCTCCCTCCCATCATGGAGAAAAAAAAAAAAACAAAACCCTGTTAGAAACATGTGTAGTTGCACAAAACAAATTCCTTCATTTGACTATATACCTCCCTTCCCCACCCCCCAAAAGTGTCTGCACTCTGAGTCTCATCACCTCTCTACCGGTAGACAGCACGTTTCAATCATAAGTCATCTGAAAACATAGTTCATCCTAGTGCCGATCTTTGCAAGTGTTTGTGAGTGATAAATTATTCTCCTGGTGTTGCTCACTTCAGTCTGTATCAGTTCATAATGGTTTTCTCAGATTTCTCCGAAACTGTCCCTTTCACCATTTCTTAAAAAACGTAGAGTTCCATCACTTTTATATGGCATTATTTGTTCAATCACTTCCTGTTTGATGAGTACCCCTTCACTTTGCATTTCTTTACTATTGCCAAAAAAAAAAATAAAGAGCCCCCATACCAGATGCTTTTCTTCTTTAGGAGTATAGACCAAGTAGTGGGATTGCTAGGTCAGGGGATAAACATAGTTCAGTACCTTTTGGGGCAGTTTCAAATCATTTTCCAGAATGGCCAGATCAACCCTAATAACAGTCCATTCATTCAGTAGTGCAATCAGGCTTCGGTGTATGCCCAGCTCCCTTAAAAGGGAGGGACACAAAAGCCAGAGATGACTTCTCTTCTGCAAGCGTCCCTTGCAGTGTCCTCTCTTATACAGGAAGTTCCTGGAATGGAGCATCCATCTGTGAGCATCAGTATGGTGGGATAGAAGATGAATGGATCAATGAACCTTCAGTTGTAAAACCTGAATTTAATTACTAGCTCTGCTACTTAACTCTCTTTGGATCCTTTGCCTCTCTGGGTCCTAATACCCTCATTTTGTCAAATGAAGGGATTGGACTAGACCAGAGGTATTCGCTGGTGCCAGCAACACTCTTTCTTGAGTGGGCCAAAACCAGATTGAGATATGAATTGGGAAACATTTAGCAATCGATGAAAGTGCAACAGAACATGAATGTTTCTGTTGAAGATTGATACCACTGACTTCGCTGACACGTCGGGTCCTGCTCAGCTCAAAAGCTCCCATTGTGTGATCCAACTTTTATCCTACAACAACTAGTTACAAAGCATTTATTATGATTGTTTTTACACATGTAAAGATACTGTGACAGTGAATATATTTTTTTAGAAAGTGAAAAACTAAAATGTGTGCTCCTATTAGCTAAAATAGAATTCATTTGTAATTTAGAAAACATCATTTCGTTGCCCTTGTCCTAAAATTCCCTTTTCATTTATTGACATTTTCTGGCCCTCTCACTTAACAGAAAGGAGAAAGTTGGTTTCAAACAAATTTGTGCTGCATTTTCCCCTTTAAAATTGATCCATAGTTTACACACTTATCTTCATTCATGCTTGTCTTTTACCCCCGTGGCCTGACTCACAAAATACGATGATTCACCTGCTGCCCTTTGATTCCAGGCTTCACATAACCTCCTTGCTTTTTCTTTGATTCCCTATCATTTATCTTCAATGTACCAAAGCCATAAGATACCACGTGAGGGCTAGAGTTGGGTCTTTGACACCTTACACCTTTTCTCCTACAACCCACTGTGAGGTCTACTTTGAGGTAGTGACTTCCACTTTAGACATCATGAGAGGTATAACTCCGGGCACCTCTGGGTCTCAGTTGCCATATGCCTGCAATGGAAAGATTTGACTCAGTGTTCTCCAAGGGACCTCAAAGTTCCAAATGGATGATTTTATGATCTTTTGATCACCTTAAAATCCAAGTTTGACTTGAAATTTTGTTTTCCAACAGACATCCTCACTTTATGGTAGAATTTTCATTTTTTTTGTACCCATGTCAGGGTTATGGTTTATAAGAACATATAGGGCATGAGAACAAAAATTGCCAGAAGTGAAAAGAAATGAATCTGCTAGAGTGATAATATTTTAACAGAGCATTAATAGCATATCTAGGGGAAGATGTACAGAGTTCACTTTTTTAGCTATTTTAAGCAGTTTCAGTGTTCTGAGAAAACAAAGGCTTTGGTGTCCATGCTCCTGATAATAGGCAGTGTGACCATATCATGTATGCTTCCTTAATAATGTCTGACATTATCAGATTGATTAACTCAGTATGAGGCCTTAATCAGATTTAACTGGGGTTGGCAGCTGCACACTGGTAGCCCAATAGAATAGTACGTCCGGGAACAGAATCAGATTTTTTACAAGCTATATTAAACACAAAGCCCCAAAATGTGCCATGAGAATGGTCGCCCTTTCACAATCAAATGTAAAACTGTTTTGATTGTTCTCAAGACATTTTCTCCAGTCTGCCCTCTCTCGCATTTTCAAAAGATTTGCCTTTGCCAACAGCTTCAAGTGCTGATCTTTAGATTTTCATCTGATAATTGATGGGGTGGATTTCAGGTAGTTAGGAATTCCTGCTGGCTTTGAACACCAACCTTTTTATGTGAATGCTGTGTTTACTGCGTCAGCTTTATAGCCTACGCAACTCATCAGAGAATAAGAGTGAAAGCTATTGGTTAATTAATTTCCTTTTTTAAGGATCATAATAAATATTTCTGGATTGAAAATTGACACGTAAGCAGTCACTTGGCCTGCTATTTAAGTATAATCATTTATAGTGAGTTTCATTATAGTGGAAACAACCCTAGTCTGGGAGGAGACTGACTGCCCCTAACCCAGTGGGAGCTTGGTCAGTGATGCCAATGATGATGGACATCATGGCAGTCATTTTTGTGACTCGATACATTTTGCAGAGCACTTTACATTTATCACTTCATTTAATACAGCAACCCTGTGAAGTAGGTGCTACCTCTTGTAGAGACAAGGTGACCGAGGCAGAAAAAGTTCAATGACTTGGCCAGGATCACGTAGCTAGTGGGAGTCAGGATTGACATCAAAGTCTTCCTGCCTCCATTCTGAGCTACCTGCCTCCTCCATCCTCTTCTCGTCACCATTTTTGTTATCCTTAACCACCAATATCTCTACACATTTTAAATTCACAAGTAGACTGTAGACTCCTGGAGGACAGGGGTTGCGTCCCTGCCACCCAGACTGTTCTTCGCAGCAAAAGAGATGCTTAATAAGTGCCTGTCAGACTGAATTCTCGAAATTTGCTTAATGTCAAGGTCCAGACATGGTACTGACGGTGCTGATGCGGGGAGTCACTGACTACAGACACGCATGTCAGCATGTGCACCTGCTTTGTCTGTGTGGCTCTACAACATTGGTGTTCTCCTGTACTTTCCCATCTTGTTTTATGAAGTAGCTAAGTTCTTGAATACACTAAAACTTACATAACAGTTTATTTGCCCACTGAAAAGATGTCCTCTGGGTTAAAGAGAAGAGACTAAGCTGACCAGACCATGGGAAAGGCGGGGGAGGGTGCTGCCACTGCTGGCTGGTGGCAGCGGCACTGGTGATGATGGTAAGCACCGGCAGCTACCATTTATGTAGCACTTTAAGGTCTGCTAAGTGCTTGACAAATATGACCTTCTAACAATGCTTGGAGGGAGGTTGGCTCTGTCATTATCCATCTCTTATAGATAAAGGAACTGAGATTGTTGTTGTTTGTCCTTAGTTCTAGAAGCGGACCAGGACATCAGGGAGGTAATGCCATGACAAACAAGTGGATGGATTTAAGTGAGGCAGGACTGTGCAAAGTCACTGGCCTCACTCTTCTCTGGAGCCACCTGGATCCAGTGGCCAGATGTAGATCAGGGCGACTGGAGATGGCCCTCAAGGGAACCAAGGCAGACAGATTAAATGACCTTCCTCTGGTCCCACAGCTAGTATCTAAGGCTAAATTTGAACTTGACTGAATCTGTCCACTGTATTACCCAGCTGCCTCACTAGCAAGGGGCATTAGTCAACTTTCAGAATACAAAACAAAACGAAATTTACTGCTCACCAGTTCTACAGCTACAGCTAGGTTTCAAACTCTCTTTTTGGTTTTCCTTTGTTAGCACTTGGTCAACAGAGAAGCACTGTGTACATTTTGGAAAGCGGCTTCCTAAGTAAAACTTCTTCAGGTTTCCCCAATACATTCAATCTCTTTAGGGTAATGTCTGTATTCTCAAATGTGTAAAATTAGAAAAAAAAATTAAATATATGCAAAGAAGCCAATGATGCTATTTGAAAGTATAAAGAATCATAGAAGACTGTATAGCTTTACAGGTCCAGCCCATCCGATCTTCATGTTTTACAGATAAGGAAACTGAGACTGAAGGTCAGGTAACTTGTTGAAGGTCACCCAGAGTTGGAAATGAACAGAGGTAGTATTTGAATCAGTCAGGGCTTACACAGCAAGCATTTATTAAGGCCAGCATCTGGGTCAGGCACTAGGCTAGGCTTTGAGGCTACAAGGACAGAAAAACGAAACCATCTCAGGTCACAATGCTTACATTTTAGTGCAAGAGGCGATGCCGTAGAAAAAGAAGCGTAGCATCAACATGAAGTGAATGAATACAGGTCCTCAGGCTCCAGGGCCGTTGCTCTTTGCACTGTGGCAAGCTCTAACTTGAAGAAAATAGTTTAGATTAAAGGATATAAAAGGTTTTGATTAACCCCTGTAGGTATAGACTACTTACTTTAATTTGATTTTCTTTTAAAAACAATATTTGGCAGTAAGAATTTCAATCCATGATAATGACACATTATACCAGCTAGCATTTCCATAATCTTTAAAGGCATATAGACTTCTTCTGTAGCCATGATTTTGTTTTCATGGGCTCCATGTCCGCTGGTACATACCCTTTTAGTTCAGGTTTGATCTTGGAATGAAATGAGGCACCCAAGTCCCTCAACATTAGGAAATGCAGTGAGGATTCAGCGTTACATGGCTTCTCCGTGCAGCGCATCCCTCCATCTTCATATGGAAATGCATCTGGGCAGTAAGTCATTGGGGTTTTCTTGACTCACGTGATCTCTGGCAGTTGTGTCTAAGAGAGGTCTCATTACAAGCACCTGAGACTTTTTATGCCCCTCTACCAGGAAGAAGCATCAGGGAAGCTGTCACCAATCAGGTTACACGGGCAGAGGAAGCTGTTTCAGGGAAGCAGGGGCCACGGAACTTGCATCAGGAAAACAGCTGGTCATATTACACTTCTCATTAATTCTCCATAGAGATAGACATTGTAGACTGATGTTTAGACTTAACCACTAGAGCTGTTCAGAAGTGGAACGGATTGCCTTGGTAGATGGTGGCTCCCCTCTTGCTTGAGGCTAAATGACCACTACTTGTTGAGGAGAATGTGTATGGCTCCAAATTAATAACCATCAAGTAAAGCAATACTTACTGTTATTGTATGGGTTGCCCCTGATGCCTCTGAGGTCTCTTCTGGTGCCGCTGGCCCATAATCTGCCTAATGCACTGGAAACCTTCCCTGGAGGGCTTTTCACATTCCCCAGGTGCCAGGGCAGCACTTAGTCTAGGTGTGTATTGCTTCACTTTCTGTCTGGCCAGTCATATATTTCTGGGTGATATTGCTTACTTACTGTACACCCCTCATTGTTGGCAACATGTGCCAGCCTACTTACTCCCACCATGCCATTGTTAATTCACTGGACATTGGGAACAAGGGAAACAAAAAAATCCAATCGTAAGAGTAATTATTTTGAAGAGTTTTAAGTGCCAGTAACTAGAAGCCTGTCATGAAAGTGCCTAATCAGCCATCACTATAATATCACCTTAATATAATGAAATTGAATGTTTCCTGTAATGTCCAGCTTTGCAGAGGTTTTAAGCAATCTTTTTCCTACAGTAAGGTAGGCATCTTGGCAGCAATAAAATAATTAGTGCTTTATTAATGAAATCTGAAACCAATTTAGAATAATGAAAAAAATTGATTCTCTTTGGGATTTAGCTATAAATTCTGTGTAAATACATGATGGAAACCTAAATTGCCCATAACACAACTGTTCGGTATCAGGGTGAACAGACTCTGCCATTGTCTTGTGACACACAGCCTTGATCATTGACAGGGTTCTATAGCAAAACAGCCTGGACTCTTTAAAGAAACAGCCCCAAATGCATGTTGCAGTGGACTCGGGCTCATAGTAACAAACTCTTTTTTTTAATGGTGGAAGTGCCATCATTATGGTTAGTTTCAGCTTTTTCTCTTTTTCCCAGTCAGAAATCATGGCCCCCTCAGGCCCTTGGAGGGGATTCCCTCTGTATGAGGCCCTGCTACTCAGTCCTCAGCTTTGTCTCGAAGAAGACGGTTAGCTGCCAGCTTCAGTTAAGTCACAGTTAAGCCCATCTGCCTAGCCTGGAGGAAGCCTCCAGGCAGCCTCAATGGTCTGTTCAGCTCACATGCCTTGTGATGTCACCCCTATTGACAGGATCATAGGGTCAGTGATCTAGAGCTGATCTTGACTGCCCTTTTACTTTACAGATGGAAAAACTGAGCCCCTAAGAATTGGTTTTCCTCATCTTAAACCTTTCATCTCCAGAACTTTCTGCCATGAGCCCCTCCTTGCCCTGGTGGGTGAAAGCCGAACCAACACCACTATTTCAGACGTGAAAAAAAATCAAACCGTGTTTCATTTTACTCCTTATACACTGGCCACCAACTCCCTAACTGCCTTGTCAACCAGGGGTATACCTTCCCTCCCTGAATACACCCCTTTACTTTTGGAACCAGGATCAAATCAGCTCTACCTTCCTAGAAGACGCGTCATTCTCATCCCCTGGGGCCCTCATCATCCCTCTAACTTTTCAGATCAAAGTACTCCCCTGGGACAAGACCTGTCTTTGCTTTTGTATATGGATCCCTAGTGCTTAGTACAGGCTTTGGCACATACCAAGCGCTTCCTGAGCAGATTCTTTTTCATGCATTTTACATATGAGGCAATTGGAGCTCGAAGATAAGTAGTCGTCATCTTTGTCACTGTAATAGGACTAGTAGCAGCTAGCATTTTAAGGTCTGAAGAGCATTTTACAGCATTATCTAATATCACTGCTGCTATTATTCCCGTTTGGCAGCTGAGGAAACTCAAGCAAACAGAGGTGACTTGCCCAGGGTCGCACATCTAGTAATTTATCTGAGGCTGGATTTGAACTTGGGATCTCCTGACTGCAGGCCCAGTGCTTTATCCACTGAGCCATGTAGGTGTGTCTTCGTTACCCTCACTCTTACTATATGATTGCACATTTTCATTTCTGGTAACAGAAGTAGAGCATGTGAAATTCTGACAGTGTGAGCCAATCAAATTAATAGGCCATTTAGAAAATTATGCCCTACCAAATTTGATGTCAATTCAGTCTGTCATATAAGTAGTATAATGAGATTCTATTTGTATAATCTTAGAGTAATGCTCCATTAGATTATCTCCTGCTTTATTTCCTGCAGTGTGAAATTTAGAGGTTTACACCTTTTGGGGAGGTTCAGAGATTTGGGCAGATTTCATTTTTGTAAGATGAAAGCATTTGCAGCTAGATGAGGCCTTGAGCCTCCTGTACAATCCTTTCCTTTTACAGATGAGTACATTGAAGCCAAGAGAGATTAAGTCAGTTGTTCTAGGTCACAGATAAGAGAACCAGGGTTGAGAACCAAGGATTCTGGCTCAATCTAGCACAGTTTCTACCGTACCAAGCTGACCATCAATATTTCATTTAAATTGAAGTTAAAAAAAATTAAGTATAATGAGAACACTGGGGTAGCTAGGTGGCACAGTGGCTAGAGCGCTGAGCCTGGAGTCAGGAAGACCCGAGTTCAAATGCAGCCTCAAACACTTACTAGCTGTGTGACCCTGGGCAAGTCACTTTACCCTGTTTGCCTCAGTTTCCTCATCTGTAACAGATGCTGGAGAAAGAAATGGCAAACTGCTCCAGTATCTTTGCCAGGAAAACCCCACGTGGACACATGAAGACCCCAACATGACTATTGAACAACAACAGATGAGAATACCAGAGGACATGGAAATCACCATGAAAGAGTGGAGTGGCACAGTATCTACAGGGTTTCTCTTGGGAAATCCAAGAACAAGGTTTCTGAATTTTCAAAATTATTTGGAATATTTGGGGCACCAAAGTTAGGAATTTTAAAAATTCAGTTCCGCAATCATATGTTCATTGGTAAGAGCCAATGCAGGAAGAGTGTATACAAAGCTCATGTTCAGCCTTCTATCAGATTGAAAGATAGCACAGCCATAAATCTAGGAAATGAATTAGTCTCCTGAGCCCCTCGGTATTATAGTGAGAGGCATCATGAACTCTTAGGAGGGCCAGATCCTACTGGCCTCCAGGAATGAAATTCTATCCTGAAGTAGTTAGATAAACTGTCCTAACTAGCACAGATAGTGGGTGATAATCAGTGAATGGTCTACAGGGCCACTGCCAGTTTAAAAATATTTTTTAAAAGACTGAAAAGGGTAGAAGTAGAAGACTCTGACCTCTTGAGAACCTAAATAGCCCTTCCCACAATTCCTTCTCATCTGCAGTCTCCAGTGGATTTAGAATGTTTGATATGGACCATGTGATTGTGTCCTATGCATATAGACTTCATGGCTCTTCCCAAGTGAATTGTTTCTGCTTAGACCAATTTGGCCAATGTACCTAAACCGAGAGTAAGCAAACTGTGGGATTTAACAGCATCAAATTTTTTTTCTATCTAAGATAGTTTCATCAATGGTCTGTTGCAAATATGGAGCTGGAAAAGGCTGTGGCTGTCTTCTCTTGAGTCTAATTCAGTTGCAACCAGGACTTTCATTTCTTGTGTGTTTGAGTCCCTAAGGCTCTACCCTTCTCCCTGAGGGGGTGGTGAGAAAGAGATAACAGCAGTAAACACTTACTAGGCTGATGGTGTGCTACTGTATTCTGGTGTGCCCTCATGTCTCAAAAAGAATTGGGTATTTTGTACTTCATTTTAAAAAAAATTTAAGTCAAGCTCTGTTATCAATTTTAAAAAACTGTTTTAGGGTTCAGCTTGTATTTTATTTTTTTTGATGAATGTAAAGGAAGCAACATGGAACAGTAGAAAGAGCACAAACTCTATTGTTAGGACCAAAGGTATTGTGATCTCTGGCCAGGCTCTTAACCTTGATGGAGAGGCAGTGCAATGGAGGAAGCACAGATGAGTTGGTGAAGGGAGAATACCAAGATCTGGGTGATGTTATATGCCCTATGACAGACTCCCAAGCTTGGAAGGGAGCGCAGAGGCCACCTAGTTTAATATGTATTTCAATAAAAGTGCCCCTCTACAACATTCCCCAACAAATGATCATCTTGGCTTTGCTTGAGGGTCTGAAGTGAGAAGGATCCTCCCACTGAACCCCGTTACACTTTGGGAGTTTTCTAATCACAAGGAAGCATTTCTGACTTTAGCCTGCATCTGCCTATGAAGTGCAATCCTCTCTGGGGAATGTATGGGAGGCCACGAATGCAATGTGGACAGGGCATGGTCCATCATGCTCCATCATGCTCCATGCTTCCATCAGTGAAGAGAATTGCCACATCTGTCATATCTTGGTTCCATTAATGCATTGAAGTTCTAATTTACTACCAAGTAATTTCTTAGAATAAATTACAAAGTTCAAGTAGCATTCTCTCCTTTTCCCCTCCACTCCCCACAAGCAGCAGTGGTACATCATTCAAAATCTCTTTTTCCCAAGTAAGGAATTACTCAGTTATGGCTACATCTTTGAAGATTAGAGAATGTACTTCTTTTTAAAAATTCGGCTCACTGAGTTTTAGTTGCCCACTGTATTGTTGAAGGGTGTGCTTGTGGAACGCAAGCTCTGAGAGGTTCTACCAAGCTGGAAAGGCTAGAGCATGGTCCTGACAACAGACTGTACATCTCTGGGCTGAGAACCAGCTTCCCTCCTCACCAGAAGGCCAGCCAGGCCGGGTGATTTTTTCCCCATCCACAGCGACTAACAAGATCATCAGTTGACGGAGGAAGCATTTACCCATGAAAACAGTCTTTGATCAATTCAAGGAAGTATTACTTAGGATCTTTCACTTGTTCCATGCACACATTTAAATAAAGAGAAAGTACAGACTGTATTTGACACTAAAGCACACTTCCGCCTCCACCTCCCCACTTCAGATTTCCCTGTAGTGTGTGACAGGTTCCTGGAAGACAAGGATTGTCCTTGTGTGTCCCTAGGGCCAAGTGTTGATTATGCCCTTCACATAGGTAGGCATAGTGCATAGAGCACTGGACTTGGAGTCATAAAAATGTTTACATTATGCCTCCAATCCTTCCTAGCCATGGGCAAGTGGCTGGCTTACTCAGCTTACTGACCCTAGGCCAGTGATTTAATCTCTCCCAGCCCCAGTCTCCCCATTCCTAAAATAGGGGTACTAATCACCCTTCCTCTCAGGGTTGCTGTAGGTATAAAATGAAATAACATATGTAAACTCCTTTGAAAACTCCAAAGTGCCATATGAAGGTTAACCATCATCATTGTCGTTGTTGTAGGTGCTTTTCAGAATCTTGGTGACGTGATGTTTCCATTTTTCTTTATCAGAAAAGTTACATGTTCATCTTCAGTTTTAATGAGTTACACGTGTCACATAACATCGATTGTTTTCCTACACATTTGTGCTCTAAACTTATGGGTTTAAAAAAGAGATTTTGCGAGAATGAGAACATGAGGTAATTTTATCCTTGCTAATGCCTTGGTTAATTCTTTCTCTGCAAAGGAGGATTGTTTGCACAAGAATGATACTGGCTCAACATCCCCTTCACACAATAAAGGTTCATTACTTTGGCTGACATTCCTGGCACACGCATCTCATTAGAATGTAAAAGGAGAACTTCACAGAATCCGAAAGCTGTTTGACACATCGCCGCCACCACCACCATCGTCGAGAATTTTTCAAATGCAGTGGATGAATAGGAAGCAGAAAACAAAAGTATTTCAATAGCATGTCATGGCTATGGCTATCGCCATAGAACACCCCACTGTATTAAAATAGAAGACTACATCTAGTACTTGGGAGTCACAATTTTAGATTTCCAGGCCCTTCCAATATAGAAAGTGTGTTCTTGGATCATTTTTTGCACTTATTTCTCTTATTTTCAAATATTCACATTTGTGTGTTGTTTTGGCTGCCAAGTGTATTAAATGTTGACTGTTTCATTTAGAAACTTACAGGTAAATCTGAATGCTCAGTAGGAAATAAAAGCAATGAGATAGCAAGGAAAATACAACTAGCCACAACATGAAAGCTCAAAGCCTTTTGTAAAATTGTAATAACGTGTCATAATGAATTTCTCCTTTTAGGAGAATGGTAGTTCCCATAGAAGATACCAAAGGAAAAATTGTCTCCTTAATAAAAGATTGCAAAGACTGAATAAAATCTGTTAGGTTTTTTTCTCATGACATATGTGTGAGTATTCAAAACCGAGAAGCTTTAGAAATGTATTTTACAAAAATAAATTTCCAAAAGAAATTTAAATTTCACAAATCCCTAATGTAGATGAGATAACTTGAGGTCTTTTGAAGATAGTAATGAAATTACCCAACAATGTGGTTTGGAAAAAGTGCCACATGTGCACGGCGATTACTCGTCACAACATAATCTAAAGATTCATTTGCACTGGGCCATATTTACACAGTTGGGGGTAATAACTACTATGTCCATTTGGGTTAATAAAACATGTTAAAAAAAAATCTGCTGTTACGCATTTACATTCCGGCATTCTTTGTCTTAAAAGCAAACAAACTAAACTTAGGCTGAAAAAAAAATCTACCTTTGGAGTATTATCCATTTCAATGGAAATTCATGTCTATGACTTAAGGTATTTTTAAAAGATTTTTAACTGAATTTCAAATATTTGAATCTTTTTCTTAGACTGTTAAAATGCCCATTTTAAAGTAGCTTCAGGGATTAAGTATAATAGACTGTATCTTCAGGTGAAGTATTTTTTAATAACCCACTTGAACATATCCTAACATAAAATAGACTAGTCACCCTAAAAAAGAAAAACCTCTCTTCCAAATGCATGTGATAGAAATGCCATGGTTCCTTCTCTCATCATGAATAAATATGTTTTAGAGTTTGTTTTTTCCCTTCTTTTGATTTTACCTATCCAAGAATACTCCACCATTTCCACCAGTATGTGGACTGACCTTGCAAGCTGACTGAAGTATCCTAGTGTAGAGGTTAAATATGTCACCGAGGATCACACAGCTAGTAGGTGTCAGAGGTCAGTGTGGAGCCCATCCTCAGATTTCTTGCTCACAGAACTGCTTTAAATTCTGGTTTTTGGGATTTGAGGGACATGGATGGATGCTTGTTTTTCAAGAGGTAGAATTGAAATGGTCAGGTTTTTTTTTAATAAAATTTTTAATTTGTTTTCTTGTTTACATCATTCATTTTCATTGAGATTTTTGAATTACAATTTTTTTCCCCATCTTTCCCCTAACCCAACACCAAAACAGCGATCCCACTGTAAAGCCCCTCCCCTGATCTGCTCTCTAACTTTCTGGTA
>CM053597.1:24137099-24163106 GCA_028646575.1 Pseudocheirus occidentalis | reverse complement strand
GGAAATGCTTCTAGTTTATCCCCATTGCATATAATGCTTGCTCATGGCTTTAAGTAGATACTACCTATTATTCTAAGGAAAACTTCATTTATTCCTATGCTTTCTAGTGTTTTTAATAGGAATGGATGTTGTATTTTGTCAAAGGCTTTTTCTGCATCTACTGAAACAATCGTATGGTTTTTGCTAGCTTTATTGTTGATATGATCAATGATACGGATGGTTTTCCTCTGATTAGGGATATTCCTGACCTCCAATATTTGAACTACATTTGATATAGTTTCAGGGGCACAAAAAAGTGGCAGTTTTACAAACAGGTGTTGAAATGTACATCCAGACAGGGGCTTCAGTGGGAAAAGACTTGATTTCCCCCAAATTCCCCCAGAAAAGAGTTATTTAGTCTGTGGTAAAAATGGAAGGATTTGGTCTAAACAAGCAAAGGGAATTTTCAAAATAGTTAAATGGATAAAGCATTAATTCAGTACTTACACTGTTTCAAACACTGTGCTAAGCACATAAATATAAGCAAATAAGACCATACTTACCCAAAATTTAGTAGCTTACATTCCAAGACAACAACATAGGGAATAATAAATCAAAAGAAAATAAGTCAATTTCACTGAATTTTCTTCAACAAAGGCAGCCAACCTGGACAAGTCACATCTTAATAGCAGGTTTTTTTGCATGTGCTTGAATCATACATAGAGCTAATGGTCTACTGTCTCTGCTATAATTGACCAATGTCTTCTAGGCAAATGCACTTCATCAATAAGGACACTACAGAAGTACAGTTCTCCCTTCCACATCAAGACTTTTTCCATCAAGGTTTTGATATAGTTTAGGTTTGCATAAGAAGTGCAATGGGAATTTGAGGGTAGTTTTGAGGAAGTGGAAAACAACATGTAAAGACCAGCATATGACACAAAGCCTATGGCCAAATACTTAAATTTTATAATAAGATACTATAAATACCCCACAAAAGAAAAAGAAAAAAATCAGACTTTACTCTGGTACTCTGGAAAGGAGGGCCAAACAATTTCAAATGGATTTTCTGGCCTGGGGGTTGGGTTGCGGGGGAAGGATGGCACCCCTAAGCCCCCAAGAGGTAGAAGGGAAAAGGCTATATCAGTAAAGCATCTATTGAATACTGGGAAATTGCCATCTCTGAAGATATCAAAATACAAAGCATTCAGATTTTAATTAACACCATTAACATATCAATAAATCTCCTCAAAGGTTTCCCTGTTCCTGCCTTCCAATGAGAATTTACTGTATTGAGTTAGATAATTCAATGAAGGTTACAAATAGATAACCTCATTATTCTGGGGGCTCCTAGAGAGGAGAGACTGTCTTTTGCCCTTTTTTGTAGTCCCAGCACTTAGTACAGTGGCTGGCTCATAGTAGGTGCTGGATAAATGTTTCTCGACTGATTGATTCACATAGCAGTCCTTACAAAGCTGAACACCAGGTTTGGTTTTCTCTGGGAGTACTTAAAGCAATGGTCCTTTAGGGACAAAGTCTTTGACTTCAAAGGCCAACTCCCAAACTTCAGGCTAGGAAAGGAGGGAGAGTGAATCCCTGAAAACGTCTCGGTGAGTCCCTTAAATTGAATCACCTTCCCACCAAAACTATCCTGGGTGCTACTACTAATCTGGCAAGGAAGAAAAATTCAGAAAACTTCTTTGATAATACCTATGACATCTAAGAGCCTAAAACCCCATGTTAAAATTTAGATTACAAAATGATAAACACACACACACACACACACACACACACACACACACACGAGACTTACTCCTTCAGAAATTAATAGCTACATGAGTAAAAGGATGTATGCCAAATGGCCAAAGGTTGGGGAAATTAGGAATCTTCCTACCCTCTCCCTGCCCCTCCCCCAAAAGGTGCTCAGGGATGACTTGTCCTTGTCATCCATCCTGAAGAGCTCAGCTCTTACTTAACCCCGATCTGCTCTGGGCTTGTTCAGTATCATGGTTACATTGGCAGGACTGGTGGTTTCAGTAACATGGGCAGTTAGCGAAAGGTCTGCAAAGCACTTTACATATACTATCTCACTTGGTCCTCACAATAATCTTGTGCAATAGTGCCCCAGTCATCACCCATTTTACAGAGGGACTATGAGTAAAAGAGAAAATAAGTCTCTCTGGCCACTCCTCCTCACCCTGATGCATGAATGATCTCACTTTCCCTGTGTCTGTAAGTCCCACTTCTATCTCCTAAACTTGCAGTCTACTCAATATGTTCCTTTTTTTTTTTTTTTTGGAGACAATCCACGTTAGGTGACTTGGCCAGGATCAACAGCTGGATTCTAACTCGTCTTTCTGACTACAGGGCCAGTACTCTATCTGCTGTACCACCTAGCTGCCCCAATGTATTCTTTATAATTTAGGACTCACTTTAATATTTCAAAAAGCTTTCAGAGTTCTATTAATAAAGCCAGTTTTCAACCTTTTCCTAATCTCTGGTTCACAAATCTGGAGCAAAATCTTGAATGAGATTTGTCAACTAAAGAAAAAAATCTAGAAAGTAAAGTTGAACAAAGGTATATGTTTACAAGATATCAGTAGTCTGCAAAATAAGTAGTGTACAAATTAAGTCTACACAGTAGACTTAAACACTCGATTTGGACAAAGGGGAAGCACTGAGCCTGGAAGTAGCACCTTTGGTACCTAGAACCTCAGCTGAAGAGCCTGTGAGGGGAAAGAAAAAAGTCACAGAATTGAAAAATCATGATGATGACCTTCAGCATTAAGCAACTTAGGTGAAGAGATAAAAAGGTCAAGACACCAATCTTTGACAAATGTCCAAAGAAAGAAAAGTGCTCACTCGTGCACTCAGATTGAACTCGTTATTGTGCTGTGTACGCTGCTGCTTTGCAATGGCAACCTATATTGTTATGTATTTTGCATAAAATGTACTATTCACTATGCAACAACCTCTACTTTCTATTTATTGGTCTGACTTTTTGAAGTGTATATGTGCAGTTATATAAGCATCGGTGGCCTCTGTGTACCCATTATGATCATTGCTAATGTCGTCTTTTCTTTTGTTCTCCCCCTTGTATATATATATATATGCATTATGCATATGCATTATGTTCTTTACATATTTTATATATGTGATGTATACCAAATGATGTTTTGGGGACAGAAAAAGTTTGGTTGTGGGGAAAAATGTAATAACAGCTTCCCTCTCACACAGACTTTACAGATTGTTGTTGTATCTTTCATATATGCATATATCCTAGACTCAGTAGCACCTGCCAAAACTTGAGTTTTGTGAACACATCCCATCTTTCAATAGAAAAAATGATGAATCAAGAGCCAATCAAGCTAATCTGGGTCTATATGCTTATAAAGCCATGGCTATCACTGAACTGCGATTAGACATCAGAGTTGAGCTGGATTTCGCTAGAGGTATTTTCTCCTTAGGGAAAGATTATCTGTAACAAAAGGGTCAAACTGGAATTTGTGGCTGCAAAACTCTCCAATGCTGGTTGCAAGTCAGATTAAAACATAACTGGAAAATGTTTATCAAAATAAATGAAACTACAATACAACATACATGATGCTAACTTATGGTTTTCTAGGTCAATACGTAACCTGCAGTGACTGTTTCCTTTTGAGTTTGACACCACTGATTTATACCAAGGAGTCCCAAAATGCATTCCTAGTAGTGGGTTGAGGAGCTGAAGATAAAGTAAACAGGAGGGCAAGGAGATGTTAACTGAAAGGAAGGTCAGAAAAATCTATCCAAAAGGTACAAAGAGCTGGTTTGGCAAAGTTGCCAACGTGTTCCCTTTATAAGTTTAAAAGGAGTCCAATATATGTCTCAAAAATCTGTCTATACTTCCATGCTATCTTACCCCTGTGCTCCTGTTTTCTCATTTAACCATTCACACACACAAACACACACACACACACACACACACACACACACACACACACACACACAAATTATGATGGCTTGGCAGAACTCCATGAGAATGAACAGAATCTGGTTTTGAATTTCCTTTAAAAAGTCAATACAACAGAAACACTGCAAAGCTTTTGTAAAAAATGGAACACATTAAAAGAATCAAAACGTCTTCCGTGACAAATAGAATGTAATATATACATAAAGATGTGCATATATATGTATGGATGTGTATATGCACATATATGTATTTCATCATTGGTGAAAAATCTGACTCCAGACAAGACAGGAGAACTAAATAATTTATAGCGCAGTAGGCAGAAATTAAGTTGTTTCAACATAACAGTTCGATGGCAGTCCATATACCTCCCTGTGAAATGCCTGTTTGCCTTATGAAAAGCAGTTGTTAAATCCTGCACTCTGTTTCAGAAAGCTTTGGACGTCCCCACATTAAGTGTTCTTATTCCTGTCTGATCACTAATTTCAGCTACAGCATTATGTGTCCAATTCTAGAAATCCTGAATTTCCAAAAATAGCAATTCCATTAAGCATCCTCCAATGTGTTATATTCATTCAATTTAATAACAACTTTAATAGTCTAAATCAGTGGTTCTCAACCTTCCTGATGCCACGACCCTTTCATATAGTTCCTCATGTTGTGGTGATCCCCAACCATAAAATTATTTTCGTTGCTACTTTGTAACTGCAATTTTGCTACTGTTATGAATCATAATGTAAATATCTTATATGCAGGATGTATTTTTATTGTTACAAATTGAACATAACCCACAGGTTGAGAACTGCTGGGCTAAATGTTAGGTTAATGAACACTACAAATAAAAACCAGAAGGCTGGGAGTGGGGTGGGGGTAGAGAGTGAGGCTCAGTGGAATAAAACAGCTGGTCACAACATAAGACTTGGATGCTGATGTCTGTTCTAGTTTGGTAGACAGAGGCACGTGGATGACGTGGTCTCTCAGGTCCCTTCTGGTTGGAACTCTATTGTTGAAGCATATTAAAATTCTCCCTTTTAGTTTTATTAAGAATATTAAGAAGCAAGTATTTCTGTAATCGAAGGTCCTTTTCCAGACTTTTCCCTTTAGGAAAGTAGAGAGAAAGTCAAGAACAAAAACTAAGGCCTCTGAAAAATGGATTAAGGATGGTACCTGAACTTGGAACTCAAAGTACTTCTTGTTTAGTTAAGATCATAGCCTTTTCTAATCCCAGAAAAACTGGCTCTCTGACCCGCTTCAGGGCAGTGCTATCTTTTCCTTTAAGAAGAGATTGGGATATCTGGAAGGAGAGCAGCTTAATCCTTGAAGGGAGTGGACAATGAAAAAAATCCAGGAGGTTGGGGAGATTCAATGGCTATTGTGTTTTTAACACAGTGTGACCTTTTCTTTGTTCAAGATTCCTACAAATGTTACCTCAAATTATCTTGTGATAGATATTGGAGGGCAAGAGTGTATTATGTCAGTTTGAACATTTTCCCCTCAGAACTAGAGGTGCTTGGATTTAGAATAATGCTAAATTACTTTTTAAAAGTGTTTCTGGAAGACTTGTGTTTCAAATTCAGAATGACATATTCATGTTTCTCTTTGACACTAATTCCAAGAATCTACCAGAAGGTCTTCTACCTTAGCCCCACCCTCTAGAACCCAGTCCGTGAGGTGACAGCTGACACGCTTACAGATCATTAAGGTTTAAAAAGCATTTAATACTCACTGTCTTATTTGGGCCTTCTATAGGTATCAGCATTCTCATTTTACAGATGAGGAAACTGAGGCTCAGAGAGCCAGGGTGATTTTACTCTTGGTTACACAGCTAGTGAGGACCAGAGGTGGAATTCATACCAAATCCAGCAGCTCTTTCTACCACCCAGAAGAGGAGCATTCACATGAATGCCAATCACTGAACCCCACAGCCTAATCTTGACATCAGAAACACAGAACTAAAGTCTTTTTCTTCCACATGTTTTGGATTCTTATAAAACCCTACAGCCAGAGTAGTCACAGTTCTGGGCTGCACCATTTCACATCAGAATATTGTAATAAAATAAGACCTTCAAGAATTAACTGAAACATAAAAAGATGCTTTTGAAAGAATTTGTTACTGTACTTTGTGTGTGTATGTGGGGGGCAAGGGAGGCAGTCTAGATCTGTGATTTCCTAAGTGTGAGGAGCTCCTTCTACCAGTACAGACTGAGCTCTGTCTCTGCCATATGGAATCTTAGAGAGCTGACTGGGGGCACTGTACCCAGGATCACAAGGCAGTGGCAGTGAGGGATGGGCTAGACTTGAATCAATGTCTTCCTAACTCCTAGGTCAGCCTTTAGTCCACCAGACAATGCATGGTACTAGTCTCACTCTCCTGCACAGCTCTGAGAAAATGGGAAGAAAATTAATCCTTAAGATTTGCCCACGACTGAGTCAATTTGGTCTCTGTACACTTGTATCTAGAACAACGCCTTGAACATAGCAGGGACTTGGTCCAACTGAATCAGTGTACTCAAGTATTAGTACTTCAAACAAGGCTTTTAAAAACTGACAGGTAATTAGCAGCAACTAGCTGAAATGATTTGTTTAGCAAAGTATTAGGTTAGTAGGAAACAGGTATACCTCCAGAAATTTGGAAAAGGTCCTAATCCTACATATGTCAGTTTCTGGCCGTCTCACTTATCAGTTGGCAATTTGTGACCCCATTTAACAGAAGAGGAAACAGGCTCAGAGGGAATTCAGAGCCATGGTCTGCCAATAAGTGTCTGAGGCCACATCTGAATGCAGGTCCTCCTGACCTCTTGTTCACTGTGCCATTTCGCTTCCTTAAGTCTAGTCTCAATTTTATAGTGTGGAGGGGAGGCTATGGAGGGGAGGCAATGGAGGGGAGTAGGAGCAGAGGAAATGAGGGGGGAGTCAGGACAGGCTCATTTGACAACTCATACTCCCTAAGACATTAATCTTACTAATTTTATGGGCTAAGTCTAACCAACTTCTGAATATTTAGACTCAGAATTCAGAAAAGTAATGGAGAACAAATGTTTATTTTCACACAAGAAAATGAGACAGAAAAGCTGTTTCATGATTCTCCTATTTTCTAAAGGAGTAATTACTGGAAATCCCTTGAGACAGTCATAAGCTGACCTAACAGAATTTCTGATATTTACAGCTATGAGGGTAGGTACTAGGGTCAGCCTTGAAGTACATATTTACAGGGGAAAATTTAATTTAACGTGTTTACAAATCCCTTAAAAGCTGATCTCATATTCTGAAAGCCTGAATCACAGGCTGGAGCTTCCTGGTACCTCAGAGGTCAATGTCCCTAATTTACAGAGGAAGAACTGAGGTTCAAACAGAGGAAGCTGACCTAAGTTCATATGTGTAGCAAGGAGGAAAGTCAGGATTTGAACCCTAGATTCAGTGTTCTTTATCATGATTTTTAACATTTCTAAATTGGGTTTTTTTTTCATCTTGTAGAACAGATATAAAAATATGTTCAAGTAATTGTCCTATGTGGATAAGAGGATCAATGAAGAAGTGAGTGGTGGACACGTCCCGTGGTCATGGACTCCAGTGTCCCCTACAGTCACTTGCTGTTGTGGCTGGGAGTTAGGCAAACAGTGAACTGGAAGAATGTCTACACTGGCCCAAAAGGCATGCTGGTACACAGGGGGCAGCATTTGGAATACCAACTGTCAAGTTTAGCATTGGACCAGGGTACCAACTTTGGACCAGAGCCAAACTAAAGATATGACTGACCAAAGATCTTATTTAAGAGGACACAAAATGCCCAGCACAGCAGAGCTGGAAGGTACCTTGGAGGTAAGCCAGACTAACACCCTCATCTTACAGATAGGAAAGCCCAGGAGATAAGAAGTCACTTAGATCAAACGAGGAAATGTACAGAAAGCACTTTGCAAACCTTCAAGCTCCATGTAAAAGTACTGTTATCATTGTCTGTCTCAGGACTGCCTCTTAAGGAGAAGACCTGTGAGATGGTGAAGGGCTCAAGAAAGGCCCAAAACACCTGTCCTTTCTGCTCTGGGCCTCCCCCTTCTCTGCCTCTCTTCCCTCCAGGTTCCAGTCTCTCCTGTGGTGAATCTCCTACCTTCTTTTCTTTCCTTTTCCTTCCGGGACTTAGCATTTCCCACATTCCTCCTTTTTTTGGGAACAATAGTATCCTCAGCCCTCTTTCCTTGTCCACCAAAAAGGAGATTTTAATTCTACAAAACAATCATGCCTCACTCCACCTATAACACTCCTGTACTATCCTGAAGCAGTAGGAGCCAGTAACATGAGAACTAAGGGGAGCCTTTTTCCTCCAATCGGCATGCTCTGCTGCTCCTACCCTCCCCCAATCTTTGCTTCCTTTCCCTAGCCACACTGATATAGCACTTTCAGATTTGCAGAGTGCTTTCTAAGTTACCTCATTTGCTCTGTACACCAACTCTGAGGTATATACTGTTTAAAATATCAGCTATCTATCTTTATAGTCGTAATTTTCTCACTACCTAATTTGTTCAGTTAGGAGCTTGGTTTTATTACAAAATGCTTACTTTCAAGTTAGTCAGCCAGCAAGCATTTACTAAGGGCTACTATGTGCCAGGCATCGGGTTAAACACCGGGGATGAGACTGGGGATTTAAAGAAAGACAAAAAGTTTCTTCCACCAAGGAGCCCACAAGACACTAGGGGAGACAGCATGTGAACAGCTTTGTAAAGAACAAGGCACATGCAAAGGAGGTGGAAGGTGACCTGACAGGGGGATTTGACGTGGCATTTGGCTCGATAAAATACAATCAGTGAAACATTTTCTTTTGAATTGTGCTTTTTTAAGAGTCAAAATTTAGAGAATTCAATACAACAGCTACACAAACCTACAAATTCCTCATTAGTAACATTCTCTCTTTTTGCTCCTGAATCTTTGGTTTAAAAAACAACAACAAAGTTAATATCACCAGAAAATAAATTAGTAGCCAACGCTACAGGGTTTTTGCTTTTATTTGGGAGAAAAGAAACTATTACCTTTGAAAGAGATGTCTGTTTACTTTGGAAGTCATTTTAAAAAAAAAGTCTATGGTCAAGAAACTCCAATTCCTTTTCACCTCTGGAACCTGTAGAGTAGGTTGTTCTTCCAAGTCCGGATTCAGTCAAAGGGCCACACTTGAGGACCTAGAGGGCCACATTTGACCTGGAGGTAGCAGGTCTTCTTCTCCACCCTACCCCCCTCTCATTACAGGAGGTGGGGCTGGAAGGGAGTTTAGAGACCCTCTACTCCAACACCCTCCAGTTCCAAAGGAGGAAGCTATAAAGATTAATCAATTTGCCAGTATTATGTGGGCAGCAAGCAAGATGAAGATTTGAGCCCAAGTCTTACAACTCCCAAACCATACCTCTTTCTACCACAATATATGGTCTCCTACCTACATTCATTAGGTTGCAAAGAAACTGACAGGCTGAAGGACGACAAACCCGGGAACAAACCTAGTACTAACGCTCCACTCCTCCCGTTAGCCCAGTATGTCCCACCAGGCAGTGGGTCTTTCACCTCCCTCTGTGCCTAGCCTGTATTTCCTCTTCCTTCCCACTGTGCTCAGACTCAAAGCAACACGTGAGGAGGCAGCATCGGATCTTAGAAAAGCACAGGAGGAGAGGAAAGAAACATCACACTTCCCAGCCCTATCAAGAGCGCAGTGTGAAACTTGGGAAAGTCGGGTCATTGTCTCGGATTCCCTTTCTGGCTCGGCGGCACCTTCTCTAATTTCTCTGGACCTCAGGGACAGCAAACACACAGGCTCTATCTTCTTCCCAGCCCCACCAAGTCTCATCTGCTAGACCAGCCCATCTCCTGTATAGAGCAATGACATCTTGTGCATTGGTCCTTCTTATTTATTTGGTGTTGTAGCCTACAGCCTATGAAATAATTCCAGTTAAGCAGAAATGAATATAAGCCTGCACAATTTAACAATGGTAAATCTTTCAGTAGAATTGTAGCACAGTGCTCTTGGCACATTATTTTCTACACAGACTAGATTAAAGGGGAGCAGCAGGGATAGAACTTGGGTTTGGAGACAGGAGACCTGGGGCCGAATCCCAGCCCAGATACTTGCTATCAGAAGGACAAGGAGCCAGTCACTGAACCTTAGAGAACTAGTTTCCTTATCTAGCTATTTCCTTGGGCTGTTAGAAGGAAAATTGCTTCCTAAATTGCAATGGGCGCTACAAACATGAGTTAGCTTTTTGGAGAGGGAGGACTTTTAAGGTCTATCTTGCTATATCATCTCATTTTATACAGAAAGAGACAGTGGCCCACAGAGGCCAAAGAATTGTCAAAGACGCCATAGCTAATTAATGATCTTTATGAGAAATACTAAGCAAATATAAACATCCCAAATCTAGTCATTTTCCGACACCAGCCCATAAATTAGTAATAATAAAACATCGTAATGGATAATTCCAACCACAACACTCTCAGTATCAGTCTCTCACCTAAGCTATAATCCAGTGGCCAGGAAACATTTTGAAATGGGAATCCAGTAGGTATCTCCAACTCAATATATCTACAACAATTTGTTCCTTCCCCCTAAAACCACTCCTCTGTAATTGAATTTTCCTATTTTTCATTAGTTTCCTTCTAAATCCTATGTCATGTATCTTATCTTCTACCTTAAAAAAAATCTATGCCTAAAAAGGGGACCACAGCCTTCCCTAGACTTCCAAAGGGGTCTCTGACAGACAGACATAAAGGGTTAAGAGCACCTCCACTATCCACCAGGAGGATTCTCCTGACAATGCTACCCTCCTCCCATTCGAAAGCATCCAGGGGCTTCCCATTCCCTCTGCTGCTCCCCTGTCTGCTCCAAATCACACCTTCTCCATTTAAACCCTAGGCACTTCCACCTCCCACCAGTAACCTGGATCCAGAGGCTTTAGCCTCACTTGCCTAGACCCAGGGCTCCATGGAGAGTGGTGGGGAGAGGGGTGGGGCTGGAGAAAGACTGAACTGCTCCTTCACATGGTTAACCTTTCCTTGTATTTACACCTCTGAAATGAGCAAGCACTAAAAAACAGGCCTCGATTTAGTGTTTGGCAGACTGACTGACTGGACTTAAGACAGGGATGGAGAAAATGTTAATGAAGCAGATCACACTTCCGTGTGTCCAATGTGCCTTCTTCCCCCCCTCAAAGACCCAGTTGTTAAAACATTAACTAGCATGCCTCTGGTTCTGTCACTTCCAGGTCAAATGAGTAACCTTGCACTCCTAGATCCCTTCCCCCCAGCTTTCTGGCTCCCCTTTAGAATACAAGTTCCTTGAGGACTGGGATGGTCTGGATTGCCCTGGTGTCCCCAGTGCTTAGGAGAGTGCCTCAAACAGCAAGTGCTCACTAATGCTAGATCCATTCATTTATCTTTCTAGCATAAAAAATAAATTTGTTTGATATTGAAAGCTTTTTACAACCCTGCCCCGAACGACCTTTCCAGTCTTCTTACCTGTGAAAAAAATAATAATTGTACACCTTTTCTTAATTTTAGCATCCTTAATGTCTTCATCAGGGCTCAATGCATCATTAAACCCCTCTCTGTGTACTCTATGGCCCAACCAAACCAATGCTACCTGCGCCTCCCATTTCTGCCAGTCCACTGCCCTTCTCATCCCCACTCCTAGAATCCTGGCTTCCTTCAAGCTGAGCAATTGCCTTCCTAGAAGACCTTTCCTGGTCTCCCTTCCTCCCACCAGGGCTCACCAGTATTCTCCAGTATAATATCAGTTTGGAATATACATATGTATCAGCCTACTTATTAACTTATCTCCTTCATTAGAACATATGTTACTCAAGAACAAGGACCAGTTTCACTTTTTCTTTGTAGCCTAGAATGAAAGGACCTCTATCGTTCCTTCCAGCTCTGACTCCTCAAATCTCTGGTGCTAATGCAGACTCCTATATTTAAGAGAGAGCTTTACTTGACCCTTATAAGTTAGTTCTCATCTGTAAAAGGTTTTACAAGTCCACAACATTCTCATCAGCCTTTCCCACACTTGTCAAAATCGCCCCACAGGGCACTAGAGCTAGGCTTAGAGTTGTTGTTTTTAATTGATTTGTTCAGAGGATCGTGTTTGATTTTAAGCCCTGGATTCATAGATTCATGTACATTTGCATAGTTGTTATTAAAAAATTTCTCCAAACCCCAACAGATTCATTTTCTAATAATACTTTTTTGGTCATACTTTTTTTCCCCCTCACATTTTAACCTGTTCACTTTAGATTATTCAGTCCAAGTTTAATTTCTTTTTTACAAAAAGGTTTTGCTTTACATTTATAGATGACATCTGCTCCCTGAAAGGTCTCTTGTAGCAAAGTAAAGAAATTAAGCAAAACTAACAATACAGCGACCTCATCAAGAAATGCATGTGACTTTCTACATCTGTGGCATGCCCCCCCCATTTTAATTGTTTTTAATGAATGGAAATCTAGATTCTTTCCTGTTACCACCCAATCAAAAAAAAAAAAGAAAGAAAACCAAATTCCTTGTAGTAAATATGCATCATCAAGCAAAGCTGATTCCTTCACTGACCATATACAAAAAGGTCTCTACCACCCCAACCACGGCAGCCCTGTCCACAGGTAGGCCAGCCTCTGTTTTTCATCACTGACATTTTGGAATCAGAGGTGGTCACTGTATTGCTTTCACAACTTACAAAGTGGTTTGTTTTTCCAATGCTGCTGTTACTGGATGAATCGTTCTGGCTCTTCTTCCCATCATTCAGTTTACAAGGCTTCAGAAGAGCTCATTTTTATATTAACAGTGCTATAGCATCAACGGGCCTGGTTCTGCATCAGGACATACGAATCTTTCCATGTCTCTCTCAAGTCACCTACATTACTATTTCTTAGAGCACAATATTATTCCATTGCATTCATAAACCAGAACTCCCTCAGTCATTTCACAATCGATGACTATCAATTCAGTTTCCGGTTTTTTTGCCAAAAGAAGCTGGTATAAATAGCTGTGTAAATATGGGATCTTTTCCTATCTCTGATCACAACTTCAGCAAACTTGCAGGATATAAAATATAGCCATGCAAATCACTGGCATTCCTATATGATACCAATAAAACTCAACAGGAGAGAAATTCCATTCATAATTAGTACAGAATGTGTAAAGTACTTGGAATTATATGAATACAATTGTCAGTCACTGTTTACAGAAACTGACCTATTTATTTTCCACAAATCTTAGCTATTTTTTCTCCTAGTCTTCCTACCTCTCTAAGTTTTTTTACACTTTACTCAGTCCCACATAATCTGCAGTCCAGTGGCACTGGCCTCCTTTCCGGCCCTTGAACAAGATGATCCTGTACTCCAGGTATTTGCTCTGCCTCTGATATGTCCTCCTTCCTTATTTTTACCTCTTGGTTTCCTTCAAGTCTCACCTAAATTTCCACCTTCTCCAAGAAGGCTTTACCAATTCTCCTTTATTTTATTTTATTTCATTTCATTTCATTTTTGCTTCTTGGAGGGCAAATGGGGCTAAGTTACTTGCCCAAGGTCACATGGCTAGTTTTTGTGTTAAGTGTCTGAGGCTGGATTCGAACTAAGGTCCTCCTGACTCCAGGACCAGTGCTCTATTCACTCTGACACCTCGCTGCCCCAATTCTCCTTAATTTTAATGCCTTGCCCCTATTGATTATTTGTAATTTCTCTTGTCCATGCCTTGTTTTTTTGTTGTTTGTTGTTTTTTGCTTTTTGGAGGGCAGTTGGGGTGAAGTGACTTGCCCAAGGTCACACGGCTAGTTTTTTTGTGTTAAGTGTCTGAGGCCGGATTTGAACTCAGGTACTCCTGACTCCAGGGCCAGTGCTCTATTCACTGCGCCACCTAGCTGCCCTCCATGACTTGTTTATATATAGCTGATGGCAACTTGTGTCTCCCCTTACATGGTGAGGGCAGAGCCTGCCCTTTCTCTTTCTTCATATCACGGGTGCTTGGAATAGTGCCTGGCACGCTGTAGGCTGTGGTCAACATGCTGTTGACTGTTGTCTTGCTGTCTTCTTTCCTAGGCCTGTACTCAAGGTAACATTGACCTGTTTCTTTCCTATGTCAGCTTGGCTGAGTTTGTACTTGGATAATCACACTACTGGTCTGGTCTCATCACCAAGAAGGAAGCTGAGGTGAAGAGAAATGATAGTGCTCCTAGATGACCCCATTTATTTTACATAAAGAGAGGAAGGTCAAAGTTACCTCTTCATAAAGAGGGAAGAAAGGAAGGAAAATTTCAGGAAAACTTCCAGGCTGCTTATCACCACCACCCTCTCATTAAAAAGTGAATTAACAAATTGAGATGTGAGGGAAAAGGTAGCAATCTCATTTATAGAGAGCTTATAAAAATATTCCACCTAGTTGCAAAATTGCTCTAAGGGTCTCCCATTAGTGAAAGGAGCCAATTACAGGTTCAGTAATTGCTTGTCAAACTTTAAGTACCATCAAAGGATTTTGAGAAATTCTCTACAGCCAAATCTACGTAAAGCTTCAAACTATTTTTAGAGCTGTTTGACCCTAACACGTCCTTTTTCCATACTAAGGTTTTAATGACTGAGCTTCCTGCCAAAAGAAATGAGTTAGAGAAGAAAGCTGCAAAAAATAAATCTCGCCTCAAGGTCTCTTTCTTGGGGGCTCTAACCACTTTTTAAGAAATAAAATCACTCAAGAGCTTTAAGAGTTACTTGAAAAAAAAAAAAGAGTCCAAATCATTTAGCAGATACACCCCAGGCAACCGGACATTGTTATTATTTAGAGGTGGGGAAACCTCTCATTACAATCACTGGAAATGAATTGGGGATCCTTTAGGGAGCTGTGGGAGCCAAATTGACATCATCTCTCCTGCCATTTGAATATGGTTTCAATTAAGTATCAGGTCTAAGTGCCAATGCACGCTCCCGCTCCTCCCCTTTTCCCCTGCCTCCCCAATCCAGGAATAGCATGACCTTCGACTGCTGGGCTGTGGCTGAAATTTAGCTGAAGGGAGTGGGAGACTGGGGAGGAAATCGACCAATCAAAGAGCATTTATGAAGCACCTGCTCTGCAGTGAGTACTGATGGAAAGATAAAAACAATCAAACAGTCCCTAAGCTCAAAGAGCTGACCTTATAATAGGGAAGACTCAAAACAACTGTTTCCATAGCACCTTAAGGTTTAAAGCACAACACACAAATGTATGTGTGCATGTATGTGTGTATATATGTATGTGTGTATGCATGATCTCATTTAGTATTCCCAACCATCCTAGGAGGTACGGCTATTCTGATCCCCATTTTATGGATGAGGAAACAGGTTAAGTGACTTGCCTAGGGTCACAAAGCTAATACAGGTGTGAGGTAGACTTTGAACCCAGATCTCCTTGACTCCAGGTGCAATGCTCTGTCCTCTGTACCACCCATCTGATACAAAAGAAATACAAGGCAGTAGTAGTTGCTGTGGGCTGAGGGTATGATGGGGGTCAGGAAAGGAGAAAGAATGTGAAGCGTGAGCTGGACTATGGAAGAAAGAAGAGGTTTTAAGAGAAGGGGGAAAGGCAGAACATTCCAAGCATGGACAACAGTCACTCCAAAGATGGGCTATGGAGTGTCCTGTATTGAGAATGTCAGGAAGGCTAATATGACTGGACTACAACGTACAATATACAGTATTGTACAATAAGAGTAAAAGTGTAAAGACTTAACTTTATCCTTCCATTCAATTTAAATACATTGAGCTGAATATTTCTGAATAAGCTAACTTGTTCTTGGGTCCCAAGAGCAATTAAACTAACATAGTAATGATTATTGTCGCTGTTTTTAAAGCACTTCTCCCCACCCCCAAATGATCTAGTTTTTGGTAGTACAGGTCACAAAAGAATACCAGAAAAGTCATCAATGTCCTTCAGTCCATGAGCAGAAATTATGCTGATTTTTTTCCCCTATGTCTTGCCTTCCTTACCCTTTCCATAAGGGTACTTTCTTACCTTTTCTTACCCCTACCCTCTATCATGTGCACATGTAAACTGGACAATGGTTCACCCACAAGACTTTGACTCTGCCACACTAATAGCACTGTGGCACACAAGTACCCTGTTACCAAAGGGAAGAGATATATTGTCCTTTCTGTTTACAAGTGATAAACTAACTGCCTTCAGGAATGTCCTTTGTTGGGGTTTTGTTAGGAAGTGTTGCCCGTAGTGTCAAAACATAACAAGTCTCTACTTTCACATGTGTGTTAAAGGAAGACTACTATGGAAAATATATTAATATACTTGGAATATAACTTTTATTACAGAACTTAATTAAAATTCTTGTGCTGCTTGGGCAGAGTGGCACAGGATTTGGAGTCAGAAGACCTGGGTTCCTATTCTACTGTGGCTCCTTCTGACTTGTGTGACCTTACATAGGTCTCTGCACCTCTCTGAGTCTTTCTTTCTTCATCTATCCAATCAGGCAGTTGGCTTAGACAGAGATTCTTAAACTGCAGGTTGAGACCTCATATGGGTTTGTGAAAAATTTGGCGATGTAAAGGTTTCTTTCTGAATGTGCCAAGTGAGTCTGAGGTGTTTCTGGCAGCACTAGCCCGTGCTGCATGGCCCAGCTTCACTGCAACCTTGGTTCTGAACACACAACATGTGCACTTTGCTCTATCCATACCTTCACACCATGCAAAGACAATAGTGGCTGTCAAAATGTGAAAGGGGCTCGTGAGTTTAAAAAAAAGTTAAGAAGTCCTGGCCTAGATGATCCTAACGGTCTCTTCCAGCATGACACCTACATTCACAGCTCTATCTATACCTGTATCTGTGTCCAATCAATCAATAAATGCTTATTAAGAACTTACTATGTTCTAGGCACTGCGCGAAGTGCTGGATATATAAGCCATGAGTCTACTATGTTCCTGTGGTAGCTGAGGGGAGGGGAGTTCTAAAAGTTTTTCAAAATAGTCCTTTCAATTCTTTTCCAAGGATTAAACACAATTTTCTAGATGATAAATCACTGAAACAATTAAATAAGAACAGAGTAAATGCTTAACAAATTCAAAGCCGTGGGAACTGGCACAAAAATGAATGCCTTTCTTCTGTCCTGCTAACCAATTTCACTTTGTGCTAAAAGGATGAGTTTTCAACAGGACTAGTCTTGGTGGGTAACAAAAACAACTGACTGAATACCAAAATATTTGTGGCCTTAATTCAATCCACCTTAATTTGCTGGAAAAATGCCAAAGCTATTACCTCTACTGCTATCACTGGATAGAGTATATGGTAGAACCCTATTGTGGTATTCATTTACAGAACACATAATTAACCAAAACACAATCCCGAAAGCAGGAAAAGGATTTAAGTAAAAGCCATTCAAAAGTGTCTTTCAACAAATCCTTTCCTGAAGAGAGAAGGTCTTGAAAATGCAAGTAAATATTTTGAAATTACAATCATCTTTAGTTAAGTTGATATGATTTCAAGCAAAGGAGGACAGAGACAATAGTCATTTGGAATAGAAAAGCTCCCCTAACTTTACCTTTAACTCTTTTCCTTGCCTAAACTTCTGAGAAATCCATTAATAAGCTACAAAAGAGAATGAAGTGAATTTACCTTCCCTATCTACCATCTTCTGGAGGTGCTAAAGAGTCATAAAATGCTCAAAAAGAGAAAAGAGGAAGAACAAAAAAAATAAAGAAACTCTATGAGCTGGCTGATCACAAGTTGACTCTATTTCCTTACATGTGTTCACCATTAACTCTACATTATCATACATAAGGAGGCTTGGTCCTTCTTGGCCAACTTAATGACTATTCTTCCCTATGGGAAGGTCAGTGACTGTCTTTGTTTTTTACCTGCTTAGGTGGTCTTTTTTAATCAATTTTAAAATGCTGATCTTCTAGTAATGTAGCTCTTTCCATCAACAAATAAAAAAATCTGCCTTTTAAACCATTTAAAAAGCATTATTAATAACTATAATTTTGGGGCAGCGAGGTGGTGCAGTGAATAGAGCACCAGCCCTGGAGTCAGGAGGACCTGAGTTCAAATATAGCCTCAGACAGTTCACACAAAAACTAGCTGTGTGACCTTGGACAAGTCACTTAACCCCAAGTGCCTCACCTTCCTGACTCAAAAACAAAAACCCCCAAAGAATAATTCTAATTTCATGAAATCAGATATTTAATTAACATGACAAAATGTTTCACCCACTCAGTCCTTGTGTATTGGAAATGCTATAATTGAACAAGGGATAGCAAGCTATCCTTGAGTCTGTTTGAAGGTCCTAGGGTCAGCCATTCAGGATAAGCCCCCATGCTGTGGTCACACAACCTGCAGTGACAGTGAGGAGTCCCTTCACATCCAAGAATGTAGCACAGTGGAGCAGCCAGATGGCACAGGATGTACGGTACATTGTATCCAGAGACCTATCAGGCTTTCCAATACCTCTATCAACAGTATCATCACAGATGATGTTTTTATAGCACTTGCTAATTTATAATAAGCTGTGTATCTATTATCATCTCATTTGATAATGTTTCTCATGTCTTTGACTTGCATCCTTGATATGTAGACCAATCCTGAGATGATGCCAAGACATCTATCAATATTTGTACTAGTAACCACTGGAATAAAAATCAGTAGGTCTTTTTGTTTTCCCTGGAGATATCAAGATGACACTATCATATCTGACCTTGGACATCCTGATAAATGGCTAATGCCAGGGCAAATTATTTGCAGATAAACCTGTCATTAAACCAAACAACCCTGAAGAGCGATGTCAATGAAAACCATTAGGTGGAGATTCTGCGAAGCACTGGCCTCTCCCCCTCTGGAATGACTTTGGATTCACTCTGCGTATGTCTGGCAGCTACTCATTACTGTTCCTGTTGTTCTCCTCCAATAGGATGGAAGTTCCTTGAAGAACGGGAACTATTTTGGCTTTGTCACTGTATTCCCAGTACCCAGTATTGGATCGCTTCAGTTTGAGGATGGGGATAGTGGAGAGCATCAAGCTTTCATGTCCCAAATCTTTTACATGCATTCTCTGAGAGCTTGTGAAATGCCTTATGAGGATAAAAATTTTCTTTATTTAATCTTTACCAAGTGTCCACAGCATGCTAGACACTAGTCAGTAGGAATGAAGGAAAAAACTCAAAAACATCCTTCTTCACTTTGAGAACATAGCAGACCCACAAGAGCACACACTTGGAGGAGAGCACTGTGTCTCTCATACTGAATTACATACAGATTGTGGTCCTCCCTAGTTCACTCTTCAGCTGTCTCAGCCATGACAAAAAGTCATTATTAAATGTTAAGCTTATCAAGGACCTAAAGTCAAGCACACTGTTATTTACCATTATTATTTATACCAGAATTGGCCACTGACAATTGATTTTGTAGTTTGGAGACTATTCTGAAAAAGGCAATACACCGCTAGAGAAACTGCCTGAAGAAAAAGAGAAAGCCTTCCTGCCCTAGTGTTTAATTTGCACATAAAACAATTTACACCCTGTGGATGCTAAAGTGGTAATAATAATATTCCATCCCATAGTAGAAAGTATTTCTGATCCCTCAAATCCTGTAAATGTGGAATCAGAAGAAATCAGTTCAAATTCTGGTCCTGTCCCACTGCTATCTGGGAAGCCTTGGGAAAACCCCTTTAATCACACTGGGCCTCAGTTTCTTCTTCTGTAAAATGAGATATTTGGACTAGATGGCTTCTAAGGTCCCTTTTGGTTCAAAGTCATCAATCAGTACGATCATGGGTCAATAGAAATATCTGGTTTTTTTAAATAAAACTTTAATTCAGAAATACACATACACACACACACACACACGCTCATTTAGAATAGAGTTGATCATCTAAAAATTAAGTTTTATTTTGGAAGGGGAGGGAGAATCTCCTGGAAACTGATTGTCTGGGAACATTATCTGGGGTCACCAAGAAGTGAAAGGATTCTCTGGAACAATGACACTAGCAAATGCCACTCAGCTCTTTTGGACACCAAGGCACTACTTAAGGAGTTCTATGCACTCACTACTCCCTATTGCCTTTCCAAAAACAAAACCCAAACTACACAAAAACCTTTCAACTTGCACTGTCAATCTATCAGAATGAATGAAGTCTCAGAGCTTCCTAGCTATAAAAGTCAACAATCTTGTCTATAAGTAGGGATACCTCAGTAGTCAGTGTCCTCAAATATCCGTCAGGACATCTCTCTGGTCCATGCAATCAGCTGGACACATGAGCACAGCTGAAATGCAGATGTTCAGATAGGGGGCCCTAGCAAAGCTCAGAGCTACTAGACTTTCTTGCACAGGAGACACCCCTCCTGCCTCCCAATCCATTTATAATATTATCAGAAATTTACCAAGAGGCAAGGGGAAGGTATGATTCAAAATATTTTTGCTCACTATTTTAAAATGTAGTGAAAATCAAGTTAGTGGACTGTGATTTTGAATTTTGTAAAGACAATGAAAAAAAAAGATGTGACAGATTACTTCCCCTCTGTCAATAACTTTTTCTCCCCAGAAACAAATCTACTTCTCTTTGTTGCTGGTCATCTGAGTAAAGAAGTTGGGAAAATATTGTACTATAAATAATGGATGCAGGCTAATGAGTTACCACTCACTGTGAAACACAAGTCATTTATACATTTATTCTGATTGAGAGCTAGGAGTCAGTGAACTGATCTGACTTGGGACACAAAATCTTCAGAAAAGCACCTACCTCTAAGAGTGTTAATAAAATGGGATTCTATTTCTAAAGTGTTTTGCAAACTTTAAGGCATTTTATGAATCCTGGTTATTATTATTATTACACTAAATAGACACCTGGCAGTCATGCACAGATTCGTCATAAAATGTTTTTACCAGAACTAAATATGAATAATTTTATTGGAACTATTAGCATTTATTATCCATATGGTTAGGGAGCACAAGGTTTGGGGTAGAGAGCAGTCCTTTGTGTGAAGGGCAGTCATATCCAACAAAGCTGCAAAGGGAAAAGGGCACCAATTTCTGGAGAGAATATAAAAGCATTCTAAACAGGGATCATTTATTTTTTTTTTGTCTTCACAGCCTAGCATATTGCCAGGAACACAGTAGGTACTGAATAATGTTTCTTGCTTGACTGAAGACTTTGAAGACCAATGC
Organism: Pseudocheirus occidentalis; assembly: GCA_028646575.1. Classification (NCBI taxonomy): domain Eukaryota; kingdom Metazoa; phylum Chordata; class Mammalia; order Diprotodontia; family Pseudocheiridae; genus Pseudocheirus; species Pseudocheirus occidentalis. The sequence continues at coordinate 24,142,033 of CM053597.1, read as the reverse complement.
AAAGGAATGTGGGCTTAATATTGGCAGGCAAAAGAAGATGCTAAAGCTGAGGCTCTTAACTTGTGTGTGTTTGTGTGTGTCTGTGTGTCTGTGTGTGTGTGAAGGACTGGCAATCCGCAGGTTTTAAATAATTAAAGAAAACACCAAATTGCAGTTATAGGTTAGTGGGGGGAAAAAGATGTAAAGTTGTTTTCCCATTCAAAGCCACAGAAGCCTTGAAATCTCTCCATGGACTTAGAGAGTCCAGGTTAAGGCTCCCTGCTTGAACTACAGATTTTGGAGCACAGGGCTAAGGTGGTGATTCAGAAGAATGGAAACTCCTGGGGGCAAAATCTGCTTTGCTTTTGTAGCCCCAGGGCCCCTCAGAGTACCTTGCCAGTAGCAGAAAATGTTTGCTGAACTTGAATGGTCCACTGAGCATTAGCTTTTATGGGAGTGTTCTTCAGTAGGAAAGATGGGCTGGAGGGAGAAGAGAATGCCTATGGAAGGTAGAAGGCAATGTTTATGTGCAATTGCAGTAGTCCAGAAAGGTGCCAATGGGGGATTGTAATTAGGCAGTGGCAAAAAGGAAGAGGGGACAGAGATAAGAGATATGTTGCAGAGGTGGAATAGCAAATGATTCATTGATAGGAAAGCAGCAGAATAAACAGAAGAGAAATGTGAAAAAGCATTTAAATTCTCTTGGTGAGATTTCACATGGAGTCTCTTATAGACTTCATAGATAATGCTGATCCAACAGCAGGTCCTGGTTTGGAGGACGGACTGACTGGTGCACTTTCTGCTACCTCCTGCAGTGGTGACAAACAGAAGGAAGAATCTAGTCTACTTGGAAGGCTTATGTGACAAAATGCATTTCAGAAGCAACTGGTGGGGCCGGCGTCTAGTATGCCTCTGTGCCCCAGACTGGTATTGAGTTGAAGGAAGGCTGACTAAAGGACATCTTTGCTAACTCATTAGTCAGGATCCCAAGGTGCATGGCTGCTTCCTGTCAGATAAAGTACCAGGAAAGAGAAGCAGCAAGGCAATAGTAGTGGAAGGAGTAGAGGATCAGGCATAGTAGACTAGCCTTGTAACCTTAAGCAAGTACCAAACAATAATCAGAGGTGACTTGCCACAAATAACTTCAGCTGAGACACACCACATTTCCCCCCCCACACACACACACACATTCAATGTACTGTTCAACATACACTATACTTACACAGAGAACTATGTTAACAACAGAGGAGGTACAAAGTCTAGCCGAGGCATCTCTGGCATTAACAATTGTCATAAAATGATGAATAATAAGGTTTGACAAAGCTTTGAGACAGGCTCTGAACTTACGTCTTCCAGGCTTTAGGTTCTGCACTCTATTTGGGATCTACCTGGGACTATTTCTTCTTCTGCAATGGGTGAGCAGGCCCACATGAGCCCCATGGTCCTTTTTAGCTGTTGGAAATACAGTATGAGGACAGAGTAAGAGCAGGGTAATCTAGAGAGATTACATTCCTCTGAAGTGTAGACTGAAGCTTCACACATGGGAAGTGCATGTGTCAGTCTCCAGCTGGCTTCCCAGGGCCTAGCCAGAGCCCAAGGATATCAAACCAGGCAAACTTGTCCAGTCGGGGCAGGGTGGGAACAAGTTGGGAGGGAAGCAGCCAGCGCTAAGTGAGTGCAGTACCATCTGTATTCCTCTGGGAACTTGGACAATGGGATCTGAAACCAGGCCTCCCTACTGGCCACCATCTTATTTCAATAAGGAAATACATTACACAATAAGTGATAAGAAGAGACCTCAGTAGCCATGTAGCCCACGCCGGATCTGCACAAGAAGAGCTACAGACTCACATGTGGTTGGCCACCGAGTCTGCAGTGAGAGAAACCCAACTGTTTCCTGAAAGAGCCTGTCCTACTCTGGATGGCTCTACTCATCCAAAAGGGTTTTTCTGACACACAACCCAAATTTGCCCCCTGTAGTCACTGCTTTTGTTTCTGCTCCCCAGAACCAAATGGAATCTATTCCTTTGTATACATGACAGTTCTTCAGATCCTTGAAATCAGGTCTCCCTCCCTCCCCACTCTAATGTGAACAGCTCCTTTTACCAATCCTCATATATCAACAACGAAAAACAAACATTCTAAGCTAAGAAACGATAACTTGCCCCAAAAAGATGTTGTGCACAAGCCTGATGCCAAAGGAAAGGCTTAGGAAAAGGAGAGAGGGAGAATGTGAAGGGATTCCTTAGCACCAGGCAACTCTAGCAGGGACATTGTGGGACAGGAGGTGGAAGGATTCTGCTCCAGGGAACAGAGGCCCTAGTATATCCTTTCCCTTCTTTAGTTTTTCTGGTCCAAAAGTTTCATGTGAAGATAATTCCTTGATGAAGCACAAAAGCCACCTGCAAACACGCTCTGGTTCTTCAGAGTTTGGGAGCAGATGTGAGCATTAGCCAATCATAGACAACACACATGGACAAATTAGATTACAATACAAATTCACTTTATTTTAAAAATGAAGAACTGATGTGTAAGCACTATTATTTCTTGTGAAATAGCAGGGTGAATGCAGAAGTCTTAATATAAATATCTTTCTCTTCCCATAAAAATGTGTGTAGCATTATTATTATTTCTACAAGTGGGGCTATAGAAAGATCCAATTTTTAAAATCATAACTGGAAAAATTCCCGAAGAAAAATGTTAATTTATAAGCTTATCTTTTGAACTATAATTCCTCCTAAGGTGCCATCAAGCCCCTGACCCTTGGCCCTCAGAGGAACACCATGACCGGCTCAAGGTCACAGAGCTGACAAGAAACAGAGATGGGTTATCAGAGCACAAGTTCTCTGTTTTTAGAGCCAGGGCCCTTTCTGATAACTTGCAAAAGATCTTATACAGGAAATACTGCAAACGATTCATCAACGGGGAAAGAGATGGCTGCCCTAATGGCAAAAGATTAGGGTTTGAATCTTTGCCCTGTTGCTCCCTGTGAAATTTTGGATTCCCTGAACCTTTACTGCCTCAATGATGGGGCCACACCACATGAACTCTGTCACCTAATTCTAAATCCCTGGTCCCAAATCAAAAGAGACAGGCTAGCTTTTTAGGAAAGGCAAAGGTGACAAATGGATAGCCTACATAGTGTCCTAGTACTTTACTACTATTAAAGGATGAGCAGGGAGATGAGTTAGTCACCTAGGATTTATCAAGCGCTCACTATGTACAAGCCCTGTGCTAAGTCTCAAGCAGATAAAGCAGACACCCTATGAAAGAAGCAGATTATTGTACGGAAGCATTCAATGATCACGATGAGACATTATGGCAGCTGCCTGCAATCTGCCCACAAGAGAGGACAATCACTAAAGGCTGGTTGAACTGAGCAATCCCTTCAATTGCTACATGTCTCTTGGTCAATTGGCTTCTGTTATATAAGTGGAAATGTGTTCCTCTTGCATGATCCTCAGTCAGTACAAGAAGGTAAATAAGCCTAGAGCAAATCAGGGGCCAGGCACTAGAGGCTGGGTCATGATGCTTTTTCTCCTCCAGCTGAGACAGAGAGCCAGGTCTATAATCCTTAGGGACATGCAATCTGGGATTTTACAAGGGTCCTTAGAGAAAACCAGTCCCCAACCCTTGGCTCTGCAGTGGAAGGGAAGTATTCTGTCTCCCAGAATCCAGTTCTCCTCCTAGGACCCCAACATGCCTCCCCATGACCACTGTTCCTGTCCCATGATGAAGGCTCCTCACAAGAAGGAGCATGCCCCTTCAACAACATCACTCCACATTTTTATGGTACTTTAAATGATCTCAAAGAACTAGGACATAATTGGTTCACTTTAGATTGCTTCAACTTTTGTTCTTCCTTGTCCTTTAAAAAAGTACAAATGCTTCAGAAATATTTGAGGAGTGGGGCCACCCCCAGCAGCACCTGCATTTTCCTCATACTTTTCGCAATTTTTTCCCCTTCTTTCTTTTAGGGTCAAACGTAGTTTATATTTGAAGAGTAGTTAGCTCTTCTAGGACTATGAGATCACCAGTGAAGAGTTAGAAGGGAGTTGAGAGGTTGTCTAATCCAATGGTCTCACTTTACTGATCAGAAAATGGAAGCCCAGAGAAGCTCTTTGCTTTCCAGACGAGCTGTGCTAGACTCATGCCTCAGATTACACCACCACGTCTCAGCTGCCTTCTCACCCTGGAAGCTTGCTCCAAGCCCAGGGCCTCCACATTCTGGCACATCCCTCCACCAAGCTGGGGCCAAATGGCCTCCTCCCATTAGTGAGCTCCTCCAGGTCCTTCCATTTTGGGGGAGGAGCCTGGACCACCCACTATTTGCTCCCCTTCAGTTCTGCTTCTTACTTTAGAGACCACACTTCCCCTAACACTTCTCAGCTTCCTTTTGGGTGTTGGCTACCCCAACAGCATCAGCTCCTGGAGTACAGGGACTGTCTTTGTTTGGACTGATCATCAATGCATGTCACAGGGTCTGGCACACAGTAATGTTTAATGAATGCTTACTGCCTTTTCAGTGACCTGCTGGAGGTGGCAGAGATAAGGAACAGAACTCAAGATTCCAAACCATCTTCCTAATCTAGTCTTTTTTATTGCACTGCATCACAAGGGGACACGCCTGGTGCTTTGGGGCACCCCACCCATCCTCCCACATTGTTCTTAGCATCACCCGGTAAGCATTTCAGCCTCATGCTCCAGGACCACATGGATCTTTTTCAGCTCTGCGAGCTGCACCACACACACACACAAAGAAGCAACCTACTCAGACATTCTTTATGGGCATAGAACTATCTTGAAATTAAGCTACCTTAAATGGAGCCACCTCCATTTTTAGGAGGTGAGTGAAATGGACTTTTTACTCTTTTTAAGCATACATTGTTTGCATTCTCAACAATAGGTTTCTGGAGTACTTTAAACATTTCCTTGGCATCTTCATTATTCTGAAG
>CM053597.1:24106592-24136599 GCA_028646575.1 Pseudocheirus occidentalis | reverse complement strand
TGCTAACGTTTCTAGTACTAGATTGAATAAAAGGGGTGATAGTGGGCATCCTTGTTTCACCCCTGATCTTACTGGAAATGCTTCTAGTTTATCCCCATTGCATATAATACTTGCTGATGGCTTTAAGTAGATGCTACCTATTAGTCTAAGGAAAACTCCCATTTATTCCTATACTTTCTAGTGTTTTCAATAGGAATGGATGTTGTATTTTGTCAAAGGCTTTTTCTGCATCTATTGAAACAATCATATGGTTTCTGCTAGTTTTATTGTTGATATGATCAATAATACTGATGGTTTTCCTAATATTGAACCATCCTTGCATTCCTGGAATAAATCCAACCTGGTCAGAATGTATTATTCTAGTTCTAAGTTGCTGTAGTCTTTTCACTGATATTTTATTTAAGATTTTATTTTTTTTTTGCCTTGATAATCAATAGACCAAAGAGTCAGAAGTAGGATCACTATATATTTGGAATGGTTGAAGCCTTCTGATTTCCTCTATAGATCTTTGTCTTAGAGGCATAAATGATGAAGAATGAACGGCCTCTCTCCTCCCCAGTGCTTTGTCAGCCAAAGTAACCTGAAGTAGGGGTGACCATGTTTAATGAGAGAGGAGGAAAGTCAGAGCAAAAACTTGGGACGGAACATTCTGTTGCTTCCAGATCCCAGACATTCACAACTTTGGAGCCTTTGATAGATAGGCTCATATGGGTAGCTGTTTTCCCTGTGGCAAGTTAGAAAAAGAAATGATCTTTACTATAACTGATACAAATCACAGAAGTCTTTAACAATTGAAAGTCAGCACTTGAAGTGGCACTCAGAAGGAAGGTTGAAGGTTGTGTCCATAGGAAGCACAGGTGCTGTGCCTCCTATACAGAGCCAAGAATAAGTCAAAATTAAGAGGAAATATACTTTTTAAAATAACAGATATCATCTGGTTTGATAGATTGCTGGCAATAAATAAGGAGCATAACTATTGGTAGAGTTGTGAACTGATCCAACCATTCTGGAGAACAATTTGGAACTATGTCCAAAGGGCCATAAAACTGTTCGTACCCTTTGATTGAGCAATACTACTACTAAGTCTGTATTCCAAAGAGATTTTAAAAGGGTGGGGGGGGGGAATGGGAACCTATTTGTATAAAAATATAGCAGCTCTTTTTGTAGTAGCAAAGAACTGGAAATTGAGGGTGGGGGATGCTCATCAGTTGTGGAATAGCTGAAAAATATATGATTGTAATGGAATACTATTTTGTTACAAGAAATATTGAACAGGATGTTTTCAGAAAAACTTGGAAGAACTTACATGAGCTGATGCCAAGAGAAGTGAGCAGAACCAGGAGAACATTGTACACAGTAATAACAACATTATATGATGATCAACTGTGAAATCCAAAACAATTTCAAAGGACTTGTGATGAAAAATGCTCTACCACTCTAGAGAAAGAATTGATAGAATCTGGATTGAAGTGCATGTTTTTTCACTTTCTGTATTTTTTTCATGTTTTCCTCCCTTTGAGGAAAACATGTGTCTTTTACAACATGACTAATATGGTAATATGTTTGCGTGATTGAACATATGTAACACCAAGTTGCTTACCATCTCAGTGAAGCAGGACAGGAGGGAAGGAGAGATAAAATTTGGAACTCAGAAAATTTTTCAAATGAATGTTAAAAATTGTCCATATATGTAATTGAGGAAAAAAATAAATGTTGTTTAAAATAAAGTAGGATGCACAGTCTGTCTCTTCCCTGGTGTGAGTCATTTGCAGTAAACATTTAATCAATTTCTTAAGGACTTTCTATTCTCCCTTTTATATGATCACATTAAGATGTTTCACCTTTCTCTGTGACTCCATGCAAAGACCATTTTTTAAAAAGTCAGGAAACTTCCACCTGAGCCCTGGCTTTGCATTCGATTGACCGTGTGATCTTGGGTGAGTCTTGAGATCACTGTGGGACTCCCTTTCCTCCTCTGCAAAGTAGGAGGAGGGGACTAGTTGATTTCTAAGACTTCTTTCAGTGATGCCATTCTCTAGTTCTCTCAGAGAAATGGCGCATGAAGTGAGCCTAGTGGATGGCAAATGCTTTAAGTTCTGTCCAAATGTCACTGTTTTTCTGTGGTAGAAGAACACATGCCTTCTGGGAGCTGACTTAATTGCGACATAAAAGCAAAAAAAATTAATTGTAAGATATTAAAGCATCCCTGAAAGTAAATTTGGTTCTTCCCGTCCCATTTTTGGGAAACATTAGATCTTGGAAGCTGCGCTTAGTTCTTCCTGGCAAGGGTTTTAGGGTTGGCTTCAGACCTCACCTTTGACATTTGCTAGGAGGGAGGGCTTGTGCAAGCTACTTGACCTTGGTTTTGTCAGCCATAAAAAGAGAGCCCCTTTATCACAGGCGATTGTGACGCTCAATGATACGGCAGATATATAGATGACACTTGGCTGACTTAGATGTGTCATGTAAATGTCAGCTGTTACTATTGTTGCTGTTGTTACAGCATGAGGAAGTCATTGAAATATCACGAAATGAAATACGTATGCACAGCCTGATGGGAAAAGAGACTCTGTGAAGTGATGAGCTGATTGCATGTCTTAAAAACCCTTGGGTGGAGAAACTAAGCAAAAGCATTTGAGAAAATTTTCCTTGTTTCTTTCACTCTTTGCTCCCATGGCTCTGTCTAATGTATAAACAAGTGGATAATATTTAGTATATATAGCATTTAGCCATGACCTTGTGTCCCCTGTTAGAACATAAGCACCTTGAGAATAGAGATTGCTTCATTCTTTCCATGTGTAGGCCCAGCTCCTGCCCAGCCCTGTAGGCCTTGGGTCATTGGAGGCCCTTCCGATGTACATGTTGATGTATTTATTGATCTCTTGATTGAATGATCAGCTTCTAGGGCTGAAAGGTTTCCCTCTTTTCTTCTCAGATCTGTATTTAAGACCAGTAGAGCTTTGGGCTCTTTGGATAGGCAAGTGACAAACTGAGCCACGTCCCCAGAGAGCTCAGAAGTGAAGATGAGGAGCCTTCCAGCTCCCTGCAGCAGCAGCCTACTAGAGGGCATGGGCATCTGTTGCTGCTACTCTAGCGGAGCGGTTTGCTTTATCATTGAATAGTTCTTTGGGTTCACCTACTTGCTTATTGGAATTCATTTCACTCTCCTGTTATTTGTAAGCCTTACTAACTCTGGGTTACCCTTTTGTTTAAAAGGCAGTTTCTATATTTCCTTAAAAGCTAGTGATTATGAAATAGAAAATCATCAGCCTGTTAACTTAAAAAAAAGCTTCTTTTTCTAATTTTATTGAAAAACATCCTTTGTATGTAAAATGCAACCAGTGAACTTAGATATATTTTCTGTGTTTGCTAAATGTCCGTAATGGAATGGTGGATTTCTACAATAAATAATTAGTACTTTTGATTGAAATTATGTTCAAAACTTGCTTTCAGATGCTGTCATGATATGTCAGTGAACATCCTCTTTTCCCAACAATCCAAGGTAGAACTTTTCATCAAAAGCTCACCATCACTGTTTCACTGTTAACATTTTCACCTGAGCATCTTAAAATGGCTATTAAAATATGTTTTCTAGGCTTCCCCATATTTACACTGGACCCATGAATAGCCTGCTGGTTAAAAAAAAAATAATGAAGTCCTGTGAGGGCAGGCACTGCTTTTTTTTTGTTTTTTTGGTCTTTGTATCTCCACTGCCTTCATGGTGCCTGGCCCATGGTAGGTGCTTATTAACGTGGATAACTGACATTCTACTTACCTGTCCACAATGACTAATGAAGTTCCAAGTTGATGTTTGTATTTTAGCCAACTGTTTGTAAGACAGTGAACCTGTTTTATTACATTAAAAAAAAAAACAACCTTGTGATACCAGTATCTGTCTGCAGCACGGTGCTTTGCACATTGGTGCTTGGGAAATGGATGAAGGAAGGTATGGAAGAAGAAGGAAGACTTCTTTACTTTAGTTCCCATCTCCTTGGAACATGAATGCCGTATTCACATGTGCTCAGACAGGACTCCAGTTCTGGTTGGATCTGTACTCCCCAATGTCTCTGCCATCAGAAAGCGCTTCCAATTTGTGGAATGAATAAAAGCTCAAAGCAGCAAAAGAGTCACTCCAGGCCACATTGGTGTCATTTTTCTGAGTTTTTTTCTGGCTTCCCTAATATCTTAAATCTACCAGATTGAGGACTGAGAAGATCTGGGCTTGAATCCTTCCTCTGTCACTAACCCCCTCTGTGATCTTGACCCGAATCACAGCAGGGCTTATAGGAATGGCCTTGGAGTCAGAAATCAGTCAACACGTATTTGTTAAGTTCTACTATGTCCATGCAATGTACTAAGTACTCAGGATACACAGAGAGTCAAAGGAGAGTCCCCTCTCTCAAGGAGTTCTTGTCTAAGGTGGGAAACACATCCAGACAGGTGTTACACACAAGATACATGAGCCTAAACTGGAGGTGATTGACAGAGGGAAGACAGCAGCATGAAGTCCGATTGGGGAAGGTTTCTTCTAGAAGGCAGAACTTTATCTGGATCATGAAGGAAGCCAGGAAAGATCAGAGGCAGAGATGAAAAGGGAGAGAATTTCAGGCATGGGTGGTGGGGGCATTGCCCATAAAAATGTCTAGAGTCAGGAAATGGAGTGTCTGGTAAAAGGCATAGCAAGCACAGTGTCTGTCCCTGGATCCAAGAATCTAGGTGGGGAGTAGAGGAAGAACAAGGTGTTGGAAGACTGGAGAGGGAGGAGGAATTCCTGATATTTATGATCCAGGGCCAGTCACTTCATTTTTCTTAGGCCTGTTTTCCTCATCTATAAAATGGGAATACCACTATCCACCCTGCAGTGTCACTGTGATTGAGACCTAGAAGGCCATGATGTAGATAATGTATTTTGACACCTTAAAGCCCTAACAATGCCAGCTCTTATTCCTTGGCCTTTAGTTTCCTCCTTTGTCAAAGGAAACAGTTGTCCTAAGATCTCTGAGGTCTCTTCCTGCTTGCTACTGACTGTTTATTGATCGATCAATTCCAGTTCTCACCATCCAAGCATCACAGGCTTTTTACTTGATCAGACATCCACCGATTGAAATGGTCTCTACTGTCAGCTGTGCAGAAGAGCAGAAATACTGAAAGAAGGTGGATAAGCTTGGGCTCTGGAGAGTCTGGTTGTAAGACCAAATTATGGGTCAGTAGTCTAGATTCAGGATACACACATCATTATGAGAGGTCAAGTGAAGCATGTGGTCAGGCAGCAAAGAAATGGGGGCAGGGGTAGTTGGCACATTCTCAGAAGTTTAGGTCGGCAGCTAGGAAACCTGTAATAACCAAATCAGCAAGAACCCAGATTATAAGTCATGGGTTTTCCCCTCAGACAAAACGCTTTTTATGTTCTTGCTGCTGAGACAGGAGGCAATCCAAGCTCAGTCAGCCTCCATCTCTAAGTGGAAGCAGATGAATGAGTGTACCTGGCTTAGATGAGGAGGTGAGAGAACTCTCCAGAGAACTGGAAATATACCCATCATCCTTCACCAGCAGAAAGCAAAATGTCCTCTCCCCCCCCCCCCAACCAACACATAAGTACATGCTGCCTACAAGGCTGCACAGGGCTAGGCTTGGGAAGCCAAAAGAAAAAAAAAAGAAAACTTCTGGAAAAGTTTTTCTCATTTTCTAGGTCTATTTCCTCAAACCTCTTCCCAGTCCTCCCTTTGGTTGATTGAATACTCACCATTTCCAGTATACCTGAACTTGTCCCCTCTTGCAGGTGTCTGAAATGTACATTTCTTCACACCTACATCAGTTAGCTGACAGTCGTCAATCAATGAATTTTCACCCAGAAGAAGCAGTGAGAGGCTTTCATCTAGTTTCCGTGCTAGATGAAAATTTAAAGGGGGAAATACTACTAATGGGAGCGCCACAGAGGAAAATTTTTGCACTCAAGGAGTTTTTTGTTATTAGCTTTTCTTCTCGTTTCAACATTGTTACTTTTTTCAGACATTTATCAAAGCCAGCTTATGTTGAGTGTTGGAGAAGATTCCTGAATTTGCCCATTGAAGTGGTTCATTCTTATATAAAAGCAAAAACAAATATGACAGGCGGGGAAGGCTTCAGATGCAAACAGAAAGTGTTAGAATTTGGTCTATGACCATTAACCAAATTCTTGTCAGTGCAGCTAGTCAGCATTTCCTTATGTCTGGGCCACTGTTACCTCCTCTTTAAATGCAGGGGTTGGATGAGATGGAATCCAAAGACAGTGGGAAGAATCCTGGGTTGGGAGTCAGAGGACCTGGATTCAGTCCTTGTCTCTGCCTCCCCGAGTCCAGGGTGTCTTTGAGTGAGGACACATGCGTTACCTTCTCTCCATTGACTTCAGCTTTCTCAACTGTAAAATGAGGGGATTGGCCCACACCTCAAGGTCCTTTTCTTGTTTGGAATCCTATGATGTCAGGAGATGCTTTGGAGGACACTTCCAGATCTTACTCCACGATCTTATGTGTCTAAACTTCTGTTTGGGCAGGCAGTTATACTATTGGAATATGCACTTTAAAACACATCAAGGTCAATAAACTTCATTTAGGAATTTAGTATGGTTACAAGTATATTAGACCTGGAGGTGAGAGATCTGTTAGAATCCTGCTCATGAAATCTACCAGCGTTGTAAATGTGGACAAGTTATATCACCTGAACCTCCTGTTTCCTCATCTGCAAAATGGGAACACAAATAATTAAACTGCCAGTCTCCTAAGATTGCTGTTAAATCTGGAATGACCATAGTGAGTCAAAGCAAGCTATCTGAGCTATCTGTTCAAGGTTTTCTTTTCATATCCACCAAAATCAAATCAGTACACTTGTGTTGTAACTCCAACGTGCCTACTCAATTAAGTCCTAAGAAAATAGTTGATTAAAAATGTAGCTGATTTTCTCTCATTCATTTATCTCCATCTCCCTCCCCTCCCCCTACATTTAAAAAAAATAAAGGAAGCTGTCAGAGAAGAAAGCTCACTAGCTTTACATTCTTAACGGCTGGCTAGGAGAACCAGCAAAGAGTCTGTTAGGACGGCTGGTGCCATTTCTGATCCCTTAAGGGTTCTGATAACAGTCACATGAAGCTATTATGCATTCTATAAATCTCTTTTAAAGGAGTATGATTGCAATAAATACCTGTGATCATTGAGATTAAGAAGCATGACAGTTCAAAAGTGTCAGTAGAACCTGGGGCGGGGGGAGCGGGGAGAGGGGACAGGAATAGGGTGAGCTCAATTTTCTGAGCAGAGAATCAGCATGCCCAGACTAGCATGTCATATTTTGCTTTAGATATAGGAATACCTGAAAGTTCTGTCTGTGAGGGAAGCTTCCAGCTTAAGTCCCAGCTGGGGAGTTGCCTGGGGCACCTAGAGGTTAATCAAGAGGTCTGTACTAAGTGTTGGAGGCAGAATTTAAAGCCAGCATTGCCTGACTCCAGACACATCCCTTCCTCCATTCATAGTGCCACCATGCTGTTTGTAGATTCATTTGGTCTGACATTATTATCCATGATGCCCTGAATAGATATTATTAAAAAAACAGCGATGAGCAAACCAAAATACTCTTGCTGTTGCTTAAGTTATAATAGTAGACCAAAGTAACTCCTTAATATCCCCATGGATTTAAGTCATGTGGCTTGGATCCAACATTATTTCAAAGGAAATTATGAAAGCCAGTCCCTAGATCACTTAAAAATAAAACCAAACATGATTGGTAGAATTGTGTTAATCAAGGAAAAAATGCTAAACCTACTAAAACCATTACAAGACTGTCTCAGAGGTTAACTGTCAGGGTTGTAGCTGTCTGATTTCCTAGACAAGTTTCAAGTGGGTCCCCCAGATTACAAGGATATATTTAATATTGCTACAATATGTGGACCTCCAGTATGCCATAAGGGTGCTGAAGGAATTTTCATATAAACTACAGGGTTTTATCCAAAGAGCCATTTTAATGTGTTTTAGGCTATAGGCTTTGCACATGGGGCCAAAATTTGACCCTGTCTCTGACCTGCCAACTTTTTCTCCAACACTGGACCAGCTCTGAGACAGTTGTGGTACAGAGGAAAGAGGAGGATGAGTCAGGAGATCTGGGTAGTAGGTCTTGTTCTACTACTTGGTCTAGCTACTAACTTACTGAGACAACTTGAGCTACTCACTGTCTGAGTAACATTTCACCATCTGTAAATGGCCACGTTTGACAAAGTGGATCACACCAGGCCATCTGGAATAGTGATAGTCATTTGGACTATACCATGCAAGGGTTGTTTGAAGAATCCAGGGCTGATTCATCTAGCGAAGAGAAAGTTTAGGACAGACATTCATGTATTTGAAGGACTGACATGGGGACATATTAAACTTGTTCTTCATGGGCAGAGCCAGAAACATTGGATGGTAATGTTAGAGAGGCAGATTTGGGCTTCATGTCAAGAAAAACTAAACAATTCAGAGCAATCCTCAGATAGAGCAGGCAGCCACAAAGGTGGTAGACTCTCCCCTGCATGGAGACCTTTAAGTGAAGAATGGATGACCACTGCTGAGGATGTCATGGCGGGGGCTCTTAGCCCAATGGAGATGGACTAGATGGTTTGAGAGGTTTCTCCTTAGGGTGAGTCTCTGATTCTATGATTAGATCCCATGCAGTTTGAAATTCTGTGCCTCCAACTCAATCCCATTACTAGAGTCTCTTCCCCTCCAACCTCTGTGCTTTCAGATTGTTTCCACTACCAGAGGTGCCTAACCCTAACTCTAACCCTATTCCCTCTCCCCAGCCTTTCCAAAATTTGTCCTGTTTAGGACAGAATTTGTGGAATCTTCCCCCTCTTTCCGTAGGATGTGACTGACTTCCCATACAACATTGAAAATCCCTATCATACACGCAACCCTTTTACTTCTATCCCATTGTTTTCACCTGTTATTTCAGTTGTGCCTATTTAGATGATGAGTTCTTTAAAGGTAAGAACTGTGTGCTTTAGACTTCTAAGGGTGTGTGTGTGTGTGTGTCTGTGTCTGTGTGTGTGAGTGTATGTGAGAGAGAGAGAGACTTGCTTATGATGGTCACACAGTTTATAAGAGATTGATGCAGAATTTGGACACTTATTTTCAAGTCCAGGACTCTGTTTACTACATAAGAATCATTTCCAGTTTCCTGGTCTCTGTGTAGTCCAAATAGGTCTGTACCTTTGCCCTAAGCAGCTAAGGTAACTGAGAAATGCTTCTTTAAGAAAGTGTGCTTGAAACCAGCCCTAATGGTTTCTCGTGGTGTTTGTATGATGGGGCTCTGGTGCCAGCCCCACGGGGTGAAATCATGGTTTTAGAACTACAGAGAAGGCGGGCTGGAGAGTACCTAGTTTGGCACCTTCACTTTTTGCATGAAGAAACTGGAGTCTTGGGGAGAGTAACTTATTCAAAGTTACAATTAGCAGAGCCAAGACTCAAATTTTGGTTATTCTTATCACTAGCCCAACAGTGAAACATCATATTATGGAATGGTTTTTTTTTTAGGTGAAAAAGGCATTCCTACTGATCTGATAGATAGCCCTTAGCAGTCTAGTCAGGTCTTTCGAGTGCTTGGGGCAGCCATGGAGTCCTGGCAAGAAGCCTTGGGGACTGGGGGTGTCCTCACTGACCTCAGATTACTACTCTGTCTCTCAGTTGAAACAGAGCCACCTCTCATACTCCCTTCAGCTGAAATAGCCCATGTAGAAGAGACTCTACTTTCTCTCCTCTCCTCATAACCCCTTACACCCTGGCTTCTGGCCTTGCCATTCCACCAAAGCTGCCTTCTCCACGGTCACCAACAACCTCTTAGTTGCTCGATCTGGTGTCCTTTTCTCAAGTTCCTCATTCTTCTTGTCTTTTCTGTAAGCCTTTGACACTGTTGATCAGGTGAGGTCTGATCATGTCCCCTTTCCCTCCACAGATACCCTCCCTGCCAATAAACTCCAGTGGCTCCCTACTGCCTCCAGAAGCAAATACAAAATGCTCTGTTTGGCATTCAAATTCCCTCATAACCTAGTCCCTTCCTACCATTTCAGTCTTCTTACATCTTATTACCTGCCACATACTCTTCAGTCTCTCCATCTCTTGCCTCTGGGCATCCTTTTAGGCTGTCCACCATGCCTGGAATGCTCTCTCCCCTCCTCTCTGATGACCTACTTTCTCTAAGTCCCAAATAAACCCCACCTTCTATAGGAAACCTCCCCTCTGTTAATCATCCCTTATTAATACTGTCTATTACTTCTTTTGCATATATTTGTTTGCATGTCATGTCCAACATCAGGTGGTAGGCTTGAGATCAGTGACTGTCTTTTGCTCCTTTTTGTATCCCTAGATCTTAGCACAGTGCCTGGCACGTAGCAGGCCCTTTTCTTGATGGATTGGAGGGGGATGAGGCCTAGTTTCCTGGGTGTCTGCGTCATTTAACCAGTCATCATCTTAGGTACAGTTGAATGAGCACACACCTCTTTACACCAATATGCTGTTGTTTAGCTACCGGTAAATACAGTCTAGGAGTGGTCGTTAAGGTGTGAGTACATCTTCCCAGGGATTTCTTTATTAGCATCATTATTCAGCATTCATACAGCACGTTGTACTTGCTGAGTGCTTTTACAATCATTTTGCTAGTTAAATCACACAGAAACCTCATGAAGGCAGTGTTATTACTGCCATTGTGTAGACAGGGAGACTTTATAGAAGGATTTAAAGAAAATATAGTGGGATCAGAAGCAGGCAATGAAAATGATTAAAGGGTTAGAAAATAGCAGCCGTGAGAAAAGATGAAAGGGGCTCCGATTGTTAAACATGGAGAAGAGAGGAGTAGGAGCTGTACAGCCTTGGGAGGAGAGGGGATCTCCTTGGGCTGAGACGATCAGTGCTGAGCACACAACCAAGAGGCTAGAAACAAACCAGACCAAGACGGGCCTCCTCGCACTGGTCACGGCATTAGCGGGGCCAAGAGCTCCTTCGGGTCCCTCCTGCAGTGAACGGTGGGGCCCACCTGTCAGAGGAGATGCTAACCTTGGCAAGCAGTCCTTGATGATTTTGTTCTTTATTGACTTCCCTGATGGCTTCTAACTTCTGGCCCTGTTTGTCCATCTTCTGTCCCTGCAACATCAGCTCATATTTCTAGCAATTTTTTTGAAGGAATATTTGTATGAGAAAAGATCATTAGCTCAACATTAAGTTGTAGCAATGTAGTTAGCAGATATGTCTGTAAGTCAAGACCTAGGCAATTGTCCCTAATCCACTTGCCTAGAAATATCTTTACCTGCCAGTTTTATTTAAATACATGCCCATAACAATGGAAACAACTGAAGGACAATGACAAAATGCTTAGTAACTATTTGTGTATTGAAGGAGGGAAAGCAGAACAGCCTTCCTTCCTGGTCTGATTCAGAGCTCCTTGCAGTGGAAAGCTGTGAAGAATGATGCAGAGACCTTAACACAAACGTGGCAAGGTTATTAACAAGAAGCAAGACAATGTGAAGGTAAGACCATCTTTGTGACAGCCATTTCACTGTCACATCCAACGTGTAGAAAGAGACCAGAAAGGTACAATTTAACCAAGCTTCTTCCTGTAGTGTTTTCATCTGTTTGAATGAAAAGCTATCATCTCTTAGGGAATATCAGTCTGCCACTTCAAAGGAGAGAACTCCATTTGGTTGTTAGCTTTTATGGAGCATTGTGAACTCTTCAGAAACAGGTGATTTTGTTCATTCAAATGATTGTATTTTTCTGCATTGTGCATTACTTTCCACCTGTTTAAAATTTCTAAGGATCTCTGAGTAGGGCTTCATTGAAAAGATAAATGTAAAGTGTAAGAAGTGGGAAACAGGGGCATAATGGATGGAGCCCAAGAAGACCAGGGTTGGAATCCTGTTTCACACACTTAATAACAAGTTTACTTTATAATAATAAAGGACTTACACTGCATGAGTCACTTAACCTTTGACCCTCAGTTTCCTCATCTAGAAAAAGGAGGCAATAGTTCTTACCTCACAGTTGTTTGAAAATCATTGAGAGGATAGATGTGAAGTACTTTGCAAACCTTAATTCTATATGGAAATGAACTCTTATTCTGATGCGGTTAATAATATTAATTTTTGTTATTATAATTCTGATCTTGATGACAAGACTTTACTAAGTCTGGCCTTACTAAAAGGCAAAAATGATGATCATGATCATAATTTACATTTTTTGCCCAGCAAAATTTAATTCCGGAAAAATTTATTAGGTATCTGTTGTATGCAAGGCACAGAGCAGATTGCTGAGAATACAAAGGAAAAATGGAAACAATCTCAGACATCAAGGAGCTTATACTCTGAACTCTTCTGGGAGTTTACATTTGAGAAATTAGCCCTTCAATAATCCTCTGAAGTTTGATGACTACCCGAGTGAGTACAATCAAAGACATGTTCCAAATTGTCGTCCCAAGGCCCCATATTCACTTCAAATTATGTTCAATATATTCTGTAAATAGGGTAGATTGTTGTGCAGTATTCTTTCTTTTAAAAAATTATTAATGCCTTTTCTTTTTTGCATTGCTTCCATTTCCCAGTGCACACCTCCCCTTTCCTGTCCCCAAATGAACCCACTCTTTGAACAAAGAAGTAGTCAGTCAAAACAGACCAACACATTGACCATGTCAGTCTCATTCCTAAACCCATCATCTGTCCACCACCCCTTACAGGGAGGAGAAAGATAGATTTCATCATTAGCTGTCTGGAGTCAGCGTTGGTCATTGTGACTAGGTGATACGTTTGATAAGAATGTTCTTTTAAAATAGCTAAAAAGAAAGACCAAAGCAGACCCTTTACATTGCTTAAAGGGCTACACTTCAGTTACCTAGAAAATCCATTGATGGAGAGCAACTCCTTTAGCAGCAGTGCTAGACAGGGAAGTGATGGCTGTCTCTGAAAGGTTGTCAGTCGGGGATCTCACTTGAGCATGAAGCAGAGAAGTATTCCCGTAGCATTCGAATCTGTTTGAATGAAAAGTCATCTCATTTTATTGGAAAATCAATAAGCTATTCCAGTGTTGAGGAGAACTTTATTATGTTGTAAGCTTATCTGAGGTATTGTGAACTCCTCAGAAGTAAATGTTTTTTAAAAATTTATTCAATTTATTCTTGATGTCGTATTTTTCTTTTTTTTCTTTTTTTTTCTTTTTTTTTTTTGGTGGGGGGAGGGCAGTTGGGGTTAAGTGACTTGCCCAAGGTCACATGGCTAGTTTTTTGTGTTAAGTGTCTGAGGCCAGATTTGAACTCAGGTACTCCTGACTCCAGGGCTGGTGCTCTATTCACTGCGCCACCTAGCCACCCTGATGTCGTATTTTTCAATATCAAATATTACTCTCCAACTCTTTGATGTGGCCAAACTGTCCTGAGCAGCGTTCCACAGAATAGGAATCATTAGAACTTTTCTTTAACTGAGTACTTTTGTTCCTAGCATTCCTTATCCTATCAAGATGTAACTTTAATGATTTAAAAATTTTCAGAATAACCTAGGGATTGTAGATTTGGAGGTAGAAGGGATTTGGAGATTATCTGGTCTAGCACAGTCAGTTTACAGATGAGGAAATTGTGTCTCTGAGAGTTAAGTGACTTGTCCAAGGTCATGTAGTTTATTAGCTCCAGAATCAATTTTTCTAGCCTATTGTATGATTTTTAAATCCAGAATTCTTTCTACTGCATAGCTTTTCTTTATGTCATTAGATAGCTTGGTTGTTAAAGGAGTAGTCAAAAGTAAAGCAGTAGTCAAAAGCCGCAATGTTCTAAACTGATTAGGGAATGATTATTTTATATTTTAAAAAATTCTCCTTCCTTTTAAAAGGCTCTTTACAGAATCCCATGTGTAAAATAAGCTTCCTTAGTCCAGTTAGCACTATAAAACAGTTAATAGCACGGAGCAGTGAAAAGAACGCAGCTTTTGAAGTCAGGATCTGGGTTTGAGTCTCGGCTCTGTTCCTTAATCCACATGTTTCCCTGGGCAAGTCTCTGAATCTCTCTGGACTTCAATTACCTCATCTGTGAACTGAGTATGTTGGACCAGACGGCCCCTGAGGTCCCTTGTACCTCCAGGTGTACAAATCATGATCATGTGTTCTGTGTAAAATGAGGCAGCGATTAGTGACTCTTTTAAAAGAATTGACATGTTTTAGTGAGACTTGCCTTAATACCCAGCATCATCAAGGACTATTGTGGAACCTGGAAGGGAGTTAATAACTGGCTGGTGGTGTCAGTTGAAGCAGTGGCCATGCACCTCAGCCATTGTTGGGGTTGGGTTTTTTGGAGGGGGGAGTTCAGGGCAGCTGGCGTTAAGTGACTTGCCCACATAGGTAGTTTTGTGTTTAGTTTCTGAGGCCGGATTTGAACTCAGGGCCTCCTGACTCCAGCTCTGGTGCCAGGTTCACTTTACCACCTAGCTGCCCCAAACTCAGCAGCTCTTAAAAGGATACATGAAATGCTGAACTTGATGACTTGAACTTCAATTAACTTTGATAGCCGGTGGTTTTTCTTTAATGGAAAGAATAATGACTTTGGGTTTTGATTTTTGAGTAATAGCTTACTCATGTGACTCCAACCCCCTTTCTGCCAAAAATTCAGCATGGAGATTCACCCAGCATCAAGAATGAATGGATGGTTATTTTTCATTGGTTTTTCAGTTCTCTCTCATATATTAACAATGAAATATCAGATAGCTTTGATTTCTTCCCCTTCCCCCCCCTTTTGCTTTATTTAGTGACAGCTGGGATGTCATGGAGTCAGGGCTGGGCTTAAGCCTCTGGACATTTCCTGTACTATGTCGTGCTGCCACGCATGGTCAGTTTTAACTGCTTTAATGGCATTGAAATCGCATATGAATTCAGGGCTATTTTTATCAGTTCCCTATTTCAACAAAGTGTGCAAAGTTTAGAAATTGTTAGGAGAGCTTGTCCTAAAACTAGAAAGTTTAGAAATTGAAAGAAAGGAAAAAGACTTCTCAGAGATTGTTTGGGCTTCAGCCCTCTAACAGACCCTGTGGCTAGGTCTCAGCGTTTGAAATCTATATTTTTTATTCAGAGAAGTTCTTTGATGGTGTCCTTGGGTCAAAGATGCTGTCTGAATTGGGGGGGAAAGCTTTTCAACATCAAACAATATATTAGGAAGCAGTCCAAAATGAGCGCCTTCATCAGGCAGGCACACAAAGCTTTGTGCTCCCAGTGATAATGGCCTTCCTTGATAACTGCTCTCTCAGATCAATGGGCTTTCAAAAGTTATTGTTCTTCTTGGCCTAGGTCTCCACTTTAGTCTCCTAGCATTTATGATAAATAATGATATACTTCTTCTATTTAGCTATAACATATTGCTGAGCTTTTTTTAGGCATAGCTCAGTTGAAATTTCATTTCCTCCCATTAAGTAACATGGTGGGGTCATATTTCCTAAGACCGCCAATTTATGACAAGTTATTCCATCTCTGGTCTCTTACCGTACATTCAGGACAGTGTGTTTGGAACGACTGGCTCTGTTTTGTTATTTTTAGCCCAGCATGACTTAACAGCCAGGTTTGTTGAGGCATTAAATCCACACTCAGGGTTTGCCCTTAGGGATTCCTGAGCTGCCATATCAAAACCACCCAACAGGCCATCTTGTCCAGTGTGTTGTCTCTGACCCAGCCCATGTCTTGCTTTGTGGTTCCCTGACTTCAGCTATGCTGCGGGAGGGAGAAATTTCATTGTGATTGTAACCAATGATCTTTTTATGCCCTGAAGCCCCAGGACTGATCTCTTGGAATTCTCTCCTAGTAAGTGTGATTGCTGCTGTTGTCTTCTGTCTAGAGGTCCCTAAGCTGAGCTGCCTGCAGTGAGAGCACAGGTTAATTTTATGTCACGATGGGGGGGGGGGGGCGATATTTTATCTGGTGCCTTTTAAGCTGTCTATTCCGTGCTGGTGGGAAGCCAGTGCCTGACTGCTTTTCCCATTACTAATCCTTGTTTGTGAGCTGTGCTCACAAGTATGACACTTTCTGGAGACCTGCCTCATAACTTTACTGAAAACTTTTCTTTTCTGTTCTTTGTTACTTTCTGTCTTTACCCAGAACAATGCTTTTATTTTTCTGTAGTGCCTAAACATATTTCTTTAAAAATCATTTTTTCTTTTCTCTCCAGCTTATTTCCTTGGCTTTCCCCTCAGTTCTTTTGTAACTGGGACCCAGCTCATGATCCATCTGCATCTGAGATTCTTAACATTTTTGCATCATAGACCCTTGTGGCCATCTGGTGAAACCTGTAGATTCCCTCTCAGAATCATTTTTTTAAAAAAAATTATTATTGAAGGAAATGGTAAATTTCAGTTTGAGGGTTGGTGAAAAGAAAGATGTATTTTCCCCCATCTAAGTTCATAGGAGGCCCTGGTTAAGATCCCTTAATCCACAGCCCCTTCCCCCCATTCCAGTTGACATTAATTTAAAGCAAAATGTTGATTCTTTTCTCCTGTGTTCATTTCTGTTCATTCCTAATTTTTTTTGGAGGGCAATTGGGGTTAAGTGACTTGCCCAAGGTCACACAGCTAGTTTTTGGGTAGAGTGTCTGAGGCTGGATTTGAACTCATATCCTTCTGACTCCAAGGCCGGTGCTCTATTGACTGCGCCACCTAGCCGCCCCCTATCCATACCTATTCTGAATCTCTGAACAGCCTACTTACACACAAGACTTGGCTGCAAACTCGCTACCTTTCCTGGTAACCTTGGGGGAGGCTCTTCACCTTTTCCTTCCTCACCTGTAAAACAACTGATCTCCAGCATCCCTTTTTGGTGATGACTCTCAGGGATGCTGACTGGTGGGATGAGCTGGGAGGGAACTAGGCTCAGGCCCAGCCATGTAGGTGCTCATGAGCCAAGACAGACACTGAATTACATACAAGTAACTGAGCAAACATAAAGCTCTATTAAAAAAGTTTCCTCATTTGCAATAAATAAATAAATAAACAAACAAACAAATTTTTAAAAAGAGAGATTTGGACTAATTGGTCCCTAAGCTTCCTCTTGATGTAAACCTATGAGGCAGACAGACTGTCGGATTTCCTGTGGTGTTGACATCTCCCGGTGAGGAAGCCCTCCAAGGGCATTGTTCTTACCCCACCTGTTTCTCATCCTTTGCAGGACTTTACACAAATATCCGAAAGGAAGTCTTCTACACTCTTCTGTGTCATGGAAGCCCATTGGCAGACTGGGGAAGCCTGTGGACCTCTTCTCAGAAGAATGCAGAAAATAGAAAGGGTGACAAGGGAAACCAGTTATATCAAAATAATATATTGCTAATGATATAATTGTCTAGTTGGTTAAAATATGAAATTATATAATAATATGTAAAAATGTAAGTTCATGGACCCCACATTAATAGCACCTGCTTCAGATGAAAGAGTAGTACTAACTGTGGAATTGAAGGTCACAGATCCCAGTTCCACACCTGTCTGCCCTCTCTGTGACCACAGTGGCTGACACCTTAGAAAGTCTTATTGACCAATTGATTGACCCCTTCCTGGCCCTCCAGTTTCCTGATCTATAAAATGAAGGGATTAACACAGATGGCCTCTGAGGCGGTCCTTCCAGTTCTGATCTCTGGTCCCAGAATTCTGTGGCTGGGTGGATATTCATGAAGCACAAGGGCTATCCATCATTTATCCCTTCCTCTTGCTATGAGCCAATGAAGCACATTTTCATGCTGGCCCTGGGAAACAGGCTAAAACCCAAGTTCTATGGGTTTTCTCTGTAAAATTCTATCCAGGGTATCCTCAGGAGCAGAATCTTATCTCTGGCATTGCCAGGTCCATGGGTTGGTACCCTGGCAGGGTTGTTACATTTGCATTGGGATTATGCAGAGGAACACAGGTATTTACTTACCTAGTGGGGTGGGGAGTGAAGAGGGAACCCTGAAAATTGAGTGGGGATATTCAAGCTTCCTGGAGTTAAGCTCGTATCTCTCTTCTGCTTGGGTAGAGGTCTGGTTTCTGGAGAAGTAGATCCTGACCTAGACTGTAGATGGAAGGAAAATGTACTTGAATCTAGAAGAAAGAATTCTTAGCAGAAAGGTGAGCAAAATTCCTGGGATAATAAGGGGAAAAAAGAAAGAGCAAAATGAGCTGACTGAAGGATTTTAAAAACTGGATTAGATCTGTTAGCATCTGGATAACTAAAGTGTTTCATATACACATGGACAGTGCCTGCAGCTTCTGAGATAGCAAGGCCTAATAAATTGAGAGGGTGGGCCTTAGGGAGTTGAGAAGTCTAAGATTCAAATCCTGCCAGTCTTATAATCACTGTGTGATCTTGGGAGGTCACTTTTCCTTTCTAAAAGACACTTATCACTGAGCACTTCTTTTAAAATCTAAATTGCAGATTTAATTAAAATTTCATTAAATTAAGATATCTTAACAGCTGAGGAAAACAGTGAAGTCATTGGTTACCAAAATAACAGCAGAACCCCAAGAATTTGCCACAAAATGGAATGGCTAAAAATGATTCTTTTAAAATCAGTATTTGATTTGTTTTTTTAAATGATAGCCACATTGATGTTCTAATAGCTGCCATTTTTGAGTCCTGCTCTGTGGTAGGAGCTTTTAACTTGGGTCTGTGAGGTTTTTTTTAACTATTTTGATAAGTTTTAATACAATTGATTTCCTTCCATTCTGTACCTCAGTGTCCTTAATTGTAAAGTGAATTGAATGAAATGATCTCTAATATCTCTTCCAATTTTAGATCCCATGAAATCCCTATGATATATGATAAAGAGAAGCTCACACAGCTGTGCTTGCAGTTCTGAAACCGAGCTGATTGTTAGTTTATGTGGAAATTGGGCAAGTTGGAACAGCTCCTTGAAAAATAATGGAGATTGTTTAGAAAAGGCCATAAAAACCTCTTAAGCCCTAATGACCTCCTCAGATGGAGATCTTCTGCCTTTTCTCATTTCTCCCCGAGTGTGAACTTGCATCAGTCTTAGTCATATAGATTTTAAGTTCTTTAAGATGATACCCACAGAAGCAAATCACCCCATCCAGTTGCCTTTCTGATTGTTGAGTGGCATCTCCAAGCACTCACCACTATTTCAGAGCTTCCTGCTGTTCCTACTGTACTGCACTGGAGTTAAGAGGTGGTGGGGGGTTAACAGCACTCAATTCAACCTGCCATTTGCAACCACTCCATTTGGAATTTCCCTCTTTTTCCTCATTTCATTTCCTAATACAGACTCTCAGTTTGAATAATTGTGTATGCACTGTGGGGTTTGGAAGAGCTAAAGATGGTGCAGACGAGCAAATAAGCAAAGCACATTTAAAAATACTGGAAAACTAAGAAATGTATTGCTTTCTCTCCCCGTGCCACCCATCCCCTGCAAAGATGTGGCTGGTGCTGTCAGAATCAAATGGGAGCAGGGTAGGGGGTGGGGGCAGCTCCCTCTGGCTGATTTTTCCCCTCTAAACCAGCAGTTCTCAACCTCTGGGTTGCGACCCCTTTGGGGGTCAAACGACACTTTCACAGGGGTCACCTAAGACCATCAGAAAACTGTCTCCAGGCGGGTACGCCCACATGCAGATACGCCCACATGCCAGTATTAAAGGTGGAGAACCACTGCTCAAAACATTATGTACTTTATAATGTATCATAGGCCCTACAATTTCTGGTAAGGTCACAAATAAATCTAAAGTAATAGGAGATACAGAGTATATGAATTACTTGGCGATCCATGAGTAATTTCATTGGTGTCCTATTAATCCTGAGTAGCTGAGAAACTGGTCATTAACAAGTAGCTTGAGGTTGTATCAAAAAACGTTTTTCAGTCATTGTTTCATTTACAAAGAATAGCATCCTTCCTTCATTTTGTTTTACCTTGTGTTTTTGTGTCCTTAATGTATTTAAAGCTTAAGAATTTGAGACGGTGCTAGAATGTAGCATTCAGGGAAACTCCAAAAAAACAGGAAGCATCCAGCTCTCCAAAATTTACTTTCACTTACATTAAAAATAAAGAAGTTTGCCAATTCATGAAACACAGCTGAACCATGTTTCAAGGAGACAGCGTAACCTGTTTGAGAAAAACTGTTCTCAAGGCCTAGGAGATTAATTGTACGCAAACGGTGCCACTGATTGTTCATCTATGAATTCAAATATAGATTTAGAGCTAGAAGGGGGCTTAGAACTCGCCCAGGCCAATATCCCCATTTTTATTGATAAGGAACTGAGAGAAGATAGATAGATAGACTTGCCCCAAGTCAGACAGATCTCCAGTGCGAATCCTGCCCCTTGGATTGCCAGTCCTGTACTGAGGATGACAGCTAGGAAATACTTGGTTAACTTAAGCAGATCACATTTGGAAAAACAAGAAGTCCATTTCTTTAGTCATGTCCTGTTGTTGTTCAGCCTCTCTGTCGTGTCCAACTTTGTGACTCTGTTTTGTGGTTTTCTTTGCAAAGACACAGGAGGGCTTTGACATTTCCTTCTCTAGCTCATATTGCAGGTAAGGAAACTGAGGCAGAGTTAAGTGATTTGCCCAGGATCATCCAGATAGTATCTGAGGCTAGATTTGAACTGAGAAAAATGGGTCTTCCTGACTCTAGTCCTGGAGCTCTATGCACTATGGCACCACCTAGCCACCCTATATGTGTGTGTGTGTGTGTGTGTGTGTGTGTGTGTGTGTGTGTATAAATAGATGGAAAAAATGCACACTTCTAAAAAGTCTCCTCTTCTTTTATTTCCATATACAAACTGTAACATTAATGGGATTTAAGATCTTCCCTGCCTATTAACAGGCTTTGCCTGGATCCTGTTAAAGGAAACTTACTTAGAGGAGGCTTGTTTGTAGGGAGGCTTTCACACCTTTTGTTACTTTGTAATTAGGCACTGAGTCAGGAGGGTTGTGATGGCCTCTGACTCTGAAAAGGGTTTGTGTGTGGGTGTGGGTGTGTGTGTGTGGGGGTGTGTGTGTGTACCATTTTGGTTTGGAGAGGACTCATTGGAAGAGTGTTCTTGTGATTTGTCCAGATGAAACTCTGGGTAGCTGTTAAGGAGCTGTGCCCCACCCCACCCCCGCTTTGAAAAATCCAGATGTTGGTGCTTCTTTCTCTGGTGACTATGTATGTATTGCTTGGTCAGACAGTTGGATCTGTCTGTTGATGTGTTAATTTCTCACACAGTTAGAAGCCCTTTCTGTTGGTCTTTATTTCTCTGCTTGTATTTTCTTTGTATTTTCTCTGAAGTTCAGAGAAACTGAATCAGAACCCTCTGATTTTTCTCTTGAACTAATGAATGTAATTTAAAAAATTGTTGACCCCTTGATCAGCTCTCTTTCCCAGTAAAGCACATCTAAGAGCCTTCACTAGCTGCTGTCCTGGGTGTGTCTGTGGTTGCTGCTACAACAAACCCCTCTCCCCCACCAAAATAATGCTAATAATAATAGCTAAAATCTGCGTAGTGCCAACTGTGTACCAGGCACCATGCTAAGTGCTTTACAATGATCTCATTTGATCTTAACAACAACTCTGGTAAGTGCTACTATTATCCCCATTTTACAGATGAGGAAAGTGAGGCAAACAGAGGTTAAGTCACTTGCCCTGGGTTGCATGGCAATAAGTGTGTGAGCCTGGATTTGAACTCAGGTTTTCTTGACTTCAGGCCAGTGCTCTGTATACTATGGAACCTTCTAGCACACCACTTTCTAGAACTGACAGTGTATGCACATACCCTACCTGACATCAAAGAGTTGTGTTGGCAACACTTTTAATGACCACTAGGTATAGCTGAGCTTTAATTTTCATATTCTTACTATTTTTTGTAAGTACTGATGCTTTTTTTTGCTATTACCAACTTTTTTGTGCCACTTGCTAATATTATATTCAGTTCCTTAAATTTCAGTGAACTATCCTTTGATGTATGAGCTGTATCAGTAGCATCCTATGGAATGCAGTAAAGGGGGCATTTTAAAATGTTATATCCAAAGTCCATGATTTACCTTTGCCCCTTATCAATGGGAACTGCCCCCTTTGGAACTTAGCTTGCTGCTTCTCCTTCCTTCCTTGAAGCTTCTGATCCTCTTCTAAAAGTATATTCTCTCCTGTAAGCCAGGATCCTATTTTTCACTTAATCTCAGTGTTGGTCTAGGACAGATCATAGTAGGAGTCTGTGCAGGCAGAACAGAAGATGGCACAATGGATAGAATGTTGGACCTAGAGTCAGGAAGACCTGAGTTCAAATCCAGCTTCAGACACTTCCTAGCTATGTCACTTCTATCTCCCTCAATTTCCTTATCAACAAAATGGGACTAATCATTGTACCCACCTCCTATGATTATCATAAGGATAAAATGTGCTAATATTTGTAAAGTGCTTTCCAAACCTCTAAGCAATATATAAATGCTACCTAGTATTGTTGATGAGAGAGAAGTGAAGAGCTAAATCCTCCAGCCCTTCTCTCATTCCCAGTGCCAGGGCTTCTGGTCTGTGGCTTCAGCTCTTCTGCTCATCCTCCTTCACTCCCTCCCCAAATGAATCAGTCAGCAATTATGTGTTAAACAATTGTGAATGGGTTAGGGTCTGTGCTGTGGGGGATACAAGAAAAGCAAAAAGTCTCTTCCTTAATGGAGTTTAGATTCTAATGGGGGAGAGAGCTTGTAAATAAGTAAAAAACACTCACACTATAGAAAGAGTAGATCGGTCCATTGCTCAACAAGCTTTTATTGCCAAAATCAGGAGGAAGAGAGTTCCAGGACAGGTTCAGCAGGTGTGGAAGGAAGGTAAACAAGAGAGGAAGACACCAGCAGCTGGGCTGAGGTATCAAGAGCCCTGTGTCACCTCACCACTGATTTGCCATTTCAGTTTATTAGCCAAAATGCCCAGGGTAATTGACAGTGTCATGTAAATAAATTTTACTCGACTCTCCTCTATACCTCAAGATTCACTATTATCACATAGATGTGCTTTTGTCTTAACTTGCAGTGCTGAGGAAGGAGTTTTGGGGGAGATGCTGGGATAGAAGAGAGAAAGCCCAGCAGGGAATGTTTTCACCACCTGTTCCTTTGTTTCCCCACTGGTGGAAGTGCAGGGGGGGGGGGAGAATGAAAAAACCTTAATACACCTAATGGGATCTATAGTTGGTTAAAGTACAGAAAGAAGCTGAGAATGTCAGCTGTCTTCTGCAGTAGGCCAGAGGAGAGGAAGTCCAGTCTGTGGAAAACGGAAAAGAAATGCCAGGTACGGGATTTCAGGCTGGAAAAGACTTTCAAGATGCTTTACTCAAACCGTTTCATTGTCCAAATGAGGAAATTGGAACAATAATTAAGAGACTCATCCAGAGTTACTCAAGCAGCAAAGACCTGAGCCAAAATTCAGGTGAAAAGTACGTGTAGACTTTGGCTCACATTGGGGGCTGAGACAGGATCCAAAAGTGATGGGGCAGGTCGAATAAGGTGAAAATTTGCAGAGACAATGTAAGGCTCTCCCCTTGTCCTTAAATTGATCCACTTCATAAGCACAAGGTAAGGGGAGGAAGCATAGCCAGATGACTGAGTTGGTGTAAAAAAAGTCTCCTGCCAGTGCAACATGAATCGTCAGTGAGATGTGGCAACCCCAAAGAGCTGGGAACTTTGACTTCACTGAAAGACGTTCATCATCTAGAACACAAGGCAAAGAGCCTCATGCCATGACCAGACAGACAACATCTGTGGGCTTTGTGGGCTTGTGTTTGGTTATAGAGACTATACTTTAGGAGGGGCATTGACAAGCTGTAGATTATCCCGTGAGGGCTGGCCAGGATGGTAAAGTGATTGGAGACCGTATCCCAAAAGGATCATTTGAAGGCAGTGGGCATGTTCAGTTTGGAGAAGAGAAGATTTGGAGGAGAGGTGTTGATCATCTTTGATACTTTAAGAATTTTCATATGGAAGGAGGCTCAGATTTATTTTACATGGTCCCAAGAGCAGATCTTGCAGAGAGATAGATTGATTCAGTATAAGAAGAAAGTGTACAAATAATTATGTCCCACCTTAATGTACAAATAAAAAACATCCCATAGTGGAATGGGCTTCCTCAAAAGATAATGAATGTGTTATCACCCCTACACAGACAAACACAACACAAACACACACACACACAGTCACACAGGGGGATTCAAGCAAAGGCGGGGGTGACTGTGTTGTAAGTGTTGAGAAAGTTTTCCATCAGTTCATCAGCCTAGATGGTGGATGAGGGCCTTTCCAGCTCTGTGATTTTTGAAAAGCAGATGTGGCTGCATGAATTCTGATGGTGAGGAAATGCAGGAGACTTAGTCTTCCTGTACTTCTTCCCTCTCCCACCACAGAGACGTTTGTAGCTCCCAGACTAGATCTCACTCGTGTCATTTTTCAGTCTGAAAGATTGATTTCTCTACCTGTTGCTTCTCCCACAGAATTTGCCCACAAAAAAAGTATCTGTTACTTACAATTTTTAAAAAGTTCTTGTTCGCATTCCTGTTCCAGACTGACTAATTAGTTCATTTTCTACATGTTCAGCCTATGTTAAACATAGCGGAGTAGTGCTGATGAAACGTCAGTCAATCACAGCAGGCACATTTGGAGCACAAGTTAGATACATCTTGCTCCTTGTTCTTCAAAGCTACTGTTACTTCTGAAAATGGAGTTTGCATATTTAAAGGCATAGGTATGAAACTGAGTGAGTAAAAAAGTGCTTTTGTAAGAAAACAACATTTATTTTATGATTTGACACTAATCAGCCATTGCTAATGTACTATAAAACCCCACTTCAGATAGACACTGACTCCAATTACTAAAGTTAATGGCCTCTAGTTACCTCATCTTGCCTTACAACAAGACATTAAACATGCAGAAGCCATAATTTAATTATCACCTGTTAATATTGGATCTAAATGCATTTTTCTGCTTTTGGGCTGAAGCTTCAGTGATGAGCCAATTAAGAACCATTATCTGGCCATTCAGAACATTAGCTTGGTAACTATACCCATAGTATATGAATCTGCAGGGAGGTTGAAGATGGAACATGCTGCCCTCTTGCCCACAGGGATTATCTGGATGAAAGGAAATTTTTTTTTATTCTACCGCACATTCTATCTCAAGGTTGCCAATCGTCTTTGAGCATATTTACAGAAAAGCCTTTAGAGAAATTAGGAGTAAAAGTATTCATACAAAAACAAATAGCAAAGAGAATTACTAAAGAAAATCTCAATTTTGAACCTCCGAGGGGCTTAGAAATTAGAGTTTGTTAGAGGATGTGTTGGAATGTGAAAGGTTTTATAAAACCATAAGATTTTTACTGAGCAAATATGCTATTAACATATGAATCTATTACTATAAAAAGATTAAAGTACAGTATGTCAGCCCTTTAGAATTGCCAAATTCCAGAACAGCAAAGATAGAATCCACCATTTTGCTGCAACTGCTTTCTTTGAAACTAACCAACTTGTAACTAATAAACTGTTGTTCAGTTGAGTCCTTCTCTCTGTGACTCTGTTGGGGGTTTTCTTGGCAAAGATACTGGAGTGTTTTGCCGTTTCCTTCTCCAGTTCGTTTTACAGATGAGAAAACTGAAGCAAACAGGGTGAAGTGACTTGCCCAGAGTCATACAGATAGGAAGTATCTGAAGCCAGTTTTGAACTCAAGAGGCTGAATCTTCTGACTCCCAGTCCAGTCCTCTAACTACTGTGACACCTAGCTGCCAATGAGCTACTGAACACTCAAGCCAATGAATGGTCTTTTCTTGCTCATGCTTCCTGTCTCCCAGGCAGCATCTGCTGTGCTTCCCCACCTCTTCCATGGTTACGCTTGCTCACCTCTGTCCAGATTTCTGTGACTCAACCCTGTGCTGGTTCTCCTGCCTCTCTAAATGTCCCTTCTTTGTGATTTTTTTGGTTGTTAAACTTTCTTCCTTCTTGTATCTGGGTATACCCCAAATATAAGCCCTTGGCTCTCTGCTCCTCTAACTGCAGACTTTTCCTTGAAGATTCCATCTACTCTAATGACTTTATCATGCAGTCAGAGGACCTGGCTCATTTTCTCCCTCTGATGTTTCACTATCATTGTGATCTTGAACATGTCACTTAAAATCTTTGGGCCTCAGTTTCCTAATCTATGAAATGGGAGGGTTGGCGATGTGAGCTCCGAAGTCCCTGTGAGCCCATGAACCCCTTTCCAGCTCTGGATCTCTGATGCTAGGAACTTGGCGTTTGACTCCCCAGTCTGCTGAGTTTGGCCCTACCAAGTTTGTCTATTGACTGGACAGCATTTGGATATTCTGTGTCTCCTCAAACTCACTTTTCTAAAACAAAATCTCTCCAACCCTGTGCCTTCTTGCCGTAGTCATATGAGGCAAAGCAGCAGGTAAGGTGGTCAGCTTAAGGGTGTATAACAAGTTAGGAAAGAGCAGTCATGGGGCAGAGGACCACAGCAAGGCCATGGGAGCTAGGGACAACAGCCAGTGTAGGAGCCCTCAGCCCCTTCAGCCTCTTCAGCCGGAGAGCATTGTACAGTGGGGAGCAGACCCAGCAATGGTCACACTCGGAGAAATGGCTCAAATTGCACATCCAGTCTGAGAAACTGGCCCAATCATTAGTCATGTCTTCACACACATTACAGACGGTTTTTTCCCCAAGACTACAAATGTCTTTCTTGCTGCCTTTGCTTCTCTTTTCATAAGACTTAATGAGATTAGTTAAAGGCATTATGTATTGCCTGCATTTAGGAAAATAGATGACAACAGATCTCAGATCTCTTGAGATTGACATGGAGAGTTAGTGGCAGAACCAGTGGACCTGCTGACTTCTACTTACTGCATCCTCCAAATGGCCAAGATGAATATACAGCCACTGCGCTGAGCTCAGATGGAGTCATTTGAATGAATTAAGAAGCACTTGTTAAGTACCTACTCTTTCCCAGACATTCTGTTAGGTATTGAGGATGTGAATGCCAAAGTTAGTCCCTGTATTCAGCTTACATTCTAATAGAAAGAGACCACACATGTAGGAAGTGATGGGAAGAAAAGAAAGTTGTGTTCTGGGGAGACACAGAGGGTAGCAGACATTTGTGTTATTCGTGACCTTTCCAATTGCATTAGCAGAAATGATCCAATTATCATCCCCAGAGCAAGAGGGAAAAGGTAGAAAGAGGGAAGAAAGGTTGGGAGGTTACATATATGAGGCAGGACAGCTGGTCAGGTGGTCAGCTTGACTTGATGGGATATCTAAGCATGGACTAGGACTGGCTAGGTCTGAATGAAGTGAGTTTTCACCAAGAGGGGCAGCTCAGCCTTGTAGTAGCTTTCCAAAACTCCCTGATGGGAAGTAGACATGGTGTCTGGAGGTATGTTCTCGTTTAGATGCTCCAAGTACAGGTGAAATAAGGGTGAGAGGAGGGCATGGTAGAGCAGATGACCAGTTTTCCAAGTAGACTCTAGTTTTATGGTCTGTGGCCATGTGGGAAGTAATTATAGTCTGGGGACAGGTAGTGTGTTAAGTCCATTTAGGGGAACTGAGCATAAAGTTTATAGATAGACTCTATCATAAGGAATTTCAACATATGGAATTTCAAGTTTTGGAAATTGGCTGAGTCGGGGGAATAATACATCTTAAATGGGCCTTGACGGAAGGCATTTCTCAGGCAGAATTATAGAATACATCATGTTTTGTGGTTGCTTCTATTGCCAGGGTGTGAGATTACAACTCAGCTCTATTAAGCACTTTACAGATATAAGATGGTCTATTGTCAAGGCTTTCGCTGCCCACCCCTAACCCTACCAACTGGAGGACGTTAAAGGTTGTCTCGTCCTATTTCCTGTTTTCAGATGCACTGGCAGGTTGAAATTCTAGCCCCTGTTTGTATGCTCAGAGTATGGCTAAATGAACAACTGAGCTGCTGAGGGAGACATGAATTCCAAGCAGGGCTTGTATTTCAGTGCCCGGCATTCTGTGATGGTCACCAGCTAATCTCATAGAAATGCACAGTACAGACATTTAGGGATTTTCCCTCTATCAATCTATGTCTTCTACTTGATAATAAAAGGTCACAAGAAAATTGAAGTTGACTGTCTTCTAGCCACCATATTGCTAAGGACATATCTGTTATATAATACAAGAAGACAGCTTCCCACAGTGAATAGATCCCTGGACTTGGAGTTTGGACTCTGGAAGACCAGAGTTCAGATCCTACCTCAGACACTTCCTATCTATGTGATGCTGAGAAGTCCCTTAACCTCTCTCCCTCCCCTTTCTACCTGTCTCCTGGGGTTAGCTGTATCCAATAAGATAATATATGTCGTATGTTTGGGAAACCTTAAAGTACTAATTCAATGCAAGCTATTAGTGAAGGACCCCTTCTCTAAAGAATTACATGATAGGGGCGGCCTAGGTAGCACAGTGAATAGAGCACTGGCCTTGGAGTCAAGATGACCTGAGTTCAAATTTGACCTCAGACACTTGATACTGTTACTAGCTGTGTGACCTTGGGCAAGTCACTTAGCCTCAATTGCTTTGCCTTCCTCACTCCAAAAAAAAAAATTACATGATGTTTCATTTCCTCAAACTTATTTTGTATTTTTTTCTGTATATATTTATTGAGTATATACTTAATTATGTACAATATATGTTCTTTGGGGCCTGAAAATCTTCGACAACCCTTTTCTGGCATATGGTCTATTTTTCAAATGGTATATATTTCAAAATGTTATATTTACATTCTCCTTATCAACATCATCTTCCTACATTTTCCTTGTAGACTCTAAGAATGTGTACATAACTACAAAGGGGAGGCCTTAAAGGGCAGGAAACCACATGTGTTTCTTAAAATAATAATATAGAATAAGCATAGACTTAGGTCTTTGGTATAGATGCCAAAAAAGGAAATGCCACCAGTTAGTAGAATAGACTCAGAGCTGACCACAAATAAGAGGAAAAACAAATACCACTCAGTACTTGCAAATACTTGCTTCTGACTCTCACCAATGTTTACAAGGCTGTTTATACTCTCATGTATGAACACATCTTTTATCAAAAGCCACACTGCAGATAGTAGATGTTGATTTGACTATAAATATTCCTCTCTCCTGTCTCTCTCTCTCTCTCTCTCTCTCTCTCTCTCTCTCTCTCTCTCTCACACACACACACACACACACACACACACACACACTCATCATTCATTTAGCATGCTTAACATTGAGCACCTGTCATTGGCAACTTTCGCTTTCTAGCCTCATTATGCATTCTGCTCCTTCCTGTACTCTGCCAACCAAACTGGTCTTTTCCCTGCTTCTCACACATGGCACAAATGCCCACCTCCATATCTTTTTTCTGTTGCCCTCCCTGCCCCCAGGCTTGGTATGTCTTCTCTCTTTACCTCCACCTCAGAGAATCTTTCATTTGCTTCAAAAGGCAACCCTAGTATCATCTTTGATGTTAAACCTTCCTCAGTTTCTGGACCTCTGCTGGTGCCCTTCTTCTCTAAAGAATTACATGATAGGGGCAGCTAGGTAGCACAATGAATAGAGCACTGGCCTTGGAGTCAAGATGACCTGAGTTCAAATTTGACCTCAGACACTTGACACAGGTACTAGCTGTGTGACCTTGGGCAAGTCACTTAACCTCAATTGCCTTGCCTTCCTCACTCCAAAAAAAAAAAAATTACATGATGTTTCATTTCCTCGAACTTATTTTGTATTTTTCTCTGTATATATTTATTGAGTATGTAATTAATTATGTACACATAGTTTTCCCTCATGGAAAGTGAGTAAGGGTTGTTTTTCTTTCTTTTTTGTTTTTGCATACTTAGGGCATACCTGTTTGTTCTCTGCTTTGTCCCTGGTCCTTTACAGAAGTATGTGCTTCTAACTACCCTCCCTCCCACCCTGCCTTCCCCTCTGTCATCCTACCTCTCATCCCCATCACCCCTACTCTCCTGTGTGGCAAGATACCCGATTTAGAGTGTATGTCATTCCCTCCCTAAGCCAAATTCA
>CM053597.1:24074552-24106092 GCA_028646575.1 Pseudocheirus occidentalis | reverse complement strand
CTTTTTGGAGGGCAGTTGGGGTTAAGTGACTTGCCCAAGGTCACACAGCTAGTTTTTTGTATTAAGTGTCTGAGGCCGGATTTGAACTCAGGTACGCCTGACTCCAGGGCCGGTGCTCTATTCACTGCACCACCTAGCCGCCCCTAGTAAATGTTTTTAAATAGTAGAAAATATTTTTCTAGTGTATCTCAATGATGCAGTAGATTATTTTGTGTATCATTCCTGAAAAGATGGAAAAATTGAAGATAATGGAAGTATTCCCACTTTGATATTTCCATTATTTTGAATTTTTGTTTTTAAAATATAAGTACAAGATATGAATAGCTACCTCCTTATTAAAAATATTTTGTGTAGCTTCTATTATAACTTGTAAGAATGGAACTATTTACAAATGCATAAGGAATTTGAAGAAACAGGCATCTAGCATTTTTGGTATACTTTTGTAGGATAGGAATACAACTAGAAACTTCCTGTATTATAGAGATGCTTGGCTGAACTCAGAAGATCTAAACTACTAAATATCTTTACACAGGATCAGGTTTATGTAGAATCAGGTTTTTGTTTTGTTTTGTTTTGTTTGTACTTATTCTGTGGTTACTTATTCTGATTTAATTTTTCTGCTAAAATGAAGGGCTTGCACTGGATGAACTTTAAGGTCACAGCTTGGAGATTCTGTTCTTTTCTTTACCCTATTCATATTCTGAAAGTGATTAATATCGAACTTGCAAGTGTCCCATAGATAGAAATGGCCTAAGCATACACTGAGCCTTCCGTCTCCACTCAGCTAGTTGCTTCTCTGCCCCCCTCAAACTTTCACTAGACAACCAAGCTATGCTGAACTCATAGCACCACCTGGTGGCTAGCATGTGAGCTCTGGCTCAACCTCTCCTACAACCTATTTTGAAACCCCCATGTGGGAGAGTGCATATGCCCTTTGCCTAGTGCTAGAGATACACAGTATCTTGAGGAAAAGGAATGTTATTGGTATTGAGTTAAAATTAAACACAATAAAAAACCTCTTCCATTAACCACTACAGTTCTCCAAAGTGTCCCCTAGTCCCATTCTGAATTTTCATCTATTGCCTCATCCTCCTCCATTTAAGCTTGCATTTCCTAGAGCACCAGTAGCTTAAAAAAAATGTATTGCTCATTCAATGTTGTTTTTCAGTTCTATTCAATTACCAATAGCAACAATATTGCTTTCTGCTGTTTTTAAAACCACAAAAGGATATTCTCTCTGCTGCATTATGGGTTAAATAAGCTCTTGTTGTCTTGCCTAGGAACCTAACCACCATTTACAGCATTCTTTTTATGGGAAAATGTGTTCCAAGTTCCAAACAAATGACACAGAAATAAACTTTTGGAACAAAACCTCTGCATGTTGGGAAGCTTAGCTGCCTGTTCCTTAATGCTTTTGTTGCCTTCGTACGATAAGGCAGCCCCTGTGGCATGACTGCTGTCATATATTTGGTTGGTCCACTTTCTGGTAGCCTGAGCTGTGTTGTATTTGTGTCATGGTAGAAAGAGTTTTGGGTTTCCAGTCCAAGGACCTGGGATAGAAACTGTCCCATGAATCCTAGGTAAAAAATAAAAGTTTTTGAGGCAAAGCTTTGGGCCAATCACTTAGCCTCAGGGACCTCAGTTTGCTTATCTCTAAATGAGTGGTGTGGATGACACAACCTCAGAGTTCTGAGTTTATGGTCCAGGGATTACTTGACGCACTTCCCCATCTCCTTTAGGCACTTCTGACTAACTTATTTGTGGGTCATCCCGTTGTGGGTCACAATAAAGCAGCATTCGGCAGTGCTTTGGGACTGATCACTGGGCTGTCTTCCAGGTTTCCCACAGGTGATGCAGATGACATTGCTCAAGAAACAAAAGGTGCTGTCAGGAGGATATCTAGGTCTTAACAGTACATGGAAGTTTAGATACTACTTTGATTAGCTTCAGGATGAAAGCTGATTTTTATGTAAAGGTTACAAAAGGTTTTTCATGATTGATAGGCTTTTAATTGATCAACCTACAACCAGCTATTCTCTCAATCAAATTTGCTTGATGGCATTTATTTTCCGATTGGGATTAAGGGTTCATTTTTCATCATGGAACACAGAGAAGCTACCCTACCCCTTGGAGACTGAATCCACAATTTTCACCTGTGATTCTAAGGACTACATAGATAGGAAAGGTATATTAGGTCACCAATTCCATTCTTCTCACTTGACAGGTGAGGAAAATGGAAGAATTTAGATGTGCTTCTCTCAAATGAGAGCCTGTGTAGTAGTGGCAGGTCTGCTTCTCCAGTCTCTCCATCCAGGATTCTCTCTATCACAAGACTAACTACTTTAAGTGGCTATGTTTAAAGCCCCACTCTTCCCTCCTTACCCCTACCACCCACTCAAGAAAATGTGACTGCTTTGGTGTCACATTTTCATCCATAAAATTTTATAATGATCCCATTTCAAAAACACACACGATGGTCTTATCTTTGACTCTTCAGTGGGCTCGTCTGGGCTATGGTGGTTTACACACATGGTAGGTAGGCTGGAAAACATTGGAAAATACAGAAACTTATATGAAACTCACCTCATCAGTTATGACTTGAAAAGGTGAAAAAAAAATTTTAATCTTTCAAATCAGGGCCAACTTATCATCCTGGTACATTGGCTCCCACAGCTAATGATCAGATCCCCACTCATCCTGAGCAGGAACAGAAACTGTAGACATATCTGTCAGTGGAATATGTTCTTGGGTAGCTGGCTGGGGAAAAGGCATCCAAATGTCAAGCAGAAAAATTTAGGTGAATTATTTGTCCTTTCAGCTCAAAGGGTAATGGAATATTCAACTTCAGTCATTGTAGCTCTGGTTATTCTTAGTATCAACTCAGCTACAATAGCAACAAAACTCACTTTTTCTCAGCATTAGCCATAGAATGTAAAAACATGATGACACAGGGGGAAAATAGCCACTAGGTTAATCTTTGTTATCTATACAGTGATTTACTAGTACTCCAAACAAATAGCACGAAATAACAATCACAACTGTCCCAAAGTGGGGTGGGCTACCTTGAGCGATATGGCAGGTGATAAAAATCACAGAACTGGTAATCTTCAAACAGGAGCGGGAGGACTGTTCTTTGGGATGGAGTAGTGGAGCTCACTCTTGGTCAGATATAGGTTAATGTAGATGACCTCCATTCCTCTCCATCTCTGAGATTCTCTGACTGTAATACCTTGGGGTGAGATTCTAGGAAGTGATTAAATGGGACTATCTATGGAGAGGGGGATAAGGAGGGAGAAACAAAGTACTTGAAAAATTCATCCATTTTATGATCAGTTTCACAATTGACTCTCATTTCACAAATGATTCTCATTCTTGGCCCCATGCAACATTGATTCAGAATTTACCATCCAGTATCTTAAGGGTTTTGGGTAGCTGAGAAACTACTGTCAATTAATTAAGGAGTGTAGCCACATTCATAGAATTAGGAACAAGATTTGTATTGGAAATCACCATCCATTTTCCTGTTATTTAGAACAGTTCATAATTTAAGACAACTGTTCTTTCCGGTTCATGAGTTGCTCCATTCTTCCTTAATAAACATTGCCAGATTATCCAAATCCTTTTACTCTGAACTGCCCTTGTCACTAATCACTTGGATTTTATAGTAACAGAGCTTTATTTTTATCAGCTCACAATACTTTCCCTTCATAAAAGTAACTCTGGGGTCCTCAGATCCCAGATGGAAAGCGTGAAGGCATCTTGGAAGCCATGTAGTCTCACTCCTCATTTTGAGGACGAAGAAACTGAGAGCACAGGAGGTGATGGGATTTGGCCATTTGGTCGTGGGTGGTGAAGGAAAAGAAAAAGCACCATTCGTTTCTATGCCTAGAGTAAGATCAGGACTGCTTCTGTCGTATGTTCTTTGGATATCAGAACCATAACTAGGCTGTTGTGTCTAGGGCGTAGGGCATCACAACCCATAGGACACGGAGGACACTTGCACTCATGGAGCAGGTAGGCTTATTGTGTAGGTAGCAGAATCCTTCATTAGAAGAGGAAGGTCAATGTCCTGCTTCCTCTTCTCTTGCTTCCCATCCCTCCTAGGGCAGCAGTTTCATTGTGCCCCAGTGTTTCTGCCTCCTTGCTGTCCACCACTGTTGGGCTCTGTTCCCCTGTTATCAGAATCTAACTTTTGTGCCAGTTGCCCAGGTCCCAGAATAAGGCTCTGGTGCCAAGTGCACGCTTTGCCTTTGGGTTTGGGCTCCCCTAGAAGAGGATTCTGAGACTGGAGTGACACAGTGTCTTTTTGAATCATGTCCCAGCACTTCCTCTGACTTACCATCTGCAACTATTAGGTTCACACCAGTGTCTACTATTTCCCTCGAATGTTTCTGTGCCTTAAACACACTCTGCAGAAAGTGGGCATGGGCCTAATGAATCCTTTTCTGTAGAAAGAGCACTAGATACAGGGTCAGAGAACCGACCAAATTTGACTCTCTTGTTTACCAACTGTTCAACCTGGGGCAGGTCACATCAGGTCTCAGGGCTGTGTTTCCTTCTAAAATGGGACAGGTGGACGAGGGGGTCCTTTCTTAGGTAAAAAGTATGATCCCAAGCAGGCATTCTTTGCTTTTTCCCTAGTTATCATTGCATTCCAAAGACCCAGCTGCCAGAGTATAAATCATGTCTCCTAATTACAACAATCCCAATGTCTATATGGAATGTAGCACACAAAATAATTCCAGTGCAAATAAATAGTCAACTTAAACATGCATTTACCCTCATTCTTTCAAAGTGCATCTAGCTCTAAACTGTTAGGGGGCTTCCTAGGCAGGCCTTTTGTCTTTTCCCACCTCCCTTTTCCTTTTTCTGGTCAATCCACCAAACACTGAGTCAGCTGCACAGCCAGAAGAACATGTGCTCAGAAACAGGTATGCCATTAAGAAGGCAACGTGGTGTGTAGGGGGCAAACAGACAGCAGCATAAGAGATAGAGACAGAGCTTAAGGATCATCTGGTCCAGCCCCTTCATTTTACAGATGGACAAATTGAGGGCCAGAGGGCAAAAGTTACTCCCCTGAGGATGCACAAGTTATAAGATGCTCCTGCCCTCGGTGACCCGGTTTCCTCACTTGTAAAAGGAGAGATTGGTGGCTAAAGTTCCTCCCAGCTCCAGGGCTCCATAATCTTCCTCCCAATTCACCAAGTTGTAAAAGGATGACTACTCGGAGGAAGGACTAGGAGCCTCTTGGGAGTTCAGTGCAAGGTGATGCTATTTTTTCCTTTTGGTCAGCATGACCTTCAAAATAATGGGATGGTCCAAGGAAACAGAAGTGCTGCACTACTTCATTTTCATTAAAAGCTACATAAAAATTGCCGCAGGCCCGGTAGAACTTGAATAGAAACCTGGAGGTTAATTAGTGTTTCAAGATCATCTCTCCTCTCGAGGTCAAGTGTCAGTTGTTGTTTGTTCTGATGGACTTTTTGATGCGTATGGTCTTCAGATGGCAGGATGAGGAGAAAAAGCATTTGAGGACATATTGGCCAAAAAGGGGATATTGTAGAAAATAGTGGCAAATGTATTTATTAAGTGCCCTAGATGAGCCCAGGACTGTGAAGAGCAAACACAAGAGTGAGCATGTGATCTGGTGACTCTTCTTGAGCTTGGGGCGTTGGTGAACAGGCAGAAACTGCCTTTTATGTAAAGGAAACAATTGCGAATAATAGAAACACCACGCCCCTGGCCCCCCCCCCCAGTTTTACTCACCAAGCTTTTACTAAGCATCTTGTGGATCAGAATTGAAGTTGATATTAGCAATGTTAGCAATGGCATTGTACTGGGGCTGAGAATAGACAAACCCTGCCTTCTAGGAGCTTACATTCTGCTGCTGGGTGCATCCCATCCATGTGTACCAGGCTGGGAGGTACAAATTCAAAAGGCTTTCAAGCTTAAAAGATGGGAGGCAGCAGCAAAGTTTGGCCTTGGAGGGATTAGTGTAGAGAAGTGAAATATTTCTCCCTAAGTGTGTGACAAGGTGGGGGCGGGGAGAGGGAGGCAGTCTCTGGGCTATCAGCATAGACTTTTAGAGACCTCTGCGAGGGATGGGCTGGGGAGGGGAGATCCAGGAAGAAGGAAGACCACTCAGAACGCTGGAAGGTCCAGATGAGGAGGTTGAGAGACTGACCCATCTGGCCATTGGGAGAGTGTTGCAGAGACTAGTGTGAGAGATATTGCAGACTGAATGTGAGGGATGTTGTAGATGTAGACAAAATAAGGCTTGGCAGATGTATGAATGTGGAAGCTGAGGGGCATTAGTGAATCAAGGATGACTCAGGTTACACATGCATTTGGTGACATGGAAGAGGAGCAGAAAGGATCATAGATTATACATTTCAAGCCAGAAGGCACCACAGAGGTCGTTGAATCCACCTCTCTCTCTCTCTCTCTCTTTTTTAATAGATGAGGAAAGTGAGACCTAGAGATGTTAAGTGATGTGTCCAAAGGACATGCAGGAAGCATGTTAACAGGGCAGTGGGAGAGAGAAGGCTGCATGGATAAAGTGAGATCAAATTATATCTGTAGGCTTATGTGCCAAACAGAGGATTTCATACTTTATTCACTATGCAATTTGGAAACATTATAGCTCTTAAGTAGGAGTGTGACATGATACAGTTGGTTTTTAGTAAGATTAATCTGGCTGTGTATCTAAGAGGGGGTGGCAGTGGGGGAGGAGCTGGGATATTTTTTGTTGCAGGAATCCAGCCATGACATGAGGCTGAGGTGGGCTAGGGGCAGATGGTGGTAGTACTTCTGGAGAGAAGAGAATGAGGAAAGGGAGAGATTTCAAAGGATTTATGCTAGGGATCTGGCTATGAAAGAGTGGGAGGAGTTTTTAGTTTAGTCCTTAGGAATCATGGCGGTGCCTTAACAACGTGAGGGAAGTGGCAAGAGGAGCCCTTTTTATGGAAAGGGGTAGGCGAGGTGTTCCAATAAGTTGCACATATTTTCTAGTTATCTGACTGTTGAAAAGTTCTACTAAAATCTCACAGGATTGTCAGGAACTGTCTATATGTTTTTCTAATCTCACAGAGTTAGGCTCAAATGAGATGATGTTTTTTACCACCATAGTTAATCCTCTAATGGATGGAGGCCAGTCTCCAAGTTAGGAGGACCTTGGGCAAGTCACTTAACCTCTTAATGACCTTATAGCACTTGCAGAGCAAGTGCCGACCCATATTCACAAGGGACTTTCCTGGGGATTCCCAGATCTGACCAAATGACAAATTGCCTCCAAATGACACATATTCTTCCAAAAAGAAGAATATTCTTTGTCATCACCCCGAGTTAATTCTTATACTCCAGAGTTGATGTCTTGAGACTCAGGATATATCTCAGAGATGCACACCATATGTATTTGTCTTCAGTGAATTATAGGGTATTCAGTTAATAAGAAGAAAGCTTCTTTTTGGCAACAGATGATATAATATATTCTTTGTTCACCTGGCTTAACTCCATTTACTCAGTTCCTCACGTCTTTTAAGATCATAGAATTCTGACTGTTAGAGATGAGGGATGGGGGTGGGGCCTTGAAAGGCTTTGTGTCCATCATAATCTCAAGGAGGTCCAAAGAGTTGCTTCAGGTCATAGATAAAAAGCCACCAGGACTTTAAATCTCCATCTTCTTTCTCCAAATCTAGGATACTTTTAACTTACCCAAATATTTATGTAATGGGGGGATGTCAGAATTTACACTGGTATCCCCTGGGAATATGGGGAGGTTGTAAGACTTGGCCAGGGCTTCTAAGCCGAGAAGGACAAAGGCAGCACTTGAACATAGGGCTTCCTGACTCGAGGCAAGCCCTCTATCCACTCCATCATACTTTTGATTATTTATATTTTGGGGTTTTTGTTTGTTTGTTTGTTTTGGGGTTTTTTTTGTTGTTTTTTGGAGGGGGAAAGTAGGGCAATCGGGGGTAAGTGTCTGAGGCTAGATTTGAACTCAGTTCCTCCTAATGTCAGGGCTGGTGCTCTATTCACTGTGCCACCTAGCCACCCCAATCATTTATATTTTAAGGTTGGATTTTAAAGTGAGTTTTCATATCTCGACAGTTATCACATTCTTGTATTGACTTTTATGTTACTCACAGATTATATTTTTACAAATGAGATTTCCTAAAAAAGAAAAATATCTTAACAGAGGTTTCTGTCTAATACTATGGTGTAGCCATGAGAGAGGCAGCATCCTCCAACCCTCACAGTTATCATCCTCTGAAACAGCTCCAGTGGTGAAGGAGCTAATTGCTCCTTCCCAATGGAGGGAAGCTAGCCCTACATGGCCCCTTTGAAAGACTGACTGATGGGGGTATGTGTCATACACCCTCACCACTACTTTGACCCAACTCCCTAAGTGCAAGACCTTGTTGTATTTTGTATGTAATGAGTGCTTATTAAATGTTTTGTCCATTTATTCATTTTTTTTGTTTGAAAAGTAAGTTCTGCTTTAATGTGTAGGTCATATGTTTCCTAACTCATTTTCCATACTATTTGATCCAACCAAATTGGCCTGCCTT
The DNA here is from genome assembly GCA_028646575.1 of Pseudocheirus occidentalis. Classification (NCBI taxonomy): domain Eukaryota; kingdom Metazoa; phylum Chordata; class Mammalia; order Diprotodontia; family Pseudocheiridae; genus Pseudocheirus; species Pseudocheirus occidentalis. Next base: position 24,097,522 of record CM053597.1, on the reverse strand, counting down.
CTCTCTATCCCTTATATATGGTACTCCATCTCCCTATCTCCTTGCCTTTGCCCTAGCTGTCACCCACACCTAGAACACCTTCTCTCTCCAGCTTTGTGCCACAGAATCCCTCTCTTCCCATAAGACCCAAGTGAAGTGCCATCTTCGTGAAGATTCCTGACTCCCCCAATGTCAGGGCGTCCTCCCTCCCAAGCTCCCTTAGCTCTGTTTGTATCAATTCTTTTATGTTTATATGTGTACTTGTCTCTCCTTTTAGAATGTCAGATCTTTGAGAGTGAATAGTTTCATTCTTTGTATCTGTATCTTCTGTGCCCAGCATAAAGTAGTTGCTTAATAAATACTTGATGATAAACTAATTGTCTGGCCTAATTAACCATTCTGGATTTACCCCGGCCCTTTGATCATCAACTCTTGACAAATTATTCAGTGTTCGTTATTTTGTTCAGTTGTTTCAGTCATGTCCAACTCTTTGTGCCTCTATTAGGGTTTTCTTGGCAGAAATACTGGAGTGATTCACCATTTCCTTCTCCAGCTTATTTTACAGATGAGGAAACTGAGGCAAACAGGGTAAAGTTATTTGCCCAGGATCACAGAGCTAGTAAACATCTGAGGCTGCATTTGAACTCTAGTCTTCCTGACTCCCAGCCCAGCACTCAGTTCACTGAGACACCTAGTGCCTTTAATGTCAATTGTATTCAGAATATCTTGTAGGGGATTGGGAAAGGGACAGTCTCTTAGGACCTCCAGGACTTTGTTGTCTACTGGATATGGCAGTAGGAAGAGAAATACCTGACAAAGCCCCATGCCAAGCAGGTATCTGTGGAGAAGTTTCAGTGTAAAAGGGATTTAAACGTATTATTCCAAAATGTGAGGCTGGGTCAAAGATGGTGAGGTTGGGAAGGAGAGTTACATGAAAGAGAGGTTGGCTCTGAAGGCTTCCAAGTAAACATACCAGATAAATAAAACAGTCCAACCCGACTCTTGCGTAGGGGCAGTCCTGCCTCTGGCCATTAACTCAGTTCTCTGGATTTAGTGTTTTGTACTTTTAAAGTAAGTGAAACTTATGTTGTATTTTATTCTGTCTCAGATAATCCCTCTGCTCTCAAGCTCTGTTAAGGTTTGTTTGTTCTTTTTAGATTGTCTGTAAAACTCTAAGAACTGATCTCTGTGATTTTTGCCATATTCTTTAAATGCCACTAAAATAAAATTTTAAGATACAGTTTTCTCATCTGTCTTTTCTTGACTCGGGTAAAGTGTGGAGAAGGCAGGCTTCATTGAGGCTTCTCTAATGGAAGTGACCAACTGGAAAAGATTATGACAGGGCACAAAATATCTACTCAGGTTGAAAATTGGGTAAAGTTGTTGCCTTTTATCAATTATTTATTTTATGCTTTTGGTTGGCTGTCTTTCCAGACCATTGTTAATTCATTCAGTGGGCCTTTCACTATTTGGTCAACTTTTTTAAAGCAGACCTGAGTCAGCAGTAGGTTTGGACTGAGAGTCCAGCCAGGTCTTTGAAACACACCAAGATAAATTAGAGTCATGGCTGAGATTCCAGTTTTTGTCATTTTGGATATAATACATGCCACTGGGTGATTTCTCTAGACCTTTATAGAGCAGCCTATCAGAATGCTCCACAGAAATTAGACTGGTCGGGTGACCTCTCAGATTGTCTTTTCCTGTGACCTACAGATAACATATCATAAAATTATACTGAAGTGATATTTGGTTAGGGCAAAGTTATGTATTCCTTTTAAAATGACTTTTCTTCACCTAATGTCCAAAGAGGATGCTGGAAGGAAGCATCACAAGTGAGGACCTAAAGTAGTTATCAGTATTAACAGCGCTACTATAGCAATTTCTCCACAGTGATCCTATGAGATAAGTAGTACATATCCAAATGAGCAAACTGGATTTTAGAGAGGTAGCTTAAAGGACTATACCATGGTTATATTGCTAGTAGGTATCAGAACTGGATCTCAAACTCAGGTCTCTTGATTTCCATGTTTGAATCAATTTGAGAATTACCTATTAAGCATCTACTATGTTCAGGGTACTGTGGTAGGTGCTGAGGGTAAAAAGCCAAGCGGAATAAACATTGTCCCTCTCCTTAAGAAGCCTATATTCTACTATTATATTTACTAAACCACTGTGAGTATCTATCTGACTTCTGTAGGTTGGTTTGGTGCAGAGTACTGAATTTACAGTCAGAAGAGCGGGGCTCAAGTTCTGCCTCTGCCAATTTCTGTCTCTGTCACTTTCATAAGTCTCTTATCTTTTCTGTTTCTCAGTTTTCTCATCTATAAAATGGGGTTGTTGGGCTAGACAGCCTTCATGATCCCTTCCAATTAAACGTTCTACTTCGGTATGACTACTGAGCTTCTTAATGTAAAGAATGGAACCTCATTCTTTGTTTTCCTCACAAGTACATATAAATGTCAAGTCATAGAAGTGAAAGTTAGACTCCTAGCTTATGTAATGTCTTCCAAAATGGCAGAGGCCCTGAAGTGTGTGTGTGTATGTGTGTATGTGTATGTATGTGTGTGTGAGAGAGACAGACAGAGACAGAGCACATATTATACTCATGTTTTAATACTAGAGAAACTGCAAGGTTGTTAATTAACCTGGTGTCTGTGAACTTTTACAAATAGATATTTTTTGATGACATTATTTCCATATAATTGGTTTACTTTGTAAACCTATCTATTTTATTTTGTGCATTTAAAAACATTTCTGAGAATGGTGTCTGTTGGCTTCACCAGGCTGGGTCAAAGTGGTCTAGGATGCAAAAATAAGTGAAGAACCCCTGGGCCAGGGGTAGGGAACCTACTGTCGCCAGGCCACATGAGGTCCTCTAGGTCCTCAAGTGCAGCCCTTTGACTGACTCCAAACTACACAGAACAAATCCTTTAATTAAGGGGATTTGTTATTATTTGTTTATTGAGGGAACTTGTGGACCCAGAGGGCAACATGTGACCTAAAGGCTACAAGTTCCCCACCCTCCCACCCTGGACATTGGAGTCCCTTCCACCCTTGTAACTGTGATTATATAATTTCCAAACTCTCTTCTAGCTCTAACATTTAGTAGCCCAGTGATCCTTAGGACTACTCAGCCTGAGCCTATGCCTGGTACCTTGTAAAATCCAATTACCCTGCTGAAGAAGCAGCTCCCTTCTATTTATAGGCCAGTGGAGTATAATTGAAGCCAGTGGTTCTCAAAGTGTAGTCCAAGGTATCCTGAGGGTCCCCAAAGATGCCTTGGAGGGGTCTGAAAGGTCAAAACTATTTTCATAACTAATAAATAATACTAAGATGTTATTTGCTTGTTAAAATACTCCTCCCTTTTCTAATTACATATCAGTATGAGGCCAGATTTTCTTCATATACTTCAACCAAAACAACATATCACAACAGATTGAATACAGAAGCAGATAGGAGACTCCAGCTGTCTTCTATTAAGCCAGACATTGAAGAGATTTTCAAAAATATGTGAAACAATGCCACTCTTCTCACTGACTTTTTTGTTTTGGAAAATATAGTTACTTTTCATTAAAATATGTTACTTATGTTAACATGAGTTTGTTATTGTTAAATGAATTAATTACTATTAAAATGTCTTTTAATGTCTAATATGGTAAATGCCACATAAACAAAAACTCTTTGGGGTTTGTCTAAAAGGGGGCCTCGTTCATTTTTAGCAGCGTGTGTAAAGGGGTCCTGAGATGTAATGGTTTAAGAACCACGGACAGACAAATTTGAGGATCACATGATGTCGTGTTTGTTTTTCTTTTTATTGCTATAACTATGCTAGCTCTGATCCCATTTTCAAAGAAAAGAGCAAGGCTTTGAAGAAATTCCCTGCTGGATTTAGCATAACCTGGATTTCTCAATTGTACTGAAATCATAAAGTGGCTAATACTTTGTTGTTAATGAGACTATTTTGTGTCCAGTACACACAAAGAAGCATTTTGATGCTATTGACTTCCATTCTGTTTACTTAAATACCAAATCAGCATTTAGCAAAGATGATAGAAATCTGTCATTTAAGAGAACTATGCATGATGGATTATCCTTAGTCATTTCCATTCAACAAGTATGTCTTCAATACCTTCTATGTACCGGGACCTGTCCAAGTGAAAAGCTGTCCTGTGCTCTAGGGACTTACACCCAAATACAATAGTTACACTAAGTCAATATGCCCTCATCTCAAATGGCCCCCCCAAAAAACAAGGCACTAAGGAGCAGGGAGATAAGGAGAGGCTTCTTCTATGAGATGGCACTGGATATGGGCTTTGACAGAAGATGAGGATTCTCAGATTGCACCTACTTTTGTCACTTGTCTCTTGTCTTCAGTCTTACTTTATCTCCTGACTCCTTCCCTGGTGTCTACAAGTATGCCCCTGTCCGCCTCTACCTCAACCTTTAAAACCCTCATTCAGTCCCGTTATCCCCACCGGCTACCATTCTACATCTCCCCTCCCCTTGTAGGCTAACTTCCTTGAGAAAGTTGTCTATGCTAGCTGCTTCCACTTCCTACCCTCCTTTGATCTAAACCGCATGCAGTCTGGCTTCTGACACTTCATTTTATTTCAGTTGCTCTCTCCAAAGGTGCTAATGATCTCTTAATTGCCAGATCTAATGGAATTTTCTCAATCTTCCTTCTTCCTGATCTCTCAGCCTTTAACACTTTCCCTCACCCTTTCCTGCACACTGTTCTCCTCTTCAGGTTTTCATGGCCCTGCTCTCTCCTGAATTAACTCCTACCTATGTGACCATTCCTTTTCAGGCTACTCTGTTGCGTCTGCATCAGGGTTACAGCAAGTAATTGTGGATGTTCCCCAAGGCTTTGTCCTGGAATCTCTTCTCTTTCCCTTCTGTTTCTCTCACTTGGCGATCTCATGAGCTCCTTTGGATTCAGTCATCATCTCTGTGTAGACTCCCAGGGCCCTATATCCAGCCCTAACCTCTCTCCAGAGCCCCTTCTTGATAGAGACACTGGAGTAGTTTGCCATCACCTTCTGAGGCTGGATTTGAACTGGAGTATTCCTTACTCCACCCCTAGCACTCCATCCACTGCACCACTAGCTGCCCATCTAAAAAGAATTCTTAACAAACACTAAATAAGGAGAACAGAAAGGGAGGATTGTACATGAAATTGGAGATGTCTTAGGTATATATTGCTTTTCTTTTAAAATATGTATTAAGTTCAATATTTACCTTTTAAAGTTACCTGCTTGTGTGTTCTTACCAACCTCCCCCACCATTTTCTAGATGAGGAAGCTGGTGTCTCAGAGAGGTCAAGTAACACACTCAAGTCAGTAAGTGGGAGATCCATAATTCATACTTAGCCCAGCAGGTTTTCCACTGCAGTGCAGGGCCTCTGCCTGAATCACACTGAGGAACATGGAGAAATTTTCTGAATTGGAATCTATAGAAAGGTCATATCGGTGGCGGCTAGGTGGCGCAGTGAATAGAGCACCGGCCCTGGAGTCAGGAATACCTGAGTTCAAATCCGACCTCAGACACTTAACACGAAAAACTAGCCGTGTGACCTTGGGCAAGTCGCTTACCCCCAACCTGCCCTCCAAAAAGCAAAAAAAAAAGGTCATATGGCTTTCATCCCTGTCCAGTTCTCGTGTTCATTCTCTTATTTTCTCTCTTACCCTCCCCCACTCTCTCCCTTCCTTCTTCCTCCCCTTCTCTCCCTCCTCTTTTTCTCTTTCCCTTTCTTCCATCCTTCTTACCCACCAGGAGATTAGGTAGATTCAATAAAATGCCGCATCTACTTTTGTCACACTTCCCTATTGGGACTGCTTGTGGTTATTGGTTCCCATACAAAGTCTCCAACCTTCCCAATGTTTTCCACAGCTGGTACAGTGGGCACGATGTTCACAACCCCCTCCCTCCACCCCTAAGGCAACAGGCTCCACAGACAAAGCACTTGTATTGTAAGTTGGTCTAAGTCTGGGAAGCAGAGTTACTTGTTCTCCAGAGTTGGCTAGATCAGTGTTTCCTTGCAGCCTCTGGGTGGAAAACTAAGGGGTGGCATGTGTGGTGAGAGATGAGAGGAAAGAGCAAAAGGATCCTCCTAATGTGGCCTCTAAAGTCCCAGAGGACCTGAGTCAATTGATTCTGAAGGAGAAGCCAGAGACACTGAGGAACAGAGTGAAAATTAGCACTCTGGTATTGACTTGGTTTCCAGAGACAATGAATGGGAGAATGGCTCCTATGTTCCAAAGTAGGAAAGGAATGGACAGGAGAAGAGGGAATGGGGGCATGCCTGACAGCCATTCTTTTTCAGATTGGCTTAGGTAGTTTTTTCTCTGTTATTCTGAGCTGAGGGAGCCCTAACCTATACCATGGGGTCAAGAGTATCTTTGGTGTGGTGAAGTAGGGATTGGGAAGAGGGAGTTTGGAAATTACAACCCAGTATGGCAGGACAGCCATGGCTTTGTTGGCATGTGTCCTGTGAGAACAGTAAGAGCCTGGGGCTAGATGGGAGAGGATAGTTACCAGGAGGGAGGAGGGCGATCACCAAATACAACTTTTTCTGCTTCAGAATTTTGTGGAGAGTTCAGTGAGTAGGGAAAGGCTGCAGCCAGAGATTGGACCAGTGGAAAGAGCACTGGGTTTGAGGAATTGACATTTGGCCCTTACTCACTGTATAATTTGGGTAAGTCATCTGTTCTGTCTGAGTCTCCTCTCTAGAAGCAAGGGGATGACTGGCTGACTTCTGAAGCTCACTCTCATCAGTCATCATCTAATGGACCAACCCTGTTAGTCCTATCCTTTGGAGAAAGTGACTCTTAAGGGCAAATAGACCTTCCAAAGCAGCTAGCAGAAGAGAAAAATTTAGAAGCCTGCGGCAAACTCATGCGATCCTCAAAACCTTCCCCTGGGTCTTGGGGTTACTTGCTACTCATCTGTAGATGCCTCCCACATTTCATGGTTATTGGTTAATGAAAGATTGAAGAAGTATTTTATTTTTTCTGTCACAGGTAGGTGTTGAATAGTAGGCATCGTTTTATTTCCAAACTTTATATCTTTGCTTTCTCCCTTTAATGACCATATTATGAATTGTTGAAGACACGTGGCTAAGGCAACCAATTATAGAACCATTAGGAAATAATGTCCTAGGAACAAAATCAATGCATTTCTCTACTTGCATCCCCAAAATTTCTCCCTTTCTTTAGAATTTCTCCTCTCAGCAAGGTTAACATTCAAATAACCTTGCTTCCACATATCTGTACCTTTTCCAACACACAATACACCCAGCATTTAAAGCTATTGTAATATTTTTGAGGTTGAGATTCTGTTTTAAAAAAAAACAACAGCTTTTATGAGAATAATTTACTAAGAGTAGGGAGATCTCAACACTGTAGCAGTTCTCCTTATCTGCCATGAGTTTCTTTCTTGGTAATTCTGCCAACTTAGTGTACTCTCTCACAGTGTTTATCATTTAACAAATTTATGTGGAATTACTTTAAAATGTCTCTTTTAATAAAATTCATTCCCTTCGTCTTTGTGAATATTTTTCTCCTTTGAACATCCCACTTAGAGAGCTGTTTTGTTACACTCCTCTGAGCCGCCTGGACTCTTCTCCATTTATCTTGCAGTTTTCGAATCACCTCATTGTGTCATGAAACATTAGAAGATCTTTACTCTTGGCATCCAGGGATACCAAGCCCTAAGTCCCAAAAGCACTCGTGTCATTTTAAGTAAATTACAAAGTGAAAATTGGACAATTCGAGATTGTCTGTTTAAATGATGCTGAAGGGTAGATTTAAAAGGATAATCCAACATACAGTCCCTGCTTGTCACCTGGAGAATCACTCCTAACTATTTCCTAGAACCATAGATTTTTCTCTTTTTAAATGCTTATTGGTATTCCCCCCCCTTTTTTTTTACATCTTTTTTATTTTTGAGTATATATTTTCTTTCCCCTCCCCAGTCAATCATCCCTTATACACAAAAGAAAAATAGATTGAGTGGCCTCAAGGCCACAGGTTCCCCACCCCTGATAAGAAATATAGATATCTGTTCTCTACAAGTTTGATTAACCTCTATGTCAGATGAAATTCCAAAAGTATGGAGAACAGGGGGCCATGAATTTCTAATTTATTGGTATCCTGCCGTAACCTGCTATTCCTAGCTTAGACGAGAAAAAGACCTTACCTGAACATGGTAGTGATAGATTCAGTCATTGGGGGGAGCCTTGATCTCACCCCAGGAGCAGTCTCATGCTCCCCTGAGGCAGATCCCAACCCATCCCCATCTTATGACCTGTGTACCCCACGTCCCTGGCCACCTGTAAATACCCCACAGAGTGCAGCACTTTTGGAGGCGGTTTGGCTAATATATATTGTTCCTACAGTTAGGACTATCCCAAAGGAAATGAGTTATATTGCTAGATGAGTCTGTGATAGCACAAGCAGTATTACACACCCATAGCTACCCACCTTTGCAAAGAAGGGGATTTTTTCAGTCTTTCCTTTTTTAAGTTGAGCTCTTTACTTCCTAGAAGTGGGGGGAGATAGAGAGGGAGGGACGAAGGATTAGAGGGAAGGGAAAATTTCAAACCAGTGAGCCACATGCTCAAGGTATACAAAAGTCTTGAAGAATCATCTGCTGGTGTCCAAAAGCTCTATGTTTGTCTTCTGTGTTTGAGTCCTTGGTGAAAATGCCATGGTTCCTTTGCTGCAATAAATAAGAATACACAACGCAAAAGGTCTCTGGCAGAAAGAGTTCTTTCCCCTGGGGTGGGTTTTCGTTGTCATCACCACACTGGTCCTCACTACCAGTTGAGCTTAACCCCATAGGCAATATTCTCCACACATGACCTCCCAGCTCTGTAGAGAAAGCGAGTTTGCTCAACTCTTTTTCAGAGGCAGACTACTTAAACCCACAAAAAGGCCCAAATTCCCAGAATCAAGAAGTCATAAAGGTCATTTTGGAAGTCCACATAAACTGTTTCCAGGATGAGGAAGCTGTCTATGCATTTTGTGCTTGACCTTTTGATGGCAGAGATGGGTAAAGGGGAGCTGGTGCTCTCTAACTATGGGCACAATTCCATGCCCAGGTCTAATACAGAGCAAGGATTTACTGACCTCAATCAAATAACTTATTCATTCTCCCCAAACATTTTCAGGATCTGTTGTTCTATGCTTCTCTAAGGAGCAGCTTGGAGGATACTCCTTCACACAGGAAGTGTTACCCAGGTATAATCAAGGATGAAAGGAATTGCTCTCTCCCTCCTAGGTTTTCTCTTTTGGAAGGCTGGGAGAATTGATTGGGCTTGGGCTGAGTGGACAGGGATGAATGTGTCGATTCTATTAGACAGCTAATGGAAAGTGCCAGACCTGCCTCTCTACAGTCAGCCAGCCCACTGTAATTATTGACCAGTTTTCTCTTTCCCTTTTCTCACTTGATTGCTTTGAGTAGTTTTCCTACATTAATACATCAAAAATTATGTCTTTCCAAACAAATCAGAAACCCTTCACTTGTTGGGGTGAGTGGGAAGGGGGGAGGTTATGGTGCTTTAATTCTGTGGATTGATGAGATATTTATAGACTTTTAAATTCATTTCCCTTATTTATCAATGTGATAAATTAGTAGCCTGACAGTGCATTACAATTAATTATCACTATGCTATAATTTGAAGTCTTTTTTTGCAGAGAAGTAGTTAAGAGCTAGTATGTATGTGGTGCTTTGAAGTTCACAAAGTACTTTACCTGCCTTCACCCATTTGATCTGTTTCAAGAGATGGTTCCGAAGGTCGATGTGTTTAGATCGAGAGCTCCCTTTTTCGTTCTTCCTATTTTTAGATATTATTTCCACTATGTCTCCTCAATGAGAAGGGCTACTGAGCCTGTTCTCATCCCATTGCATTGGGACCTACACCAAACCGATTATATAAACAGATCCTGATCCTAGGGATTTGTCTTCTGAGATAGCATTGGCATAAGTACACTCAGTGCCCTACAATGAACCTCTGTTGTGACCCTGTTCACAGTGGCCGATATTCAGGAGCACATGTCATTGTTGGCAGAGGAAGGAAAACCATAATTTCAGATTTGGTCAGAGGCTCTTGGTGGGTGAGGTAAGATTCTAGAAGCTATCTGAAATAGAAGGTGGAAGATGGTGAGGAAGTGGGGGAAATGCCCATGGTCCCCTGGGGTTCTTCTTAACCTTTCTGGGGCCTTGGAGCCTTCAGATACTCATTCTGGGGAAGTCTGTGGAGCTTTTCTCAGAATCATGTTCTGAAATACTTGGAATTACAAAGGGAATTTACATTTTAAAAGAGTTTTTTTTTTCAAAGATCACAGATCCCTAGTTATTTAAAGGAATCAGGCAAGAAGCTACAGAAAAAGAGACTAAGGGAAAAGGAAAAAGAGAAAAAAGGAAGCCTTTAGTAAGCTTACTCTCTAGAAAAATAGTACATTATAAAGGAGGCATCAGATATCTTTGAAGAAGATGCTTTAGGAGTAAAAGAAATATATTGTTTAGCAGCAACATGTCAATCAGGAAGATCAAGTTAATTTAAAGTGGGAAAAACCTTGATCGTGTCCCTCCTCTAGTTGCCTGAAAGTTCTAATGATCGGGATATCAGAGTGGTTGAGGAGGAAGAAGGGAGAAGTGAAGAACAAAGATTTCTACCAAATGCCCCCTATTATGTACAAAGCTAGCTCTGGACTTGGATCCAGGAAGAGCAGTTCCTGGCCTTCCTCTGGTGCTGTGAGCCTAGTCATCCTGGGAAAGTCCTTTATAGAATGACAGCATGATAGCAGACCTGGAAGGGACATCAGGGCTGCCGCATCCCACTCACTCATGCTCCAAATGAAATTGCGGTCCAGGGAGGTTTGAGGAATTTGCTTCCAGTATCCCTTAGCTTTGCCCAGACCTTTCAGACACTTACCTGCTAAGCTGTAGCCTGGCCTGTGTATCTGTAGAGGCAGTTCCTGATGATGATGTGGAGGGGATGTGATTTTCAGACTTTAACTGAGCCCCACCCCTCCCAAATGCCCCTGCATGAACTAGGATCAGTTTGTTGAGAGAGCAAGAGAAAAAGAATAATTATAAATAACAATTCTTAGGCCAGGAATGTCTGTAGCTGGGGGTATGGAGGTCTGGGCAGGGAAAGAGAAACCATTGAAGTGATTGAAAAATTCAATTTAACTAGGGCAATGGAGTCCAGAACTGTGTCTGTCCTCCAGGACCTTACATTTTACTGAGGGGATAGAACAGGTACACCAAGAAAATCAAAGAGTATTTCAAGAGGTAATGAGTGATAACGGGGGGAGGGGAGGGTGGAATCAGGAAAAAGGTCTTATGTTGAAGGTGGCGTCCAGGGCTGTACTTTGAAGGAGTTTGAGATTTGAAGAGACAGAGGCTGATCATTCCTAGTTATGAGAAAACCGGAAGAGATTCTAACTCAGAATCTAATGTAATGGAGGGAGGGAGAGAGAGAAAGGGGGGGAGAAACAGACAGACAGAGACATGGAGAGGGGAATTGCAGAGAGAGGGAGAGAGGGAGAACTTCTAAAGTAAACGTTATAACAAAAGCTAGAATCACAGTGGTGTAAATGTCAGCATTTAAACACTCTTGTGTCATTTCTATTTACTGTGCTTTTCTCTCAAATGGATTTCACTATCAGAGCCTGAAAAACAAATCCATCAACTTCTCTTGGTTTTTGTTGTTGTTCTGGGTGATTTTAGAGTATTACCAAATTTAAAACTATACAGTTCAAAATCTTATTGGAAGTATTCAAGCTTCTTAAGTGAAAGTAAACTGAGGAAAATGATCTTTTCAGACATCTAAAATTAGAACCAGAAGGATGCGCTTTATTGCTGTTGGCACCAGTTTCTTTCAACAACTGGTTCCAGAAGATGCCTGTTCATGTCTTTCTCTTTCTCAAAAAGACATTGACACACTATCACTCTCACAGTGAAACTCTCTTCTCTTCCCTCCTCATGGAACTACTAGTTAACCCAGTTATTCCCTTTGAGTGTTCAAAAAAGAATGGAAGGACCAATATGTTCCAACCAGTTCTCCAAAATCAGACAACTTAACACCTTTTTTTTTCTTTCTCACCATTCAATTCATTTCAACAACAGGGTTTGTACTCTTAAGCAAGTTAAGATTCTGAAGCTTCATGTTGTTTAATTTAACTCCAGAAGAACTTGAAAAGTCCGATTCTTTGGCTCCTGCTGGCTCTTGCACAGTCTTTTGCTGGGTTATAGAATGTTTGATCTCTTCATCAGGGCCATTTTGATCTCTGCTGCTTTGGAAATGGCTGGTATGTTGTTGAGTGCCTCGGAATTTAGGTCTTAAGAGGGAGCAGACAGTGTGACAGCTGCTAGTTAAACTCCACATCTGCAAAATTTCCTTGAAGACTGGGGAGAGATTGTGTGGATTTGGACCCTGAGTGCTGCTAGGAACATTTGCAGCTGGACTAAACGTAGATGTCAAAATGACGTCTTCTAACATGTATTGCTCTGTCTTTCTTTCATCGATAACCCAATTCACTCTTGAAAGTGTTAGGAATGTTATAACTTGTGCCAGAAGGAGGCTGCGAGAAATTTCAAGGATGTGATGTTTTAAAGCAGTGCCTTCTCCGAGATCACACATTCTATATTTTCCTGGATGATTTAAGCCTTGAAACTGAACCTCAGACATACAAGCCTCCTGTGTCCAGTACTTTGGTTGAGGGTGTAAATAAAATAAAAGCAAAAAGAAACAATTTTTTTCTCTCCTGTGGTAAAAAAGATGTTGAGACAAAAAAAAGAAAACAAAGAATATTGTGAGGGAGGAAAATTAAACTGGCACAAATTGAAGTATACCTGCCCATCCACCTGTTCTTCCCTTTCCTCAGTGACATCAAGGGAGGATTGATTGTCTATTCAGAAAGATCAGGGAACAGAGAGGCCCTTTAGAGTAGTAGATCATAGACACAGAGCTGGACAGGACCTGGGGGTAGGGCACACCCTCATTTTACAGATGAGGAAACTGAGGCTGCCAGAGGTGACTTAACACATCCCAGAATCACATGGGTAGTAAGTGTCAGATGCAGATTCAAACCCAGGGCTTCCTGATGTCAAGGCTGGCTCTACAATCATTCCAATTCATGGTGTCATTTGTTCCTACTAAGTGTCCTTCACTGCTAGGTGTAAAAGATGAGAATAAATACAATTCTTTTCCTTCAGGTGTTTGCTTTCCTGTTGATAATCATATAAGCAAGTTAAGTAGAGGATAAAGGTCAATAACAAAATCCTCCCTGCCCTCATGGAGCTTACACAGATGAAGAAACCCCAAATCTAGAACAAGCAAATGCACAATGTTTTGGATTTGCTTTTTGTTTTGTTTGAGGGATAGGGAGCCTTGAAGGAAGCTGGAGATTCTCAGAAGCAGGTGGGGAAAACAGCACTTTAGACATGGGTGATGAGAGACTGCACAGAGAAATTGGATGAAGAATGCTGTATTTGGAGAATACACATTGGGGAAAACATTTTTTAAAATTTCTACTAGTGAATTTATGTAGTTTTTTTCAGTGTAGAGATGAGAGAGAAAATATGTTAATACTGAAGATTTCTGGGCTCTCCCTCACTTTACTGAAGTGATCACCTCCTTGGTTGGCACTTGGGTTAAGAATTGTCTTCTTTATTACTGCACAGCAGAGCAGTTTTAATTGCTCCCTGGAACATTACAGTACTTCCAAGCATGAAAAAAGAGGGCATAACATCTAGAAGGCTAAGTCTGGACTGTTTCAGTCACTTCCCATTCCATTGAGAAAATCAAATGTTAAAAAGAAAAGCTACTGTCACGTCCCACGTCCAGACCCAGTGGAAAATGCAGCTGATGATGAATGGTGGGTCCAGCTAATGCAGTTCTACAAGGACATCAGAGCTCTCGCTTTGCAGAATAAAAAAGGTTTGCCAAAAGAGCCAAATTAGAAAAGCATGTGCCTGTTAGAAAAACATAACCATTCCTCCAGACTAAAATTCTTGACTAATCGCTTTGTCTAAAATAAACTGCAGTCAATCTTAATGGAAAACAGAGAGAAATGAGGGTGAAGTGAGCCATTTAATTTATAGACAAGGAAAAATAATAGCAGATGAGTTATGTGTGCTGGGAATAGAAGCATGTGGCTTGTCCTTCCTGCTCACACTTTATCCAGACCTGCCAAGAATGGCAAACCAGCCAGAGAGAAGGATGAGTGACCCTTAGTGTGGATCTCGGGCCGAGTCTGGTTTACACACTGCTGACCACAGTTTGAGACTGTCAGATCATCCAGGCCGCTCTATGACTTTTTCAGATATCTGTAGAACAAGCCAAGGCGCCTATCTGCTCAGGTCGGCCTTTGAGGCCTCTGTTGTAGTTCTATGAGAAAGAAGGCTGCAGAAGTTCTTTATAGCAACCCCTCACGCTGAGCAGAAGTTGCCCAGTGTTCTGAGAGAGAATTTTCCTTTGGATGCATTCAGACTCAATCCATGGCTGGAGAAGCAAGCACATCATATTCTAGGAGTAAAGTATCATCACCCCACCTGACACCAATGACATGTTGATTTTTGGACCCAAAGGAATATCACCACAGAAAGCATTGAGCATATTTACTATGTCTCCAAATGTTCTGTAAGGGAGGAGGGTTTGGCGGCGGTTAAATCAGCCAGGAGAATATTTCTGAAATCCTGCCTGTGACCAGCAGCTTCCAAAGACATCATCAGGCAGGGCCCCTGAGACAAGGACAGGTGGTTGAACAGTCCTCTGATAACACCTAGAGTTGTAGGACAGTGAAAACTGGAGTGCCCTGGAATAACAAGGTTCCCAGAGAACTCAAGGACCGAAAGGCCTGGGACCTGAAATAAGTCCTGATCACTTGGATGGAATACAAAGAAATAAAAGCAGCAGCCCTTGATTACATGACTAGTAAGTGCCGGGTGCTTTGTTGAGGATGTAAGGAATAAAATGAAACAAATTGTAACCGCAAGGAAGTTACATTCTGTGATAGGCATTCAGTCCATTTTCAAGCATTTATGAATGCCTGCTATTCTGCCGAGCACCCCCTGCACGCAGGCATGGACCCGTGCGCACATGCACATACACATACTCACACACACTCACACACGCACACACAGAATACTCTGCTCTACACACATCATACAAAGGGAAAAATGAAATAGTCCCTGCTCCCAAGAGCCAAACACCTTAGAGTTTAGGGGTTGGGGGTGGAGACACAACTCGTAATCCTTTGAATAGTCAGAAAATGTAGCTTCCATTCTAGAATTCCAGGCTTCCACTTGAGCAAGTCACCTCCCTCTTGATGGGCCTCAGTCTCCTAAAATGTGAAAGGCTTGGCCCAGATGACCTCCAGGCCTTCACTGGTTGTGACCACAGCAAACTGCCCTTCCAACATTATTCATTTATTTTTTATTTTTTGCTTTTTGGAGGGCAATTGGGGTTAAGTGACTTGTTCAAGGTCACACGGCTAGGTTTTGGTGTTAAGTGTCTGAGGCTGGATTTGAACTCAGGTCCTCCTGACTCCAGGGCCAGTGCCCTGGAGCCACCTAGCCACCCTCTTCCAACATTCTTGATAGTTTAGTAAATAGGATTTCTGAAAATGTAGAACTAGACCAAGAATAGCCCCCAAAAGCCTTTCTGGGATCATCTTTAATTTCTTCTCTCAAGGTGCTAAACATAGACCTCTGTTCTAGCTGGCAGTCAGCTGGTAAGTTTTCCTTCAAGGAAGTTCACAAAACCCAATTCAGATTCTAAAGCAGTTCTGACCATTTTTTTCTCATTTTAGAGCTCAACATCCAACCTGAGAGTAGTAAAAGCAATAGCACTCCCCAGAAACATAAATACCATGGGTGCAGAATCAAAACATTTATAATGATACTTTTAATAACTCTAATTTCCATAATTTTAAGGCTTATGACACCTGAAAGAGGTAGGTTATACACATATTGTCATTTCCATTTTGTATATGAAGAAACCAAGGTCCTAAAGAATCTAAAAGACTTTCTCAAGGACACGTAGCTATTGGGGTAAAACCGGGCTTCAGACTCAGATCACAGTATGGGTTTGATCATTTTGCAACAATAATACAACAAACATTGATTAAGTGCACAACGGATGCAGAGTGTTGTGCTAGGAGGGATACCAAATTCACTTAAGACCAGTGCTCTGCCTTCAAAAAGCTTGATGCCTTCCTTATTGGGAGAAAAAACACAAAGCAAAGAGTAGGATCTCGCCAGGTGACAGAGAGGGCCTAGAAGGCCACAAAAAGGAAGCTGAAGGCAACATAAGGGAACATTAGAAAAATTCCTGAGGAGCAACGGGACCAAATGAGGGAATGGGAGATTTATTCTTGCAATAATCTTCCCAGAGGTGTTGAACACACTGGGCCTGGTGACCCCAACCAGAATAAAATGTAATTGAGAAATAGTTCATGAACTAAATGAAATCTGAAAGCTTGGCATCCCTGGTCTACAGGATGAATGAGTATGGGGAGAAGGTGGAGCTTGGAAGACCCATAATGAGGTTAATCCAGGCAAGTGGTCCCAAGGGTCTGATGGCAATGGTAGCAGTGAGGTGAGTGAGGATGATGGGGCAGAAGAGAAAGGGGGGAGCCAACACCACTTGACTCCTAATGAATGTGGTCCAGCCTTATTTCTACCAGGACAGTGCTGCCCTTAGTGTCCTGTGCAACCATCAGTATGTGTAAATATGGTAGACATTAGACTTGCTTCTGTGACTGTCAGGTTTGCACGTCTGGTTTTTCATGGAATGCTGTGTGTTGTTTTTGTTGGTTTTTTAATAGCCGCAGAGTAGAGCTCCTTGTTATCAGCCTATTAAATCCTATGAGATTTAAGTTTGTGGGAAAGTAGCTATTTCTGAGTAGGATGTACTGTCAAGATGAGTGTGTGAGGGAGTGCGTGTGTGTGTGTGTGTGTGTACACTTAACTAGTTCAGAGACCTGGAATTTTGTTGGTATGGATACTCCATTCCCTGGCTTAATTCATTCAACAAGCATTTTTAAATTGCTTACATTCTGCCTGTCAAGTCCTACTATGTGCTGGCACCAAGTTAAGCACCCTGAAGAAAGGCAAAAAGAGCTTCTGTCCTCAAGGAGTTTAAACTCTAATGACTCGATTAAGCACTAGAGAAATAGAGAGACCCATTGGAGCACTAATGCATTGCTGGTGGAGCTGGGAACTGATACAACCAGTCTGGAGAGCAATCTGGAACTATGCCCAAAGGGCTATAAATAACTGCATACCCTTTGACCCAGTAATACCACTTCTGGGATTGTATCCCAAAGAGATCATAGAAGTGGAAGACCCATATGTACAAAAATATTTATTGCAGCTCTCTCTGTGGTTGCAAAAAACTGGAAATTAAAGGGATGCCCATCCATTGGGGAATGGCCAAACAAGTTGTGGTATATGAATGTAATGGAATATTACTGTGCTATAAGAAATGGGGAGGAGACAATCTTCATATTCCCCTAGAGAGGCTTATACAAACTGATGCAAAATGAGAAGAACAGAACCAGAAAAAATTTGTACATAATCACAGACACATCATATGTGTGATGACCAACTTTGATAAACTGGACTCTTCTCAGCAACATATAGTTATAAGACAACTCTACAAATCTCAGGATGGACGGAAATGTCTACATTCTGAGAAAGATTTAGAAAGACCAGAGTTTAAATGGAGACTGAAGCAATCTACATGCTATCATTCTTTTTCATGTTTGATTCTCTTTTGTTTTTCCCATTATTCACTCCATTGGTTGCAACCCTTCTATACAACCAGACTAATGTCCAATTTGAAAATATTTGTAGATTCTGTAATTGATTACATGCTGTCATGGGTGGGGGGGCAGGTAGAGAGGGGAGAAAATTTGAAACTCAAGAGATTATGGAACTGAATCTTGTAAACTAAAAGTAAATTAACAAAATCAAATTTAAAAAAAATAGACCAAAACCCCTCAAAAATAAAGTCCTTGACCCCAAGGAATTTACATTCTCCTGGGTCAAACTACGTGAACAAGGGGGTGGCTAGGTGGTGCAGTAAAAAGAGCACCAGCCCTGGAGTCAAGAGGACCTGAGTTCAAATCCAGCTTCAGACACTTAACACTTAGTAGTCATGTGACCTTGGACAAGTCACTTAACCCCAATTGCCCTCCTAAAAAAAAAGGCAAAAAAAACTACATGAACAAGGGTAAGAAATACAAAATATATAAAAGCAATTGGCAGAGAAGGGTGCCAACAGTTTATGCCCTGTAGAATCAATGACTGTCCATCTAGAACTGAAGGAATCCTTCTGTCTAGTTTGCCCCCCTGGCTTTTACAATTAAGGAAACTGAGGTCTTGAGAGGTTAATAATTCACCCAGGTGTATGGGAAAGGCACTTAAACTGAAGCTCTAAGGAAGAGATTCTAAGAGGTGGAGATGAGGAGAGATGTGAATGGCCCAGATCTACTTGGTGGGATGTCCAAGGAACCATTTTGGCTGGAATGTAGAGTTCATACAGGAGAGAATCGTGTAATAAGTCTGTATGGAAAGACTAGAGCCTGATGAGGAAAAGCTTTCAGAGTCAGAGAGACACATTTCTATTTTATCTGAAAGTCAAGGGGAGCCACTGCCACTTTCCAGCCCAGGACAAATGAGTGTAGAGTCCCTGCCAGCTCCTCCTCCAAGATCCCTCCAGGCTGAACAAATCATATTCTTGGACTCCCCTGTGCCTAGAATGGTCGTCAGCGGATCCCACACTGGGCGTGTCCTCCAAGCCTTTCTGGTTTGGCAGAATATGCCAGAGCCTGCCTACAGCTGGCATAACCTCGGCCACAGTAGGGTCACCTCGAGGTCATAATGAGATGGCTTATGAGAATATTAATGGTGGAGCCTGTTTGTATATGCATATATATGTATGCATATAAGTGCCCAAACCACCCATACCCAGCTGAATAATCTTTGGAGGAAAAAATCACTCTAGTGATTAGGAAACCTTCCTTCTCTGTGAACTAGGCTCCTGCCCCAATTGTGTCATTCCTTCTGCTTCCCTGTTCCCGACCTCCCCCACCCTTTCTCCTTGCCGTTTTACTTGTATTAGAATTCAGTGACTGAAAACGGAGGAGACTTACCACTAGGACTGTAACAAGAGGCCAGAAGCAGACAGGCTGCTGCTGTCAGCCTCGGCTCCTGCCTTGGCCTCTGACTTGCTCTTCCAGCCTCACTTTGTCCACATCTAGGACAACATTCATCATTGTGCTCTCCCACTTCTAAATCTAGAAGTCACAAATTTACAGTTCTATGAAAGCTAATTTAATGGAATAGCTGAAATTGGTTTTCTTAGTGGTCCAAGTCCTGCCTTTGATACAAACTGGTACATGACCTTTTGAACGTCCTTTAACCTCAGTGTTAGAAGCATCTTCTGAAAATAGAAGTTTTCGATCTGGGCCTCCCTGCATTGGCAGAGGACATTTCTGCACCATGAAGATAGAAGCAGATCTGAGTCCCTCCATGTCCTCATGGGGGGAACAAAATGAAGCTCACTAATCATGAAATTCTGTAATTGCTGGAAAGGACCTGCAAGGCCTCCTAGTCTGCTCCCTTCATTGTATAGATGAGAACACTGAGACTCAAAAAGATTGTCACTTGCTCAAAGACACACAGCAGTGTGTGTGTATGTGTGTGTGTGTGTGTACGTGTACACATACACATATAAGGAGAGGGAGATTGATATAAACACATAGATCATATCTGCATAGACGTAGAGCCAGGGTTTTTCAAACAAATGCTATATGTGTATAAATATCTCCAAATAGTCATAGGTGTGGATATCTCAGATGATCAGTAAATATCAGAAGCAGGGTCTGAACCTGGGTCCTCTGGCTCAAAGTTCCAGGCTCTCTCTGCTGCACGGCAACGCCAGCTGGGTACTGATACAATCCTGGGGTTTTTGTGGTTGCTGTAAGATACAGTCCTAGTGTCTCGAGTGATTCTGTTCCTCTGGCTTCTGTATTATGACATCCATTTATCAAGAATAACCACCCAAATCAATGAAGTGCTCCTGTGGCAGGTAGTAATTGCCTTAGACTTATTACCCTGAGTCACAGACTTGAGTTCTTATCCTCATTCTTCATCAGATAACCCAATTGCTTGGATATTAGTAGCGATTGAGCTGCCAGTTTGTTTTTCTTGTTGGCTGGTGATTGGGGGGCATCCCTCCCCACCCATAAAGATGAGCTCCAATGATTGTCTATTAGAAATCAAGCATTAGTGTCCCAGCAGTGACAGGTTTAAGATGATTGGAAGGTTCCCTCCCCATCCTCTCTCCCCCCACCCCCCATCACGCTTCACAAAAATTTCTACAGGTTATCCAGTTGTGGTCCCAAGTGACTTTTTGGTGTGTGTATCATGCACTGTTACTGCAATTTTGCAATTTCATTTGCTAATAATATTTTCACATCTAATATTTCCTCTTCAGTGAAGTAACATCAAAAGTAAAAAATGCAGCATCCCTAAATATGATCAGGTTTAAAACACAGCTTTAGTTTGACATTGTGGCAGCTGGCAGACAAATATTCCCCTTAAACTTCCATCATTTTTCTCCTTTGTCAAACTGTATTATGCAGCTGCAGATACAGCGACCACAAGGGAACTCTGGGGCAGGAGGAATTCTGCCCAGTCCATTTCCCACAACTGTGTTCAATAACCACTTTGCTAGCATCCCCGAATCTGGTGCGACCACTTTGTACCCTGGTGAAAGGAATTTTCTTCCACTAAAATTAAGTGTGTAAGGCAAAACGCACAGTGGCAGCAGCTGCGATCGATTGCACATTTTGAAAAATACAGAATGACAGCATAGAAGAAACTGTATTCAGTGGAATTGTCTTAAACAATCTTTTGATTGGGCCAAGGAGAAATAGGATTAAATGAGGATCTGCTTCCTTTACTTTGGAGAATTCCATTTACAGTATACCTATCATATGGAAACTCCTGTGCTAGGTATTTACAGGGATATAAATATGGACAAGACTCAGTCTCTACCCTCAAAAGGCTTATAATCCAGCAGTACTCAAGCATCCCCTACATGGCAGTTGGCTTGAGATTTGTAGCAAAATATAATTTTTCTCAATTATTTAATGCACATGAAATAATAGGTTGGTAGGGCCTGACCCTCTGCCACTACATTTGGGTAACCCAGTGTCACTAGATACAGTGGAAACTATCTTGGATCAATTAGTGACTGTAATTGGAGATGGGCGTAATTAATTGTACTCTCTAGTTTGTTTGTGCCCCGTGCATTCTAACCATAGGAGCCACTATTAAAAAAGCATTGGTACCCCTCTAGCAGCAGGGCGTGTGTGTGTGTGTGTGTGTGTGTGTGTGTGTGTGCTCATGTGAAGGGTGGAGATGCTTTTTTCTCCATGGAGTCATAGAACAATCATAGAAAGTTAAAACCAGAAAGTATAATGGAACAGAATCCACCAAGGCCAACTCTTCTCTCTTCCCTTCCTACTGCCCTACTCCCATTTTACAGAAAGAATGGAGAATCTGAGCAATTTAAGTAAGTAATGAGATGAGTGTCAGAACCAGGACAAGGAAGGACCCCCCCTCACCCATCCCCAGGCCTACTTCTTCCTAATCCAGGGCTTTTTCCCATCATCCTATGCTGCTGACTTTTACTTTGTACTCATTCTACAGTCTAGATCTTTGAGTGTCTGGAAACTACCAAATGGATAGATGGGTCCACAAATCTCTTCTTATATTTTTTTATAAGATATCTACCACTTCCCTTAGGGGATGAATATGAAGGCAAGAGAAAGGTACAGAAGTACATGATAACGTCTGAAGCATCTGCCTGTAAGGATTACTGGAAAGTGTTTGACTCTGTGGTCTTTGAAACATTATCAGCTATATTCTGTGCTGCTCCAATCGCCTTGCCCTGGCTACTGGTTCTTTCAGGGTAAATACTCAAGAACAACACTAGGCCAAGAGTGCATTTCTCTGTCTAGATCATGGACATCCCAGAAGTTCACCAGTCTGGAGGAATGTTTGGAGAATGCATAGGGTAGAGAGATGCCTTTTTAGCAAAGCATGGAAGGACCAGAGACAGATTTCTTTGGATCTCTGTACATTATCCATACACACACAGAGATATATGGGAGGGAAAGGATCTCTATTTTTGAAGCATGAGCAACCTTCATCCTTAGGGAGGCATCATGGAAAAAGGGGCCTGAAAGAAGATGTGTGTGGTCACTGCTCTTGATTACTCTCCAAGGTCTGGCTCTGTTTGTGCTTCCTCCCCCAACCCCATCCTGATGAGTACTTTTCATCCATGTGGCAGCTGGCTGTTGGCACTCAGATATAGTACATCAGACGAGGCCCTCCCAGGCCCTGTCCCAAGAATGCTGAACTCACTCAGTGGGGAGGGCACCAGGACCAGTGCAAGCTCTATCTATCTGCTGGGGACATTTGTCTCTGCTTGACACTCTGGTTCTACTGTCTTCCTGGTACGTTAAGTCAGGGTTCACCCTATGGGCACAGCCAACATCCACACGTTTCTAGGCACACCCACAAACCACTAGTGCTGACTTAGCACTCATACATAATCCTATTCCTCCTCCGTGGGTGATCATTCTCTCTTAAAGTAGGCATTTGCTCATTCTTTTACTCTTAGTAGCTGCTCCCTCCCTCTCTCTCTCTCTCTCTCTCTCCCTCCTCTCTCTCTCTCTCTCTCTCTCTCTCTCTCTCTCTCTCTTTCTCCTTCTCCTATCTCTCTGTCTGTCTGTCTCTCTCCCTCCCTCCATCTCTCTTCACTTTCATGTTAGTGGTTCTGTAGCCATTCTCTGTGTTCAGCTGAGTGCTTCATGCTTTGTCTTTCTTCATCCCTTCTCCAGTTTCCTAGTCATGTCCCACTAATTACCAACATCAAGAGGAGGCTCTGCCTGCTCCCGGTG
>CM053597.1:23996674-24074052 GCA_028646575.1 Pseudocheirus occidentalis | reverse complement strand
TCCATCCATCCATCCATCCATCCATCTGCCAGTCAGTATGGAAATGCTCTCTTCTGGTGCCACTCTGTGATTCTCAGCAAGTTCTGATCTTACTCTGCTTCCTAAGACAGAAAGAAGATGAAAGAAGGGATGGGGGGAGGGGAGAGCGGGGATGGGACTCAGCCACCAATGATCCATGGCAGGACTTTAAGCCTAAGTCTTCCTGACTCTGTAGTCAGCCCCCTACCACCAAGAAAGTGACTTCTTTCCTTCTTAATATCTCTAGTAAAGGGAGAGGTTGGAAGTAATGGTCAGCAGAGATTTCTGGAGTTGTCTGTGGATTCTGTTTGTCAGTTATGACCCTGTCCTCTGGTACCATGATAATTGAGAGTAGGCTGTAAGAAAAATGGGATGTGGAAGCAGTTCTTCTGCCAGCTTTAAGAAAATGTGTATGCCTAGAGGCATGCGTGTCCAGCCTTGTTGGAGAAAGTCCTTTAAAATTCAGCTGGCAGTGCTGAAGCTTCTCTGATGATGAATTGGGCTGTAAAGCCAAGCAGCAGAGTATTCAAGCTGATTCACTTATCTCCCTTGACATAGCTTTCTTATAAAGTCGGTGCCCTCAAAGCAAGAGGTGGGGGATGGGGAAGAGAAGGTCAGTGGGAAAGACCATTTCCAGTCTTAAGCAGTCAGAGTAATATTTTGAATTCATGGGCCATTGTCTTCCCAGATTCTCTTAATTATTTTAAAGGAATTTTCTTTTATCTTTCCATGAGCATCGGATAGGCTTAAAATAAGACTGTCGTGGTATTTAGTTCATATCTGTAGAACCCAGAAGTTGGCCAGCAGAGAAGACCAGAGGGAAGCCCCTGGGTCTGTTGGGCAGCCCCTGCAAAGGGGAGCTTTGTCCATTCTAACTTCTGTAAGCTCAGGTGACACCTTTCTGATGACTAAAGAGGGTGGCTTTGCCAAACTCTTTTACCTTTGCCTTCCACACATCTCCAGTTCCTGCCAAAGTTCCTGCCAGTGTCTGCCAAAGCCACTAATAGTCATCAAGAAGCCCTGATAGGTCCTTCAAAAACCTCCTTATCAGACAGTCTTGGGGAAAGCTGAGATCTTTGTAGATAATCACAGCCCCTCAGGTTGGGCTCTCTGACCTCCTGATTTTCCATTCAGAGATGGGGAAGGCAAATACAGGCTTGCATTGGCATCTCTCCCTGATTCAGTGTGTCCTGGGGTGTATCTCTCGGGACAGGCCAGAACAATTATGAGGAGAGCAGACAGAGAACATTGGCAAGCTGATGGCACAGCCAAAAGACCTAGGAAGGAGTTCAGTCTCTGAACTTTCAGGATACGGGTATTGGCCAATTGCTGGAAGATCTCCTCAGGACTTCTGCCTGCTTTGTGAATGGGTGAAGTTAATGTATCATGATGGGAAGTACTAATTTTCTACTCCAGAGACAGCACACCAGTCTGTGGAAGGCCATAACCTTCTACACCTTTGGTGACTTGGGGTTTTTGGAGATCACTTCCAAATTGAACAGCCCCTTGTGGCCTGTGAGGTTAGTCAGGCCTTACTGGTGCTCATCAAGATGGTCGAGCCCCATGGGCCTGTCAGCTGAAGCCTGGAGCCTGGTCAGAGTCACTGTGTGGAAAGTGATTTCCCTGCACCCAACTTGTCGATATAAACTGGCTCTTATCTTTTGAAGGGCAACATTTTAAGCCAGTGTTTCTCAGCCTTTTTTTTTTTCTGTGTCCCAGAACTGGACCCTTTTGGCAGTCTAGTGAAACCTATGGCCCTTTTCTAGGAACAGTGTCATTAAATGCATAAAAGAAAACACATGGGACTACAAAATAATTTAATTATTAAAATTATCAAAGCATTTTATTTTCAAAGAAAAAAGGGGTGGGGAGGGAGAAAAAGTTCATAGACTCCAGGTTAAGAACCCTGGTATAAATGAGCAGACATTCCAAAATGTGACATCTCTCTCTTACACACTTGTGAAAATACTCTAAATTGGCCTCCTCTATTATTCAGTTGTGGAGGTGGATGAAGTTTTAGTTACCAGTCAGACTTTGGCAGATTGTCTGGAGGTTTGGGAATGTTTAGTGGAGACTCTTCACATTGGGAGGAGGCTCCTGGATGGACTAAAACTCCAAAGCCAGCTCAACTGGACTCTCTCACCTGATTTCCTCTGTTGGCAATACCCTCTGTCTGCCACATTGCTCACTAGTCCTCCAAACCAGTAGCCCTATCAAAATAGGAAGTGTGGTTGCTGTGTGGTTGATTTGGGGTGTACACGTCAGGAGTTAGTCTTTCAGAAAATAAAAACAGCAGAGAGAGAATGTAGTTTCCCTGGCCCAAAGAGGTATTGGGATGGAGGTGAGGATGGTGGACCCTACACTTGGTGCCCAAGAAGCTCCATACTCACTCTGATTACTACAGTCCTAATTATTTGCACACGAAGTGAAATGTTATATTGGAGATGAAACCTTGCCAAAATAAACCCAGCCCTCCCTGGCTCCAGTCTAAATCTGAGCCAGGTCCTCTGTCAGTCTTGCATTTCTGAAGACAAGGCCACTCAGGAACAGATTGTAAATCAGAGGTGCTTATGCTGGAATCTGATGGAGAAAGGCAGGCTGAGTTGATGCTTCTACTACTACTTGTTATGCTATGTTTTGCATCTCCAGGGAAAAGCAAAGATTACCGTTTTCATGCCATCTTTTATTACAGAAATAAAGCTTTCCTCCCTTCTCCTGCTGGACAGAAATATTTTTCAGAATGATTGTCCTTTGCTATTTAAGTTGACTAGACAGCTTAGGTATAATTCTAAATGGTTCAGAAACAATTAGAAGCTCATTCACTCTGAGTTTCCTGGTCTCTCAGAGTCTCCCAGGTAAAAACTGATGCTGGCCCTTTGCTCCTGAATAGAAGACAAGTAGCCTTTAGCAAGCATGAGGTTGGTAAGTGCCGGGATACTCTGTTAGGCAGAGCATTAGCTCTGTTGACCCTCTGCTGGCAGGCCCTTCAAGAACATAAAACCTTTATGCACAGATGTGCCCTGCCAGGATTACAAGGGAAAGTTTGCCAGTTGAACCACTTACTTGATATATGTGGGGTGGAGACTTTCTGAGAATGTACGTGAATGTAGTAGGGAGCAGTAGAAAGCCTCCTGACCCTGGGGTCTTACGAGGGTAGGATCCTGGGTGTGAGGTTGGAAGGGATTTCAAAATCGATTTAGTCCAGAGCTTCAAACCCTGCCTCTGATACTTCATTTTCTTCTTTCTCCTTTGGCCAAGCCATTGAACCTCTCCAGGCCTCAGTGTCCTCATTTGTAAAATGGGCTGTCTAGTGATCTCACTGGGTTATTGTGTGGATCTGCTGAGATCATGTATATCAAGTGCTTAGCTGGAATCTCAGCTGGATCATATCCTTTTTGCTTCCTCTACCTAGCTATCAAGTCAGAGGCAGTCGGTTGTTTGTTTAGGTCTGTGCGAGCCTCCACTGGAGCACACCCCAATGTGTACCCATGCGTGCGCATGCACATGCACACACACACACACACACACACACATACTGATAACCAATCTTAGCATGCTTAGGCACAAGGAATGATACTTGGATAGGTCAAGGGCAGGTGTTTGTCTCTGAGATAATTCTGGAGACCTCTCTAGAGCCAGGCAGCCTTAATTTAGCGTGCACTATAGGCTCGTGTTTATCGCACGGTTGTGACTGGTGACCATTGTCCTGCTTGACTAAAGAGGATGAAGTAGCTAGATGATGTTCTTCACCCTCTCTCTGCACTTTGTTGGCCTACACAGGCAGATGAGATGACTGAAGAGATTAAAATGTTATGGACTCATCCAGTCATTTGTATCATGAGTTAATTGGACAACAGTACTGAAGGATGGACCCTGTGAGAGCAGAGAATGCCTCTTGTTGAAGAAAGATAACATGAGCCTCCTTCCTTCTTCATCTTTTTGTCCAGCTATGATGTCATCACTAGGGAACTCCTGGTGCAGATATTCCCTCCATTCAAACAGGTTGGCAACTCTTTAAAAACTAGCCTTGCTCCAGATGTCTGACGTTGTAAGTGTTACCCCTCCAAAGGGAGGAAGGACGTGTGAGCTCTTGTAGGACAGTATCTGGGAGTATCTCTAGAGAGCAGAAAAAGCAGGAAGAAATGGGACTTGTGTTTGTAGGAGGTGGCGCGTCATCCTGTTGCTATCCATTAAGGAGAGAAAGAAATGCATGAAATCTGGGAGTGAGCGGGCCTAATATTTGGGGTGATCCTCCTTCTGTCAGTCAGTCAGCATTTATGAAGTGCCTACTTCCACAGTCCACACACATTCCGTGTCAAGTACCATGCTGTTATTTTCTGGTTTTTGTTTTTTTCCTGGGGAAATCCTGCGCTCTGAACTGCGAGAGGTTTTAGGCACAAAGAACCCCAAAGACTTTGGCTAGGATGATACTTCCCAGGCCATCCCCTAGTCTCCTGGGCCTGCCAGCATCAGAAATCATGAGATCCTGACATTAATCACGTGTCAGAGAAAAGAGAGGGCAAGGAAGTGAAGAAGCCAGCAGGCCTTGATGATCCTGTTGGATGATTCTGTGGGATTCTGGCATGTATGGTCAGGCCCTCACCATTTGGATTGGTCTCAAGGAAATGCACATGCTCACTTATAACACAAGTATGTTGCGTTAATTTGTCCTAATAAACTATATATTTCTTGAGGTGGGAGAGTGCTGAACAATAGCAAGATGCCTTAAATTTGTATGAAACATTTTCCAAAGTTCTTGTCATTCTGTCATTTTTCTCTCAGTACAGCTGTGAGGGGAGTAGTTAGGGCAGGTAAGGAAACTGAGGCAGAGAGGTCATAGGATTCCCAAGTCACACAGCCAGCGAGAAGTGTTAAGGATCCCCAGGGCCTTCTCTGAGTCATTCATGTGCTCCAGAACCTTATGGGATTCTATTGTCCAATAGAATACTTAATGGAAATCCCTCATAAATGCACATATTTCTGAGCATTCATCCCTTAGCCCAGGGACAGTTTCTGTACTTTCTTTGTGCCCCCAGTGTTCAGGACATCAGCCTCTAAGAAGGTTTGCTGATTGATTAGCATAGAATAGTTGGAGGGAACCTAAAAGACCCTTGATTCTGTCTCATTTTACAGATGAGGAAGATGAGGTCAAGACATTACCAAAACGAAGAGACTCGGATGGTGCTAGATTAAAAAGACATGGGATGGGGCGGCTAGGTGGTGCAGTGAATAGAGCACTGGCCCTGGAGTCAGGAGTACCTGAGTTCAAATCCGGCCTCAGACACCTCACACACACACACACACACACACACACACACACACACACACACACACCCCTAGCCATGTGACCTTGGGCAAGTCACTTAACCCCAACTGCCCTCCAAAAAGCAAAAAAAAAAATAAAAAGACATGGGATAAAGGCTTAGATTTTTATAAGAAGGATACCACAATATTCTAAAACCACAGCAAGTTTTCAGTCTGGTAAACAGATATATGTGTGTGTGTATGCACACACAGACAGACATGTGTACATATACGCACATGTGTATATGTGTAGCCTGTTTGACCAAGTTAATTACCAAGGTAATTACATTATGCACACCGTAGAAGTTTTTGTTTTTGTTTTTTTTTAATTAGATTTATGGTTTCATTGGTAGAGGGAATTCCAAGGAAAGAAACTTGTACAAGGGCAGATTGCCACCTGCCTTTCAGTCTGGGATCCCTGGGCCAGTGGGTACCAGAGGTGAGGCTCGAGCTCAACTCTCCCTGGCCCCAAAGCCCTTGCTGTGTCCAGGGCAGATGAATACTGAGTTTCAGTTTGGTTGACCATAGTCATTTCCCAATTAGCTACTACTACAATTCCATTAATAATATTAATAACATTTTCATTGTACTCTGAGGTGTGCAGTGGGCTTTACTTATTTCATTCTCACAACCTTGTGAGGTCGTTGCTGTCATTATCCCCATGTTACAGATGAGGAAACTGAGGCAGAGTAAGTAACTTGTCCAGGGGCATACAGCTAGCAAATGTCTGGGGCAGGATTTGAATCTGGGTCTTACAGATTCCAAATCTAGTGCCCTGTTTTCCCCCACTATACAACCTCAATATAAGCTGTTTCTTCCCCACCCCTCAGTGAACCCTCTCTTGTAACAAAACAAAACTGAGGGACAGAGGGCCCCTCCCTGCGAGTCTGTGAAACACGTCACCATTCTAGTCCCTTGTATTCCAAGAGGGAAGGGTCTTTACAGATGTGTTCTCCAAAACATAGATTATTTTTTGCAGTCAACCAGATGTGAACTGCCTTTTACTTTTGTTCTTTGTAATTTGCATTATTCTGGTCATTGTCTACATTGTTTTCCTGGTTCTACTTTATTTTCTTGCACACTTTCTGTAAGAATTTAGTTTTCTATTAGTCTTAATTGATAATAAATGGAACCAAAAGTGAATTTATTGCTTGCCCTCATTATGGTCAGTTCTTCAAGGTGGGATGGGGGGGGGAGGGGCTGGTGCAGGGAAGGGTGCAGTGAGCCTGAGCAGCTACTGAAAAGGTTGAAATGCTCTCACCAATCCAAGCCCAGACGTGGAAGTCTATGGGCTATGGAAGTGGCCACTCATGCAGCTCATGCTGCCTAAGGTGTACTCAGTCAATGAGTGAACTGTATGGCAAGAGATTCCAACTCCCCAGAGAGAAGTGAGTGCTTTGGAAATTACTGTGAAGCTCAAATTTTAATTAAATAAGATCATTACCCTTCGTATATGTTATTGCTTTCCTCTATAGACAAAATGCATTTACAGTAACTAGAAATTAACATTTTTCTCTTGGCTTAAAATATGTTTGCTATCTGTTCAAAAAGGAGATCAGGCCGCCCTGTAAAACCCCATCGCTCCATACAGAGTACTCGCTGCCCACCAGAAGATCAGGCATCTCTAGATCAGCACAAACCACGATTGCTCATTTTGTAAGAATAGAGCTGCATTTCACAGTAGCAACTGCAAGCAGGGTGGTTTGCTTTCCTAGAGGCTTCAAAGGCCCCACACTCTTCTCCACTAATGCTTGGTGCTAGACATTACTGAGATGCTAACACTGTTTAACCAAGTGGCTTAAAGTCAGAGGTAGACCGTTAGTGGAATGCCCGCTGTTACACAAATAGAGCAGTAATTTCAAATAAGAAGGTCAGGAGTGTCAATTCAGCAAGATGTTTGAAAAATCAAACTCAATAACAGAGACCAGGGATCTGAATTAAATGGATGTTTCCCACTTCAGACAGCCACCTGGCTATTATTGCCCTCTTTAAACTGTCCAATTTCAGGAACAGTCTCCTCTTTCCTTCCACTTCCCTCCAAATAGTCTTATAGTCGCATAAGACTCTAAAAATTGGATCTCGACCAGTTTGATGCGAGTCTTAATCAGGAATAACTGACAAGCCAGAGGAAGTATTACTTTATGGCTAGGATGCCAAGCTGCTTATCAAAAAGTTAATTTAAAGATCAACCTGTCATGTGGTTATTGCTAATTAGCTCACAGTTTCCCTGTAGTTCCATAGCAGAAGCAAACTGAAACTTTTCTACCACCCAATCTGAAGTGTGTCACAAGAGAACAAGTTGAAGATCTGGATGCCTTTTACCCACCTTGCAGCCTTAGGAATCCCCAGCTTTCCTGTGCTCCTTCTCATAAGGCCATTTTTCACAAGGTAATGACTGGGGATTCATTCCCTGTAGGGAAAAAGAAGAAATTTTCAGGTGTTCTGTCTCAGATTCCAGTCACCCTAACCCCGGGGAGTCCACCAGATCATTATTACTCCCTCATCTCTATGGAAGCCTGTTGAGATCAGGAACTCTTTGTTTTTGAATCCCCAGAACCTAGTGCCTAGGATTTCAGTAAGTGGCTAATATTAAATTAAATTAACCATTTTTTTGCATGTTGCTGTTAGTGTTTCCTTGGCTTAAAAAAAATTGTCCAGTTACCTTTATTACATAATAAATAGAGCAGAATTCTGCATTAGGTTGGTGCAGTGGAAAAAGCACTGGCCTGGGAGCCAAGAGACCTGACTTTTCTTCTAATTGCCTTCATAGCCTTGGCAAATCACTGACCCAGTGTGGGTGGGCCCCAGCTTCTTCTTTGGTGGAATGGAGAGGAAGGCCAAATTTCCTTCTAGT
The DNA here is from genome assembly GCA_028646575.1 of Pseudocheirus occidentalis. Lineage (NCBI taxonomy): Eukaryota > Metazoa > Chordata > Mammalia > Diprotodontia > Pseudocheiridae > Pseudocheirus > Pseudocheirus occidentalis. Next base: position 24,065,876 of record CM053597.1, on the reverse strand, counting down.
GCTCTTAGGCTTCCCTTCTTTGGGAGCTGCTTGTAGCTCCCGAAGGATACTTTTCCTCCAGGGAATGTTGACTAGTCTCCTACCTCCTTCTGATAGAGGGAAGTGATCAGGTACAGTTCTCTCCACTTTGTCTCTGGGAGAGTTAAGGTTTGAGAAGCGTCATGGTCACCACAGGCCTCAGAGTCTCAGTGGAGCCGCTGGATGCAGCATGTCTGGCTCGGCTTGTGACCACAGCTTTTGCCCCCTCTCCTCTTTTGGTAACTTTGACCATATAGCATATTGATTTGCACCCCATGACTCAGCCCTATCTCTAGTCCAAGAAAGAAGAAGCATATGCATTGCTGTCATGAGAAATGCAGTCAGGAAAACTGTGTTCAGCATATATTCCTTTCAGTTCCATTTCTGAGTGTCTTGGGAGCAACATGAAGGGTAGGTAGGTAGCAAGGCAATACTTTTACTGGGTAACCTTCTGATCCTGCTAATAGACTGCGGTGGGTAATTCCTTGGGAAAAGAAGAATGCTGTCATCATGTGGATAGGGGATGTTTCTGCTCTGCAGGCACAGATACCCATGTAAATACTTGTTGATGAACTGGGAAGGGACCAGAGTAGACCAGAATCTTTTGTTCTATTAAAACTACACTTTAATGCATGTCTTATTTTAACTTTGTAATATAAAATTAATCTTTTGAATTATGCAAACAATGTGTTTCTAGTTGGGAATTTATAATTTGCTTGATTTATTTTTTGTAATTGCAAAATGTGATTGGATAAAACTCTCAGTGAGACTCTAAGTGAAGTCTAGAGTCTGAGATTATCTTAATTAAGTACAAATAAAATTAACAGCAAGTACTGTTTACATGTATGCTGCTATTCTGATACATTTCACATGGTATGCAGATCCGATGCCTTCCAAATCACAGGGAAAACTTGGGAAATCCACTCTCAGTTGATTCAGTGTTGGGAATTTGGAGCTATGGTACCATCCAAGGATTTATTGGCATTGCACTAACGTACTTTCAGTAATATTGGTTATTTAATGTAAGAGGGGCAGCATCAGGTCATAGAGGATAGTGAGCCAGCCTCAAAAACAGGAAGATCAGAGTCAGAGTCTAGCCTCCAGAGGATCCTGGCCTTGTGACCCTGGGCCAGTCACTTAACCTCTGGATCACGGTGGAGAACAGTGATTCTTCTCAGGTTGTAGAGAAGGTGCAGCGCCACATTGCTTGAGTTCCTCATCTGGGATTTCCCTAGACCAGGAAAGTCACAGATTCAGTTTCAGGACGACTTGCTTCTTAAGGTATCCATGTTAAATCGTATTCACAGTGTCTCAGGAATAGGAATGTCCTGCTCCTTTGTTCGTGCTGCTTATGTCTGCTCAGACGGCCTGCATGTACGGCATTTTTTAAAGTGTAGTTTTGGAAACTGAGGAATTGAGTAGAGAAGTAACAAGCTCTTTTCTAGCTGTGAGACACTGAACAAGTTGGTCATCCTCTCTGAGTGTTTCCTTGTCTGTAAAATCAGCCAGCCATACAAACTGGCCTCTCAGAAGCCTTCCAGATGAAAACCTCTGATCCTGTGGCACTTGGGTTTCTTAAACAGCCGCAGCAGCTGACCATCACAAATGCCGCTTGCTGCCTTTCTGGCCCCACTCCTTTCCCAGGAAGGGAACACAACAAAAGTGCAAGGTCTGCCAAGACTTAGAAACTTTCTTTTAGTGGAGATTCATTTCAGTCTCATTAATTTTAATTCATTGAACACCCACTGGGATCATAATGCAATTTGTGTTATTTTTACACAAATAATACCTGCACCAAGTAACAACTAATTGAAATCAAACACTGGAATCATTTTGTTTAAGATAGCCCTGTGACTGCAATTTTTCAACTTACACAGAATCACAGATTGTCTAAGTTTGCAAGCATTCACTAGTCTTAACTGGGTGGCACAGTGGGTGGAGTGTTGGACTTGGAAACAGGAAGTCCTGAGACCAAAACCAGCCTCAGATACTTCCAAGCTATGTGTGACCCTGGGCAAGTCATCTAAACCGTCTCAGCCTCAGTTTCCTTATCTGAATAATAAGGTTAATAATATGTAAAGTGCTTTGTGAAACCTAAAGCACTCTACAAATGAAAGTAGTGATGAGGAGGAGGAGGAGGACAACAACGATGATGATCGCGACAATGTTGATAAAGAAAAAGAAGAGAAATATACTATATCCCCACAGTGGTCTTGTAGCCTGTGCTTGAACACCTCCACAGAGGGGAAGTGCAGTCCTTTTAAAGGCAGCCCATTCAACCTTCGAACTCGCAGTCTGCCTATACCCGTAAGATATTCATCTTCTCATTTCTACTCCAGAATCAGTATGAAGAATCACAAGTTGACAGCCAAGGAAGTTGAGGCAAGATTAGGCTGCCTCTCATGATAAGTTATTAGTCTCTAGTATTCCAGTTTACAGCACCAAATTTTAGAAAGGGCATTGATCATCCAGAGATCATCCAAAGAAGGGTGAAGTGGAAACTACAGATTATTTTTCTAGAATTTTGAGAAGAGAGGAAAGGAGAGGAGTGGAGCACTGTTGTAAAATCTTTTCGTCCTCTGCTACTAGTCTGTCTTTCGTCACATCACCTTGAATGACACGCTCTAACCCTCCTCCCCCCAGCACCGAGGCGTGCTCCATTCTGTCGTTGTATCTTAGTACCTTGCAAACAGTAGGCACTTGACAATAATTTTTAAAATCCAACATGTGATCTCATTGGTGAAAGGAATTGTAGTTGAGGAAGTTTGTTTATCAAACCAGACTGGCACCTCTTAGAGGCTTGGAGAGGTACACGGACTGCAGGGGAGTTGTGGCTTACACATCATCATGCAGTCAATATATGTGAAGGTTGGGACTTGAGACTTGAGTCTTCCTCTTCTCCAAGGGTACCTCTATCTGCTAGGGTGTCCGTACTCCTATAATTTTATCAAATTGAATTAAAAGATGGCTTAATCATCTTGAGTGGGTGGCAGGATTAAGGAAAGATTTGTTTTGCTTCATCATTTTGTTATTTTAAGGGAGAGAGAGATTAAACATGGATGAGAAGGAATGATGGATGGAGCATGGACCCAAAAAGGAAAGGATCAAGGGTTTGGTGAAGGGTTTTGCCCTGGCAGAAAGCATTTCTCCATCTTCTGCAGGAGAAGAGAATGTAGGGGGACATAAAGAAGTTCAGAGGAACTGAGGGAATGCTATCAGTCTCCTTATTAAATAGAAAGCAAAGGCATGTGTGGAATGTGCCAGCATCAGTGACTGCCAACATGTTGTGTATCTCCCCTCCACTACTGCCTGTTGAACCTCCTAATGGATGGTGCTGCTGAGTCATACCCCTGCTTGAAACACCCATCACTGTCCCCACGTCGTCCATTGAATCAGCTCGGCATTCCTTCTTTGCTTGGCTCTGTTCTTCCGAAAGGGAGCTCTCCTGCCCACCTTTTGAGCTTGCTCACGCTCCCAGCCTTCAACCAGGGTGGTACTCTCTCTGTCTCTCTGTCTCTGTTTCTCTCTGTCTCTCTCTCTTTCACTGTCTCTGTCTCTGTCTCTCTCTCTCTCTCTGTCTCTGTCTCTGTCTCTCTCTCTCTCTCTGTCTCTGTCTCTGTCTCTCTCTCTCTGTCTCTCTCTGTCTCTTTCTCTCTCTCTCTGTCTCTCTCTCTCTCTGTCTCTATTTCTCTCTCGCTGTCTCTGTCTCTCGCTGTCTCTGTCTCTCTCTCTCTACATTGTTGCCACTCTACATACTGCTTTGCTCCTCTGCTCAGAATACCTGCTCTCTCTTCTCTTCCATCTTGACGTCAGTGGTTCGGCTCCAATGCCACCTCACCTCCAATATCGATCACCACTTCTGTCACAGTTGGTCTACTTACCTTGTGGTTTTGCTCTCCCCCCTTTTTAAAGTGTCATTGTATATACTGCATTTCCTACTTATTTGATTACCTTTCTTACCTCTGTGTTCTTTCTGAGCTCCAAGGGGTGCTCTGGTAACTTGGTGCATCACGCAGGACCCACAGTGCCTCACACTTAAATGTTAAAAGTGAGGAAAACAAATATGTTTCTTGTATTATTTGACTCACACAAGAAGAAATAGATTTAGTTCAGTTGTATTTCTCTGCTCTGACCCAATACAAGTATATTTCAGTCATAAAAATCTCATCCTTCATGAACTCTGAGGCAGAGGCTCTGGACCTCTGGCTTCTGTAAGTGCCAAGCCCTCAGGTTTGATCTGCCTTGAGAGGGGGCCTGCAGCTGGAGCCATTTTCCCAGGGGAATGAGTATTTTTCTTGATTGAAAGGTGCCTTCCTCACCTATTCAATGTAAGCTATTACTTTTCTCTTTTTCTTTTTGCTTTCTGTTCACCACAGCATCAGACCCTAGTCCACTGGGAGAATGCAAAGTTTATCCAAGATTGTATTCTAAGCAAACTGAAAATTAGCCACTGGAGAGATGCTGGGATGGCAGTGATTGCAGTACTTACCCAGCATGGGAACCTCCTTCTTGAAAGCAAAGTATTTCAACCAAGTGTAGCATTCCATGAGAAGGGGCTAATGCCCAGCATCATTCAGTTACATTTATTTTTAACAGGAATTTCCATAGTAAGCACCTACTGTGTGCCAGGCCCCATGCTAGGTATTGGGGGAATATAAAGGGGAAAAGCAAATGAAACATTTTCTGTTCTCAAAGGGCACATATTCTACACTGAACCACATTGGTTATCTTCCGAGAGTGCCTTTCATTTTTACTCTGTATATCTCGTAGGTGCACAGTTCTTTACTCCTCTCCCTCATGATCCATGAAGGCAGGGATCTAGTCTTCATCTTCTGTCATCCTCCCAGGGCTTAGCACTGTGTTTGATAAGTGCTCAGCAAATGCTTGTCAGTCAGTAGGTAGATAGGTAGGTAGGTAGAGAGGTTAGTTGGGATGTGATCAGACCTGCACTTTAGGAAAATCTCTTTAGCAGCTAAGTGGGGATTAGATTATAGTGAAGAAAAATGTTATGCATTGAGGTCAACCAGAAGGCCATCAGGACAGTCTAAAACAAGAGGCCACCCTGTGGCTTCCCAGGATGAGCCAAGAGAAGGAAAATAAATAGAGCCTTGTGAAGGGGGAAAGGATGAAACTAGGTTGATGACTTGGCTGGATGGAATGAGTCCAGGTGAATAGCTGACGTTCCTAAGGCTGAAAGCCTCAGTCATTGGAGGAATTCTTATCCTGGCTATTGTTGTCATTAGCTGTAATGATGATGGTGAAACAGAACGCATCTGGCTTTTAAAAGTCATCTCAGCGCATGAAATAGAAAATGTTTTCTGTTTCGTGGTTACTTGTGTGCTTCTAAAATCACTTTAAAAAAATAGATACTAACAAAATACAATAACAGCAGTTTAGAAACAGTTCTCATTGCTGAAAAGCATACCCAAGACCAGGCAATTTATCAGCAGCAGCCTTAATGTTGAAGTTGTTCAGATCACCATGAAAATATATTCTTCCTCTTATCATATAGATTTCCTGCACCTTCAGAACAACCTTACAGAGAGAATGTGTGTGTGATGACTGCAGCTGTAATGACTCTCCGTGCCAAATTTAGCAGTATTTAAGGCATGCTGTTACTTTGCAAATGATACTTTAATATAGTTAAAACACCCTTGGCAGTAAAGATGTTAGATGAAAGGCCTACCGCCTGTTCTAGCCTCACTCTGGGTTTGTTGGGGTTTGGTTTTTTATATAACACTAATATTGCTTTTCTAATTAACCCTTGGTAACCCTGGTCTCTACTCCCTCTAGCTGGCACAGTGCTGTAAATACCAAGGTGCTCCAGACCCACTGTTCTTAGGACAGGTCCCTTCCTTTGTTACTACCCTATCCTAGAAGTAGTAACAACTTCCAAAGAACAACAGCTCGTGATTGTAGGGAGCTTTAAAAACAAAGTACTTTCATGGAAACAGCCCATTGAGATGGACGATTGCATGCAAGTATTATTGTTGAGAGCAAGTATTTAAAATAACAAAATCGGGGCAAGGCTTAAGCCAGCCCTATGTCTTCATTTCAAACCAGTGGCCTTTCTGCCATGTTGCCCTTCTTAATTTTTTTTTTGCCTAGCCCCTGATGACCAAGTACCTATTGGACCACAGTGACTCTACATCTTATATTCACAATGAGGAGAGTGCTGATCCTGGAATCAGGAAGACCTGAGTTCAGATCCAGTCTCAGATCCTTACTAGCTGTCCTGGGCAAGTCACTTAATTTCTGTTTGCCTCAGTTACCTCCACTTTAAAATGAAGATAATAACTGCACCTCCCTTGAAGGGCTGTTGTCCAGATCAAATGAGATCACATTCATAAAACCCTTAGCACAGTGCCTAGCACATGGGTGTAGGGGGTTATGGGGTATTCAAGAGGACTAGCACACCTGCTGTGAAGGCTTGCTGAGGGAGCCCTTTTCAGGACTGTCACCTGTGGCTCCAGAAAGCTGGCACATCATGCACTGGGGCCACACCCCAGGAAGCCCTCGGGCAGACTGGATAAACCAGGTTGAGGTAACCAGAAGGTCGGTGACTTAGGGGGATGTCTACCCCAAGCCTGTGAAGACGTCCCCTGGCAGAATTGGTGAATGAGAAAAATGTGTTCCACCAGCCATGAAGGCAGCTGGAGAAGACACTGTAGAGTGCTTGGTTTGACCCGACAGTGAAGACAGTAAAATAATCCATCGCACCCTAGGCCATCATCAATCATCTTGACTTTTGCCCTGTTACTGGACTCAGGAAAAGACTGAGGCTGACAACTTGATACATTTTTGCCTCACCTAAAACCCGTTCACAGGCAAGTCAAGACTTCGCCTGTGATGTCCCTTAGAGGACATACAACAGTAGGCACTAAATAAAGGCTTATTCCTTTCCCTTCTCTACTCTAGCTAGAATTTGTCTCAACACTTGGGCAAAGCTCCAAGGATGGAGACTATAGGTTATGAAGTGCCTTTCTGTTCTGTTGATGTTGCTGTTACTGCTACCAGTGCCTACAGACTGAGATCAAGTTGGGAAGCTGGAAGTGTGATTTAAAGGCTCTAAATTTTCCTTTCTTTCCCCCCTTTCTCCCTTCCTCTGCTTCAGTGTCAAAAGGATCTGGTTTCTAAATCTTATCTCAGATTCCAGTCAATTCACCCATCCTTTCCGAATGTTGTAAAGTTCATTACTTGCCTGTTCCTCTAGGGAGACACAATGAACCTAACCAGGAAAACAGACTTTAAAAGAAAAAAAGAAAGCTAAAGTTCTCAGTCTTCTGAGGTGGATTATCTCTCTATACATCTTAAGCTAGAGGTTAGAGAGCTCCTAGAGAGGAAAGGGTTAACCCTTTGCCAGGGCTTGGCTGGTTTCTGGGGTTTTTGTCCTGGAGCTAACCCATTCAATTCAATTCACCCCAACCAGCCTCCCTCCTTTATTTCTCTTGCTGAGGACTTGGTGTGTTTAGGTCTCTTACCCAGTCCGTTTTCCAAGCTGCCTGTTCCAATTAGAGTCTGGGAAGCCAGACCCAGCCCATCTGGCCAGCACCACTATAGGGTCTGTAAAACGCTGATTTTAATAATAGTACCACCACCAGGAGTTTCCTATAGGAAGCAAATGACTACGAAGGTCCAGGACAATACAGCAACAACAATAATTAACATTTACATCAGTGCCTCTAAAATTTACAAAATACATTATCATTTTGGACCCACACAATCTCCCCTTGAGACAGTAGTGACTCTGTTTTGCTGGGGCATACTGAGAACGGAACCTCCTTGAGGGCCAGGATCTTTTATATCCTTACTTTGTAATCCCAAAGTCTAGTTGGTCAATAGGAGTTTAATAAATCTTTGTTGACTGCTAGATGCTGAGGGGATTCAAGTGACTTGCTCTGGGTCCTATTAAGTTGGTTGTCAAGTTTGGATTGGATCTGGGGTCCCTCAACTCCAGTCTTCCCATTAACGCAATTATAATTGACTGGATCTTGGCTACTCCAGAGCTAATGTTCTATATTAAAGTTTTTTATGTGGAACTAATTTCCCTTGTAATTACATTTTTTTTAACCTAAAGTCTTTTTGGGAAAAAGTTGATGATTGTGAGGTGAGGTGCCCCTACAGAGGGAAATATGTATTACCAGCCGTTGTGTTAACCAGAACTCCCCTGTCCATGGCTCACTCATACTTTTAGATCAATTCTGCTAACTTGTTCCTATTTCTTAACCCAAGACAGGGAAGAAATGTGTTCTTTTCTCTACTGTCAAAGAAAGATTGAGAGTGATGTTTGGGGGGTGGGGGGGTGACCGTCAAATAAATTTTGTTATTTCCTGAAAGTTTTGAAAAATTGGTATGTGTCCATGAGCTTTTTGTAACAGGAATATTTGAGTAAATGGAGTTTCTCTTGGTCCCAGGCCGAGCTAGATGACAGGCTTTGCTTGGATATCTTTTCCCGCTTCAGGCAGTTTCATTGAATGTTACTGAGGCCTAAATCTGTTCTATTGCTCCCTGATACCTCAAGTAAGGAATCCCTCAGGAGCATGGCCCTTGTTCACCCAATCGGTCCTTTAACAAAAAGAAGCAGCAGCCAAATTAAGCAGTCTCCATTCATTCAATGCTTTCTGAGCACAGTGGCTCGGGGCAGTTTCTCTGTAGCCTCTTCTTCCCTTCTTCTTTTGGCTGTCCCTTCCTCAGCACCTCCATTTCCCCCTTCTCCATGTTGATCTCCCCCCTCCTTCCTTCAGTCGTCTTTTTTTTTTGTCTATGGTTCAATTTAATTCAAATCAAAGAATTTGTGTTAAGTGACTCTTAGCCTTCCCCTGAAAGTCTTTCCAAAAAGTGTGACTTCAGCCAGGCATTTTAATTTTTACTCTTTCCTAAATGTCAGATTCCTTCTACAGCAGTGGTTCTCAACCTTCCTAATACCTCAACCCTTTAATACTCACATGTGGGTGTGAGACTGATAGAGGAGGTTCCGGTTTTCCAATGGCCTTAGGCAACCCCAGTGACCCCTGTCAATTATATACATGAAGTCATTTGAACATTTCTGTATTAGCCATGTTACAAAAGAAAACATAGGCAAAGAAAAATAAAGTGAAAAGCATGTGCTTCCATCTCCACTCAGGGTGTACCAGTTCTCTCCCTGGAGGTGGGTAGCATTTTTCATCATGTGTTCTTTGGAATTGCCTTGGATCATTGTACTGAGCAGAGTAGCTAAGTCTTTCACAGGTGATCATCATACATTATTGCTATTACCACAGATGCTCCTCACCTGGTTCTGCTCACTTCACTTTGTATCCGTTCGTATAAGATTTCCCACATTGCTTTGAAACCATCTGCCTCAGTATGGATTTTGGATGTTTGGATCCAAAGGACCACACTTTAGGATCTAGAGGGCCACATGTGGCCTAGAAGCCAACAGGTTCCCTTCCCCTGTTTATTGTGACTAAAAGACAGAAGTCTGATTGGACTGCAGAAACAAAATGCCAGCTCAGCCGGGTGTAGTAGGGAGCAGCCCGGATTTGGAACCAGAACTGGGTTCAGTTCTGAGTTCAGCTCTGTCCTGCTCAGCTAACCTGGGACTCATCTTATGACCTCCTGATCTGCAGGACAAAGAGGCTGAGAGTGAAGCAAGACATCGGTTAGCAAAATTATATTTCTCCACAGGATGAGCAATCAGCAATCAACACATTTCTGACTCAGCCTATTTGTGCCTCTAGCAAAAGCACTTTTGAGAGGCAATTCACATCATCTGTACTTCATACTCTATCATCAGAACCACAGTGGCAGTCAATCATTTACCAGGCATTTATGAAGCCCTTACTGTATGCCAGGTTCCTGCTGGGCTCTAGGGACACAAATACAAAAGTTTAATCATTCTTGTTCATCAGGAACGGGGATAGTACTTGGCATCTTTGCTATTCCTTGGTCCTTCTGTCTTCTTTCTTAAGGAAACTGACCTTTGAGGGGGAGAGGGAAGGAAGGAATAAGCATTTACTTAGTTAGCATCAAGCATGTGTAAGAAGCTATGCTAAGGACTTTTTACAAATATTAGCTGATTTGACCCTTGAAACAGCTCAATGAGGTAGGTGTTACTACCATCCCCATGAGGAATCTGAGACAAGCAGGTTAAGTGACTTGCCCATGGTCACCCAGCTAATAAGTGTCTGAAGCTGGATTGGAACTCGAGTCTTCCTGACTCTTGGCCCAGTGCTATCTCACCGATTCCCTCGAGTTGGAAGGGTAGAGTAAAAATGGTGGAGATAATTAGAATCCAAGAAAAGTAAGGGGATAATAAGAAAGCATGCAGCTGCTTTAATGAGTTCAAATCTCCAAGCTCGGGCATATTATAACCCAGAAAAATCAAAGAACTTGAAAAATGCTATCTTAGGACCACTGGAATATTCTCTGGGATCACAGGGAGTACCATAGTACTGTCCAAATTTACCAAAACAATTTACAAAAATGTGTACAGGCAAGTTGGTCTTTCACAAACATAAGGAAGGGGGCAGATAGGGAGGTGTTAAATCACTGTAAAAATCCAAGCAGTCCAGGTGAACTTTTTTATGAGGTTTAAATGAGTCCCATGAGTGAATCAGAGAGGAAGCAACTCTGTAGGATGGAGAATGACAAGCCATATACCCAGATGAGCCTTAAAAAACAGTCCACTGAGTCCAGGAATCAAAGGATGGATAGAAATTGTATTAAACTGTAGAAAGGGATTTTAGAAGTCCCTTGGAGCTGCGAGAATAGAAACATGGACAGGAGGCAGGGCTCTGGCACTGAGGTTACTTTGGCTGATGGGGGGGGGGGCAGGGGGAAGAAAGAGAAGTAATTTGTGACAAAGCCTGTGTTAATGAAACACCCCCCCACACACGCACACATACACACACTGCCCCTTCCTCCCCAGATGACGACCCCCAAGAGAGAGAGCAATCTTCTATCTCCTTCTCCCTGAGCTCCTTCGTAGAATCCTGAAGCCCTTTCTAGGTGCTGGGAAAGTGGTGGATTTTTTTTTAACCTTTCATTATTTTAAAAGCTTATTTTCTCTTCATAAATACTATTAACCACCAGCATTTGCTACTTGGAGTGGATTTATTGGGAATACATTTGAGAGGACAGACCTGAGCAGGAAATATCCTCAGAGTTTTTGGCAGAATAGTTAAGCGTTTTGCCAAAATTGCTCTCTCTGGTTGAGATTTCAGAGCTTATGTAAGGATAAAGAGAATCAAACATTATCTTGGTACTACTTTCCAGAGAGGAGAAAGGGTTATACCAGGAAAACCTGGACAATGAGTCAGGGCAGATCTGCACTCCCAGCCCACTGTAGAGCTTAATATGAATGTGATTGGGTCTGCCCAGTAAGCTTTTAGGATTTAGAGCTGAAAGAGACCTTAGAAATTATCTAGTTATTTTCTAGATGAACTTGCTGATTCCCATGATGGTGAAGGTAACATGAATAGTAAGTCCTGGAGGCAAGGACTTTGTCCAGGTCACATGAGGCTTGTCCAGCATTCCACTAAGGCATGTTAATCACTGGGAATGTTCTAGAATTCATTATTGAATAGGTAGTTTCTCAACCCTTAAAAAAGAAAATGATGGCTGGGAGCTATTGTGGGTTCCTGAGGACAGAGGGTCATGGAGCAGGAGTGAGAAGGGGCTTCAGTGACCATCTAGCCCATTTTGCAGATTAGAAAAATGGGCCTCAACAGGGATGATGAGCCTCAGAGCTGTCATTTTCGAGCAACTGTGTCTAAGGGAAGGGTCTGCCCAGGAACGCTGGCAGTGTGTGTGTGGGGGGGGGGGGGGGAGGGATGTTGACCAGAATTCCATCAACACCACCCCAGTAGAGGATGCCTGCACTGCCCCATCCCCCTTAAGCCTCCCAGACTTTTTCCTCTAGAAGCATAGATATGAAACACACCCTTAGGACACTAAATTCAATCAAATGACTCCTTAGAAATCTGTAGGTAGCCCACTTGTGGGAAGAAGGGAAACCAGGCAGTCTGGGCTGGTGTCCAAGGTTCCTCCCTTCTCCTCCCGGCTCCTCTCCACCTTTGCAGCTCCTTAGCTGCTCAGAGCTGGGATTAAGATCCTTTGTTTAATTATCACCCTCAGGGGAGATTCACTGCTTCCCTTCCCTCCTGGGAGCAAGGTTCTTTGAGTCCTTCCTTTCTTTCCTGTACCGGCCTCTTCTTGTTCTGGCTGCTTCTCGTCTCTCCTTTGCAGAGTGATGGCCTTGGTAAATGTAGTGGCAAAAGGGAGCATTGATCAGGATGCTTCTGATCAGCTAGCTTTCTCCTCACCCAGCTGATATTATCACAGAAGGCAAAGGGGCAAGGAATAGAAACGACCTGGTTTTAGTTTCTTAAATGAAGTATAAAGATAACTTTATTAAGTTGTTCCGAATTTACAAGGTGGAAGTTCTCTTGATGAGATTAGAAGCCAACTTTGCATTGGCTGAATGAAGATGAGTATGTCTCTTTATAAAGCAAGTTTGTTCACTCTGAGCAGGCAGTTGAGGTTAGAGATCCCTGAATAATGTAACTCATTGCAGCACAGAAGATTGCCAGCTAGAGAGAAGAACCCAGTTCTTGAGAAGGAATCACTCTTCTGCTCTTGGGGGCCTGAGGAAGGGTATGAGATACTCTAGATTGCCTCTCAGTAAAGTTACTCACTGAGTAGAAAGCCACAATGCTGTCAAAGAGAAAGAGGTCAGAGAGGAGGCAGAAGAAAGTCTTGAGGAGCAGGAGCCCTGAGATCAAAGAAAGCAGCTACACTGGGATTCAAGAGAGAGTATACCCAGCAGGGGACACCAGAGAAAAGACACCAGTTCCCTGTAGTTCTAGAGCTGTAAGTTGCCTTGGCCAATGTGTCTCATGTATGTGCCTCTCTTCTGGTGCGCTCTATGGATGTGCTCGCTCTTCTCCCAGGGCTGTATGTATTTGGGGGAGAATACAGCTGAGGATCCACAGGGAAATGATTTGAGTCACTGCTCTTCTATATGCCTGCTCAGTAAATGTCTTTGCTCTGAGACATTTCTGGCTCCAGTTGGACAGGTGGAGACAGTTGTGGGCTGGGTTTTTGTTTTTTTTCTAAGGCAGTCGCAAAGAGCCTGAGGATGCAGGTGGCTTTTCCCTTTTGCCTTGAGGCAAACTCAGAATCTTCAAATGTTGTTAGGGAGGTAGCCCTCCTATGCTACTTTGTAGCATACCTTGTAGCATATCTTGTAGCAATCAAGATACCGGAGTATCTTAATTTCATCCAATTATTTGACACAATTCCTTGTAATATCCTTTTGGACATGGTAGAAAAATCTAGTCTGTAGGATCATTCAGTCAGATGGATTCATAATTAAATGAAAAACGACATCCCCAGAGTCTTGGTGAATGAAGAGACCAACATGGAAGGACTGTTATAGTGGGCCTTTTGGGAGTATGGACTATTGTTATGGTTGTTGTGGTCATTTGTCGTTCTTATTGTTTGTCCCTCCTTTTTGAAATGGACCAATGACAGCAGGAACGTGATGTTATGACTTGCAAGTGAATTGGATTTGAGTAAGGCAAGACTGTGCAAAGTCACCAGCCTCACTTTCTCCTCTGGAGCCACCTGGGACCAGCAGCAAGGTATAGATCAGGATGACTAGAGACGGCTCCAGATGCAGTAGGAGACCTCAGTCTTTTCTCAGTTTGTCTGAGAATGCCCATTCAGTAATTAAAACTAGGTAAGAAATGAGGCAAAGACTCAAGGGGAGGGATTATCCAATGACAGAAAAGGACGAACAGCCCTTTCCTCATGACCTTTATGTTATCCCAGGGGAGAAAACATATAAACAGATAAGGAAATATGACAGACTATAAGTAATTCCTTATGATCATCTGGAATTTCTATTTGAAATTGAGATACAGTTGGAGGCACAGGAGCTGTATTTAAATATTTTGAAGGACTCATATTTGGAAAAGAAATTAAATTTGTTCCATGTGGCTCCAGAGGACAAAAATAAAAGGTGAGAATTAGTGAGGAATCCAGTTTCAGCTCCCCCTAACAAAGCCGTTCACAGTGGAAGGAGGCGCTTAGTAGGATGAGTTCGCCATCACTGGAAGCATACACGTTGAGGCTTCATAACCATCTGTTAGGGCTGCTGCCTAGAAGGTCTCTACATTCAGGGGGAGAAGGTATCTAATCATCTAGGGTCCCTTCCCAGAGGTTCTAGCCTTGAAAACAGCTAAGTGAGCTGAAGATCCATGAATAAGTTTGGGATCTCCCCTACGCTGAAGCCCTAGACCATGAGTGCATAAAATATATAATCTATTCAGGCACATGATGTGGGCAATTCATCACAGTATTCTTAAAAGGGTTTTGTATATCCACCTTTAATATATGACTGTGGTTTTTTGGCTCTCAAGTCTTATTACAAAAGTCCCCTTTATGTAATGAATCATAATAGCATTCAGAATTGAATTCCCAAGAATCACTTTAAAGAGCATGTACAACCATAATTCTTTAATTCTTTATACTCTGTGTAGAACATTTTAGCTAAAAGCAGTTTATTCAAGCTCTGACCCAAAAGCACGTGTCACACATAGCGCACCAAGCTAGAGACTGTGAGCCTCCAGTGAGAAAAGTCTTGCTTCTTTTCATCATCATTCATCACCTCTGCCAGGCATGTTAAATAAACTCTTTCTATTTCATTTTTCCTTTTTGACGTGTGTAGAAATTTGTCAGTGTTGTTGAGTTCACGTTGGATCGTGTGTTCATTTCTGTCATAACCCCTATGTTAGAAGCTCCCAATCATGTCATTTTGCTTCCAATCAGGCTGACACTTGGTATTTTGCCAACCTGGATGCCAAGCACTTTTTTAAATATCTACTTCAAGTTATTTCATAACTGACTCATTTTATGATAATAGTAATAATTGACATTTACAGAGCGCTTTTAGGTTTGCAGAGTGTTTAACAGAGATCATGGAGTTTGAGCCACATAGCGACCCAGTGGAGTCAGCATAGAAGGTTGTCTAATTGCTGCTTTACAGATGAGGACCCTGAGACTAAGGAAGTGAAAAGAGTTATCCAAATCATCCAGCTAGAAAGTGTCTCAGTCCAGATTTGAAAGCCTGGACCCTCCCCTCGCCCCTCCTTACATCAGAAATTCTGGGAAGGAGGCAATTCAGAGGTGAGGCCTCAGGAGGGCAGAGTTCCAATGAAGGTTTGCCTCGATTTTAGCCCGGACCACATCAATCAGGCTTTCATGCTCTTGTTTTGGAAAATATGGAGAGGTGTAGACTGGTTCAGTAGTTCTGCTCCAAAAAGTAACCTCCAGTGGCCGGGGAGCTAGCAGCTTTTTGGCTTCCTCCAAGAAAAGGCTGGTGTGGGTTTGTCGTCAAAAGGATTCTTACTTGGATGTGGGTTGACCTTGACGACTTGATCCTCTTGAGTCTCAGTTTCCTCATCTGCAAAATGAAAGGATTAGACTAGATGGTCTCTACGGATCCTTCAGGATCTAAATACATGAACTCATGAACTTCTTCCAACTCTGGGATCTTGTGCTTCCTTGACTGCCATGGGTGTTTTTTGTGACTTCTGAATGGGACTGAGGGAATCTAGTGGAGACCTGTGGATTACTTAGTTTGGCAATGGCTTCTCTGACTCTGAGTTCAAATCCAACGTCACAACGCACTTTACTGGCTGTGTGACACTGAGAAAGTCACTCAGTTCTCTCATCTGTAAAATGAATATAATAGTAGCACCCACCTCCAGGGTGAGGTTGTGAGGTTAAAATGGGATCTCTTTAATGCACTTAGCAAATCTCAGTACACTAGATCAGTGCTAACAATTCACTGTGGCATAGCGGTTCTGGAAAGTTATAGCAGCAGACCATGGTCTGACAGGTCCTACCCACCATGCAGAAAGATATTTGAGCCAGTGCTAACAATGGAGAGAATCTGCTGTCCAAACACCAGCCTTACTTAAAGATCACCACTAAATTGACCATTAGATGGTAAATCTTTTGGCCACAGTAAGATACAAAACAGCCACCCCACCCATTAACGAGCTGACTTTTAATAAGAGATCTTAGCAACTTGCATGTTGCAAACTTATAGTCCAGTGATACTTCAGCTAATTGTTAATTTTCTAAAATCGGACATAAAGGAGGGAGGTGGTTCTGTTCTGAGTTCTCAAAGGCTAGCTTACATGGAAACCAAGTGTTGACTAATGGTACATATCGCTCATTTTTGTTTATTTGCCTTACTTGGTAGTGAATTTGGCCTTTTTAAAAATAGTCTTTGAATGTAGACTATAGAAAATGTAATCTTATTATTTAGATGAACAAGGATCCTTATTGTAACCTGGTGCCAGCTGGTTAGGTAAAGTTCTGCTGCTGTGGGCAAAATGTTTGGTTTTTAAATAAAAAATTCTAAATGAGTTACTATCCTGTGGAAGGGCTTCTTGGTTAAGTGTAGAAAAGTGGTGTTGGTGAGATCTCAGCTGGAAGCAAAGTGCCATGGTAGCAAGGAGATATTTATAAACTGCAGAAGTTTCTACAAAAATAGTTTAGACTGTAAATCTGAGTACAAAAAATGAAGCTTGACTTAAAGTAGGAAAAAATAAGATTTATTCTTTGTTCAGCTTTCGTTTGTTAGTTTTATGGTGTCTAATATCATCAGAGGTGCTTTTATGTTGGAATTGGAAGATCCTGATTCTTATTGTGACACTTCTAGTCTTGTGGCTCTCAGTTCATGTGAACAAGGAGTCAAAGAGCACCAGGAATTAGGGACCCAGGACAATAGTTCCACATCCTCCTCTCTAGCTGTCCTTTGAACTGACTTGTACTATTAAATTGTCCAATTAAAGGGGGAGCCTAAAGCAATATCAGTGTGGGGGATGCTTGAGTGGAAAGACCTCCTTAGAGTCACAAGCCCTGGGCTCACGTCCTAGCTCAGCCTCTTCCTACCTATGTGACGTTGGGCATTCCCTTCATCTTTCTGGGCCTGTTTCCTTATTGGTAAAATGGCAGGGATGGCCTCTCTGATTCTGTGATCCCATAATTCCCAAATCTCCATCTCTCACCTTTGTTCTGAGCTCCAGAGTGTGATCAGGGCTTCTTCTTCAGCTCTGCCCAGGACCTCCACCTGGACCATCTCCCTCCCCCCCCCCTTCTAATTCATAGTAACATCAAGCATTCCTGTAACTTTTTAAGGTTTCCAGAGGGCTTTACGTAGGGTGACTCATTCCATCCTCTCAATAACCCTGTGAGGCAGGTGCTTTTATTGTCTCCATTTTACAGATGATGAAACTGAGCAAAACAGAGTTTTCTTTCCCCTTAAACCTGCTCTTCCCCCTCCCTTTTTGGTTATTGACAATACTATTCTCACATTCCCCTGTTTGATATTTTCTTTATTTTTTCTTCTTCACCTTTCCTGTCTAACTCAATCTCCCACCCCGCCCCCAACACATGCACACTTTGCTGCCATCTTGCCTTTGCTGTAACCTATGCCTAGTGTGCCCTCTTTCTACTTCACCCCCTTCTACCCATTGCATCTTCCCTTTAAGACCAAACTCAAATGCCACCTCTTCCCCATTCCCTCATTTGTTGGTTTCTCTCTTTTGTATTTCACATGACACTTCATTCTTTCTTTAACTACTGAATATAGTATAAATACTTGAGTATGTTATGTATTCACAAACAGGCCCAATGTAAACAAGCATATTGTCTTATCTGTTTTCTAAGTGCCCCAGAACTAGCACATTGCTGTCTCCATTATAGGCCGTTAGTATATGTTTATTGGATTGAATCTGCTCATATGATAACTTTTCAAATGTTTGTATGGTAACTTTTCAAATGTTTAAGGATAGCTTTCTCTTTTCTTCCTCTCTTCTCCTTCCTCCTCCTTTCTTCTCCTTCCTCCTCCTTTCTTCTCCTTCCTCCTCCTTTCTTCTTCTTCTTCCTCTCTCTCTCTCTCTCTCTCTCTCTCTCTTTCTTTCTCTCTCTCTTCCTTTCCTTCTTCCCTCCCTCCCACAAATTAAGCTTATAAACTACAGAGTAGCAGATATATAGTCATCATTATCTTTTCCCCTAATGCCCTCTAATATTTCAGCAAGTAATCATTACATGTTTTTGGTTTCTTCTCATTTTTCTCCTTATTACTCTTCTCTGAACAAGTTCCAGCTTTTTGATGTTCTTCCTAAAACATGGTACTACTAACTGGGTCTAGTACTGCATATGCTTAGTAAAACAATCTTCTTTCCAATTCTGAACCTTATCTTTCTTTTCAAGCTGGGGGCATTTTATATATCTTCATAATTCTTTCCATACCTAGCAATAAAATATCATGTGTACAAGTCACACTGAGCATTTTTTTAAGGTGAACAAGTGAAACAATTGTCCATCTGCATATTTGCCCCCAAGATGCTTTAGTTTCCCTGATTGTGATTTCTGAATCTTGGCCCTATACCAAGTTCAGCCATACAATTTAACACTTCTCCAAGGTCAGACAGGCTTTCCTGGTTAGAAGAAAGTAGATGATGGAGTAAACGGCCAACAGATTCAGATTAGGCAATTTGGATCACCCTGTGCCTTTCCCCTTTCTTCTCTTTATATTTTAATGATAAATATGATTCTTTGAACAGATTGATATGTGTCTCATGTATACATGTATTTGAGTAATTAAATATCTGTACTCAGTTCCACAGAATGATATATTTTATTTTTCTGGTCTTGGATGACATGTCTAATATCTTCCCTCTTCCTAATTCCTCCTTTTCAAATCCCCAGAAGAAAAAAGCTTTTCATTATTTAAATTTAGAGAAAAAAATTATCTGTATTTGTTGGAACTAAAAAAAAAGGATTGGCTTAGATTCTGAAAAAGAGTAAGATTTCTTTAGAGATGGGAAGAGAAATCACTGAGTATACAGTTCATGAATCATACAGAGGTTGGCAACATTGAGTTCTAATGAGGTAATTTTTGTAGAAATCGATTCATTATGGTGTTGTCTTGTGATGTTTCCCATAAGCCAGGGACAAGTCTTCTGCCTGTTTGCCAGCCTACTGGGAGGAATTCTGCTTGAAAATTTTTAGTTTATTCATTTAATTTTAATTTGTTAATGTCACAGATTCAATTGTAGAGCCTCTAGCTGACTTCCAAATTTTCAGAAGTCTTTGATGTTTTTCTTTTGCTGAATTGCTCATCATTTTCACCATCATTAATGATAGCTAAATGTGTTGTCTAAACATGGTGGTGAGGAGAAGGTTTGTAAATGGAGTTTTGTGAATTAAGTGATGCTTCCTGAAAGTGAGGAAACCATTGCTATATTTTCAGGAATTTGTGAGGTCCTGACAGTACTGTAGCAACTTGGGCTCAACAAGCACTTTTTAAATATGGTAACAGCTGGAATTGTTTAAAAGAACCCAGAACTCTTTGGATGCTCCCCTCCCCCACAAGAACTTTTGAATTAAAGATGTTAGTCAGTATTAAGATCAAAAGTGGAAAGAGTAGCAAGATGATTCCTAATGCTCAGAACTGATGAAAATATCATGGTACCACCACCATCATCATCATTAAGAAATTTGTGGGAATATGTACATACTAAAGTCAGTATGGCCTAAGGGGTATTGATGGGCATGTAGTCAGGAAGAACTGGGTTTGAATCCTGACTCTTAGATTGTCTCTGTTACCCTGAGAAAGACCCTTGACTTCTCTGTCCCTTAAGAAGCCCTTTGTTTCCTTACCATGTCATAAACAGGTTTTGGTAGAAGTAGATTACCATACTGAGAATCTCACAGATCCTTTTCATATACATGTATGTGCATGTGTGTATGTGTGTATGTATGTGTGTGTGTATATACACACATATATAGTAGTTATGGCTGTAAAAAATGAAAACTGATTTGTGTGTGGTTTACCAACATAGGTCCTATTAATGATAACTTATATGTTCTTCTCAGTCATGTATTCTAGCATGATTGAGTTTCAGTGGACAATCGCTTTCAGGCTAGGCTGAATGTTAAACATGCTTGACCAATCAGCAATCAGCCTATGTCAGCCTTAAACCATTCTCAATTTATGAGGTATCTTCTCCTAACCCCTTCCCCCACTTCTCCTCCCTCCCTTCCTGCTGTGGAGCAGCAGCTCTGAGGTCTGAGCGAGGACATTGAGACTGTGGAAGGCTCTCTGGGTATGGCACCATTGGCACTGGTTGGGTGAGGCAGAGCCTACTTTATAGGTAAGTCAAAGCAATTCAAGTAGAAGTCAAGAAGGTAAGGTACAGGTACCATCTTTTCTGGGTGAATACTCCTGGATTGCTCCATCTTACAAAAGAGCAGATGTGTAGTCATCATAATCCTTCCCTTAACCCCTGCCCTTCTATCCATCCTTGTCAGGGCAACATCTTCCCAGGCCCTCAGGCTCACAGCCTAAGAGTATCCTGGACTGCCTACTTTCTCTCATCCCCCATGTCCAAGCTGTTTCCAGGCCTGTCAATTCCACCTCTGTAGCATCTCTTGAATACACTCCTTTCTCTCCTCTGACACTGCCATCCCACACAGGGGAAAGCCCTCATCACCTCCCAGCTGGACTGTTGCAGCAACCTGCTGTAGTCCACTTGCCTTAAGTCTCTCCCCACACTAGTCCATTCAGGCACTAAAGTGATTTTATAAAATGGTGGTTCATTCATGTCACCCTCCTTCTTGCTTCCTCTCACCTCCAGGATCAAATATGAAATGCTCTGCTTGGCATTCAAAGCCCTTCATAACTTAGCCCCTTCCTACCTTTCCAGTCTCCTTAGGCCATACTCTGTATTCACAACACATAGGCTTCCATCCAGTGACTTGGCCTCTGGCCTGTTCCAGAGACAAGTACCCTCCATCACCAGCTCTGGGCGTTTTCACTGGCTGTCCTCCATGCCTGAAATGCTCTTCCTTCTTCTCTGCTCTAACTACTCACCTCCCTGGCTTCCTTTAATGTCAACTAAAACCCCACCTTCTATAGGAAGCCTTCCCTAAGCCTCTAAGTGCCTTCTCTCTGTTCATTATTTCCTGTTCACCCTGCATATATCTTGCTTGTACCTACTCATGAGCATGTTGTCTCCCCCATTAGATGAAGAAAGGGACTGTCTTTTTCCTCTTTTTTTTAGCCCAGTGCTTGGCACATAGCAGGCCCTTAATGAATCTTGATTGAATTGAATTAAATTGCTGGGAAGACTGCCCTGTCTTCTGTTCCACCAGGAAAGAAGATGGCAGCAGCAGATCTATTCTGACTAATGGCTGGTGCCAACCTACTCCTCACTAGCTCTTTATGAAAAGAGTTCTAGGGGTGGTCTTAGATGGGGCATGAGCTTTTGTTTTTCCAGAGTTCTCCTGGGTGAAGTAGAAATGTCTGGAGAAAGGTTTGCCCTCCCCACAGCTCCCTGTCTCTGTCATTAATTCTGTGCTGTCAGGAATGGGTACAGGAACATATTGGTCTTGGGCCTATAACCCCATGTAAATAGGAGGGGCAGGATGGTGAAAACAGAATCCAGATCATCAGACAAGGCAAAATACTCCCCTTTCCCTCCCACCAGGTTTGTGCCTTATCTAGGGGAGAGAAAAGTCCATTCTAATGTAGAGAGGTTTTTGTCAAGCTTTTAAAAAAGTAAGCTTATATAGTGCAGTGTCTGGGACCTTCATTTTACAAATGAGGAAAATCAATCCAACTGAGCCCTGACCATGTATGGAGAGCCTGGTAGACTAAGGCAGAGAACTTGTTTTATTTATTGTTCTGTAAAGTAGAAGGCCACACTTGGGGCAGATGGAAGAATGGCCAGAATCCTGGCTTTGCCAAAAGGACCTAGCGTCCTGTCTCCCTACTTATCAGACCCTGGGCAAGTCACCTAGACTCTGCAGGCCTCAGCTTCTTCCTCCAGATGACTTTGAAGGTGCCTTTTAATTCCTGGGCTACAGATCTTCTGATTTGAAAAGATCCCTTGCTTTAACACTGAAGAGGTCATTGGTATGCTTGGTGACAATGGTGGGTTTGTGCCAGGGGAGTCAAATGGTGAGGGAAATGGTGAGAGAATGAACAGGCCATAACCTTGAACTGGCCATCTGGGAAAAGGGTGGACATTTGAAGACAGGGAGGAGGAAAGGAAGCAATGAGGGCAGGCTGGGAAGACAAGAGTGAAGGTCAGAACGCTCAGGAACAGAAGGTCATAAGTGGAGGGAGGTGATAAGAGGAAATGGAAGTAACCACAAGGAGGCCTCCATCCCCATAGGGAGGGAAATACTTGTATATGTACCTCCTTCTCCAAGGTGCTCTGTGCAATAATCAGCCCCGACTTTACACTTGTCTGACCCTTTCCTCAAAGTGTGTAAAGTAGAACGATCAAAAACATAGATTTCCAGTCAAGAATTTTAAGAGAACACTTTTCAGCTAAAAAAACAAAAAACACTTTGCTGTGTATACCACTGTGCCAAGATCTGGGGCAGAGATCCAGTTTAGATTCAGTACCATGCTTGCCCTCATGTATCTTATAGTCTAGCCACACGAAATTCTATTATAAAAATTATGCCAGATTAATTCATAAGAGATGCAAACCAAGTGTCAGGTTTTTGGTGGGAGGAGGGAAAAGGCATTACTGATTTGGGAAGAGGGGGCAGAAAAAAGTTTAATTTTAAATGAATTTACAAATATCACTTTAGTAATAGGAGGGGAAATTTTTAAATATTTTCATTTTAAATTAATTTATAATTGTATATAATTGAATTAATTAAATTTAATTTTAGGAATTAACAAAAATTTAAATATAGTAAGACTAGTATAATGTATGTGTTTGAGGAGTAGACAATAGCAGTCCAGTGAATTCTGCCCTTTATAACTAACGTCCTTTCCCACCATTCGTCTTTTTCTCTAACTTATTTAAGGTTAATAAATTCATTCTTCTTTCCAAATTAGAGCAATAGCCTTGATTTGTAATATGTTCTTTACTAATTATGAATAATTAAAGTTCACTTTAAGTTGACTTCAAAGCATCCCTTCGAAGCTTTTTGTAGCCAAGCTATTTGGGCACATATTTAGTCTATTCCATATAAAATCCCCAAATCCCAAATATTGTTGAAAAGTGTCTGTTCTGTTGTTAAATTTTGTTGTAAAAGATGCCTATGAGAATAACAGGCCTCAGGGCAAGGTGAGTTGTTGTGGGTCCATAAGAATTCTGGACTGATATTTGTCATCTTGATGAAGAAGCATTAGATTATTGCTTTTATTGATGCTTAAATCTGAGTCCTTCATTGCATCTTTTATTCATGTGTTGCCAGGATTCTAATGATGTTTGGAGGGGGAGTCTTTGCAAGATCTTTTAGTGATTGTTTGAGGTATGAGGAAGTGAATTACCTATGGTGCCCAATATATCCTTTCTCTCAAACCAGAAATGGCACTTGCATCATTGATCCAGTCTCAAGTAGAGACCTACAAATTGGTCTCATACCAAAAAACGAAAAACAAAACAAAAACAAAAAACAACCAGAAAACCTGGGAAGTTGTCACAGCTTTTGTTTCTCAAGATAAAATAATAATGACGGTTCTTTTAGAATTTAATGGGCCATGTATTTTCTACTAGATGCTCTAGGACTAATTTTATTGGGAAGTGTTTATGATTTAGAACATAGTCTCTTTCTTCAAGACCTCCTCCCCTCCCTAATAGTGAAGGGGGGCTTTGATGGCTTTCAGTGGTAGGATCATCATGTATCCCCTTGAGACCAGTCAAGGAAGATGGTAACGTTTTCATCTTCTGGTGTCAGTGCAACATAAAATAGTTGCTAGTGTAGGAAAAAACTGTACAGTAATAAGGAAGCAGAAAAATTTCTCCTCTGTGCTGTCACTATTTGGGGAGGAAGGAAGAAAGGGAGGGAGGGTGTCACGCCACAAGCTGAAAAAGGAGTGGAGTTTTCAGAATGAAATGAAATGAGGAATTGATTTGCCATTTGTCCCCTTTAAAATCTTGACTTCACTGGGTTAATGCTAATGTGGTGGGAGAAGGGGAGGATCTCTGACCAATGGATTCCACCCTCCTCCCCCAGTTGGGCACTTTAATGGCAGGTGTGGAGCCGATGCACTTTGAGCTCACAAAATATTACGAATTTTCTCTGATAGAATTGAAAGGACACCTGGTCATTAGTTGATTGACCAGATATTGCCACGACCACCAGCATGGCCTTTAAAAAGCTGAACTTGACAACCGTGGAGATAAGTCTAAGAAGAAGATGCCTAGAATTTCTCAGCCTTTTGGTGCCTTATTGATGCCATCTTGTAGGAAGCTACTGCCTCAATAGAGAATACCATATGATTGGGGAATGAGGAACAGAGAGGGAGAAGAGATAAGAGTACAGGGACAGGGAGGATAAAAGTGGGTCATTTGGGAGCCATAGAAATATCTTGGAACCTTTGAGCCTGAGGGGCAAAGGTGCCTTCTGGAGGATATAACTTATGAGTGAGAGTATTAGGTGAATAGGGGTTTGAGCCCCCTGAGGTATTCTAAATTAATTAATAAGAGCACGTTGTGTTTTTGGCATTTCCAAGATGTTTAATTACAGGGAATACATCCGGTAGGAAGGATGTTTTAAAGCTACTTTATTCATATGAATTCAGAAGGAAATAGTACGCGATACTCTTTTTCTTACTGAGTTTTCCTTTCCTTTCACACTCATTCCCTCCTCCACTTCTCCATGTTCCTGTTCTTCCCCTTTCTCCATTTCTTTACTTCTTCCCTGGTCTTTTCTTCTTCTTCTGCATTTAGGATGAACCTTTAATGATATCCTCACCATTTCCCAGTGCAGTAAAACAATTTGGTTGGAATATACAGACATCAAGATTTCCAATAGTCCCTGGCTAATTTGCACTGTTTGATGGTAAAAAAAATTGGACCAAATCACCCTGCTATTTGAGTAGAAGTGAATGCTTTGGAGACCAGCTAATACACTTAACTCGAGTGTCTGAACAGTGGGCGTTCTGCTTATTTTTATTGCGAGTTTTATCACTTTGCAATTTCCTTACATCACGTTAACAATAATCTACTTCATGCTGGCACTTAAATATTTATTGAACATTGTAGTTGAAAAGTTATAGTAAAAGGGTAGATAAAGAAAACAAATTTTATCTAAAGACCTCATCTGGTTTCTTAGTGAATAACATGATTGGGATTATGGTTTATCTTAAATGCTGGCATCATCAAATTTCACCCCCTTGCCTTACAAATCATAAGATAGAAAAGCTTGATTTGGGAATAGATTTTGACCAAAATGCCCCTATTTTTGCATTGACTCCACTAACCAAAGGTGTTGCTGCCCAGAATTGGAAGTTCATTGTTTCTGTAAGCAAAAAAAATTTGAAACACCAATCTTTCCTGTGCCTATGAATTTCTACTCATTATATTTTGGCATTTCCAGATTTTGTGTCAAACGTTGTGAATTGTTTTGTTTTGTTTTTTAATTCCCTGATGTTGGGTTGGCAGAGGCTTATTTACCATCTTCTACAAATAAACTTGTGCCTATCAGACCAACCCAAGGTCTGCATTGTGTAAATACTTTAGGTGATGTTGGTAAGACCACAGAGCTGGAATAGTTGCTTTACAGGAGATAAGGAGGTGTGCAGTAGCACATATTGTGGGACAAATAGAGACGTTCAGAGGCCAGCAAATGACGCAGTGGCAAGAGCATTAGTCCTGGACTCAGGAGGACCTGAGTTCAAATCCTGCCTCAAATACTTAATAGTCATCCTGGTTAAATCACTTCACCTCAGTTTTCCTAAACTATAAAATGGGAATGGTAACAGCACCTATTTCACAGGGTTGTTATAGATCCAATAAGCTGGAATTTGTAAAGTGCTTATCATAATGCCTAGCACATAAGCTCCATACAAATACTTATTTCTTTTCCATTACTCCCTTTCCTTTCATAAAATTGAGAGCTAGAAGGCAGCTTCAAGGTGACCTAGTTTAACCACCACCCCCATTTTTTTTTAACAAATGAGTTTCAGAGAGAGTATGTATGTGTGTGTTATTTGCTCATCACACTTGGTAATACCCCAGGGTATCTGCCTCCAAACCTAACGTTCTTTCCACTGCACCAAAAGAATAGCCCCAGACGTGAGGCAGTGTGGCAGTGAGCCCCACAGTGCACTGCAGATGCCCAGCAGGACCCACAGATACAGGAGGAGGTTGGAGAGGAGCCAGTAGGCCAGAGAAAATCAATTGCTTTATCATTTGTATTTTCAGTGACACAAAATCAATAAAGGACCAAACCAAGACCAAATGTCAGAAATCTGTGTGCCGTGTCTGAGCCACTGGAGTATCTGCCATAATCATTTGCCATGTGTGAGCCCTGTGAATGATCTTTGTGGTCATCCTGTGGTTGCTGTGATTACAGTGTCTTCGTTTCCAATAAGCAGCCCAAATTGTTTTGCAAACCAGACCCAGTCACTTTGTAGTCTGCATTTTCCACTATAGACTAGAAAAATGTCTGCTTTTGTCTTTGGGCTGGGGATGTTTTGCACTCAAGTCTGAGGTGGGCATTTGTTGCCCTGGAAGGGTTCATTGTTAACAAAGCTACTTTCTTTTTAATGAATGATTTGTATAGATTCTTTGTCAACAGGAAAATTTCCTAGAAGAGTCTTTAGGGAAAAAAAAAAACAAGAAAATTCCTGATGTACATAATATGATTACATGTTTCCAGAGTAAATTGATCCTAAACCCTCAAGATGATAATGGAACAAGATTGCACTGGCGGTTTACTTAATATTTAAAACCAAACAAAAGCTACAAGTACCACTTTCCTAAACTTTGGTTAATCTTCATATCTCTCCAAGTCCTCCTGCTGCTGCCCATTGACTCTTGTCATTCCAAGTACCAATTGGATTATTACTATTTGGGTTATTACTGTTATTTAAGTAATCATGTCAATGTATCACCAGCAGTGGACTAGCTAGCAAGAGTGTCTCCACACCATTAGATGGCCTCTTCTGAGAAACTCGATGGAGCTACGTTGTTAGGCAAGCCTCCCCCTTGTATTTGGTATCCAGTTTCTCTTCGTTTTTTCCAGACTTCTTAGAACATGAGTCAGAGAGAATATTTATTAGCACAAATGTTAGCCATACAACCAAATCTCTGGTAAAATAGACATTTTTAGGGATGGCTAGGTGGCACAGTGAATAGATCACTCACCCTGGAGTCAGGAAGACCTGAGTTCAAATCTGCCCTCAGATACTTAACACTTACTAGCCATGTGACCTTAGGCAAGTCATTTAACCCCAATTGCCCTGCCTTCCCCCCTCTAAAAAGAAAAAGAAAAAAACCAGAAATTGTTATCTATTCATCAAAGTACAGAGTTAGCCAACAATTAGCTTTGTAAATATATTGAAAATACAGAACATAGACACCAGTATATCTAAGAGGAATGATGTGGGCAGTCCTCTCCAAGATAGAAAGGGGAAAGTCAGTCTCCTCTGCACAAGTCTGTTTAGACTGCTGCCTAAGACATTCTGCTGAGGGCTGGGGGCTAAAGTTCTATTTTTATCTCTTATCTCCATTGCTTAGAGTACTTTGTGGCACACATGTGGTGCCTAATGAATGCCTCTAAACCAAAGCTGATTGAATTGAATTTTCTCATAAATCTCTGGGTCATGTGGTATCTCCATAACACATGGTACGAGGTAGTTTGGGGAAAGGCAGTGGCAACTGTGGACCTCCAAAAAGGCTTTATGTAGAAGATGATGCTTCAGCTGGGACTTGGAGGAAACTAGACCATTCTAGTCCATCAAAGACCCATGGGGGTTCCATGAAAGGTTTGGGGAAAAAGGTGAGCCTAATTGGGCTGAAGCAGGGTGTTCCTAGTGGAGAATTTGGGGAGAGAAGGTTGGAGAAGGAAGTCAAGACTGGAGTAGGATGGCCTTTGATTGCCGGACAGTGGGGACCCATTGGTATTTTTTGAGCAGGGTAATAATATAGGTGTTGAAAATGAGGAAGAAAAATGCTTAAAGATCAAAGGATTAAAAATAGAAGGCATTCTGAGCTCATCCAACTCAATACAAGCTTTATACAGGTGAGGAAACTGAGCTCCAGAGAGGGGAAGTGCTTTGCTTTAATTATGTAGGCAGAAAAGTGGTAGGACTCAAGTCTGAAATCAGGCCTTGGATTTCCAATGCATTGCTCTTCCTGCTAGAGCATTCTGTCCTTTGTGTTCAACTGCAGATTTCTCTGATAATTCACATTTTTGAAAATGTGTGAATCAAATGGGAAATATATTCTCCACTTAATGTCAAGCATTTTAACCGATTGAGTAATTCTGAGAATTTGATGCTGAGTCCATTTCACAGCCTGTGACAGGCAGAGTTAGTCAGACAGTTGTCAGTCATTTCATTTTTTATGCAGGTTTTACTAAAGCAATTTTGATTTTCCTTTTGGTTCTGCTTTGCAGCTTTCTGAATTTGAGTTATTTTACAAATTAAAACATGTTGCATCTGAATAGTCACAGGAGAAGATGTTCAGGAGAACTTTCTTTTTCTTTCTTTTTTCATTCCTGCCATTTTGAAGTACTTGGTTTCAGTCTTCAGATTGAAGCATAAAATAATGGTGTGACCATAAATACAGTGTGGGCACATTTCTAGCAACTTCCAGGATTTGTGTAGCTCTTGCAAGTTCAGGAGTACTTTACAGACACTCTACCTCTCACTGAACCATGGAGTAATAGAGGGCTAGTTATCACCATTGTCCTCGTCTTATGGAGTAAGAAAGAGAGGCATAGACAATGTTTGACTTGCCCAGAACAGTGGACTTGTCTACATCATATATGATTTCTTTCAAAAGGCATACCCAGCACAGGTACATAATTAATACTCACTGAATGCTTCTTATCTACTGAAGGAAAGAGGATGGATTCCATTCCTCACTGCTGAATTTTTTCATGCTTTGATTTTTAAAGATGTCATTTAAAAAATAAAAGAATTTTTAAGACTAGTAGGGAGTTACTTTAAGTAGCAGATGTCACATATAAATTGCAGAGGGAAAGAAGGCATCCCTGTGTATTAGCATTGAATGTTTCATCATCAGGCATCTGCTCAGAATCCAAGAACTGAAGTAATGCCCAGTGCTTATCTACAACTATTCCCAGGTCTAGACTCCGGCATGAGGCAGCAATGTGGCACCATGCTGAGCTTAGAACTTGGGAAGACCTGAGTTCAAATCCAACCTCAGACACCTCTGCCTCAGTTTCCTCTCCTGTAAAATGGGAATAATGAGAGTGCCTGCCTCCCAGGCTTGTTGTTAGGCTCAATGTAGATAGAGTACTTGGCCAAGGCCGCAGAAGCATGAGTTGGTGGTGGTGATGATGGTTGGGGGCTTGGCCCAGTTTGGACCAGTCCCAAAACATTCAAGGAGTTTAGGAAGGATTATATAATTAGACAATCTTCATATAGCCAATCAACAAACTTTTCTTCCCTGCCATCCGTGTGCTAGGCACTGTGCTAAGCCACACATATCCCTAAAACTTGTTTAACTCACCCCTTTCCCAACCTCAGTCAGTGCTTATGGCAAAATTTAATGGCCCAACAAAAGTGAAAAATAGAAAAGGCACATTAGTAGCAAATTAGTACTTGTTATAAACATGGCATCACTAATTTCCTAATCTAGGCTTCTATATGCAGTGTGTAGCCAAAGTCTTAATTGATCTCTGCAGAGTTAGAATCGTTTGCATTTGAGTTAGGATTAGGCATGGAATTAGGGTTAGATTAAGTACTATAGTTCTGATCTGGGTACTTCTGGCACATGCTCCCAAGCTGGAAAGGTTTCAAGAATAGGTCAGCTGACCAGCTGCCATAGCCTAGACAAAATTGGAGTAATTAATCACCAGGTTGGCTAGAAAATGATGGCATTTTTTGACCATGCTGACTCTTGAAGACTTCCAGAAGCAGGTTTAGAATGGATGCATTCCATGTTGGCAGAGGGAAGTAGCCACACTGATGGAATCACGGATTTGTGAATAATGAATTAAATCCCCAAGTCTGGTTTGACACAGAGAGGGTGACTGTAGAACACAGGACACTCTTCACCCATTCTACAAGCATTCGTTAAGCCCTTCCTGTCCCATGGGCCAGGGATAATGCTAGGTTCTAAGGGCAGAGATCCTTGGCAGCCTAGAGTGTGTGTAGTGGGTCACCTTGGGTGAGGAAAAAATGCTATCTTCATTTCCACTATCTTCTCACTGAGTCTAATAGTTCTTACATTTATTTAAAAGCATTCTGAGAAGGGGTCCTCAGGCTTCACAAGACTGGGCCAAAGGGCGTTCATGACTCAGAAAAGAAACAAGAAGACGCAGAAATGAAGCAGCATGGTCCTTCAAGGAGCTTACATTCAGAATCTTCAGCAGAGCCTTGGAAGTAATGTTCTGGTGATTCTAAACAGCTTTGTCTTCCTGCAGATACCAAATGAAATAAAAAACAAATAAAAGAATAGAAGTGAAGATGGAGAACACAAATCCACAGACATCCAGGAAGTGGATTTTTCTCCACATAATTCTTGCCATCTCTAAAAGCCTTGAAAAATTGAGTCATTGTTGTTGGGTTTTTTTTTTCCAAAAAAAATTCAAATCCCTTACTAGCCCTGTAACCTTGGACAAGTCATATAACCCCAATTGCCCTGCCTTCCCCCTCCAAAAAGCAAAAACAAACAAACAAAAAATCCAAACGTGAAAGTCACATTTCTGGGTAGGAAGGAAATAGCCACAGACCATATTACTGAAATGAACATGTCCAGGTTAAAGGCAATATGAAAGATAAACAAAGATCTCGTAAATGTTAAAGAAAAGGTAAATGGATGGTGAGATCTGTTAGAAATCCAGGCACCCGTCTCTACACCGAAGATCCCCTTATTTCCACACCCTTCCAACATTCCTTCCCTCCTTCCATCCACTGTCTACTCTCAGCATTTTCATTCCCTATTTAAGCTGCCTCTAATCCCCAGGGACTTGCTTATTGTCTGCCGGGTCAGTCATCTGATTATTGAAACAAGCACAGGAAACCTGAGCCCCCTGAAAGGTTGTTCAAGGCTGCTGCCCACAGAATAGCTGGAATTCTAAAGGGAGGAAAAGTCGGGCTTGAACTGGATGTTTTGTTCAGCACTGCTAGTGTAAGGACACCCGGGTTTCTAGGCCAACTTGCAAGCCCCTGAAGTCATTTGACCTGGTGTTCTGTCTGGCAGAGATAGTGGTGCATCCAGTGAGAGCCAGCATCTCATCTTCAGTGGCCAGGCAGCCAGTATGGCTGTTCACAGAGTTGATGCTGCTGGAATACCATCCACTTAGGGGCCATAGAAAGTACAAAGGAAGCATGATGGATGGAGGACTCACCACCTGTCTGTGCTGACCCCCGGAATACCTTCCATATCCCCAACAAGGCACACAGATTGTTGCATGAGATCTAAACAGAGCCCATGTGAAAGTCATGAAAGGGAACAGTGGATTTAAGTTCCAATTAGCACATGGCCCATGCTGTCCCTCAATGTCCCTGCAAAGTGTCATCCATTCGGGTGTTTTTGTGAGTGGTGGCTCACTCACTGGTACACACCTAATCAATGCAGCTTTAGGCGTTCATTCTAGAAAAGCAGTTGGTTAGTTGTTCAACTCTTAGAATAGTCATGGGAACCCAAAGTCTTAAATATATGGAGTCTGGTCTTCCTTGCTCTAAATCAGGCTAGGGAACTCCCCTCTGTTTTTCTGGTGTTGGAGGACACTTGGACTTGGAGTGCATTCATGAAGGTACCAGGTTATTGGGCCTCTGCCATGGGCTTTGCAGAGCAAGCTGCATTGATTTGTTTGTTTGTTTGGGTTTTTGTTGATGAGTTTTATTGCTACGCATTCATCCGTGGTTTCAGTGGGAGTTTCTCAGGAGTCTGTGGTGGATGTTTGTTTTAATTGCTCTTTGGGAATGTGAATGTCAGTGTAGCCTACGAATGAATGTCCCAGAAATGAAATGACTACTGAAATGGGGGGGGGGGGGAAGAAGGGGACAGAGGTCTGGAGTGTCACTGAATTCTATAAATGTTCGTGCTAATTAAACCTCAGATAATCATCTCCTCTGCCTCCAAGGACGTTGGGTCATTCTTCTTGCCCCAGTATCAGGACCATAAACTAAGAGCAGCAGAGTCAGAAGGGCCCTCGCCAGCCCTCTGGTCCAGTTCCTTCATTTTACAGACAAAGACACTGAGGCTCACTGAAGTGAAGCGACCAGCAGCACCCTGCACGGCAGAGCCTAGATCTGAGCTCAGCTCCTTGCCAGAAAACCCAGTCCTGTTTCAGGGGAGCTTCTCTTTCTCACATCATCTCAGTTAACAAAGCAGGAATTACTTGAATACTAAGGATGTATGACCCTAAAAAAGATGGAACTCGTCTATCAACTAAGCTAATGGTGCATACAAGTAAAGACGTCTTTATGTGATGCCTTTGGAAACGGCGTCACATGGAGCATTCCCCAGTTTGTAGAGCCAACAGATAAACATTTATGAAACACCTGCTATGCGCCAGGCACCGTGTGAATTGCTGGGCATACAAAGAGAGGTAAAGACGGTGCTTGCCCTTGAGGAGGTCGGGTTCTAGTGGGGAAACAACATAGAATGCCAGCATACCATGTGACCATAGATGAAGCCACCATCAGAGGGAGGGCCATCCTGGGAAAGGCTGCCTGCAGAAGGTGGGGCTTGGGCTGGCCCTCGAAAGAAGCCTGGGCAGCTCTTACAACAACTCCGTGAAGTACATTTATCCACATTTTATCAGTGAGGAAACGTGATCAACCTATGAGAGGCCGCCTAATTCTTCCTGAATATGAGTAAGAAGAGAGGAAAGGTAGGAAGGATGGAGACTGGAAAGAACCCAAAAGGCCAGAGGTTTTCTGTCTGATGCTGGAGGTAATGGGGAGTCGCTGGAGGCTGTTGAGCTGTGGAGGGGGTGAGGAGGCCAGGACGGCAGGACATAGACCTGTCTGTGCTTTAGGACCATTCCTTGGTCAGGGGAGTAAGTGGAGAATGAATGAGAAGGGAGAAGGACTCAATGCAAAGTTATATAGTCCTTGAGGTTCAAGACTGGGTTTGGGGTTTTTTTGGTCTGTCTCCAACATCTCAGACAGTCTCCAGTGCATAGAAGGCACTTAATGCATTCTGATAAGATGGTGTGGAGTAAAAAACCAACCCCACAAACTTCAAGTCCACTCCCGGCTCTTTCCGCTCAAGATGGCTGGTTGTGTTTCTCCAATTCCTTCCCCCTTTCATGAAGGAATCATCCCTGTGGCCATCAGGAACCGTTTTCTTCACTTACACACATACATGTACCTGGTTTTGGGGTCTCTGTGGGGATTTCCTTTTGGAGGGACGAGCAGTGAAGAAATCACTGTAGCACACATTTTAGTTACGTTTTCAAATCTCAACTTTGGTTTAGTTAACATCTCCTGGATGCTATTTAGTCAACAGGAGAGAAGATTAGATTCTACCCCAGGAAAAACTGTTTCTGTTATAGTCAAATTTCATAATATTATTCATCCCTTGGGGGAAAAACAATTAAGATTTAGGCAGCTCTTGGCCTGATCTCTGTAGTCCTTCTTTCTGAGAGGCTGTTTCCAGAATAATATAGTTTTGAGAAGTTATTTT
The DNA here is from genome assembly GCA_028646575.1 of Pseudocheirus occidentalis. Lineage (NCBI taxonomy): Eukaryota > Metazoa > Chordata > Mammalia > Diprotodontia > Pseudocheiridae > Pseudocheirus > Pseudocheirus occidentalis. The sequence goes on along the minus strand of CM053597.1, from coordinate 24,032,208 downwards.
AATATTTTCCTTTGGATGAGACCTGAGAGTTCATTATTTGAGGGAACTCAAAGCAGGGCAGCTCCCACTACCAGTTTGGAGAAGTACCTTCTCAGCAGCTTATAGCCCTGTTGAGTACCTGGAAGACCAAGGGGTTAAGTGACTCTCCCAGGATCACTCAGCCAGTATGTGTCAGAGGCAGGACTGCCTGGCACTGAGGCTGTCTCTCTATCCTCTACCCCATAATGCTTGTGGTGTTCAGTAATAAATGAGAAAAAACCTCTTTGGATGCTGACCTTGGAGCCAAGTAAATAACATGTTGAAATGATTAGGTTTCTGCATTTTTAATTTTTAAAATAACTGGCTCAGAGAAGGCAGTCCTTTTGTAATGGAGAAACAAATTGTAAAGAAACTGTCCTCTACGTGGTTTAGGAGTTCATTATAGCAAGGGCTGCCTGGGTCAGCGACCCCATAATCTTAACACTGTGAAACTCTGACCAGGGAACAAATCTAGGGTTCAGCTTGGAATTTGTTCCATCTGGCCAGATAGGACACTTTTCTGTGGTGTTCAGATGCCCCTGAGTAGCTCTTTGTGCCAGCCCTTTGGCTCTGAAATCTCAACATTTCTTTGGATCAGGACCATTTCTTTGTATGTGTGCCCAAATATGAATGTCTATGGTCTCAACTGGTCCAGCAGTAGGTACAGGTCTCCAGACCACTCCCCTCTCCTCCCCTCCCCCCCTGCTTCGAAAAGGCTGATCCCCTGCAAAGGGTCTTAATCCCAGCATGGGGATTCTGAGGAGGAGAAGGCCACTGGGAAATGTTCAGGATGCCTCCAGATAGTGGGCAGGGGACCACATAGATGAAAAACTTCTAGTGATGTCAGGCACCCAGGTTCCAGACTCCTTTCAACCATTTGAAATACAGTGATACTGAGAAATGGAGGACGTGATTTATGTCAGGGAAGCCTGGTGCTCCTGCCATCCTGTGTTCAGACATCATGTGCAGTTTCCTGGAATCCTGATCTCTGAAGTGCTATCTGGGAGCCTGGGCAATTAGGAACAATTAAAGGAGAAGGCAGCAACTCGGGAGATGAAGAGGGGTTAGTCAGGCAGAACCTGTATCTGGTGCCTGGTGGGGAAGAAGCAAAGATCTGGCTTCTTTGGTGAACCCCGGCCTTCTCTTTATTTCTTCCTAGTCTTGTCTCAGAGGACCTCAGAAAGTTGGAATGTGATAATCCTTTCATTGCCTGCTAGGGATGGAATATGTTGGGCATTCTGCTACCCTCTCCCCAGTTCCATGACTCTACTGTCTGCAGTCTGCCCCCAAGAAGTGCAGTAGCTGAGATCTCCTGGTAGGGAAGGTGCCAGCTAGAGGCCAAGGAAACAACTGGAGATATGCCAGGCTGGAAGGCTAAGTGCCCAGAGTACCCCCAGGTCTTTTCATTGCCCTTGAAAATGGTGCCCTGCAGACCTTTCCCCATTCAGCGTGCAAACTCATACACATTTTGTGAATCCCCCAACAAAGGGAATTGGTGCTTACCACCTTCCCACCTCAGTGAATTCTAAATGCCCAGTAGATCAGTTACATAGAAACAGCACTGACACAGGCAAACTCAGCTCCTGCCCCTCTGAAGGCTTTTCCTTGCACTATTCACTGCCATTAGTACCCGTGGTAAAGGGTTCACCGCAGGGAAACCACGGTATTCAAAAATGTCACTCATCCCCAAGTTGAAGAGGTTTGGGAAGGTAATTGGAGCTGTAGCTGAAATGAGGCTTAACATAATCTGTGAATTTCAAATAGCCACGCTATTCATCCCCTCCCCCTTCCATCTCATTAGTACAGATGATTGCTGCTTTACTTTTACTTTATTCAAATTTTACTTTTTTTATTGGTTCACACTAATCTTTTCAATATGCCGTTGTGATTATGGACTTAAGGCTGTTTCAAGCTCTGCGCCCCCTCCCCTCTCCATAGGACAAAACAACAAAACCCGCAACCAGATACCCGTTCCCCAAAGAATCAAGAGCTGACTTTATAGAACCCTGTTTGGACCTGAGAAGCCATCCATGAGAGTGATGTATTTGAATGTATCAAAGGGGAATTTTTTTTTAAGCTGGCTAACAACAAAATCTCCAATTTTTCACTGGCAGGCATCTCGGCCCTTTAATAGAGAAGGTCCCACCAATGAGGAAGTCCTCATGGGGAACTTCCCCACTTGTGTGGAAAACCTCCACTTTGGTGGGCTCTTGGCCCAGTACTGCCCCACCAGGTAAGTCAAGAAATGATCCTCAAGGAATATAGCTAGGCCTCCAGTAGTCAGCCATCTGGTGTACAGATCAGTTAGTTAACGGGCACTGATTAAATCCTGACTCTGGATCCAAGATCCTAGTGATACACAGACAAACCTGCAGCCATCCCTGTCCTCAAGGAACTCACATTCTGTTGAGAAACACAGCGTGGCCATGTCAGGATGAATAGGCCTATATGCAAAGGAGCCATGAGATCACCTTCTAGGCAGGAGCAGATGTTTCTCATATCTTCCTGCCTGTTCAAATATTTCAATAAAAGGAGGTAAAACTCCACTCGGTCTGGTTTGCTCCTTGTCAGCTGCTACAATAAAAAAGGTCTGCCTGGGGAGGCAGTTAACACTATGGGAGGATTATTTATAGATTTCTGTTAGCTGTGATTTCACCATCCTGAATTGACAGTGGACACTTGAGAGAGTCAGGCTTATCACAACCATTTCTACAGATGGGGCTTGAAGCTATGGTGTTCTCATCTGCCTTTAAAAACCTCAGAAAAATCCAAAGAAAAAAATCCCACTGTGTTCTAAGTGTAAATGTCACCATCTAATAGGTAAGAAATGACAGAGTCAAAGTTTTCAGTTTGGTGGTTATTCACCCATACTGCCCACATAGAATATTTTGAATTCCTAGATGGCATTAAGCAAACTCATTAGATTTTAACATAGTAAATTAATGTCAGTATGAGAATCTCGACTTTATTATTTTCTACTTTATGGGTTTTAATTTGCAGCCTTAATCTTATTTAACTGTAATGTTGCATTAAGTATATGTGTGGAAGTAATTACGTACATTACATTGAAATAGCATTTTCATTTTATTATTCTTTATTAATGAGGCTATAAAATATTTTACTTCAGTACAGTGCATGCAATACTGTTACCAATCCCTTGACTTGAATGGACTTTTTTTTAGCTTCTTATTTAATCAGCTCTAAAGTTTCATTTGGGGGCTAGTTTTTGAAAAGGAAGCTTGTGTTGACCTTCATGCTTTCCTGCTGGAAAGTCTTCATAGTGCACTGGATAGAAGGCAGAAAGATGGGGCTTTAGTTCTGCCTGGGATCCATCCATGCTGTGTGGCCATGGTCCAGTCCCTTAATGTCTCTGTGTCCTCCACAACTCCCTGACAGGCCTGGTTTCCTCATCTGTAAGCTGAGCAGTGGTGTTATTGATAACCTTTAAGGCCTCTTCCACCTCCAGATCTTGAGTCCATTTTGCCATTGTAGATGTTGTTACAAGCTGCAGAAAGATTGTCGATCTATATTGATAAACCCCTGGAAACTTTATCAGTAGGGAGGGGAGGTCCCCACCCCATGACATCACAGGTCCAGATCCTCATGCCCTCTAAACTCCCTCCCCTCAACATCCTAAGGAACATTCTATCCTCATGTGGCTACCCTGAAGCTACATTCTCCTCTCACTGTGCCTTTTTTTTTTTTTTTGCTGATTATTTACATCCATTTGGGGCATTATTTGCACTAGACATTTGTTAGCAATCACTCATCTCTGAATTTACCTACTCAGATGACAATTATCAGAGTAACAGATGCTTGCAGGAATCATGAATGCAATGGTTTTGGAGCAAAGATTCCTGAAAACACTTGGTCACATATAGGCTATAAAAAAATAATTTCACCATAAGACCCTGAACAATAAATGAAATAAATTCCTTAATAATTTGAACTATCACTTAGTAGCCATCACAGACTGAATGAAAACGAAAAAGAAAAAAGAAATGATACTTAATGTTTTATTCATCCCTTGCATTTCCTTCGTCAGTTCTTCAAAATAGTAATTTTGTAAGGATGGGAAAATGTATTGGAACTCTTCTTTGTGTCAAAGAAATTTTTATTATTATAAATAAATGTCTCATTAAGTTGTGGCCCAAATGACCTTAGGGTCAGGACCAGGCCAAGTGACTGGTTTGGTTATTGCCTTCTGACCAGCACAGGGATTTCAAAGACTCTTGATGCTAAATAATGACACTCCTTCATTCAGCAGCCCCTCAGCCAGTATTCTTGTGATTTGTCTAACCAGGGAGGAAAATCTACATATGAGATTGATCTTTAAAGTGTGATTTGAACCTGAGAAAGTCAGGCAGGCAATCAACTACACAAGATGGAATTTGAGAAGGCAGGGAAGAAGCTAGAAGGCAGCAAAAGGTCAAGACAAAACAGTGTGCATTTATTAAGCACCTAATCTGTTCCAGGCACTGGGCTAAGGAAGGGAAGGGGAAAGAGCATTCCAGGTTGCATAGACACACAGTTGTGAATTGAGTATGTAGTGTGGGAGAACAGCACTCGGGGGCAGCCTGCCTGAATCCCAGAGCTCGAGGAGGGGGCAGAGTGTGAGAAGAGTGGACTGATGGGAAGAGCTCTCAAAGCCAAAGAGGTATTGATAGTGGGGGTGATAGGGAGCCACTGGAGGCCAAACCTCGTTGTGAGGCCTGAGTGGAAGATAGACAGGGGTGGGGAGAGACCAGTTGCAAGGGTCCTGCATTCAGGGGAGAGGTGACCAAGGCCTGTACTCGAGTGAGGATTACGGGAGTAGAGAGAAGGCAACAGAAAAAAGATGTCACAGGAGGTGGCAGAAGTGGCGAATGGTGAAGTTTTGCCTTTTCTTAACATTTCAAGACACATACATTATCTTTTTTTAAAAATCACTAACCTACTGTGTACTAATGTACACTGTTCTGGCGAAACAAAGATGAAAAAACCTGGAGGCTTTGCCCTAGGTCTGACTTCCTAAACAGGAAGGGAGCAGACGCGAAGGTAGGCCTACTACAAGGTAAAGAAGGGTTTGAGCTAGGGGTTCTTGCAGTCTGACAAAGTTTACGTACTCTTGTTTTTAAATGCATAAAATAAAATGCTTAAGATTATAAAGGAAATCAATTATACTGAAAAGCAGTTATCAAAAAATTAAAAAAAGAAAAGCAAATCCACCAGTCTCAGTTGAAGAGCCCCTACCATAGGCAAAGTAGGGGTCACTTCCACCTAAGAGCACCTTCATAGGGAACCAGTGGAAGATGACCTGGGCATTGAAGGAAGAAGGTCTCAAGCCACCCAGATGAGTCTGGGTGTGGCTGGAGGGGGGTCAGGCTGAGCATGATTCTGGACCTTCCTGATGAAAGAGAACTCATGCAGTTAATTCCCAGTGAAAGCTTTAATGGAGAGGCTACATTTGCCAATAAATACACCCTGATTGTGGGAGCAACTTGTATGAGGAAGTATTTTTGCCACCTGCTTCTGAGTTCCTGCATTGACTTCTCAGGCCCAGGGAAGGAGCTGAGCTTACCTCCTGTAACTCACCCGTGCAGGCCTCCTGACGTCATCAGTCTTTCCCCTTGTTTGACTCTGGCTCTGATGAAGAAGCAGCTGGTGGGCCACCGCTGACTTTGCACACATCACCCCAGAGTTCACACGACCTACTTTTCTTGCTGAGAATGTGTGATGTTAAAAATATGTGGAAAGAGGGTTTTCAGAAAGTTTAGGGCAGAGGGCAGTGGCTGACAAAGGTAAAGAAACATTAAGAGCATATGCTTCACAGTGATAGATACTGAAGGCATTTAAGCTTTGAAACTACCTAATAGTTGTGAAGTTTATCATGCTTTCTGTCAGTTAAGATAATAGCCTCCTTGGTGGAGGAAGATGTGCCACACTTCCTCCATGCATGTCTGTGTGCCTGTGTAATGGAAGAGAGCAATAACAGAGAACATTTATGTAGTTTCTCTATGTGCCAAGCACTGTGCTGGGGGGCAGGGTATAGAGAAGGAAGAAGGGAACCATCCTAGAAGGCCAGGATTAGGATATCTCATTCTACTCATGATCAGAAATTGCTCCAGTCCAAAGGGAACCATTAGGATAAAAAGAAGTTCCTCTAGGGCATGTACCTGCCTTCGAAGACTGGGAAGACTGGAAGGGACCCAGGTGATCCCTTAGTCCAGAAGTGTCAGACTTGCTCCTGAGTGGATCTTAAACCACATTAAAATGTAATTGGGAGATATTTAACAGGACAAACAAATACAACCTAGATGATGTTCATTTGTGGTTCTCTGCTGCCTGTAGAGATCCATTTTCCATTTGCTCTAGTCCATCACCTTCATGAGGAAACTGAGTCCCAGAAAAAGAAGTGTAATGACTTGCCCAGACAGGGAGAGCTCACAGACCAAAAGGGTAAAAAGAATTCAAATCTGTGCCTAAGTCCAAATTCACTACTCAACGGGGCAGCTAGGTGGCTCAGTGGATAGAGTGTCGTGCCTGGAGTCAGAAAGACTCATCTTCCAGAGTTCAAATTCAGCCTCAGACTAGATGTGTGACCCCTAGATAAATCACTTAACCCTCTTTGCCTCAGTTTCCTCATTTGTGAAGTGAATGGGAGAAGGAAGCAAACCACTCCAGTACCTTTGCCAAAAAAAACCCAAATGGGGTCACAAAGAGTTGGACATGACTGAAAAATGATAAAAACATCACTACCACTCCCTGTAATACCTGCTTATTTTTTCTAGCATTGCCCTCAGTGACCAGCCTCTGGGTTTACAGTGTGGCAGGTGCCCAGTAAATATTAGTTAATTGATTGATTACCCAGTGTAGCTCATTTCCTCCATGACTTCTCCTCTTTATATATGTGGCAACAAAAGCAAATGCGGGAAGTCTTAAAATCTTTTTCTTTGATAAATCATCATTGAGAGGAGATTAACAGGTACCAGTGATTTATTTTTCTATATTTAGTGTACATGTCTAGACCAGAATGGAAACTTCTCTGTCTTTTAGGTGTGAATCATTGTAAAAACTACCAGGTTTTACATATCAGGCTGTATTTCCTTCCATCCTCCTGCTCTTTCTGGAGACAGCTAAATGTTTTAGCTAAAGGAAAAATGCCTTTGTCCTAGACCCTGACAGTAAATTTCCAGGAGTCTGGTAAACTGCTGTGTATATTTCATTAAATCACTTTCCCAATTCCCTTAAATTAGTGCTTTGGGTTTTTTTTTTTAATATTGCTTTTAAGAAGTTTTAGAGTATTTGCTGTTTTAGCCTGTATTTTTTTTTCTACACTTAAAATTCTTTGGGCCATTATTGTAAAAATTCAGAAACATTCTTAACTCATTAACTGTTGTTTTGTTGGCTAAAAAAAAAAATTTGAGGTTTACAGAGTGCTTTTCATGTATTCTCTTTTGATTCTCCCAACAGCCCTGTTGGGCAAGTCCTATGTGTATTATAATGCCCAGCTTATAGAAAAGATACTGTGGTGTGGAGGGAAACCAAGTTAGTGCAAGGCCAGCGTCAGCCACAGTTTGAACCTAGGTCTGGCCTAGCCTCCAACCATCACTTTTCCGCTTGATTGTCTGGGATAATCATTTTAGTTTAGGAAAGTCTGAACACGGGAGCCTCTCAATTAGATCTCTGTAGCAGGTCTCATTTCAAAAATATCTCCACGCAGCTAGGGAGAAACTGTTCTCCTTCCTGCACCCCACCCAAAGTCTTTATCCCCAGAAGCCCCATTGTATGTATATAAAACAATGGTGAGAATGTAAATAAAAGAATTCAAAAACCGTTTAAGTGAATTATAGTAGAAACTCACCAGGCATAGAAAGAATGGCCAAGTGAGAGGGGGCAGGAGATACTTCTCGACCTCTTTTTCCCCCCTTACTAGGAGGGACATCACCTTTACTACTCTAGTACCTCTCTGTGGGGTAAAGACGAATGACCCTGGGGGTGAATGGCTGTGCATTCTCAAAGCCAGTGACCTTGCTGTGCAGGGGCTGTGACAGTGGAGCTCAGGCTCCCTCAGAGCTCACCAAGCTGGAAGGACTTTGAGTAAGCGCCTGGTGATCATCTCTGTATATATGGAGCCTTCTGTGAAGTGGGCACTTAATAAATGAATTGGAGAAGACCAGCCTAGATCAGGCTCATCACCCAGATAACTTGATTTTAAGACTGTAATGGTGGAGGGAGGACCCAGACACATAGATAAGTAATTACAGGATCATACAAGATCCATTCAGGAGAATCAGAGAGTGGTAAAAAGAGACATGAGAGAGAGTATGGGGGCAAAGATTGAGAGAGAACCCAGAGTAATTGGATGGATTAGGGAAGAACATTAGCATTAAAACAAAGGGCCCAGGCTCTAACTAGGATGATCTCTTCATTATTGTTCTATAATGATTTGGGGGAGGGGGAGAGAGATGGGGACAGGATGGGACCAGACCTATCTACTAGCATATATTCGATAGTACAGGGTGCTCACAGTGTGTAAGCTCCCTTACTACCACAAAGCAGTGACTCAATTGTCAGTCTTTGAGAGTTGTCTGAATCACTGAGACATTAAGTGACACCCCGCCCAGTCACCCAGTCAGTATGTGAAACAGATAGGCATTGAACCCATGCCTATAGTGAGATACCAGCAAATAGGTTAATGGTGTATTTACAGTTGACCATGCCAGAGTCCAGTCTTCCCAAGCAGGTCTTTCAAGGCCCGAATGGAGAATGGTTTTGTTGTGTCTGTAAGATAACATTTCACCTCTTGATGTAATCAATCATTTCCCAGTCAGCTCTTTCATATTGACATGAGTTTAATAAAGAAAACTTTAGATGACAGTTATGTCATAATGTATCCAATAAACATCATTACCCACCCACCCACTGGCATAAAGTGATTTCCCATGAGTGAAAACAAATTTAAATTTAGTATATACTGTTCCCAGGCACTGAGTTCCTTTCCCTTCTTTCTGCGATGATAATTGAATCTTAGTCCTTTCACTAAAATATTTATCATCTTATTTCAGTGATGTCTGTGTAATAGAAATACATTTGCAGAGAATTTAACCATTATTAATGAACAGATGATTATTTATAGAAAGAAATAAGGGATTTATTTATGTAGCGGTTATGCTTGTGGTGGAGAATATTTATGAATGTGCTTTGGAGATGGAATAAAATGGTAAGAAGAGAATGTGTTTAATTTGGTCTTTGAATATAAAATTTATGTGTATTTTTTCTTATAATAAAAACCAAATGGCCTGTTGTTTAAGAAAATAAACAAGAATTTAATTGTTTAAATCTAACTAGAAACCTCCTCCATTCCCCATGAGGAAAAAAAATTTTTTTCAAGCTTGGCAGAAAAACTTTTTAACAGCTATGTGACTTGGCTAGCCCCTAGAATACCAAATTGAATCAAATGGGCGTCTCCCCACATGGAAACTGGAGTTTGATTACTGAAGTATCTTGCTGCAAATGTAAATTAAATTACCATACGTTTGAGCTCCCTTCCCCCAAGAAACCTGGTGAAGGGACTTTGGGATGAGATCCCCTGAATTCAGAGCCGGCCTCAGCCGCTCACTGATGGCCTGACAATCTGGGACAATGTGTCAGACCCTCTCGGCCCTCAGTTTTTTCATCTATAAAAGGAGGGAGTTGAAACAGATGACCATTAATGTCCCTTCTGCCTCTCTAGGGTCCTCTGACTGACACCTGCCTCATAAACTAATCTTATTTATGGTGCATAATTTTCATTTAGACTTCATTGAGGCATACAGGATCATAAATTTAGGAAGGGCTCTCAGAGTTCCATCTACCCCACGTCCTTTATTTAGCTAGGAGGCAGCTAGAGGGCAGAGTGCATGGAGCACTGGGCCTGGAATCAGAAAATCAGAGTTCAGATCTAACTGCAGACGCTGTGTGACCCTGGACAAGTCATTAATCCTGTTGGCCTCAGTTTCCTTAGCTGTAAAATGGGACCAATAACTGCACCTACCTCCCAAGGTTGTGGTAAAGATGAAATGAGATCATAATCATACAGGTCTTAGCCCAGTGCCTGGTACAGAGCCAGTTAACCCTCACTAGTATTTACTAATAAAAACAAGAGTTAACGTTTCTGTAGCTCTGGGAGGTTCACAGAGCACTTTACATCCGTCATCCTATGTGATCCTCCCAAGTAAGGGGGGCTGTGGTTATCCCCTTCCTTTGACAGAAGAGGAAGCTCAGACTGAGAGAGGGTCACACAGAGCCGGTGTTGGGGGCAGAATTCACACTCAGCTCCTCCTGACTCCAAGCACAGGACTTTGGCCATCTCCATGCACAGAGGAGGTAAATCAGGCCTCCTTGCCCCAGACTCACACTGAGGGCAGGAAGCATACGAGCACCTTCTGTGGCCCAAATCCATTCATCCATGTTTGTCTCCCCAAAATCAGGCTGACACCTTCAACACCCAATATACACAAATGAAGGAGATAATCCGACTTACTGAATGAAGGGGCTTGTGCTGCTAAATGCAAAATAATAAAACAGCCGCCAAATACAAAATACAGAGAAGACTAGATGTTGCAAAAGTATAAAGAGGTTTGGCCCCAAAGAAGAGGCAGGAGAAAATGCCCCCTCTCCCCTTCGGAGGTGGCTGGAACATGGTGTATAATGTCAGGTTTTGTTACTGTAGTTGTTGTTTGGCCTTGGTTTTAAAAGAGAAACTGAATATTGCAAAATTATGAAGAATAAGCTTGGGCCTAAAGAAGAAATACAAGAAGAGGTTGTGCAAGTGGTTAGAGTATGGACATGGGAGTCAGAAAGACTTGAGTTCAAATTCTGCCACAGATAGTGGCTGGCTGAGGCAAGTCGGGCAGGAGTAATAAAGTCTTCCATAAATAGTACTATTATCACCATTATTCAACTCCATTGCAGAGGTTGGGGTCTACAGGTGTGGAACACTGCATGTAACAGCACTTTTTTTCCAATGTGCTCATCAGTTTTGTTGAATGTTTTTCCTACCTCTTTTTATTTAAAAAAAAAATTGGAGAAAGTGTTAAAGGAAGAATTTAGAAGAAAACCTAGCTGGTATATATACACAGAAGATACCAGTCAAAATCTACTTTAAAAAAACACAGTTACATGTGATCCACTGGGAAATGCCCCTGCTTTCATTGATTGGTGTGGGTTCTCCACCTTCACTGACAGAGTGTGAACCAAAATCCATCATGGATAACAAATACACGGTCCATTGGCAGATCCGTACTGGAAGTTTCATGCCTGGTTGGCCCTGCTGAAGAGAGGGCAGCCTCTGAGAACCAAGCTCATGTCCACCCCCAAGACCTGGTAGTGGTGCTGACCCTGAGTTCTCCAAGGTTACACCGATGCAGCAGAAGCTGGGAGGTCCTGCAAAGCTCAGAAGATTTCCTGTATGGGTCTGGTAGGCATTTTTTTACCTTTGATCCAAAGACTGGCACAAGTAAATGCAAAAAGACTGATCCCCAGTTTGGACCTAGACTGATACATTTTTTGGTTGTGGCAGTTTTGAGGGCAAAGCATGTTTCCTCATTTTCTTCCTGTAGCAGAGGAGAGTCCAAGGAAATGGGACAGAGTTTCTTCAGTGTTTGTTTGGTTGGTTTTTTTGGTCCTATGGTAGGGGAGAGGCATATCAGGAAATGGGACAGAGATAGAGACGAGACTTGTGATTCTGTGGGTATGGGAAACTCCCTTTAATGGGGAAGGAAATAATGTATATAAAAAACCAAGGACATTAGTAAAACTTAAAAATAAAATGGAGTTGAACTAAATGACCTCTAATGTCCCTTTCAGTGATGTAACAAGAACTAAATTAAAGACCTAAGTTAATGAACCTAAGCTAAAATACAGGAGACAGAGGACTTTGACCCACCTGCTGTATCATAGGGTATTGTATTTCTGGGCAGTTTATTAGCCCCTTTAATTTATCTTGAGGAGTTTGCTATTTATAAACTAACAATAGATCATTTATTTTAAAGTTTTTGATTTGTCCCCTAATGTGTGCAAAGAAAAATATAGGTAGATGATATGGATTAAGACAATTATTATTTGAATAGAAAATAGTAACTTAGGTTTAAAAATAAATTACATGTCAAACATTTATTACCTTTGACTTCGGTGATGACAGCTTGATTTATTTGATTCCTCAAAAAGTTCCATTACAGCCTAAGACCAAGTTTCAGAATATTAATGTCTGCTGATACAATAAAGGAAATGGTACCGTTTTCACATTCACTCTTTAAACAATCGGTGGGCATTTATTAAGCTACTACTGTGTGCCAACTATTATGTTGATCACTAGTCTGTGAGTGCAAAAACTCAAACAGGTCAGCCCCTCCAGAGCTTAGACTGGACTATAATGATGGGTGTTAGCCAGCCGCTACCCCAGAGGGCAGGATTTCAAGATCCATCTCTGGAACACAGTGAACAAAGAATTGAATATGGAATCTATGCTTTGCCATTTCATATGTTATTCATTGCTGGCATGCCCCTAGCACCTTAAAGATCACCAGAGGCTTTCCCTCAGTAACTCTTTGAGGTAGATAGCAAAACAAAGTGGAAAACAGTCCCCATAGAAAATAGTGGGGAAGGGGAAGAAAAAAGTGGGAGAGAAATATTAAGCCAAATAGTGCTCATGCCTTTAGCCACCATCCAGAGCCTAAGAGCAAGTACAAAGTTGGGGGATTGTTAGAGCTTGTGCAACTGTCTACAGAGCCCTGGGCAAAGGCAGAACTCTGTTTTCTTTCTAATATTAGTTGGAGCCTTATCTTAAGAGGTATTTTTAAAGTCGCACCGTGAATTAGAATCCTGGGATAAAATGTTAGAGCTAGGGCAGAGGTCATCCTTTTATGTTATGGATGTGGCAGCTGAGGGGCAGAGAAAGTATAGGGACATACCTAGGATTATACCACCGTAGTAGAAGAGCCGAGACTTCTTCAGTCCCAGTCCTGATGCCCAATATGATCTAATGGGTTTTTTATCCTACACAAATATGTACCTCTGCTTGGGGATGCTTGGCATCTCTGAAGATAAGCTCTCAGTAGTATCTTGTGTGTGTGTGTGTGTGTGTGTGTATTTAAAGCTCTATTTTAGCTTTGATTTCACAAAAAACAACCAAGGTATTTGCCAACTGTTTCTGAGAAGTAAATATAAATTCTAGGAAAGGTACTTTTTAGTACTAGATGTACATTGCAACCTAGGACATTTAATGGAGCTGGGAAAAGTGGAAAATGCAAGTTAAATAAAGGGTTTCACACTCTATGCCTTAGCAGAGGATGTATTTCTGTGTAAATTATCATCTTGAAGAGTATGCTGCTTATAAACTAACATATCCTTTATTAATTTACTTTATACTCTTGATTGAGCACCTGGTATATACATACAAAATTATAGGTAGATAACATGAATTAAGGCAATAACTTAAGCAAAAATTAGTAACTTAAAGATATAAAAATATACAGCTGCCCTGAACTGGATGTATGGACCTAGTCTAGCAGTATAATGACTATTTAAATGATGTCCTGTCTTCTCCCAGCTTTTATACTTATAAATGAAATTCCAAAGCATGGAGATGGGAAATGGAGTACCCCAAAAGTGAGGAGACCAATCTGAATGAAGCATAGCATCTGAGGAGGAGAGTCTGGTGCAGGAAGACTGGAAATAGGGGAAGGGCTGAGTTGTGAAGAGCTTGTGGTACTAACAAGACGGGGTTTGTATTTGATCATAGAAGCAAGAGAGAGGCACTGGATTTAATTGAGTAAGGGGAGGGGAGGACGGTACATTTGGGAAAAATCAGTTTGGTAGCTGAATGGAAGCTGGATTGGAGAGAGGAGAGACTGGAAACAGGGAGACCATTTGTCCTGAGCATGTCAAGTTTAAAATGCCTCCAGAATATGCATTTTGAAATGTCCAGTGACCGCAAAAGTGAAGGCATGAAGACAAGAGATGGAATTTAATGTATCAGGAGCAGAGAATGTGAGGAAATTAGGATGGAAATGTAGGTAAGAGCTATGTTGGGTAACTAGATCCCAGGCTCAGGAGTTTGTATTTGATTCTAGCAGAAATAGGTAACCATTAAGAGTTTTTTTAGTATGATGGTTATGGAATCAGGTCTATCTTTTTAGAAATGTCAGTTTGGCAACTGTATGGAAAATGGATTGGAGAGAAAAAGATGAGTCAGGAAAAACAGCTGAAGGCTCTTCTCATAATCCATGTGAGAGGCCAGAGGTGTGTGACTAGAGGGAAAGAGGACAGACTTTGTGGATACTGAGGGAGCAATGAGACCGAAGGGGGAGTAGTGTCATAGGCAGGCAGCTCTAGACTCATGTCTTGCTGCTGGGCTTTGATGACTCTGGGAGAGTATGAGGCTGACCCCTTTGGGCAGCTCTGCCTCAATTAATTAAAGTCACCCTATAATGTTTGGTCCTCTTTGGAGAAACAAAGGACAAACCACAACAGTGTTCAAGTGGTTCTATAATCTCCTCACTGTGGATATTCCCTGCTGTGGTACAGACCATAACTCATCTGGGCTGACCACCCTGCGCCATCTTTGTTCACATCCTTTCTGCCCTTCCCTCTCCTGGCTGATTTCTCTCTATTCTGAGCTTCAGACAAACTGCTCTCCCTCTCTTGTTCCAAGATTTACAAAGTCTCCTCTCAGAACTTCTCTAAATGTGGTGAAATGTTTGGACTTCAAAGGGCTTCCTTGTGGTCATAATAAGTAGAGGGAGTAGATATGTCAACCAAGCTGTAGGTAAACAGATTAGACACGGTTGATATGCCTTTTATTTCCACAAATCAACAGCTTAAGGAAAGATGCTGTCACTAAACCTAAATGTAAAGCAATGCCATGTTTTAATTCTTTTTTGATTCAGGCTTTGACATAAGAACGAGGATTCAGATTTTTTTATGATGATGGTTTGAAGTACATTTAACTTTGTATCCAATATATGTCCCCAGCTATATGTTTGCAAACATTTCAACTAAGCAGAAATCCTCTCTAGTAACATTCTTACTGAGTGGGAGAAGTGAAAACTTCTCAAATTATATCCTAAAATCTAGTAAGGTTTCTTTTGGAAACAAGTCTGAGTTTCGGTTTTACCTGTCCCCCATTCTTTACTACTGTCAGTCAGCCTTAAGCCCTTCAGGAATTTTAGGAATGTCTTAGACCCTTTCCCCTTCTTCACTTTGAGGTTCTTCAAATAAGGATAGGTACATTTGGATTGGCTATCCCCTATCTCCTTGTTCTTTGTCCTTTTTAGGGCCCGGACAATAAGCCCACCTCCCAGCCAATGGGAGAAGGGACAGCAGTGAGAGGGGCCTTGGCTGTTGTTAGGGTATAAATTCTTGCTCTGTCTTCTGTAATGTGCCTCATTCTGCTGGTTAGTACTGGTGGAAGGGATGCCCTCTTCTCATGAGAACTGAATAAAAGTTCCTGTTCTTTCCTCAAGATACCTCTGACTTTGAATTTTTTGGAGTAGGGGATTTTTGGGTTCCCCACACTCCACACATTAACTTGGTTCTCTTTTCAAAATCTGCCGGGTACTTTCTCTTCTGCCCACAATAAATCTTGAAGAGACCAACTGCTTCCCAAAGATTTTCTGTAAAGGGTACAGTGCAGTTTTCCTTTGCTGTGACTTCTGCCTAGTGACAAAGCAGATGTGGCTAAGGAAGATGAGACGTGCATGCTGAGGGTAGAACTTGGCGCTCATTCACATAGTTGAGTCATGCAAAAATTAGCTCAACAAGTTATTAAAGGCAGCTTATCCAAATATCCCAACTGGCTGGTTGGCTGACTTTCTCCACTTTTCTCTCAACCCAACCCTGAAGAAAATTAAGTCAGTGGTAAACAAATAGGAAAGTTTTCTACACTGGCATAAAAACTGCATTAAAATTAACTTCAATGTGAGGGAAAAAAGAAGAAAAGGATTCAGGGAAAGGTTATTTTAGAGCAGGGGAGCTGTATAAACACCCGCAGGAGCCTTAAGAGCTTCTCCTCTGGCTCTTAGGTCTGCAGCACCAGCTCTGGAGGAAAGCAAAGTATTCTTGTCCCAGGCAACAGTAAAAATTACATGCAGTTCTTTACAAACACAAGGGACAGAGGTCATGGTGAGGGGACCTGGAGGGCATGTGTCTATGCTGGCCTGATGTAGCTCCATGTCCTTTGAACTATCACAGTTCTCTCTACTGCCCTCCACCCCAAATGGTAGTGCTTCCTAGGCAGAGAATTCCAAACTTTGTTTCAGATGCTTGTAGTTAATTTATGAAATGGTAAATAAGGGAGGTTTCTTCTTCCCTATAATTACAAATGCCCTTATTAATTTCTTATCCTGTGTGGTTGGGGCAAGTTTTAAGTGTTCCTCCCACCACCAGTTTTTTTTTTTTTTTTTGAGATGAGCCATTAAGGAATGAACTTCACAGTAGGTAGCCAATGGAAGAAACCTCTTGATATCCAGGGTTTTTGTTATTCTACAGACCAGATGTGGCTGAATGGTCCTTGGGCATCCTCCCCACCTGCACTTTGGCTGCATCTTCTTGGCGCTCTGGCACCTGGACAGAGGCAGACTGAAAGCCAAAGGCCCATCATGACGCACTGGCTTCCGGGATTTGGCAAGGAGTTAAGCCTGTGCCACTTTCCCTCAGAGGTTAGCAATAAGCAGGATACTCCCAGCCAGTGTTTCTTCTCTTTACTTTTTCCTCCTCTCTCTTCTCTTTCTCTGTTTGCTTCCTCACAATATAGGACAATGAATGGTTGCATTGAATGTGCTAAATTCAGCCTCTTTGGTATTAGATTTTAAATTATACTTTTTAAAAAATTAAATACACATTTTATGTTTACTCTCATTGACAAGTACAGATATTCAAATATAGCAACAGGGGGAAAAGATTTTCTTTTTAATCTCCTAAGGATTGAATAGGAGCCCATCTGGGTCTTCATTGTCCTTTGTATCAGCAGCCCAGCCTTGGTGCCTGGGACATAGTTGGTACTTACTAAATGCTTGTCAATTGATTGATCCTTAGTTGTATCCCAAAAGATGTGTCCGTGACATGAGCATCCTTGTTTTCCTGACCCATTTGACTTTTTTTTATGTGTATAATATAAATCTGTTACTGCTTAGAAAAGTCAATTAATTTCCTGGGCATCCATATCTTAATTTTTAGATGACTTTTGAGATCCTTTCCAGACCTACCTAGATCTACTATTCTATGACCTGGGTTACATACAATACAGTAAGAGAAAGGGAGAAACACTTTCTACTTGTAGGGAATCAGAAAAGATGTCTTGTAGGAGGAGCCTTTGAACTGAACCTTGAAGGAACAAGTCAAGGCAATAATATGAAGAGTCAGAGGTGCATGAGAAGGAAGTGGGGTTCAGACATGGAGGACAGCCCATACAGTGGGTATAGCAGCGGGAGATGTGTACAGAGAATAGCCAGGAGTCTGGTGCCTAGAGTATGGGGTGGGCAATCATGTGAAATCACCCTGGCAAGAGAGAATATAGAGTAAATATAGGAATGAAAGGCTGTAAATGCCAGTAGAAGCATTTGTGTTTTATCCCAGAGGCCATAGGGACCCACTGAAGCTTCCTGAGCAAGGTTCCCATGTAATTAGATCCGAGCCTTAGAAGTATCAGTTTGAGCAGCTATGTCCAAAGTGGGTTAGAGAAGGCAAAGATTGGAGGTCCAGTATGGACCAGAATAATAACAAGAACTAGGGAGAGAGAGAGAGAGATGGATAAAGAGATAGAAATATACAGATTTATACATATGCTTATATTTATATACTTCCAGTGTCATCTATGAAAGCAAACTATAGATAAAACATAAGTGTGGATTATAAAATATACTATATCAAATATCCTTGATACTCAAATGATATATCAGCATGTGGCCCCTGTTTCCATTGGATCCTGATGCCACTGCTCTAGGTAACTCTTTTCATTTGCTGAGAACATACAATCAGCCTTGGTAGAAGGAGCTTCCCTGTACCTAACAAATATCAGGTCCAGTCTATCTCTATTTGGATTTTGCTAAAGACTTTTAGACTCAAACTTAAGTCCATCAAAATAGTATTGGTATAAAAAAAGAGGCCATAAATCTGTTCTAAGCTTTTAGGTTCAAGCAACAGACAGAAGGAAAAGATTGTTTTTACTGGTCTCAACTCACAAGATTTAATCAGTGATAATGTCGTTAGTTACCAAAGGCCAAGATACCAACTGTGGGACCCTGGGCCAGTCACTTTACATCTCATTGTTCTGGGTCACTGGTGTCAAACTCTGATGGAAACAGGACCACTAAACTGGACATGTTGACTTACTTTTAAAATGTAATGTCAGCTATGATTCATGTTATTTTTATTTATTTTGTTAAATCTTAGCCATTTACATTTTAATCCAATTTGGGCCACCTGGGGAGTGTCATCCCCAACACCTAGCGCTAGTCCAGCACCTCTGCTCTTAGGCTACTTTCCAGGATTGTAAGAAGCAGAGAAGATGGTGACCTACATTGGTAGAGGGAGTTTCTGCACTGGGAATTCCTTTTCCCAGTGAATTACTGTTCCAAACCCAATCTCAAACAAAGGCAGACCTGGGCTTGGCAGGATTCAGCATAGCAATGCAGCTGTGCTATCAAGCATGGTTTCTTCTTTTATTATTTTTGTTATAAGCTTGTGTGTCGTTGGTTAGAAATTAGGAAGTAAAATGAGGTGTGGTTCAGCAGCCTTGGGAGAGTAGATTCAAGAGAAAAACAGAATGAGAGTTAGTAGGAATTGATCATTTTGGATCCTCCAAAGTAGACCTCCTTTGTTTTGATTGTTCCAGCCACTGGGACAGGCAGCTGTTCCCAGTCCTCAGGCCTTGAAGAAATGTTATCTTTTACTCTCCAAGGTATGTTCTTATTTAGGGGTGTGTAAAATAGATAAACTCTCATAAATTGCATTTGTAATAGGTTTTAGTTGATAGCATAAGCCCTTGATCTTGTGGTTTTCATCTGGACCTTGGGATGATTCCTGGTGACAGAGCCCATCTCCGCATGTGCTTGTGAAGACTGGTAATTTTTTTTTTTTTAAGATTGAACGTAACATTTCTGTTTGAAATGGCTTGGTTGCACTGCACATTCTGAAAAGTCAAACTGCTTCAATAAAACGATGCTATTTCAAGAGTAATATGACTATATGAGGTGACATTTATATTAAATTTTATTTTCATCTGCTATCTGGGATTTTCTGAAATTGCACCAAACTGTAATTCTCTCCAGTTCTGGCGGCTTTAGAAAACCTAAGAAAAAGCTTGAGTTATTTGTCATATGGGTCCCACAATGGAATTATTTAGTATACATTGTAACATTTCTTAGTTTTAATAACACAAGATTGGAATCATTCACTTTGAAATATTATAAAGTCATACAGTATAATTCAAGAATGTCTTACTGTTACTGTCACCATATTATATTAATTCCAATATGATGTCTTCATAGTCTAGCAGGATTTCTACATGCTTATATTGTCTATTCATAACGTTCACATAAATTGAATATGAATGCATGCTTTCATTACAACTCTGCAAACATAAATGTACATAGATATATAGATATAGATATGTAGGTATATATATATAATGTCTTTCTATGTACCTCTATCTGTCTATCTATCTATCTAGTCTTTCTGTCTATCTATCTAGTCTGTCTATCTGTCTATCTATCATCTATCCATCTATCTATCTATCTATCTATCATCTATCCATCTATCTGTCTGTCTGTCTATCTATCTATCTATCTAAAATGTGTGTCTGAATTTCTTGGTCCTGAAGGGGATGAAAGACCTATGTGGCATCACTGGGAAGGAAAAGGGGCGATTAGATTAAAGACTAAAACCTGAAAAGGGAAAGACAGAAGGAAGGCAGGATGTCTGAAGCAGCTCCTGTGTGCCAGGCACTGTGCCAAACAATTTACAAGCATCATCTCACCGGGTCCTTGCGATAACCCTGGGAGCCACTGAGGCAGGGAGACAGAGACACCTGCCTAGGCTCACACAACTGCTACTAAGTGTCTCAGGCCGAATCTGAACTTGGGTCTTCCAAATTCCAGTCCTAGAGGTGTCCAGACCCTGCACCACCAGGTGCCAATAGAATTAACAGCTGAACTGAGCTGGAAAAGGGCTCCTGGACAGACCTGAAATGGGCCCTCCGGGCAGACTATGTTCCTCCCTAGATGTGATAATACACTCCAGATGTTCAGGGCAGATAGCTGTCACAGGATAGAGCACCAAACCTGGAGTCAAGAAGCCCCGAGTTCAAATCCAACCCCAAACACTTTCTAGCTGTGTGACCTTAGGCATGTCATCTAACTTTTGTCTCTCTTTTCTCTTATTTATATTACCGGCCTGCCAGGCCTGTTGTGGGGAGCAAAAGACCTAATGTTTGTAAAGTGCTCTTCAAACCTTAAAACTGCTGCATAAATGCTGAGTATTCTAAGCCCCCCAGGCCTGTGCAAACCAAAGCTCTCCCTACTTTATAATTATCTTTTATCCTTTCCCTAATCTCCACTTCAAAATATTCATGCTCTTAACCATATGGGTCTAAAATAATCTGAATAGACTAATTTATACCAAAATGTGAATGACTGATGGCCTCTTTTAATCCTCCAATGGTTTTTTAATCAGAGAATCCCTTCTGTAACGTGACCTATAAATGGCCAGTCAGTTTTTGCTTGAAAATCTCTAGTGGGTGAGAAACCCCCGACCTCCTAAGGCAGCTTATTCAGCTTTGGAGAGCTCTAATTATTGGGAAATGTTCTTGATATTGTGATGTCTAAAAAGTTTCTGGGTAATTAATAATCATTTTATTGATTATGGATAGCAGATAATTAATAAGAGGGTCATTTGGCTATCTCTCCTGAAACAAAGACCCCTCATGGAACCCACTCAATGCTTATATGCCCTTGGAAGAGTAGGTATTCCTGAGAGTGGAAATCAACTCTGATTGATTAATAAGTAATGATAGAATAAATATTATGAGAGGTGGGCTTATTCTAATGAGGGTCTAGGGGATGCGACTAATCTCTCAGTCTTGGATAAAGAGGCTTTTCCCAGAGTACTCCAGTCTAGGGCAATCTAGACCAAAGATCTTACCTCTCCTACCTTTCTGGCCCCCAAGCCTGAGCAGAACACAATGGTTTGGAATTCACCACTTCCCCTAGACCAGAATTTCTTTACCTTTTGATCAGTTGGGTACATCTCACCCAGCATTTCAACTTATGGTCACCACTGTCCTTCAGAGGCTGACTGGATAACTTGTGTGGACTGATCTGAATGAGGAAATAGGAAGGGGAAAAACCTTAGTCCTAATTCAGTAACTAGTTATCAGTATAAGAAAGAAATAATTAATTCTCTCAACATCAAGCCTAAGTCTGTCTCTTTGTAGCTTCCACCCCTTATTCCAAAGTTCTAACCTTTGGGGGCGGGGAGGAGGGGAAGGGCAAGCAGAATAAGCCTGATCTTTATTCAGAATGGCATCTCATCAATAATTGAAGGCAGCTATCATGTTTCCCTTTGTCTGAACTTTGAACAATGTAGGTAAAGCACTTTGGATGAGGCTTAACCGCTGGCTATCCAGCCCCAAGAATAGACAGCAGAAGGAAGGCCTCTGCTATCCCAATCCTTACTTCCCTTCTAAGAAGGGAGACTGGGTGGGACAAAACCAGGCCTTCTGGAGACGTGTGGATTCTAGATCCAGAGACAAGTTGTGGGGGTGGAGAATGAAGTTGGAGGGAAGTGAAAGAAGAAAAGAGACTATTTCTGCCCTGCTTCTTCTCTCTCCCCCACCAGCTGTGTGGAGCCTGCATCCTGAAGTCTGCCTTCCTACATTCCTACTTTGTCTCTTAAATTAAAGAAACAACTTTCAGCCTAGCGGAGGTCCCGCCTTACCTTAGGCAAGGTGGCCCTAAGAGC
Source organism: Pseudocheirus occidentalis (assembly GCA_028646575.1). NCBI lineage: Eukaryota > Metazoa > Chordata > Mammalia > Diprotodontia > Pseudocheiridae > Pseudocheirus > Pseudocheirus occidentalis. The sequence goes on along the minus strand of CM053597.1, from coordinate 24,010,212 downwards.
TTCTATGTTATGACTCCCAGCACTGAAAGGCAAAATAATACAAAAGATGGGAGTAGTGACTGCCCATTAGCACATCCTAGGCACTGAGTCCCCCTAACCTTTGGATATAATAAATCCCGCTGAATTCTCAGGTCGTCTTTTCTTTGAGTTAGAACCAGTTACTGTACTGGCCATCAACATGACTTCAGCTTGAATACATGTGACTATTTCATGGGATGCATTACTCCCACTGACTGTGATCTAACAGTACAGTAACTTCAGAAGGCCAGGCCAGCTTCCTACCCCTAGAAATGTTTCATTTGACCAGGTAAAATTAGCAGCAATTTGCAGTCATTCACAGTAGTTTTGTACTAATTATGCTTAATTGCTATGCTCATGTAAGGTAATTCTTATGCGTATCATATTTATAAGTTTTGTTTCATTACAACATTAAGCTCTCTTTCCTTGTACTTAGTCTTCACAGCTTGTTGCTCCCAATAGCATGGTTCTCTACTCAAAACTTAAAAAAAAAATAGAGGGGAAATTGCTGGCCATACTATGATCAAGCCAATTATAATTAATGTGTTAAGGGCCATAAAATTTGGGGGAAATTAGGATGTACAAAAGAGTCTGGAAGCTGAACTATAATCTTGGCCTCTAATAATGTGTGTATAGATATCGCTGTGGCAGTTGTTTCGCGCCTCTAATGATCATCGGCATTGACTCAGACTGATTTCCTGCCAAATGATCCTGGCAGGGAATGTACGTTTGGTCGTACCACAAGTGAACAATTGCTGGTAATCGCAGTGAGGAAGTTCTTTAGAGAGAAAGCCACAGCCTCAAGAGCCTAGCCCCCAAAGTGATGAGACTGATAAGCATTCTGAAAAATGTTTTGTAATGGCTTAAAATATGATGTGACTCTTCCAAGCATCTGTGGCTTCCCCAGTTGAGAGTCTCCTCCTGATGTGAACACTGCCTTATACCAAGAGGTTATGTTCCAGCTAGGAGATGAGTTTGATGAGTTTTAGTAAGTTGCCTGAGGCTTGTCAGGGTTAGGTGACCATCCTTGGTGTTGAAAGCAGAAGATAAACCCAGGTTTCTTGATTCAAAGCCCAATACTCACAATAGCCTAGCTAGAGCAAAAAAAGGGGGACCTTAGAAGTCTAGTCCAACTGCCACATCTAACAAATGAAGAAACTGGGGCCTAAAGAGGTTGAATCTCAAAGGTCACAAAATAAGTATGAGGTGGGATTTAAGGCCTGGACCCCCTGAATCTGAATCTAGCATTTCCCCCACCATGCCATGGTGCCACATTTCTATCTACTCTGCAGTATTGCTTCTGTATTGTGATGAGTGGTTGTTTTATACATAAATACTTGTAATAAAGATGTCTCAAAATACAAAGAAAAACAAATATTCTTTCATAACCCTCCAAATCTTCATCCACTAGCAAATAATCTGGTGCCAGCAGAGTCATTCAAAGAATATTTAAGGATATCCAAGTTAATTCACCCTATCTGCCAGGCAATTAAAAAAAAAACCTCTCTGGCAGCTGTAGAACATTAATTGTTATAAATTAAATTTTGTCAACTCATTTTTACTGAATAGCTGCTTTGTCCAAGGTGCCCTGTACCTTGCAGGCTGTCCCCAACAGAATCCAGAACAAATTATGTTCCCAGTATTCACATGTAATTTGGAGTTTAAAATGCATTTTCTCATAGGAACAGTGTTGCATACAGACCTGAAAGTGGGGCAGTGGGGTGGTAGAGTTACTAGGTCAGACTCCAAAGCCTCTGTAACCTACAGTATGCATTAAGTATACTCTTATTTCCCATGTGTAACACTGTTATTAGGGGAAAGTACATTCCGAAGCCTAACTTGTGAGGCCAGAAATACTTGCCACAGGAAAGAGGGCTACCCCCACTGTCTCTTCTTCACCCTTTTCCTTATACCAGGCAATATAATCTAGGACTTAGTTCTGAGCACTTAATTGGTGGGTCTTGGGGAAGGGTTCCAATGTGGAAAAAGGGGACTGTGACATCATCACCTAGGTGAGGGTACGAAAAAGGGGCCTGGGATCACAGAGCAGCTGGACCGTGCTTCCATAGGTCGTTGGGGTGGGGGGGAAGTGGGAGGACACTACCCACTTTACTTTCTTTTAGGGCTCTAGGAATTAACCTACTTTTTTCACTTTTTTCCACTAAGTGTTAAAAAGCTCCCTCCTTGAAAAGGGAAGGAGAGTCTTGGTTTTTTCTTCCCTTAGCTCCAGAAAGAAAATACAAGTCACACGTAGATGATATATAGTAAGACTTTGTACTGTATTTGAGGAACTGAAATAAGATTCTTGCTGTATATTTCTTGACCATTCAGTCTCAGGAGTGTAGGCGGGGCTGAGGGTTTGAAGAGACCCAGCCCTTTGTTCCACCCTATCAGACACATTCCAGCACACCATGTTCAAGATCAGCTTGCCTGAAGCCTGTGGGCATTTCAGAGGTTTTGTTGCTTCTGTGGCTGGGCTAAAGGACCCACACCAGTTCCAAGTTTCTCAAGTAGCTTAAGTCTCACAGTAGGACAAGCCCACAAAGCTTTTCTACCTTAGCCCAAGTCAGGGCTATTGATCACCTTTACCCTTTTAATCACAACTCTTTTCTTTCTGACTCCCCTGTCCTCTACCATTTTGGCATCTGGCCTGACCTGTTGTCTCTATGATGACTTTCCTCACCAACTCAATGATGTTCAATTTAATTTGTTTCCATTTACATAAGCCCTTTGCTAGGCAGTGGAGACACAAAAATCCACCCACAATCTGACCATCCTCAAAGAGTTTGAGATCTTAACAGGAAGATAAAGTTTGTACCCAAATAAATGTGACACAAGATGATAAAAAGATGTAATGGGAATCTGAAGATCTTTCCTTATCCTTAGCCCCTTGATAGGCTTGAGTGAATCTGAGAACCTTCCCTGATTTGAAAATATACTCTGCCCCCTAATAGGCTGAATGTGGTTACATGGAGCCTGTGGCAGGAGGCTTGTTCTTCAGGAATGTCCACTCATTGTTACTTTGTGATTGGGCAGTGGGTCAAGAGGGCTGTGACATTCTCTGATCCAGGAGAAGGCTATATATACCCTGATGTGAGGTTTTGGCTTGGGGCTCACTTTGAGAAGAGTTGTATGATTTGGCCAGAGGAGACTCTGGGCAGCCATTGAGCACCCCCCCCACACACAGGCTTTAAAAAACCCAGATGTTGGTGCTTCCCTCTCTGGTAACTAACTAGGTATGGATGTAATGGTCAGACAGCCGGAAGCCCTGTCTGCTGGTCTGTTTCTCTGTCTGCTTGTAACTTGTGTTTGTATTCTCTGGAGTTCAGGGTGCTGACTTTTTCCCCTGAACTAGGTATGGATGTAATGGTCAGACAGCTGGAAGCCCTGTTTGCTGGTCTGTTCCTTTGTCTGCTTGTAACTTGTGTTTGTATTCTCTGAAGTTCAGGGTGCTGACTTTTTCTCCTGAAGTAGGTAAATGATATATGTTTGATTAAAGTAAGATTGTTAGCCCATTTTGAGTTGCTTTCCTTTAGAAAAGCAGATCGAAGAACCTGTGCTAGCAGCCACCCTGGGTATGCTAGGGTGCTTGCTGCTACAAAAGGGCAAAGGAAAGAACCATAAAATGTATGTAAAATTGGAGGATGACAAGATCCTTTTTGTCAGGGTGTTGATGGGAAAGGAAGGCTTCCAGAAACAGATGAACTCAGAAGAATTGCAGGAGGCAGAGACAGGAGGGAGTCCATTCAGGAGGCAACAGGGCACGGTAAATACAGTGCTGGACTTGGGAGCCTGAATTCAGATCCTCCCTCAGACAAATCACTTAACCTCTCACAGACTGTTTCCTCATTGGTAAAATGGGGATAAAAACAGCTTCTAGATTACAGAGTTGTTGTTAGGTTTGAAACATGTTAATATACATAAAGTGCATTGCATGCTTCAAAGTGCTAAATAGGTGGTAGGGGTGCTGATGGGGGTGCTGGTGATGATAGAATGATTTAGTTATCCAGTGGAGGGGGTAGACAGAATGTGTAACACAGAAAGGTAGATGGGAGCCACCGTTTTGTGGGATTTCAATGCCAGGCCAAAGAGTTTAACATTTTATCCTGGGGGGAGCTGCTGAAGGCTTGTTAGGGACGTGAGGTGATCACATCTTTCATTTGAAAGATTACAGGGGCAGCAGTATAAATGGAGGATTGGAGATGAGAGAAACTGGAGGCTGTTAAGATTGTCCACAATGTCTCCACCCTTCTCCCCATTCTCCCAGTCATGATCTTAGTCCAGGCCCTCACGTTCTCTCCCCTGGACTATTACAATTGCCTCACACTTGATCTTCTAGTCTCTCTGCCAAATCATTTTCTACTGACTGTCAAATTGAGAGGATCGTGGTGGCCTTGATAGAAACAGGGAAGTTAGGAGGAATTTGGTGGGGAAAGATGATGATTTCTGTTTGGGACATTTAGAGTTTGAGGATGTGTGATGTGCATATAGAGGTGTCCAATATACAACATGGAAATGAGAGAGGAATTGGGGCTGAACATTGTTCATGTGTTAGTAGTCCACTAAGAGCTGATAATGGAAATCATAGGATACATGAGATCACTAAGGCTGTGTGTGTGCGTGTGTGTGTGCGTGTGCGTGTGTGTGTGTGTGTGTGTGTGTGTGTGTGTGTGTGTGTGTGTGTGTAGAGATGAGAGGGAAGAGACGAGGAGGAGAAGGTGAAGGAGGAGGAAGAGGACTGAGGACAGAATTCTAGTTTTTAAAATAATCTTTAAAAAAAAAAGTCCAAAGTATTTGGCATTGGAGGATGGAAGGGAAAAGGTTAGATCTTGAATAAAGTTCTGACACTAACTGGCTAGTTGAAACTGCTTGTGTCTGGGAAGAGAATTTACCCTTTATCCAAGGAAAAAAATTTTTTTTAATAGATTTTTAATAGATTTTAGGCCAACATGGAAACCAGACCCTTGATCCTAATCTCTTCCAGGTTCTGAGATCATAGAACCTCATGCTTGATTTTCTGCAGAATATTATCCTGTACAACCAATTTTCTTTTCTTGTGACAGGCTCCTTTATAATGATAATGTGCTGTTTGCATTGGGGGTGGAATGGGAAGAGCTATCACCTAGGCAGAATGTTGGGGATGGGGATGGGGACTCCTTGGTAATGTTACCTCATCATTTAGCGGTTGGCCTTTGTCTCTTGCCAGTTTGTCTAATCTTCAGACATCCCAAGCACACTGTAATCATTAGAAGGGAATTTGACTATAACATGGAAGGTTCCATATGTGCATTATTATTATTTCACTAGTATGGACTTCTAACCATATTTCTATTGAATATAAATGTGTAAATGAGAAATGAGCAGTTGTCTTTTCTGGAATTTTGCATATAATAGCGCCCCCCCCCTTTAGACACTAGGAAAGTCACCTAATCCCAATAGAATAAATTTACCTCAATCATAAAATGAAGAATCAGAGTAAATAGCCTTTTTTTAAGCAGTAGAGCTGAAAGTGTGTGTGTGTGTGTGTGCGCGCGCGCGTTCGCTCGTGTTTTATTTTCTATAATTCTTTAGTATCTAGTAAATATGGCATGACTATTTTAAAAGACTTAAAAATGAATATGCAAGCTCTACCAGGCACTCTGTTTCTACTCTGCTAGGGTTAAAAAGTAATACTGATTGCAGACATAACTCTCTTAAGTGTATTTTAATTTTGAATTTTCTCTTCAATGAGATTTCAGCATCTAGTTATCACTTTCGTATAGTTTTTCCCTTTGTTTTTTGAAAATTATTTAAAATGAAAGCTTAAATTTGGCACGTCACCAGGTTTTATTTTCTCAAAACTGAGTGGTCCTTCCCTGAAACAAACCTGGGTCTTTTAGAGCTCTCTCCTTTGCTCTGAAACCTATATACAAATGACTACCGGCCCTCAGATCACATCACATCACTACTCAACTTCCCCATCTGGCCCATTCTCACTCTATGCAGCCTTACTTCCCACTCTTTCCTGCACTCTGGCCAGGCCCTTCCCCTTAACTTCCTTCCACATATTTTCCATGTTCATTTGTGCCCCTGCTTTAGCTCTTGATTCCCTTTGTCTTTCTCACCTTTCTAAATCCTACATTGCTTCATTTTGTTTTTCTTATGGAAGAAAACCTAGTAGGGTGGAAAGAGGGCTAGCTTCAGAATTAGAAACATCTGGGTTCAGGTACTGCCTCCAACACATACTGGCTATTGTGACCCTTGGTCAAGTCACTTAACTTCTAAGGTCTCTAGGCAGATAAAACTGTAACTTGCAAAGAAGGCTCTTCCTGGTGCTCTGTTAGTGGATGTTCCTTACCACGACCTCCCTATTGCCACGAAATCACGATCTAGACTTTATCCCTTTATGTCTCTGTTATATTTCTGTATTTTCACGTGGTAACATTATCGTCTCTCCAACAAACCATAAGCAGTGCAAGAGCAACAACACCATCTTGGCAATGTGGTGATGGGAAGGGAAAGAACACTGTCCTTGGAGTCAGAGAATTTGGGTTCCAATTCTGACTCTATTGCCTACTACCTTGGTGACACTGGTAAGGTTACCCAATTCCAAAAGACCAAATTTACCTCCCCTGGAACATGAAGTATCAGTCTAGATGATTGCTAAGTTCCTTTTTATCACAAAATCCTTTGACCCTTTTGTTCTTGTTGACCTATTTTTAGTAATGTCTGTTATGACCCCATTTGGGGTTTTCTTGGCAAAGATACTGGAGTGACTCGCCATTTCCTTCTCCAGCTCATTTTACAGATGAGGAAACGGAGGCAAACGGGTTTGAGACATTCCCAGGATCATACATAGTAAGTGTCTGAGGCTAGATTTAAACTCGCGACTTCCCAAACTGCAGGCCCAGCACTCTGTCTTCTGTACTACCAAGCTGCCTGAGTGATCCTTTGACTTCCTTTATAACTATGGTACTAGCGGAGTATTCGTGAAATAGTAAGAACATAGTGAACATTCCCTAAGTGAATGAAACAATGCCTGCTAGAAAAATGGAAAGTGCCTGCTGGTTTTTTATTCAAGCTTTTGGCCAATTATGCTTCATTTAGTGGGTTTAAAAAGTATTCTTAACCCAGAGAATTAGGTTATTTAGTTTCTCTAAAGCTCTGACTAGGAGATCTGTTAGAAAAGGTTAGCGCTAATGACACTTTTCCTCTAAAATAATAAATAGGAAATTCCGTATGTGTGTAGCAAAAATTCTTATTATGTACAGCATAATTCTGGAATAAAACAGGCTCTTTTTTCTCCATTGTATCATGTACTCTCCGCCGTTAATCCCAGGGGAATCCCATAAGCCCCAGCCTGATGGACCTTGCATTTTCAAATCTCACCAATATGTTTTAAGCCCCAAAGTGTTCTCTGGCCAAATAAGTTTGTTCTGAGTAATTTAACTTTACCTGATAGAAGCAATTGTAGTAAACTTTAAGAGAGACTTAACGGTGTACCTGATTTAAATAAGACTGTAATTATTCTACTTCCTTGTGTGTGAGGAGGATGGGGGTGGGAATTAACCACATTAAAGAAAAAGAAAGAATTTTATGGAAGTTGATTATTTCTTTCTCTGGGTCAGCACTTCCCAAACTGTATTCTGCAATAATAGTCTTACCGAATTCAAGTTTATGCTCCAAATTTACCTTGAAGGCACCGCAGATGGGAGATGATGAAAAGAATCACCATCTCGAGAGATGAAAGAGAATGAAGACGTTAGCTAGTTCAGTTCTAAAGTTGGTCCGCTGAGGTTGTGTGACTTTCCCTGTGTCGCAGTAGGCAGTGAACTCAATTAGCAAACATATGTTAAGCACTTGTGATGCCTCAGTCATTAGGCCTAAATGAAAGTTTTGGATTGGGAGTCCAAAGACCTATCTGGGTTCTGGTTCTACATCTACAACTAACCAAGTAACTTGGGCAAATCAATCGCTTTTTCTGGGCCTCCACCAGCTCCCCACCTGTAAAATTTAGAGGTTGAATGAAAAGATCCTTAAAGTCCCTTCATATAATGTGCCTTTTATCTGATTCATTACTGACAACCGCCCTAGCAAGTCTTCCTCGTTCAAGCAGATAATGGCTTCCCCAGGAATCTCCCTCCTTGTTCTAATTGGTTAGAAGTTCCACTCTGCTCATGGAGACTTTTCTAAATATTGTACCTTTAATGTGATCAAGTACCAGGGTAATGTCTTAAGCTGAATTGAACCTGTCAAATTGACAAGTAATTTGCTTGCAGAAAAAGCAGCACATTTTATAATGCATACATCAGGCTTGACTTTTCCCTAGTATTATACATGATTAAACAAGTACCTGGAGAGTAGAACACTGATTTATTCCGTTTTCCAGATAATGCTCATCTTAATAGTTTCTTCCTATCCTGAAGGATCCTAACTATTGGGAAGAAAAATGTCATCTGTTGACAGCTTGGTGCTGAAATGCTCTGATTTCTGAAATAACTGCAAAAACCTATTTTCCTTTGGTGAACCAACTTTCTTTCTTCTCTTTTCCCCAAACCTTATTCTGTGCAGAGACACTCAGTGTCTCCCTCCCTCTCTCCCCTCTCTCCCATTTCTTCCCTCCTCTGTTTCTCTCTCCCATCCCAAGTATCAAAATTCAGTTCAATTCTATAAGCATTCAATAAGTGCCAATTAGGCACAAGGCACTGTCCAAGGTGCTGTTAATCCAAAGACTAAAAAGACACCACCCTGGCCCTCATGGAGCTTACATTGTACAAATAGCTGCCTGTCATACAGCTGCTTTGGGGAATTCTGGCCTTCATTATTTCTACCTTCAGTCTTTAGGACCTGCTCTGTTCTGTATAGGGCCTTTCACTAAGAGGGTGAGAAGCCTTGAGGATAATGAGCTTGTATAAGGAGAGGAAGCATAACCTCGAACCATGGAGAAGCCAAGCCTTCTTTACCCCCAGGATTATTCTATAGCAAGGGCTCCCAGACAGAAGATTGGGATCTACATTGTGATAGCCGAGCTACTCTTGGGGTTATAACCACCATGACTCCCCAGTACTACCTTTCCCCTCCACATGGCTCACCAGAATTCCCAAGGGAGAGCAGGGCAAGTGGGAGGGACCCATAACTAGCAGTGGTGCCATCCCCCAATTCCCAGGGGCTTCCCCTACCTGATTCCATCATGGTGGTGATGCTTTGGAGAAAGGAATATTGTACCTGCTGACAAATAGTCTGAAGGAATCCCTGCTACAGCTAAATGTCATGGTGTCTCCAGGGGATGCTAACAACCTGACATTCCAAGATGAGATCTGAGGACACCCAAAGGCCCAGAGAAGGAGGTATCTGGTGGTCTATGGTGTTTGTAGTGTTAGCACTGTGTAGTCCCATGAGCACCAGTCTTGGAGTCAGAGGCCCTGGGTTTGAGGAGCACAGAGATTTGCTAGTTGTGTGACTATGGACCAGTAGAGTAATCTTTTTTACTTTTAACCTCAATTTTTTCATCTCTATTGTGAGAAAAATAAGTGAAAAAATGCTTGTAATACACTTTACAATGTTACGTAAACATAAGCTACTATTGTTCTTCTATCAGGGCATTTCATTCTGTCCCTGGAGGCATCGAGAATGCTATGCAGTGCACTGCAGGGTCTACTCCATGGGCACATTCTAAAATATTTGGGCTTTGCTTTTATCATTTTCTTTTATAAATCTAGCCTCTAGTCCCTCTAAGGGAAATTCAAGGAGATGACTCAAATGAAATCAAAAGTAGAAAAATCAATCCCAAGTAATTAGCTCTGAGGTTAGCCTAAGTCTATAAAACTTGGGGCATCATTTTCACATTTGTTTCAAATGAAAATCATAATGACAGTAAGTGATAGTCTGGTAATGCAAGTATCATAAGGGCAGTAGAACTGGAAAACTGCTTGTGACATAAAATTAAAGAGTGAGATAACTATATACTCTTTCCATAAGCCTTATAAAAGAACCAGGATTTGTAGTTTTTATGTGCATGTTTTTCTAACAGTTTGAGTATACATGGTGCCTTTGGGTGCCCCCAAATCACCTACTGGAAAGACAGGTTAGTGGCAGAATCCCCTGGAGACATTATAGACCCAGGTTGGAGCCCTTTGCAAAAAAAGAGTTCATGAATCATGAATTTTCTTTAAATTGTAGCATTTAGAGTTAGAAGAGAGCCTAGGCCTAGAAATCGGAAATGACTTTATAAAAGTAAATTCATTGTAGTTGGGCTAAGTAAAAGAGGTATCTGGCAAATCTACTGTGCTTATTCAGGAGTGAAAGGAATAAACACTGAACAGTAAGTTTATACACACACACACACACACACACACACACATAAAGCATTGGTTAATGTGGAGTGAAATATTTATGTTATTTGTGCAAGGGGCAGTGAGATGGCATTGTGGAGACAGTGTCATGCCTGGAGTCAGGAAGAGTCATCTTCCTGAGTTCAAATCTGGCCTCAAACACTTAGAAGCTTTGTGACTCTGGGCAAGTCACTTGATCCTCTTTGTCTCAGTTTCCTCATCTGTAAAATGAGCTGGAGAAGGAAATGGTGAAGCCACCCAAGTGTCTCTGCCAAGAAAACTCTAAATGGGGTCACAGAGAGTTGGATGTGACTGAAATGACTGAAGAACAACAAATTTATGCAGATGCTTTAGTATTAAGATGTGATCAGCCTAGTATGTGTTTCAGGAAGTTTCTGTTTCTATTAAAAGAAATGAAGTTATTTAATGATTTGGATAAACAATGAATTATGTTTTTAAAAGTGTAGTTAAGGCTGTAATAGTTGAAAATGTGCAGGATTTGGAGGCAGAGGATACGGATTTGGATCTTGGCTCTGCCACTTACACCTGTGTGTTTGACCAAACTGACTCTTCCTCTCCGGGCCTTTCCAACTCGAAGTCTTATTCCATGGTGACCTTAAGAAAATGTGTAAAGAAGCAAAAAGAAGATGAGCTGGTTACATAGCAAGAGCCAGGGCTAACTGCTGGACCACCTTTGGGCTTCATTGACATCCTCACCCTGCTTGGTGAAAGCAAGGAATCCCCCATCACGTTGGTTTGACTTTCTGTGTCAAACTGACCTTTCTTCTCAGGCCTTGGTGACCTTCTCCCTCGTCCCCTGAGATCCCTTTCTCTCACTAGTGAGTCCCTTCCAGAACTTCCATTTTGAAGAAAGGCCCAGCTTTTGCCACCCTATCCCCACTAGGTACTTCCCCACCCCTGCTCTCAGTCCTGTTTTATGCATTGCCTTCTCCCAGTAGAGTGTAAGCTTCTGGAGAGCAGGGATCGTTTCCTTTTTGTGTGTTTAGCTCCTCACACTTAGCACATAGTAAGCACCTAATCTTGACAGCTTGTTGACTGAATAGTCCAAGACATGAATGAAAGTACCACAGGATGGGCCAGCCTGGAGGGTGGCATGATGTCTCAATCTCAGAATCCCTCCATCAGGACATAGATCTGTTCGAGCAGTTGGCCCATGTTTTGATGGACCCAGAATGTGCAGATTGGCCTAGATTTGGGGTGAGGGGGCAGAGAACCTACAGCCTATTTATTTAGATCCTTATCTGCACAGAAGCCCTGTTCATCACCTACCCTCTCTCACCTTTCTTTCCAATCATGAAATACCCGCAGCCTTGCTGCTGGGTGCTGAGCCAGCTGGTGAGTGGAGCTTGGAGCTTCTCCCTCATCAGCCTGTGCACATAAAAGCCTGGGCATTTGTACATGAGACTTCAGACCCTGCCTTCATTCAGCAGACCTATATTAAGTGCTCTAAGCGAAGTAGGGTTGGGTTTTTGTTTTGATTTGTTGCTGCTGGGTTAGTAGCATCATGGTGATTTTGGCTTTTTTCCCTTTACTTTCCCTCCCTCTGGGGCTTGCTTCGGCACCACTCCTGATGTGCTTCCAGCCTAGCTGTTGCTGCTTTGCTTAAAGACTCGGAGCCCTCATCACCTCATCCCTTTACCTATCTCTTCCTCTCATAATTGCTAGCAAGATAGCAATGGAGCCAGTTATGTGGCAGGAGAAGGTCAGGGTCCAGCTTTGCCTCCAGGGATTCCTCAGGGTTTTCCTTGCTCTCAGCTGTCCCTCCAGAGGCCTGTGGTCTTTGTGTCTGCCTTTGTCCCCAGCTCTCCATCCTCTACCCCAGTACATTTGCTGCTCTAAACCAGAATCTCTCTTTCCCCCACCCCCGAATACGTTCACTTCATTTTGCATTTGAGATAGCTGTTAGACACTGAGAATGTCATTTAACCTTTCCCACTCTCAGTTTTCTCATCTCTAAAATGGGTGCTAATAAGGCCACCTGCCTCACATGGTTATTGTGAAGACCGATAGGATAATATCCATTAGCGGAGCCAAAATGGCGGCATAGAAGCAGCAAGGTCCCGCAGCTCCCACACCGCCACCCTAAACACCCATAAAATATGAGCCCAGATAAAGCCTAGGACTCTCAGACTCACGCAAAAATACAGAGAACACATCTCTCGCTGAAGGCAGCTCGGAAGCTGGGCCTCATCGCGGCAGCCAGGAATGGAGGCTGGAAGAGCCTGAAGCCGAGACAGGCGGTGGGAAGTAACCTGGCCAAGCTGAGCCGAGCGGGCACTGGAGCCAGTCTGCAGGAGAGATCTACAGCCTCCAGCACCTCCACATCTGCCAAGGCGTGAGGAACAGGACCGGAGAGGGGCAGCTCGCACCAGAGCAGAACAGAGACCCGGCCAGCCCAAAACTGCAGCAGTGGCCAGGCTAGGCCCCAGGGCGGCCTGGAGGAGTGAGCCTCTGCTTCAGAGAAAATCTAAAGCACCTGCCTAAGGGAATCTTCAAATCCTCAGAGACTGGTTAGTGAAAGTGAAACTTTGAAATTTAATTTGGGGTTGGTAAAGCAGTTCGGGCCAATCTGCCCCCGGGACAAGGAAGCAGTGGGGGAAGGGAACTGCTGGAACCTGCTTCGGTCCCCACCAGGCTGCTTCAGAGCCCCTGGCCTGTGGACTCCGCAGGGGGGGCTGAATGGATTGATCAGGGCCAAGTGCATTGAGCGGCCTGGATCAGCATAGTGGTCTTGGGTGGTGGTCCTGGGGTGCACTTTCAGCAAGCCAATGCTGGGGGGTCTTGCAACACCCCCCTAATAGCTCCGGCAGCTGGGGAAACCCCAGCGATTTAGAACACAGCTTCCCCCCTTGGGAGCAGAGTTTCACAGACCAAAAAAAACAAAAAAACAACCAGTTAATTGACTGGCCAACATGAGGAAGAGGAAGCAAAATAAAAACACCAGTAAAACTCTAGAATCCTTTTTTATGGATAAAAAGGGTCAAAGCATGGAAGAGAGCCCAGAACTCAGAACTCCCACACCAGATGCTTCCAAGACAATTGAAGAATGCCTAGAAGCTATACATCAACTGAAAAGGGACTTTGAAAACCAAATAAGAGAAGTGGAGGAAAAATTGGTAAGAGAAAAGAGAATGATGTGAGAAAATCATGAAAAGAGAGTCAACAACCTGACTGAAGAAAACAGCACTT
>CM053597.1:23929616-23996174 GCA_028646575.1 Pseudocheirus occidentalis | reverse complement strand
CCTTCTCACCAATGGACAGAGTTCTATACTTAACACTAGGTTACTAGGATCTACTTAACATCTGATCAAACAAATTAATTACCATTACACTGCCCCATCTCTAACAAGAAGAAAGGTATGTGTGTGTGTCTGCCCATGTGTCTATGTTCATTTGTGTGTGTCTGCCTGTTTGTCTGTGTCTGTCCATGTGAGTCTATGTCCATCTGTGTGTGTCTGCCCATGTGTCTATGTTCATTTGTGTGTGTGTGTCTGCCCCATCTCTAACAAGAGGAAGGGTATGTGTGTGTATATGTGTGTGTCTGCCTGTTTGTCTGTGTCTGTCCATGTGAGTCTATGTCCATCTGTGTGTGTCTGCCCCATCTCTAACAAGAGGAAGGGTATGTGTGTGTCTGCCTGTGTGTCTGTCTGCCCATGTGTCTATGTCCATCTGTGCGTGTGTCTGCCCATGTGTCTATGTCTGTGTGTGAGTGTCTGCATATGTAGCATTGCTCCCTTGAGACCCACCAGAACTAGTCACTGCATTTCATCCAACTCCTGCTGTCCGAATGCCGTTTTCATTTACATGATTGCAAACGCAATGTACATTATTATCCATCATTCTGCTTTCTTCCTTTTGTATCATTACACTCAAGCCTTCCCGTGTTTCTCTGAATTCCTTGTATTCACTGTTTCTTGATGAGCCATAATGTACCACTCATCACACAGGCCACAATTTGCCCGCTCATTCTCTCTCTCAGACAGACCACTGGTTTGTTTCCAGTTTTTTGCTGTCACAAAAAGCAAACAAACTGTTGTCATCATTATTTTGGTTTCTGCAAACCCAGAACAGTGGGGTTTAATCCATCAAAGAAGATTGTGCCAAGCGCTGGGCACACAAAGACATTGATACCACTGTCCCTGCCCTCAAGGAGCTTGCATTTTATAGGAGAAACCATATGTACATATGTAAGAATATAAAAATATAGACACAATAGATCATAAATACACACATAAGCATATGTTGTGTGCACATAGGACATGTGGCAGTGTGTCATTGTGCATGCATGCATGTAGGTGTGCCTAGATATACATATCATATATTACAGGCATAATAAACATAAACAAAGCTAATAGAAGGCAGTTTGGTGCAGCAGCAGTAAGGACTGTGGGAGTAAAGAAAGGAAGCGAGTCTTTATTATGTACCTACTGTGTGCCGACCTCTGTCCTAAGCAGTTGACAAATATCTCATTTGAGCCTCACCACAGCCCCCAGAGGCAGGTGCCGCTATCATCCCCATATTATATTGAGGAAACTGAGGCAAATAGAGGTTAAGTTTCTTGCTCAGCGTCACACAGCTAAGCGTCTGAGGCTGCATTTGAACTCAAGTCTTCCTGATTCCAGGTTCTGTGCTCTAGCCACAGAGCCACCCAGATCTTGCTCCTAGTTCCTCTTAATTCCTCCTTTAAATTTGTGGAGCTAAAGGGAGGGACCAGAGGAGGGGCCTGAGAGCTGTAGCTAAAACAGCTTTGACAGATACTTTGTGATGTGCTCCTAATCCTCCTTCTTAGTGACTGTCCCTCCCCATTTTAGCATCCTGTGGTTCTCAAATAGACCAGAAAGTCCATTTTAATGTCCATCCCCAGGATCGGACCCAAAGGAGAGGCAGGAGAGCAGAGTCAGAGGAGCGCTGGCCCCTAAGTAAGGAAACCCTTGGGTTCTGAACCTGCCCCTGACACCCACCAGCTGGGCGGTGGTGGGCACATCACTTATACTCTGGGAGCTTTGACTTCCCCATCTGTGAAATGTGAGCACCTCCCTTTAAGGGTTGCTGTGTATGATGAGATAGCATGTGGAAAGCATTTTGTAAGTCTTTAAAATGCTCTGGATACAGCAACTGTTAGTGTCGAGGGCTTCTTTCAAGATGTCTTCTGCCCTTTAAATCTGCAATAACCTTTGTAATGTTTTATGTGGCTGGACAGATGTATAGATAGATGGACAGACAGAGGGGAGAGAGAGAGAGAGAGAGAGAGAGAGAGATGCATGCACGATCAGACGGATGGATGGATAGACAGATGGACAAAAAATAGACAGATAGATAGATACATGTTCACATAAGTAGATAGATTTTGTTGTTGAATTCTTTCAGGCGTGTCCAATTCTTCGTGACCCCATTTGGGGTTTTCTTGACAAAGACACTGGAGTAGTTGGCCATTTCCTTCTCAAGTTCATTTTACAGATAAGGAAACTAACGCAAACAGGGTAAAGTGACTTGCCCTAGGTCACCCCCTTAATAATTGTTGGGAGTTTGGATTGGAATTCACTCCAAGGTCAATGCTTTGTCCACTGTGTCACTTAACTGCTGAATTGATAGATAAGAAAACTTAGGATAAATAAGAGTGACGCAGCCAGAAGTTTGGACCAAATGTTTAAAGTTCTCACCGCCAGCAACAATGAGTTAATTAATAGTTGTGAAATGCCGAATTTATCTAATATCTACTTCTGTGTTACAATGCTTGATGTCTGATTTATAAACTATCTAGGCTGTGAATAGGAGTTCTTAACCTG
Source organism: Pseudocheirus occidentalis (assembly GCA_028646575.1). Taxonomy (NCBI): domain Eukaryota; kingdom Metazoa; phylum Chordata; class Mammalia; order Diprotodontia; family Pseudocheiridae; genus Pseudocheirus; species Pseudocheirus occidentalis. The sequence goes on along the minus strand of CM053597.1, from coordinate 23,993,630 downwards.
GATCTGTGGACTCGCTCTGTTAATGTTTTAATAACTATTTTGGTATAATTGGGCTTACCTTGGTGTTTTATTTTATGCAAATTTACAAACATTAACCTGAAAAGAGGTTCATCCATAGATTCCCCCAGACAAGGGGCCCAAGACACACAGAAAAAGATGAAGAAGTCCTGTTTTAGAAAAAATCCATGAAACTCTTGTTTACATGTCTCCTTGCAAAGGATGATATATGTTAACAGCATCCGTGTTTCTTGGTATATTAGGACGTTGCACATGCAGCATTACCATATGCCCATTGTCTGTATATATAAAAATTCTCCTAAATTATAAACTTTGGGAGGGTAGGAATCCTATCTTTACTCTCTTTATATATGATGCCTAGCATGTTGAATGATTCAGGAATTCAATGATTCAATAATATGGTGACCAGAATTCAGAAGGGATTTCTCATAGCAACTACATTGCAGATGTTATGTAGATTCCCAGGCTGACCTATTTGACCTGCAAGGTACTATGAAGACATAGAAATTAACTGCCGTTTATAAAGGCTTTTCTATATAAAAATTTCTTTCTGAATTTCAACAAGGAGAACCCAGATGCCCTGTTGGCAGTGCCTATAACCCCTGTGATTGTTTCCTCCTTCACTTTCTCATAGTGAAATGGGGCTTTGGACACTCCTGGGGCAAGAGTGGACAATGGGCAAAGGGCGTTGGACGAGATTAGCCATATCTCTTAGCAGCATGGCAAAGGAAGGGACAGGAATCCTGAAAATATGATGTAGAAAAGAGGAAAATTCCAGTGGAAGTTCAAAGGGGCGGGTGCCTCAGGCAAGGTAGCTCCACTTGACTATCTCTGATGTTAATAAGTCAGAGACTATGTAGAGAATTTGAAACTTATGGAATTGATGAAGTCAGAAGCTGATTTATTTCCTAGAGCCTGAGGTGCTAAACTTAAGACATTTAAAATATTTTTAATCGGATTATACCAGGGAGACAGCAGGATATGGAGCCATAGTTTCCAAACTTTGGGTTATAGACTCCCAGGAAAAGCCCACGGCATTGTTAGAAGGGATCTATTATCCAAGAGTGAATCCACAATTGAGTAAATGTCACCCAGACAATAACACAGCTTACCTGTGTATGTGTTTTAGGACTGGGTCTGGGACTTTTCTGGTTGAGGAAATTCCTGGGTGAGGAACACCCTTTACTGATGCAAGTCTACACCTTCTCAAGTTGCTTAGAGAATCAAGAGATTAAATAAATTGCTCAGGGACATAGAGCTGGTATGTGTCCAAGGAGAAGCTTCACCTCCAGTTTGCCTGGACTAAAGAGTAGTTCTGGCTCTTCTCTGCTAGATTGCTGCTTATGATTAACAAAATGAACATTTATTTAAGAACAGTTCAAAGAGATAATGAGTGCCTACTGTGTGTAAGATATGACATATGGGGGGAGTTATAAAAATGAAAAACAAAGCAGTTCTTGGCTTTTGTGCTGGTACAAGACTATAGAAAAAAATCTTTTTTTTTCACTAGGATATCCCTATATGAAAAGTCCTCCCACCATTGCAATAAATTAGTAGATAAATCCTTTGGAGTTGGATTGGAGGCAATCACTGACCACATAACTAGTAAGAGTAATAAGCAAGATTGCTAATTCCTAATTTAAAGCCCAGTGCTGTATCTAGTACACCAGCCTGTATCTCGTCATTTGAAGAACAAGGTTAGGATCATAGTTATAGACCTGAAGTTGGAAGGAATTTTCAAGAACATCAGGTCTAGCTCTCTCAGATAAGGAGACTGATCCTCACAGAGGTTATTTGTCCAAAGTTGCACAAAGAGTCAATGAACAAGCAGGATTCCCACTCAGGTCCTCAGACTTCCAGATCCAGCCCTCTTTCCACTGTAGCATGCTGTTCTCTTCACAGCAGAAGCAGTATCTTACTGGAACCTGGAAGGAAGATAAAGATTCTCAGGAGTGGAGGTGAGAAGGGAGGGAGTCCATTCATAACTTGGGAGAACATCTGATAGTTGGAGTAGGCGCTCACGCCAAGTTCCTGCCTCTACTCCGCCATCTTGGCTCTGCCTACATTTGGTACAATTGCACATAGGCAGGAATGGGCTGTTTTGGACAATAGCTAGTTGCATAGTTTGGCTAAAATGTAGAATATATGATAATAGTTGTATAAATAAGACAGGGGAGGTGGGAGCCCAGTTGTGGGCTGGCCATAAATGCCAGCTGCGTATTTGGTATTTTCTCGTCTAGGAAGCAGGTCATGAGAAGGAAAATGGTGGTCATAGGATCACATATTTAGAGCCAGTTATTCTCATTCAGTCCCCTTCTGGTACATATGAGAAAATAGGCCCACAGAGGGAAAGGGCCTTGCTCTAACTTGTAAGTGTCTGAGCCAGGATATGGACCCACAGCATCTGACTCTAATTCCAGCTCTGCCTCACTGCCTCTGCTCCTTATGACAAGTGTTTTGGTAAAAATGTGGAAGTGTTTGGGAAGAAGAAAGACTGAAGTCAGGAAAACAAATCAGGAAAATAGTCCAGGAGCCAAGAGGTGATGAGTTCCTGTAGCAGGGTAGCAGCCAAGTGAGTAGAAAAATGGGCAGTGGGGACGGGAGGCCATGGAGGTAAAATGGACAAAACCAGACAGCCAACGGAATGTGGGAAACGAGAAAAAGAGGAGTCCAGGATGTGACTGTGAGGGTGCAGACTCGAGTGCCCTGGAAGGTGGCATGGTCCTTGAACAAAACTGGGAAAGTGAGAGCAGGTCACCCACCCTTCCCAGAGACAGGGAGCTTGGAGCAAGTCTGGCCAAGTCACTTACTTTCTTTGGGGATCAGTTACCTCATCCGTAAAATGAAAGGGTTTGACCAAATAATGTCTAAGGCCCCTTGCAGCTGTAATGCCTCTGATTTGTAACATGCTTCCCACATCAAGTCTGCTCCTATCAATATACGGCTGGTACAACCACATAGATAAGTACTTAAAATGAGATCTTGGTTTGTAGCACGGGCGAGCTCTTCAGCAATGATGTGTTTGAAGAGTGTTTCCTACTTGTGCATTTCTGAAAGCTTCTGGGAAACTTCACAGAAGTAGGTAATGGGCTGTATATGGATAATTTCCATTTCCACAATGGTGATTTTCTAGGTTACAAATTCCTTTAGTAGTTGATGTTAACTTTTCCATTTTCACCCGTGCCTTAGCCAAGTTTGCCAAGGTGTCATGAAGTTCCTTGCACAACATCTCAAGTTCCTCATTAAATTTTGGATGTACCTTTTGAGAACGAAAGCCAGAAGCAAAGCTGTTGCAGTCTAGTTCTACCTTGTCTTCAGTACACCCATGACTTTAAAGCCAAAGATCCAGCCCGCTGCAAGTTGGAGGAGGTTCGAAGGAAGACCCGAACGCCTCTGATTTGTGATAAGCAAAGAAAAACAAAATGCTAGAAAGAAAGATGTGTCCCCTTAAAGCACCATGTGCTAATCTGTAATAACTGCCCAATTCAAGCAATCAAATCCCTTTGTGAACTATGCCCTACTGTGGTAATCCCAGTAATGACAAGAGCTTGCTCCTCCTTGTCTTGCCTAAAGACTTCCTGAAATAGAAAGCCTCTCCTTCTCCAATTTCCTCGTGACTCATCTGAGCCCATTTATGCCAAGGAGCAGGGGGGAACCTCAAGGAGAACATTGCCCCTAAAATCAGCAGCAGTGATGGTGAGAGGAAAGCCCGTGCTCCCAGAGACTGGAGCTCTCCCGGTGGGAAGGACAGGAAGGACAGGAATAAATCAGAGGGCAGCATTGAAGGGATTTGGGGATAGTTGAGAGACACAGAATGAGATGTTGATTTTCAATCACAACTGAAGCATGAATTTATTTTGTTTAGCTTCTCGAAAGGAGGGCTTCTCTTTGTGGATGAGCATGGAAAGTGACAGAAGAAGAAAAGAAAGAATGGAGCATCACTGAAAGAGGGAAAAAAAGAGAAGAGAAAGAAGCGGAGGGGACAAAGACAAGAAGTTCTGATTGAATTTTGTTTTAAACTGTAACAAGCTTAACTTCATGTGCAGTTTCCTTTTAGGTTCTCTGTATATTAAAATGTTCACTTTTTTTTTTTTTGGATCTTCAGTTCATAGATTCCCCAACACACCATCTCCATCCTACCACCACTTGTACAAGTCCCCGATCAGGGCGGTGCGGAACTACGGAGAATTCCTCCTTCCTGGCCCCCAACTTGGCAGCAGCCATTACCGAGAGCCTGCCTACCATGGGCAGAATATAATAAGAATCATTTCATGTGGAATCACAGGTTCAGAACTCAAAGGACCTGAGAGGCCACTTAATCCAAACCTTCCATTTTACAGACAAGGAAACTGAGACCTGGGAGGTTAGGGTGACTTACTGAAGGTTGCACAGGTGAAGTTGCGACTTCATAAAACAAGTGGCAATGGCAGAATTCAGCGCCAGGTCTTCTAACTCCAAATCCAACACTTCTGAAGAGCAATGAAACATGTCTCTACCCTGAAAAGGATTCCAGTCTATTTGGGAGGTACCCAGAGAGATGTGTATTCCTACAGAGCTGTTTCAGGCTGTTTGCCCCTGGTCAGGAAAGCCAAAAGCTGCATGGGATAAGCCTTGCACGCATGCCTTCCCGGGTTTTCCTTCCCTGAAGCCGTGTCAGAGCTCATGGCATGACATCTTGGTGGTACACATGTGCACACTGGAAAATCCATTCTGTGCCCAGCTGGAAAATCTGAGTAGAAACCCTGGCCGAGAGGTATGCAGAGGCAGCAGGAGCCTGTCAGAGGGAATTAGTACCCAGCTCTCCTGCCTTGCTGGCACCCATCTCCCCCCAAAGCTGAAGAATTAACTTCTAGAGAAACCCTTTCTTCATTTTCTTCATCAGTAAGTTTGTCAGTCAGTAAGCAAAAAGATTTCATCTGAATTCAGGAGAGGATTTTTTGTTTCCCTATGAAAATAAAATTCTGATTTCATATCCAAAATTAGTAGAAACATTGAAATCACTCTATAGAAGCTCTTCTAATAATGAGATTTAGCTAAGTCATATTTATTCTGTGAAACAGGCACCCAAAAGCCCCATGTTTGCTTTATAAATTTAGACAGATGTCCCAAAAGCTTGAACAGTGTAAAACTTTGGTAAGATTTGGGAACACCCCATGTCTGGAAATGAAAGCTGTATATTTGGCAGGGGGGAGATGCTAATAAAGGCCATAGACATAAAGCTGGGGGGGGGGCCTCTAATCCAGCCCTCTTCTTTTGCATATGTGGAAACCAAACCCCAGAAAGGTATAGTGATTGCTCATAGTCACACAGGCAGTGAGAGGCAGGTCTAAGACCTGAATGGATGACTTCAAACACAGGACTAAAACTGAAAACAAACCCACTTTATTCACTTTTTATTGTTCCTTCAGGCTGGTTTTACTCATTCTGAATTCTTCTACTGGAGACAAGCCTGCCCTCCAATCTCTTTAAGCAAATGTCATCTTGTTTCAACTTTTAATTTGCAAATTTGGATAATGTTATGATAATTTTACTTTCAGCCAAATACACTCTGTTGGTTCTTCCTGAATGGTATTTGGTGTGATATACTGGATTTTGGATGACTGCATCCAAATTGTCACTTTGATTCCTAAAGGAAGTTCTTTTTCCTCTTTTCATCTTGTCCTATGCCTTTGAGCTAAATTCAAGTTCCACTCTGGAAAAGAGGCAAAATTGCCAGCTCACTCCTCAGCAGATGCTTGAAATCCTTTGTTCCTTTGAAGGGGACTTCGCTGGTCCTGCCTTAAAGCTCCAGAGATGCCTTCTTCTCCCCAAAGAACTCTTTCTGGAGTTTTGAGTCACCCAGCCTGAATGACTGGTGGTCACACTGACATGAGGGTCCTGTGGTGCATCCACTGCCACCAACCAGCCTCTCCCTGCCTCCATGAGATGCCTCAGGACTCTACTGTGGACTGACTGGCTGGGATCCCCTAGAGATCAGAGCTGTCACAGACCTTAAGTATTATAAAATAAAACTGAGAATCCTCTCTGCTCCTCCCGGCCTCAGTAATCCTGTGAGTGTGCATACATGCGTGTGTGCTCACACACATACATGGAGTGAACATACATGTACACATTCAGTATCACTTCTTGGATAGCATGTCTTTGAGGATGGCTCATTGACAACCAGAAAATTAATCTTTCTTTTCATTGAACACATTATCATTATTATTATTATTATCATTATTTTGCCATCTCTTCACAGTGTGTGTGCTTGCTAGAGGCATTAGTCACTTGCTGTTCCTTCACGCTCACCCTCCTGACCTCGTGTCCCCCCTTCCTTCCTTATTGCAGGCCCAATGTTGTGTCCCTTATACAGTGTCACCTCCACTTACTTCATGGTTCTTTAAATTTTCCTTTCCTTGGAGTATTTTAGGAAATTTATCCTTTGCAAATTGGCTAGTGCAGTAGAAGAGTTTTGGAGTTTGTCCGAGGATCTGGGTTCAAATCCTGGGTCGACCAATTACAACCAGTGTGACCTTTGGATACATCTCTGTATCCTCACCTGTAAATCGAGTGCATCGGATTAGAAAGCTGAGATCTCCAGCTCTGGGTCTGTGCTCTCAGGTATGACTTCAAAACCCAATTCACTGTATTTGTGTTAGGGCTGGAATAAGCAATATGGATTGCATTGGATGCCTCTGCTGTCCCTTCCAGCTCCGGCTCTCTGCTCTTGGGACCTAAGCACCCCGATCCACCTAGATGTCCAAAACTGTGTCTGGGGCTGCCTCCCATTCTTACCTAGCCAGACCCTGTTCCTCTAGGACTTGCTGGGGGGCTGAGTCTAATTCATTAACAATACAAACCAGGAAGGCATGAATTCTTTCCTCAGCAGGTGGACTAGCTCACTGCAAACGAACAACCAAGCCAGCATTTATCAGGGCCTAGCGTTAGAACAGCTCAGCAGCCTAGGACACTTTCAGGTCTGGGAGCACCATTCTTATTATACCCCTCAGAGGGAAGGGGTTCGAGGGTTGTTAGCCCCGATCCATAGATGGAGAAGCAGCCGACCAGGGAAGTGAAGCCATTTGTCCTTGGTCTGTTAAGGGCCAGGCCTCAGACCTGAAGTCAGGGCTACTGAATTAGTGTTTAGGGCTCTTGTGGGACGTCCAGGGAACATGAACACAGGCCACTTCCGAGGAACCGAACAAAACTTTTGAATATCCTTAGAAATTTGGACAGAGAAAACCTCCCTGCATTATATGTTTTCTGAGTGGCTTCTCAAATACTTTCATACTTCAATGTTCAGCATGAGTACTCCTTCTACCTTCCCAAAGTCCAACTACTTCCTTGGGTCAGGGGTTCCTAACCTGAGGTCCACACTCCCTGAGGGATCCTTGGATGGATTTCAGGGTGCCCATGAACTTGGATGAGGGCAAAATGACATCTGTATTTCAATATAGGTGGTTTCCTTTTTAATCCTATTTTATTTCATGCATTTAAAACATGATTCCAAAGGAAGCAGGGTCAGATGAGAAAATGGATCTGAGAAATGCACCAGGAGGCCTGAGGATTGTGGGGGGTCACAGAAGGGGGAAATGGAGGTAAAAGAACAGCAGGGTCTCACGGCTGATCCCATAGAGGATGCAGCAGGAGCAGTTGGAAGGGACACCAACAGGTCAAGGGATGGCCAGGAGAAGGGCACCACCAAGGGTAGGAGTAAGGACAAGGAGAGGCAGGCTCCAGGCCCAAGGGGTCAACACTTTCAACAGGGGCTGGGCTCAGTGACCTTAGAGATCCCTTGGAAACCTTGGCTAGATATTCTGCCAGATAGTATGCCTCCCTGGTGTCATCTGATTGAAAATACTTTAAATACCTTAAGTTCAGCACCTCAGGCTCTAGGAAATAAATCAGCTATCAAAATGCTATTCCAAAAATACACCGTGTCATCCTCCTACTCTGAAATGTTCAGGGGCTTCCTGTCGCCTCCAAGATAAAAATGGGAAATTCTCAACCTAGAGTTCAAAGACTCCCATGACCCAGTTCTTACCCATTTCTCCACCAGGGGCTTCTTCCCCTTTTTGTGTCCTGGACCCCTTTGGTAGTCTGCCAAAGCCCATGGAACCCTTCTCAGGGAAGTGGTTTTAAATGAATAAAGTAAAGTACGTAAGATTCCAAAGGAAACCAGTTATATGGCAGTGTGTGTGTGTGTGTGTGTGTGTGTGTGTGTGTGAGTGTGTGAGTATGTGACTCAAGCAAGATAATATTTGTAAAAGGCTTTGTAAACCTTAAAACAGCATACTTTGGTGATGAATAATGGTGATGGTGGTTGTGCTGACAGTGATGGTGATGATGAGGATGGTGGTGGTTGTGCTGAGAATGAGGAGGATGGTGATGAGGATGATGGGGGTGTTCTGTAGCACTCACAGCATAGCAGCCACATGGGGCAAATGATGAAAGTCCAAGCCTTCTTATGTTATTATATGTAAACAGAAGTGTACCTGTCTCCCCAGGAGAGCTAATCTCCTTGAGAGCAGGGACAGTTTTGTCCCCAAGCCTACCATGGTACCTGTTACACAGTACTTAATAAATATTGTTGACTGATTGATTAGTGGGCTTAGTTCAGGAGGCCCCTCTTGCGCAAGCCTTTACATTGAGATAATACATTGAGAGCTAGAAGGAACCACAGATGTCTTCTACTTTGACCCCTTCATTCTGTGATGAAGAAACAGAGGCTCCATGGAGATAAAGTTCCTTGCCAGAAGTCACAGCCAGTAAGTGACAGAGCTGGCATGTGAACCCCACTGCTTTGAGTACCAGTGCAGTGGTCCTTTCATCTGTACCACAGTGCTCTCCCGTTGGCAGTGATCCCCTGCATTTACCTACCATCACTGATTTGGCACAAAAGAGACTTTAGAGATCTCTTTATAGATGAGGAATCTGAGAAGGGGATAGATTAGGTGACTTACCCAAGATGCCAGAGGTTCCTCAAAGTGGACATGATGCTGAGGCAGCCAGTCCAGCTTTTCTGGATGCCTGTTGGATTCCCCAGTAGAATGTAATCTCTTAGTGTACAGGGGCTGGTTTGGTCTTTGTCTTTTTATACTCAACGTCTTGTACAGAGTAGACTCATAATAAATGTTTATTGAATGAATAAATGAGTCCTCTTTCCACAATGATAATTTTGTCCTTATTACTGATAAGTATTTCATTTTCTTTGTTCTTCATTCTGTCTACTATGAATGGGTAATTTAGACAAAATAAGATTTCAAAAGGGGAAAATATTGAAGTGTTCTTTGAAGGAAATAAAATTCTTCACACGCGTGTTCTCACTTCAGGAATTGTCAGAACAGCAGTGCCTGCATTTTCATTAAGAAAAGTATTTATCAATCCTTCTTAACCAAATATTTGACTCTTTAAAATTCATCCTCCTGTACACTCAGTGTGATTTATTCAGAGAAGATACCTTGCATTACTGTGTGTCATTCTCCTCATATTTCTAATAGCTTTCTCTTTTAAATTTTAGTGATGTGTAAAATATTCTTAATTCCACCTCTGCAATTAATCTTGTTGAATTTCCTAATCTCTACTGAGCAAAAAAAAAAAAGATCAATCATAAGATATAAAAACAACTTTCAATTAAGATTAGAATAAAAAACTCCATTCATTTTGTACATTTCACAGCAGCCATGAAACCTTCCTGCGCCGCACTTCCCTCATGGCTTCTGTAGGTTCTAGAGACATCCTGTGTTAGAGCATCAGAATGGTCTTTCTTTTTAGCAATATCAGAGTAGCATCTTTTAGCTCTCGTTTTAATAGACCTATTTAATATTTCTCCACTTAATTCATTCAACAAATATTTGTTGATCGTCTTCTCTATGCTGCTCTAGGCACTGTGGCGGAAAAAGAACTGGGTCATAATCTCAGCACTGGAGAAACTTTCTGTTTAGCAGCTTGAGTAAAGGATCATTCATTTCTAGTGTCTCCATAAAAAAAAATCCCATTCTAAATCCTCTCCATGCCTAAACACACATCTGCACCATTCATGAAGTAAATCTAACATTACTTAGAAGAGAACCAGCAGTTTGTTGCTTCTGTTCAGTTGTTAGCTTTTAAAAACAAATATTTGTCCTTCCGTGGTAGCCAGTTTTCTAAGACAGAATAATGTTTGCTGCAAATTATAGGAAGGGAAGAGAAAAAAGGGCGACAGTGTTTATTTAAAGACACTGTTTCAGATTAGCCTGGAGGATGAGAGAGCCAGGCAACAGTGAGCAAGAACACAAGAAGCCTGAGATTGGGTCTGATGTGTCCTACATTCGCAGCTGTTGGGTCTCAGCTTTCTTTGCTGAGTTCAATCTCATACATTCTTATACAATCATTGAACTTTCTGGCAATGCCGACTACTAAACACTGTGGGGGGAGTCTCTTAACGAGGTACTTCCAGAGGTGTTTGGTGTCCTCTCATCCCCAGAAGAAGAAAATCAAAACCAAGCAGCTGGCCCCCAAACAAAGGGGAATGAGATGACTCAAGAGGGACGGGTAAGGCAGAAAATTCAGTTTAATTCACTCCAGGGAATGCTTATTAAGTCCTCTTAAGTTCAAGATAGGAAACAACATGGAGTAGGAGGAGGAGGAGGAGAGACAGAGAGCACGTGCTTGCAAGCACACTTCAGAATCAGGAAGGCCTCAGTTCCAGTCCCTTCTCTGACAAATACTAGTTGTATCCCCCTGGGCAAGTCATTTAACCCTTAAAGGTCTCAGTCCTTTAAAATTCCAGCCAATTCTCAAAAGTGAAGTTTTGTAGCAGTAATAGTTACTGATCTGCATTGGGAGAGGGCATTTTTTATTGAAATCACAAGTTTGGTTAAAAAAGAAGGGCACTGAAAACAGCATCATTGGTGTCTTCTTGGACTGTATGATTTTTTTAAGCTTGTAAATGAGCATTTATTAAGTACCTACTCTATGCCAAGTCCTGTGCTAAGTCCAAAATAAAACATAAAACAGTCCTTGTTCTCAAAGAGCTCACAGTGAAAGGGAAGAAATGATATTTAAACAGCTGTGTATAAATAAACTATAACAAATGCTTATTAACTATATACAGGAGATATCAAGAGAGAACTGGATATACAGTTAACTAGCATATATGTACATATATAACTATATACAGGATATATATTATCACATATGCATGATTATATATAATATATATGTCCTGTATATAGTTATATATAGTGTATATATATGATATATTTTAACTATACATAGTATACATGTGTATAGCATGTCTGTGTACATAACATGTATATATGTGTATATGTAATAAAATGGAGGTAATCAACAGAGAGAAAGCATTGGGAGTCAGGAGCACCGGGAAAAGCCTCTTGTAGAACGTCAGATTCTCCCTGGCAATTGAAGAAAGCTGGGGCCAGGGTACAAAAGTGAGGACAGAGAGGACAGCATGTGTGGGAGACAGCCGGGGCGGGGAGATGGTGGGGGGAGTTGCTGAGAGCTGAGACTTGAGCATCCAGTGGCTGTTCCAGGAGCTGCAACTACATAAATACATAATTTTAAACATTTTTTAAACTGTAAACTTAATGGGAATCAACAAGCACAAACATTTCTCTAATATTTTTTTCTCTCCATTTCTTTTTTACCCTCCCCAGGCCTCCCCACAACTTACCTCTCCAAAAAAACCAGAATTTTTTAAAATGTGAAAGCCCTAGTAGAAGACTTAAGTTCAGCAAAGCAAAACAGATTCCCAGCTTAGTCGTGTCTCAAAATGTCAGAAAGCTTCATGCTGTGATGCAGCACTTCTCTGCCAAGAGGTGGCAAGTAGCATCAGACTTCTGGAGCCTTGATTGATCACTTTTTAAATTAGTTTTAAAATTTTTCCCCTCCCATCTTTCCCCTCCCCCCCATACACACAGAGGAGAAAAGAGGGGGAGGGACAGGGGGAGGGAAGAAAGGAATATTACACAAGTAATATCAGTCAAGCAAAACATTCCCATGTTGGTAATGTCCAAAAATGGATTTCAGTTGTGCTGTAAGAAACAAGACAGACTTATTTCACAGAAATGAGAAGACTTTGTATGAACTGATGCAAAGTGAAGTGAGCAGAACCAGGGAAATGATTTATGTTATAACATCAATCATATAAAAACAAAGAGTTTTGAAAGACTTTGGCGCTCTTGTCAACTAAAGGATCAGCTTGAGTTCTATAGGAATGATGAAGAATGCTGCCCACCTCTTACCAGAAACATAACAGATAAATAAGCAGGATCAAGACAGTACAGGGAAGGAAATGGGATGGACCACCAGGACCATAGGGGACAGATCTGACTGGGCAGGAGAAGGAGATGTGGAAGCTGGCTGCCTGGGCTAGGGGAAATTGAGGAGAAATCAGTATAAGAAAGGGAGGAATACAAATAACATGTACTTCTTATTTTAAAAGCAAAACTCAAAAAAAATCCTCAAGCTGTCTTAGAGAATGCAGATTATCTCTTAAATGAAGGAATCATTTTTCTTTAATAATTTGTTGATGCTGTTGTTATATGGGATGGCTCTCAGGGACGGAGAGGGTTGGTTACAGGGGAAAATTTAGGTGATGTAAAAACAAAATATCTCACTAAAATCACCTTTTAAAAAGATCCCCTGCTTCAGCTGGGTACCAGAGGGTGGTGGAGATGATGGTTGGCAGAGATCCAGCAAAGGCGATGTCAGTTCTTCCACAAACATTTTGGTTCCTTCCCCTCACACATGCACTCATCTCACACTTGCTGTCCCTCTTTCTCTCTCTCTCTTTGGCCAACTGCTAAGACATATCTACAAGGGATCTGAGCTCAGTCTTATTACAGACAAGCCATGTCCCGGGCCTAAGAGTGAGACCTTGTGTCCACACGTGTGAAGGACTTCCAGGAGAGGTCAGCTCTGTTAAGGGTGGGCTTAATTTGGTTAAAGAAAGCACAGAATATGGGAGGAAAGTCTGAACTGGGAGATATTTTTAGCTATTTATGAGTAAAACTGGTATTTTCACATTATGTCACATAAGGTAGTTTCCAAAATAAGGACAGTTCTTTCTTTAAGTAGCACAATTCAAGGCAGGGACGTGTAAAAGGAAAGAAATACCTTCCAGCTTCTTCTGTACCAGGCAGTTTGTCTTGCCCTTTGCCCCATTACGGAAAATGTGTAGGCAATATGTAATATCTTTAATAATATTAATCATAGATGACTATAAAGCATCTTCAATATAATTCAAATTTATCCTAATAAAATTTTAAAAGGGGATACTTTTCCTTCTAGTTATGTTCAGCCAGCATGCCGGTGAGGTAGAAAGAACACTGGATTTAGGGTCAGAGGTTCCAGGTTCAAATCCTAAACCTTACTGCCTGTGTAACATTAGAAAGATCACTTGACCTTACTCTTAAGTACTATTTTTTTCTTCATCTATTAAATAAGAAGTCTGGCATCACTTAAAAATCCATGGACTTTTTTTTCCTTAAAACATTTTTATAATTGTATTTCTATATGACAGGTTTCCTTTGAAATCCTATGTGTTTTATGCATTTAAAAGCTTTCTTCTGAGGAGTCCAAAGGCTTCACCAGACTGTCCAAGGGGGCCATGACACACAAAAAGGTTAAGATTCCTTGGCCTTCATAAGTCTTAAATTCTCTTCCAACAATAAAACTTTGGCCAGTACCAGGCATCTCTAGTTGGTTAATTAAGCCTGTACACTGTGGGTATTTAGATAAGCCAGATTTGGCTTCTTGTCTAAACTGGAAATAGACGCTTTTAGATTATCCTTAGAAGAGACACCAAATACTTAATGCCAGCTCTCAGGTCTCATTCCAGACTGCTATGTGTACACATGCTCACACACACATACATACACATACACACACGCACTCACACACACACACTCACACTCACAATCCACACACTCACATTCACACATCCATGCACACACACACACACACATACATACGCACTCACGTACACACTCACACTCACACAGCTCTGTTGGGCTTAACCTGGCTTTTCTCGCTTTCTGTGATCACACCAAACTAAGGTCTGTAGGAAGATCATTTTACAGGCTCTTAACAGTCTCTTTTGGGGCCTGAGGAACCTTTGGACCCTCTGCTGTACTCTGTTTTACTCTTTGACCTGAAGCCCCATGCCTGACCTGATTGCTGGCTCATTGGCATTGTTCCCCCTTAGGTTTTCCATCATTTTCAAAGAATGTTCTTGCCCTGCTTCTCCTTAGCACTTCTTTGCTCACAATTGGAGCTACTCCAGGGGTTAACATCTGAGTTTCTCTGGATACGTATTCCTGTGTTCCCTGATGCACGTTTGAGATGTAAAACCTTCAACCACCGTGAATGCTCTGTCTTTTTCCAGTGTGTTTCTTTTGTCTCTTCAAACCCATTCTCCAGGAGTGGGCATTCAGCCAGCTTCATAATCCTTGTTAATTTACTGTGTCATTATCAGAATTAGGCATTGTTGCACTTTGGACAGTCTTCACACAATGTTTGCACGAACACAGTCGAGGGCCCCGTAGAAAATGGAATTGTTGGCATTTCTCGCTAGCTGTGACCGACCCTGTGGGTCACATCGCGCAGATTGTGAATTGTTGACCTCCGCGTTTCTTAAAGATAAATTAGCTGCACTTTCCATGTCTACAGTTTTTTTGAAAATGTTACCAGTCATTATTTCCTCACAGATGGAAGGAGCCTTTATTTTCTTTCTTTCTTTGGTAAATCTGTAAATATGCCGCATCTTGTCGAGATGTCTTTTGTGAGACTTAGATGCAAATGTTTAAAAGATGCGCTTCTCCTTCTGTGCATGTTTATGTCATTGTCTTTAATTTAACAGCCAGTGTCATATGGTCAGCCATTTATTATGCACTTTACATGGTAATCCATTAAGGATCTCAGCTGTTGTGCTGGCTAATTAATTGTTATTATGTATGGTACACTTTTGTAGTTCTAAAGCAGAGATGAATCACCCTGTCTCCAAGATGGAGCTTCAGTGGACATCTGTTAAGTCCTGACAACGTGCCCCCCTCCCCCTTACACAGATACTAATTAATAAATAAGGGGTGTTCTAACAACATACCACCACATCATGGGCTTAAGTTCAGGCAGCCAGAGCTGCTGACTCTGGGCTTTGCTGGCCAAGGTCACCTTCCTCTGCTTCTTACAACTAGGTCTTTGGGGAAGATTGGATTGAAGGAACTTTGGGCTTCAGGGTTGCTCATTTGAGTGTTCTCTCAGAAGATCTGCCCTGAGCTCCTTCTGTGGAATGGGAATGCTTGAAAAAGTTGTTGTGCCTATACTTGAGTAAGGCTACCCAGAGATTGGCAATTTTCTTGGTTTCTCTCCTGTTCTAATTGACTGTATCCCTTTTCTAACATGGAATTATAGAATATTTGCGGGGAGAGAGGGAGGAAGAAGGAGGGAAAAGGGAAGGAAGGAAGGAAGGGAGGGAAGGAGGGACAGAGGAAGGGAGAATTTTAGGGCTAGAAAATTTTGAAATTATCAGGTCTGACCTCTTCATTTTAAAGATAGACTGAAATCCAGTGAGAATAAATGACATAATGAGTATGGAGTCCTGTGCTTGGTACTCTAAGAAAACCCAAAGGAGAGGAAGATTTTAGATGTCCTAAAATATGAGATTTATAAGGGTACCATGTTAATGAGAAGAGGAATAATCAATAACATCTCTATAGTAGTTTATGGTTTGCAAAATGCTTACAAATATCATCTCATTCAGTCCTTACAACAGCCCCACAAGACAGATAGCTGCTGTCATTGCCATTTTATAGATGAGGAAACGGAGAGAGGTAAAGTGACTCAGCAAGGTCCCACAGCTAGTTTTTTGGGTTAAGTGTCTGAGGTTGGATTTGAACCCAGTCCTCCTGACTCCAGGGCAAGTGTTATATTCACTGCACCACCTAGCTACCTGTTTTTCTTTCTTTCTTCCTTTGTTTCCTTCTTTCTCTCTCTTTCCCTTCCTTCCTTCCATTCTTCCTTCCTTCCTTTCTCTTTCTTCCTTCCTTTTTTTGTCAGACCTGTGTCTTTTTAAAAAACTGCTTATTGACAGCGGTTGTGAATTTAGAGGTGTTTCAGTGCCTCATTATAGCTTGGAGATGACCTTGGGTTTGCAATTCCAGTAGGTCCTATCAAACTGGAAAGACTTCACTACAGATTATATCTCCTTCATAACCAGTTTAGCCAAGTTTGGAGAAGCTCATCTCAATAGTAGCTAAAGGTGATAGAGGAGAGAGGGGAGAGAAGAACTTTTTGGCTGAATCAGCTCAGCCGTCTCCTTAGTCAAGAGTTTCCAACTTGAGACTCACATACTTCTGAAGTGTTAGAGGAACTTGTCAAGGGAGCACAAGAATTAGTTGGTATATAACCAGATTATCCTGTTAAAATGTTGTAAGAGGAGTGTTAATGAAAATAATGCATGGTTTGGAAAGAGAAGAATGAACAGGGAGCAGCAAGAGTAGGGTGTAAGATGAGAAAGAGAAGGATCAGAACTTTCAGTGTATCAGAAAAACTGGAAAGAAGCAAATAAATAAAAGTCTTACTGACCAAAACCAGATGAATGAAATTTGGATAAGAAACCATTCTCTCCATATTGAACTAGGCAAGAAGTGACCAGTGAACGATCAGCTAATTCATCTTCACAAAAATCAGAAACTCCAGATTGATTTCCAATGAGCAAAGTTACTAAAATGGTCGTGTACCTTCGGAGAAGGGCATTCTCATTTGACCACGTTTGCCTATAGAACTTTAATCCCATTTATAAACAACTTATCTCAGAGAAACAGAATTTTCAATGTTCCTTTCAACCAAATTCAAAGCAAGAAAAACATTCGATGTTAAACATCATACACAGCTATCTCTTTCAAGAACTATCCCAAGGATAAATCTGTTCATTGGCAAATAAAAACAGAATCAAAGATTTCACTGATTTATTTGCCCATTTTTAAATAACCACTTCTTAGGAGCCTAAATGTAGAGCTGGAAGCAAGGGTGTGTGAGAACTAGCTTTAATCTCAGATCCAATTGTTTAATTTTCATTGTGAATATTTACATGTTAGAAATGACCCAGAAATCTACAAACTGGGATTTGATTTATTGTTTTGTTGATTATTTCTAGATTTTTAAAAAATGCTGGAGAAAATGTTACTAATGAAAATTAAACTGAAAAATATATCCTGCTTACTTTTTCTTTTTCCTGGAGAGCTGGTTGTTAAATATGTATCAGCTCATTGCTGGCTGCAGAGGACTTTAGAAGCCCAAAACTTTCTTCCTTTTGTACTGAATGGAGGGTATGGGAAGGCTTATTAAAAGCCACAGGTATAATGGAACCAGAACTGGTTGGGAGCCCCTAATGTAAGTCTTAAAAGAAGGACCCTGGGGACACAGTGAATAGAGCACTGGGTCTGGAGTCAGGAAGAACTGAGTTCGAATGTGGCTGCACACATTTACTAGCTTTGTGACCCTGGGCAAATCACTTAATGTCTGTTTGCCTCTCTTTCCTCGACTGTGAAATAGAGCTGCCATGAGGACCGAATGAGATGATATTTGTAAAGCCCGTGGCACAGTGCCTAGCACACATTTGGCACTTCATAAATGCTCATTCCCTTCACCTTCTCGTAGAGATGCTGTGGCCAGTTTGGGTAGGCAGAGAACCCCAATCAATAAAACCACAATTGTTGAGTTATTGAAGAAGGAGATCCATGAGTATCTTTTTTTATTCCATAAACATGTTCCTGAAAAGTTGCATGGACGTAAAATTTTCATAAATTTGATTATTTTCGATTTCCTGGAGGAGCTTACTATTTAAAGCATCTCCAAGTGAATCCCGTTGCCAAGCCAAAAAGAAATCTTTTTTGGAATCCTATAATTTAGATGCTTAATAATGTCCTTACCAGGTTTCCCAGAATGTGAGCCGCTGTGTGGCACTCAGAGTGGATGTGTGCCCTTTCATTTCAGGGATCCTAGTTTGCCCTGTTCTGCTTTGCCCGCGTGCCCGGCACATAGTAGGTGCTTAGTAAATCTGCGTCGAGTAACTGGTTTTACACCTTCCCAGGTTTCTCTGAATCTGTGGAATCCCTCGGTCTCTATCGCTCAGTGACGTGTGGGTTTTACTCCTCTGATGATGGGATGCCATCAGCACCTCCTTCAGACAAGCGTTTATTAGGCTCCTTCTGAATGCCGTGTTCTGTGGTAGCCTAAAGTAAAAGTCCTTGCTTCCAAAGAGCTTGCCTTTCATTGCTAAGTCAGGGCTGTGAATCAGCCCGGAAATATTTAAAGCAAATTTTTAAAAACGTAATTATTAAGATTATTCCTACCTGACACATAGTAAATGAGCGCTTAATAAGCATGTCATTTAGGCTTTTTTGATATCTGGAAACACTTGCTGTCTGGTTAAAATGGCTACTATATTTAATCTAAATAAGTGATTTTTTTTAAAGCATTCTAAAGGGGGAGACAACATGCAAACAGCTCTGTATGATCAAGACACCTGCAGGATAGATGAATGTAATCTCAGAGGGATGGCACCATCCCTGAGGTGGGGAGGTGGTGGGAGGGTGGTGGCCAGTTGAGCTTAGAGAAGCCAACAGAAGCAGCAGATATTACAGAAGTAGACATGAGCGTACCTGGGGACTGATTGGATAGGAATGCTGAGAAAGAAGGAGGTTCCTGAGCAGACTCCAAGGTCAGAAATATGGTGCCCTCCACAGAAACAGGGAGGCCTATGTTAGGAGTTTTCAATGGGAAAGTGATGGATTTTGTTTCTCAGAAAGGTCCAAGAACTTGGACTCCCTTGAATGCTTTTATTCTTCTGGATAATCTTTTGCTGGGTGATCTTTTGGCTTTTTCTTTTCCCATGTGTTTCTGGGCCTGGAGCACTTTTGGATACTCAGGAATGCTAAAGCCCAGTCTCTGGCTATCAGGGATTTTGATGTTTTTAACTTAAAGTTGTTTACTTTAGTCAGCATTGATGTAGAGCTACCGCATCGGTCCCCAGTGTGAGTTTTCCATCTTCCTCTTATCAGTCAATCAACAAGTCAAGCTGTATAAAACCTCACTTTGAAAATAGAAATTCCTTGGCAAACAAAGGCCTGTATCTCAGGATGGTTGTTAAGTCCCAGGCAGCACGTTCATCCTAGGGAAGGAAACAAAGACTGGACTGACCATGGCTTCCTCCAAAATGAGCCTCTTGGGACACCAGAAGTTCATCCATTGGAATTTCTCGAATTTTGCAAATTATCCTCTTTGT
Organism: Pseudocheirus occidentalis; assembly: GCA_028646575.1. Taxonomy (NCBI): domain Eukaryota; kingdom Metazoa; phylum Chordata; class Mammalia; order Diprotodontia; family Pseudocheiridae; genus Pseudocheirus; species Pseudocheirus occidentalis. Next base: position 23,974,342 of record CM053597.1, on the reverse strand, counting down.
GATGTGCTAAAATTCTATGTTGAAAACTGCTATTGAATTCTATTTTCTTTTAAACTATTAATTACAGAAGAACAAAAGAATTATCATTATCAATAGTTTACCATTAATATTCATGAGTCCTTTGATGATTAGAATGTCTAAATGTGCAAAAATATACTAGATGTAAAAAGATGGTTATAGAAGACATCCCTTGACATTTTTTCTGTATAACTCAAGATTCTAAGAACATTGACATTTTTTAGAGTTGAAAGGAAGCTTAAAGGTATAATCAAATGTTAAAAATGTATACGTATGTGTGTGTGTGTATTAGTAATAGTGGTAGTAGTATTAATTACATGCAACTGGGAATTAAGATATACAGGCACTGGGGTATAGAGATCCATCTTGCCCTACCAGAAAGTCAGAGGGGTGGTGGGAGAGGACATAGGAGAGAGCAGATTGGGGGAGGGGGTATACAGTGGGATGGCTGTTTTCGGGGGTGGGTGGGGGAAAGATGGGGAGAAAATTTGTAACTCAAAATCTCATGGAAATCAATGATGTAAACATGAAAATAAATAATTTTTAAAAGAGATATTAGAGGAGTGGCTAGGTGGCGCAGTGAATAGAGCACTGGCCCTCGAGTCAGGAGTACCTGAGTTCAATTCCAGCCTCAGACACTTAACACAAAATCTAGCCGTGTGACCTTGGGCAAGTCACTTAACCCCAACTGCCCTCCAAAAAGCAAAAAAAAAAAAAAAAGATTAGATCTGACCTCCTCATTTCATAGATTTTACAAACTGAGCTTCCAGGGAGATTACATGATTTGGCTAAAGGTAACAAGTCTGGACTTGAACCTGGACTCTCTTACTCCAATTCCAATGTTATGAGACCTTGAGTTTGACTTTTAAAAAATTGGTTCTTTAATATTAATCATACTAGTAAGTATTATACTGGGAATGAACCATTTGAACCCCAGGGAAAATCCTAAAATGCTCGTAACCTTTTAGCAAGGTCTTATAATGGCTTCATTCAATAATATTTAATAGCATTTTGTCCGTTTGTTAGGAGAAATACAAATGTTTGTTAAACCTGAGATGTCTGTTGAATTGCTTCATCTGATAATAATAATAATCATGTGTATTCGTTGACAGTAACTTTACATTTTTTCTCTAGGTTACGTTTCGGACAAGAATCTATCACTGTAATATTAACAGCCAAGGAGTGATCTGTCTGGACATTCTAAAGGATAACTGGAGTCCAGCCCTCACCATCTCTAAGGTTCTTCTCTCCATCTGCTCCCTACTCACCGATTGCAACCCTGGTAAGAGGCTACAAGGCGCTGGTCTAGACCGGTGGGCCAGCCGACTCCACAGTTCCCTCCACTGCTTTCCTTTTCCTCTCACAGTGATTCATTATAGATATCCATAGTGTTTCCTGCCCTCTTCTGAACTGGGTCAGTTCATTCAACTCTTCATGGCTTATTTCTTACTGTATGTGTTTGGGAGGGGAGGGAGACAGGGACAGAAACGGGCTGGGGAAGAGCATTTATTATATAAATCAAGGAAAAATTCCTCCAGAAGGGAAAGTGCATTTAAGGACTACATGATATGAATACATTAACTGCTACAGCCAAATAACACTACAAATTCAAGCTGAAGAGCTTAAGCCTTAATCATATACCTAGGAGAAGATGCTAATTTCAGAAACGTAACCTGTTAAAGTGTGATGGAATCAAACAGCAGCAGAGACTGAACCCTCCAGCATTCTCCCAGTGTCTGAAGAACTGCCTGACCCAAACAAACGGGGTAGGGTTGGGGGGAACCCTACAACTGGCTCCTGGATTGGGAAAGGCTGAAAAGGCCAAATGAGAAAGAGCAGCTACCTGGGAAATCCAGAGGTGATTTCAAAAGCCATCTGGGTTTCAGGCTCCTCTCCAGATCACCTGTTCTCAACTCACTGGCTCCCAGAGCAGGCTTCCTTCTCTTTTACCTTCTCCTGACAATTAAGGACACGCCTGCCAGAAGCTCTGAGATCCGGAAGCACACTTGTAGTCAGGGGTGTGCTGAGGCTGGTTCAAACCCGCTTGTGAGAGCCAGTGGTCAGATCTTCATCATGGAGCATTTACAGCTCAGAAAAGAGCAAATGCTACAAATCAGGGCTTCATGTGTTGTTTTGTTGATTGTCTTGACTAAGAGATTGATGGAGAAGATGTTAATAATGCCTGTCAGCTCAAGAGTGAGTTGTGGGCACAGTTGTTTTCTTCTGGAGAGTCAATCATTAAACATTTGCCAGCAACCCCCTGGCAGTCTTGGGTTCTTAGAGATTTCTTGAGTGATTCGGCAAAGCAGTGGTTCTCTTAGGAGAGAGCAAGCTCCCCTTCATCAACTAAACTGGGCAACCCCTCGTTGGATGTGGAATACAGGGGATAGTTGTTAGGACTGAGGTGATCTCTGGCCTCTGAGTCTGACCAGTTCTGAACCTTACCTAGAATTGTAGAAAGCCATAGGGACAGAAACTGGGCCAGTGGTTTCACTGACACAGTTGGACAGTGCTGCCCAACTCATAGAAACAGATCCCTGTGGCCACATGGATATAGAAAACCACAAATTCACATCATCTTTGTTTTATGGCCTTTTTATTTCTTCTGTTAAACTTTTCCCAGTTACATTTTAAACTGGTTCTGATGGAACTACTCAGAAGTCTTTTATGCTATGTAGTCACTAGTAATAACTGTAATAATCATAATAGTTAACATTCATATAGGGCCTACTGTGTGCCAGGCGAAGTGCTGAGCATTTTATTGTTATTATCCCCTCAGATTCTCACAACAAACCTGGGAGGTGGGTGCTGTTATGATCCCCGTTTTGCAGATGAGGAAACAGAGAGACAGGTTAAGTGACTTGCCCAGGGTCATACAACAAGTGTCTGAGGCTGTATTTGAACTCAGATATGCCAGACTCTGTGCCCAGTGCTCTGTGCGCTGTGTTGCCACTAGCTGTCTAAAATAACAAGGAGAAACTTCTATCCACCTGCTGTCTAGAGTTCCACAAATTTAGATTTAATGGATTCTAAATTCATAGGATTTGACTAATGGCTAAAGAATGAAAAATATCCCAGGACCAGCCGCTCTCAGAGTTCCACAGTTTACTCAGCTTTGGCGTCTTGTTTTAAAGGCAGAAAGAAGTCCTCTCACTCCCATCACTTGGCAAAGGTGTCCCAGTCTCAGAGTGCCCGGCTGCTACTGTTTTTGTACCCAGTGCACTTGTGACAGTTTTCCTTGGTCTCTTTCCATAACTCTTCTCTCTATACTATGAAGGCTTTTTTAAAACTTATTTTTGGGGCGGCTAGGTGGCACAGTGAATAGAGCACTGGCCCTGGAGTCAGGAGGACCTGAGTTCAAATCCAGCCTCAGACACTTAACACACAAACTAGCCATGTGACCTTGGGCAAGTCACTTAACCCCAACTGCCCTCCAAAAAAAAAAAAGCAAAACTTATTTTTATGTATTTTGTTAAATACTTCCCAATTACATGTGACATTTTTAACAATTATTTTTTTAAATTCCAAATTCTTTCCCTCTCTCTTGTTGGGTTGAAGGGTATGTGCAGTTTCATAGCCCTTTGGGCATAGTTCCAAATATTTCTCCAGATTGGTTGGACCAGTTCACAACTTCCCCAGCCATGCTGAGTGTCCCAGTTTTCCCACGTCTTCAGCCTCTGTCATTCTCCTCATCTGTCACGTTAGCCAATCAGATATGTGTGAGGTGATATCTTATAGTTGTTTTATGTTGCGTTTCTCTAATCATTGATTTAGAGCATCTTTTCACGTGACTATTGATAACTTTGGTTTATTCTTCTGAAAATTGCCTGTTTGCATTTGTCCTTTTGTCAACTGGGGAATGACTCTTATTTTTATAAATTTGACTCAGTTCCCTATATTTTGAAAAATGTGGCCTTTATAAGAGAAACTTTCTGCAAAAAAACCTCAATTTTCCCAGTTTCCAATTTTACTTCTAGTTTTTTGCTGCGTTTATTTTGTTTGTGCAAAAGCTTTTTAATTTCGCTTAATCAGAATTATCTATTATATTCCCCGTGGTCCCCTCAGTTTCTTGTTTGGTCATATGTTTCCGTATCCATTGATCTGACAAGTACATTTTTGCCACGCTCCCTAATTTACTCATAATAATATTCTTTACATCTAAATCTATTTATCCATTTTGACCTTATCTTTGTATACAGTATAGACCAGGTGTATATATATACATATCTATGCCTATTTCATGCCGAATGGCTTTCTAGCGTTCCCAGCAGTTCTTTGTTAGTTGTTGAGTTCTTGCTCCAAACGCTTGGATCTCTCTTGGGTTTATCAAACACTAGATTACTATGGTAGTTTACTACTGTGTATCATATACTTAATCTGTTCCATTGATCCATCATTCTATTTCTTAGCCAGTACCCAATTGTTTTGATGTTTACCACTTAGTAATTTAGTGTGAAGTCTGGAACTGCTAGGCTACCTTCCTTAACATCTTTTTTCATTGATTCCGTTGATTATTTTTGACCTTTTGTTCTTCCAGATGAATTAGCTCTTTGGTAGTTTGATTGGCATGGCAGTGAATAAGTAAGTTAACTTAGGTAGAATTGTCATTTGTATATTGGCTCAGCCTACCTATGAGTGATTAATATTTCTCCAATTGTTTGAATCTGACTTTATTTTTCTGAAAAGTGCTTTGTAATTGTGTTCATGTAATCCCTGGGTTTGTCTTGGCAAGTAGACTCTCAAGTATTTTATATTGCCTGCAGTTATTTTAAATGGAATTTCTCTTCCTGTCTCTTCCTGCTGGGTTTTGTTTGTAATATATAGAAATGCTGATGATTCGTGTGACTATGTTATATCCTGCCACTTTGCTGAAGGTATTCATTTTTTCAGCCAGTTGTTGGGATGATTCTCTGGAATTCTCTGGGTATACTGTTGTGTAGTCTGCAAAGAGCGATAGCTTTGTTTCCTTGTTGCCTGTGCTGATACCTTCAATCTCTTTTTCTCGTCTCATTGCTGTAGCTAAACATTTCTAGTACAATATTGAATACTAGCAGTGACAGTGGACACCTTTGCTCCGCTGCTGATCTTACTGGAAAGGCTTCAGGTTCATGCCCATTGCAGACAACGCTTGCTCTTGGTTTTAGGTAAATATTGCTTATTTTAAGAAGGGCTCCATGCGTTCCCATGTTTTCTAGTGGTTTTTAATAAGTGATAGTTGTTACATCTTGTCAAAGGCTTTTTCTGCCTTGACGGACGTGATCATTTGATTTTTGTTGTATTTATCATTCATATGATCACTAATGCTGATAGTTTTCCTAATATTGAGCCAGCCTTGGTATGAATCCCATCTGGTTGTGGTGTGTAATCGTCACCCATACGTCATCATAATCTCCTCGCTGGTGTGTTATTTTAAAACTATGTCTTAGTCAGTGGTTTTCTTTATCTGTTTCTGTTCTCCCTGGTTTAGGTATCAAAACCATATTTGTGTCATAAAAGGAGTTGGGTAGGACTTCTTTACTTTTTTTTTCAAATGGTTTGTTTGGGATTCGTTGTTTCTTAAACGCTCAGTAGAACACACTTGTGAATCCATCTGGTCCTGGGGTTTTTCCTTAGGGATCTCATTGATGGCTTGTTCAGTTTCTTTTTCAAAGATGGTGTTATTCAAGTATTCTATTTCATCTTCTGTTAATCTCAACTATTTATATTTTTGTAAATATTCATTCATTTTATTTAGATTGCCAATTTTACTGGCATATAATTGGGCAAAATAACTCCTAAAATTGCTGTAATTTAATTTTCATTGGTGGTATGTTCATCTTTTTCGTGTTTGATTCTAGTAATTTGGTTTCCTTCTTTTTTCTTTATCAAATTACCCAATGGTTTATCTATTTTATTGGGGGGAGAGTCTCCACAAAACAAGCTTCTTGTTTTATTCATTAGTTCAGTGGTTTTCAGTTTTATTATTTTTTCTTTGATTTTATTAATTTTATTTACTTCCAGTTTTATTAATTTCTCCTTTGATTTTTGGGATTTTAGTTGCACAGACATTTCATTAATCTGCTCTTTTATCTTTTATCAATGCATACAAATTTCCCCCAAGTACTGCTTTGGTTGCATCTTACAAATTTTGCAATGTTGTCTAATTGTTGTCGTTCTCTTTAATAAAATTACTAATTGTTTCTATGATTTGTTCTTTGAATTTCTTGTTCTTTAAGATTAGATTACGTAGTTTAAAATTAGCTTTTAATCTGTTTCCTTAGCCCTTTATTAAGTTTAATTTTTATTGCATTGTGGTCTGAAAAGTATACTCTTAATATTTCTGCTTTTCTGCATTTTGTTTTGGGGTTTTTATGCATTAACACATGGTCAATTTTTGTAAAATTCAATGTACAGCTGAGAATAAGATGTATTCCTTTCTATTGCCATTCAATTTCCTCCAGAGTTTTATCATACCTAACTTTTCTAAGATTCAGTGCATCCCCTTGTCTTCTTTCTCATTTATTTTATGGTTAGATTTAACTCTGAGAGGTAGTAGAGGTCTCCCACTTTTGTTGTCTATTTCTTCCTGTAATTCATTTAATTTTTCCTTTAAGAATTTGAATGCCATGCCATTTGGTGCATATATGCTTTGTATTGCTATTGCTTCATTGTCTTTGGTTCCTTTTAGCAAAATGAAGTTTCCCTGCTTATCTCTTTTAATTAGACCTACTTTTGCTTTATCTGAGATCATGACTGCTACCCCTTGCCTTCTTTTTTTTTTACAGATAAAGCATAATAGAATCTGCTCCAGTACCTTATTTTAATTCTGTGTCTCTTTTTCAAGTGTGTTTCTTATAAACAATGTATTGTTGGATTGTAGTTTCTAATCCATTCTGTTATCTGCTTTGTCTTTATGGATGAGTTCATCCCATTAATTTACAATTATGATTATTAACTATGCATTTCCCTCCATCCTGTTTCTTCTGTTTTACAGTTCTCTTTTTATCCTGTCAGTCCTCTAAAGTTTGTTTTGCTTATCTGCCCTCTCTTTTCATTCCCTCTCTCTCTGTCTCTGACTCTGTCTCTGTTTCCGTCTCTGTCTCTCTGTCTCTCTCTGTCTCTCTCTGTCTCACACACACACACACACACACACACGCATGCGCGCGTGCGCACACACAGTTTCTTTTAACCCCTTCCACTCCTAATGCCCTATTGGGTAAGATGGATATCTGTTACCAATTTAGTATGTATTTAGAATTTCCCTTTTTGAACCAATTTAGACATGAGTGAGGTTCAAGCATTGCTTGCCCCACCACCACCGCCATTTTCACCTTTATTGTAAAAGCTCTTCCTTGTATGCCTCTTTTATGTGAGATAATTTTCCTCATTCTTTCTCTCCCTTCCCTCTTCTCTTAGGGCTTCCTTCTTTCTCAACTATTTCTTTTTTTAGATCATCCCAACATAATCCACTCATTTCTGCATCCTCTTTCTTAATCCTTTTAACTGTCCTAATAATGATAAAATTCTTGAAAGATACATATATCATCTTCCCATATAGAAAAGTATTCTGTTTAACCTTATTAAGTCCCTTATGATTTCTTTTTCATGTTTACTTTTTATGTTTCTCTTGAGTCTTGTATTTGAAAGTCAGATTTCCTATTCAGCTCTGGTCTTTTCATAAGGAATGCTTGGAAATCCTCTATTTCATTAAATGTCAATTTTTTTCCATTAACAGATTACTTTCAGTTTTGGTGAGTGAGTTATTCTTTGTAATCCCAGCTCTTTTCCCTTCTCAAATATCATATTCTAAGCCCTCTGCTCCTTTAATGTGGTAGCTACTAAGTCTGGTATGATCTCAACTGTGGCTCCATGGTACTTGAATGGTTTCTTTCTGGCCATTTAAAGTATTTTCTGGTGTAAAGTATTTGATTCTGAAAGTCTTTTTGTTGTTGTTGCTGTTGTATTTGTGTTGAATTCAGTTTTTTTTTCCCTAAAAGGCTTTGCTTATAGCAGTTTTGATGTCATAGTCTTCTTCTATGTTTTTGTCTTAACCTTCTCTGTTCCCTTAGTACATGTTCATGATCAGGTTCCTTTTGTTGTTGCTTGCTCATTTTTCCACCGTGTTTCTTGATTTGGAGCTTTATATTAATGTTGGGCTCTGCTCCCAGCATGGGGGGTGTGGACGGGGACTCAGTCTCAAACTTCAGCCTTTTTCCACACTACTGTTTGCAGAGCTAGCTCCAGGGGTTGGGAAGTCTCCGATGCTTCCACAATGGTAAGATCTGGAGAGAGTGGTTTCTGTTTTCTTGGTCTGCACTCTGGCCCTTACCCAGGAAGGGACTGGAAACAATGCTGTTCCTAAGGGTGCCTGATCCCTTGGAGCCAGAAGTGTTGCTGACCTTCAGGGCCTCCACTCCTTCTCGATCAAAAATGCTCCTCTGTATCCATGAACTAGGACCCAGAAGTGGCTATAGACAATGGAATTACCAGACAATATCTGGTCCTGTGTGCATTGCTAGCACAGGGGCACCCTCTAATCTCTGACCAGTTGCCAGGTCCCCTTTCCATCTCTGGCTCAAGGGCTCTCAAAGCTGCTGCTGCTTTTGTCTCCACCACCCAGTCCCACCGCATTTCATCCACATGGGCTCCAGTCCAGCCTCCTCCCCATTTCACAGATCTCTCTTTCTGACCTCCTCTGTTGTCTTGAACTGGAAGGATGTCTCACCCCGACCTTTTGTTAGTGCTACCAATCCAGGTTTAGATTTCAAAAGTTATTTTAAAGTTGTTTGGAGAGGAATGTTAGGAGAACTTGGATGAACGCTTCTTTTCTCTGACATCTTGACTGTCTCTGCACCCAGGACAAGTTATTCATCCTCTCTCAACTTTAGTTTTCTCATCTGTAAAATGGTTTTGCACTTCCTGACATCTAAATTCAGAAAGAAATGAATTGTCTCCTCCCTAGAAATCTGAAATCAAAGACTGTAGGATTGTTTGTTGAGTTTGTTCTAGAAAAGATTCCTGTTAGGTGATTGGCTAAACCAGGTGGTCTCTGAGATGCCTTCCAACTCAGAGATTGTGATTCCTCAGGAAAAACTATTTAGATTTACTGGGCATGATACCTTACTGGAACCCGATAGGCATAGGTGATGGTCAGACGTTATGTTAGGATGGTGATGAGAGCCAAGTGTCCCAACTACGGTCCTGGCTACAGATGTTTTACTCAGGATGGCGGCACTCTCTGCTCTCCTTTCCAATTTAAGGCATCACAAGTTCTGCCCTTCAAAATGAATGGCTTAGCTCTTGAATTGTTAAAATAGAGAACTTACGTTGAACAAGTAATATGTTTGTGTCTTTCAATATCAGTAACTCTCCTTCTTTGAAAATATTGTTGTATTCCGGTATATAAAATGGATTCTTGGTTGATTTTGTAGTGCCTGCCCCACAATAGGTGCTTGAGAAAGAGTTTATCAATCAGCTGACTCTATGCTGATAATATACCAATAATTGCTGAGAGCCAGTGTTTCAATATATCTTAGGAATACAAGAAATTGAAAGGGACCATCATTCTTTGTCTGCCCATATTTTTGACAATTATTAAAGTTCCTTTGAGATTATAAGGTTAAAAATTGGGTGCACGTGCTAGAAAACATCCAGGCCCCCAGGAGCTTGGAGGTCCCATCATAGGAAGGTCAGCTGAAGGAACTGAGGATATTTTTATTCAAGAATTTTAAGCAGGGTGTGAGAGCTGCCTTTCAGTGCTGAAAAGGATGCGGAATGAAGTCATTGCTCGATCTTGGAAGACAACCCTAGGAACAGTAGAGGAAGCTGTGAAGGGGTAAGCAAGCAGAGAAGCAAGTTTAGTCTTGATATGAATGAACATATATTAAGCTCTGATTGTGTACTAGGCACTGTGCTAACTGCTAAGGGTACAAATTAAAAAGTGAGGAAGTCTATTCCCTCGGTGGCCATATTTTCTAGTGGAGTCAACAATGACTACAAATCAGGGATAGCCAGGGAAGGAAGCTTTTGTTCAGGGGTGTTAGAATGATGATGAACTAGTCCATAGGGCAGTAAATTGATCCTTTCCAGAAGTAATGGTAGCATTGATTTAGTGACTGAGCTCAAAGCAAGAGGTTAGAAACCGGAAGAGGAACTGCCCTCAGGGCTGATGGCAAGATTTCTAGGCTGGGCGGCTGGACAGAGCTGAAGCCTCGTCTTATCTGGAGCTGACTAGATATGGTGGTCATCTGTCTAGACAGACAAGCCCCAGAGTGAGTTCCAAAGCTGAGTGAATTTACTTCCCTCCACCCCACTCCCTCTGTGGAGCATGGTATCTAGAGGCCTAATCAAGAGTTCAGATTTGAACTCAGGTCCTCCTGACTCCACGGTCTGTGTTCTTTTCACTGTGCCACCTAGCTGCCCCCAAGGCAGTTCGCTTTTAGACATCTCTATTAGGATACTTTCATTCTCTCACCATCTGTTCTAACTGTTTTACAGCTATCCCTGATACTGCCCATTTGGAACAGCCCCCTCTTGATTAGACTTCACACACTTGACACACTTACTACTAGCTGTGTGACCTTGGGCAAGTCACTTAACCCCAATTGCCTTCCCCCCCCAAAAAAAAGTGAAGTGTCTCAAGTCTCTCCCCACTCCAACCCATCTTCCATTCAACCACTAAAGTGATTTTCCTAAAGCACAGGTCTGACTGTGTATACTCCAGGCCTCCCCATCACCTCCAGGAGCAGATACAAATTGCTGTTTGGCCTTCAAAGACCTTCTTAGCGCCCCCCCTCAACCTGTCCAGTCTTCTTACCCCTTATTCCCTGTCACACCCCCTTTGGTCCAGCAACGCTGGCCTCCCGACTGTTCCACAAACAAGGCAGTCCTTGGCCCTGGGACTTCTCTCTGCCTCTCCCCATCCCTGGATCGTCCTCCCATTTCTGCTCGGACTGCTGACCTCCCAGGCCTTTCTGTAAGCTCCAGCTAACACCTCATCTTCCACAGGAAGCCTTCCCCACCCCCTTTTAGTTCTTGTGTCCAGCCTCCTACTTGTTTGGATATATTTGTTTGCATGTTGTCTGCCCTTAATGCTCCTAGAGGGCAGGAATTGCCTTCCTTTGGTATCCCCAGAACTTAACTCTTCATGGCACACAGTAGGTGCCTAATAAATGTGTACTGATTGAATGAATGGGCTGCCCCAGAATGGAGGAGAGACCTCTGAGGTCTTCAGGCAAAAACTTGGCAGGTGTGCTGTAGAAGGAATTCATTTCCAGGTGTAGTTTGAACTAACAGTAAACTCCCGACATCCATTTTACTACTAAAATGCAGGGAGGCTATTGTTTTATAGACTTGGTTTGCTTTTTTTAAAAAAATAGAATCCACTTTTTTAGGCTCTCCCATGCTTTGTTATAGTCTGGATTTGGTTTCTTTGCTTTGAAAAAAATCTCCTTTGAATTGGTGCCCACACGTTAGGGAGTAAACAGGACTTATTCCTTTAGTGATCAGATGTCAGGAGGACGTTGCCATCCGAGAACAAGGGAATGCAGTGAGATCAGCGCCTTACCTGGGTCCACTTGTTTGTTTTTGTTTATGAGTCATTTCTGGCAGTAAAACTGGGGACTCTTGGGCTGCTTTTCCCCCTAAAAATAAAGGGGTGTCCGTGGGTTTGTTGGCACTCCTGGCTTTAATGTAGCCAGACATCTGCTTCCAGTTTCAGGGTGTGCTAATAGGCCTTCGCAGAGTGCCACCTGTTTTTTCATTCTTATGGTAATTTTGGTACTTTTTAAAAATTGCCTAACGGTTCCATCTAGTCTCCTCTGGACGTGGAGGTATCAACTAGCAAGCTCTTTCTCCTCCTGAAGGTGAATCCTCCCAGTCCAAGGAGGACATCTTTTCTTCCCCTCTGTCCTGGGAGAGGCGTCCAGCTCTTGGTTCTTTCCAGCGGCCAACCTACCGAGCAACGCACTTTTAAGGCCAAGGCCAGCAGGGAGGTGGAATTGATAAGTCACTTTGAATTCTTTCTTCTCAGTTCCTCAGAAAGGCTCAAAAGGGGGAGATTAAAGGGGAAGGCAGCGGTGAATATCCCCCACCAGGAAAATTTTTTTAGAAAGTCACATTCAGAGTAGGTGGGTGTCTCCCCCCCTCCATCATCTTCCAAGTAAAAAATTCAAGCATCCCTTTGCCCTTGGTCTAAGATTTATGTAGATCTTCATTAGAACAGCAAATAGCATGGGGGGGTGGCAGCTAATTAACCCTCAGTCATACCCAGTGATTGCACTGAGCCTGAGCACAGCTGCAGTCTCATTGGCAAAAGCTTTCTTCTCCAGTGGACAGAGCACATGAAAGGGGATGTTTGCTCTCATCAGCTTCTGCTACACACATGATAATCTGCAGAGGGCTTGGAGCGGGCTTCTTCCTCATTGCTATTTAGGGGTCCCTGCCACCCTTGTTCCATGCCATTGAAGGCAGGGGCCTGGTGGCCCTTTCAAGCAAAGAATACAACTCTTTACCCAAGAGCTGTCTTAGGTGACCCAGCTTTGATTATTACTGTTGCTTGTTTTTATTAGAGACTAATCCTGTTTCTGAACATTCAGATTTTAGGATGAATAATGACTGCCTTTTCTCTCTGTGACTCTGTCTCTGTCTTTCTTCTTCCCAGCCTCAGTCTCTTCCATTAACATTGAATCATTTCTGTGCAGGTAGAGTGGCTGTACAAAGCTGTGAATTTCTAGCTTAGTGGTAAGGCCATCCAAGAGCACTCAGATGCTTTCTTCTAAAGGTGGGGATCCTGTCTCTGTATTTTTTTTTGATAGCAGTGTATCCCAGTAAACACAGAGCTGGCCTCAAAGGCATAAAGGCCTAGGTCCATCAGTCATGAAGTATTTATTAATCTCTTACTGTGTGCTAAGTACTGAAAACGCAAGGAAAGTATACCACACAATCCTTGCCTTCAGGGAGTATACATTTAAATGGTAGAGGCGTCTAAAAAGCTCCGAACGTGCAAAATGTGTACAGAGTAGATGAAAGTAATCTGAGGGGAAGAAGGCGTCAGCATCTGGGAGGACTGGGAAAGGCCTCCTGCGAATGGAGTTCAGCTTGGATCTTGAAGGACACGCAGGTATCCAGCATGAAGTCCCACCAGTGTAAGGCCATGGACATGGGAGATGAAGAGGAATGCTCTAGAAATGGGCAGTCGGCTGGTGTTGCCAGACCATAGTATGTGGAGGGGAAGAAGGCTAGAAGGTTAGCAGGGGCAGGTTATCAAGATTTTTAAACGCTGAACCGAGGCTCGTGTGCAACCCAGCTCTGGCATCACTCTTCCAAAGGGAGGCTGGCTGTGTTACCCCTGAGAGTTCAAGGGGTCCCTTTGAAGGGCTGGGGGTGGCTCTTCTCTAATTCCATTGACCTGAGCCCCCATTCCAGCATATTCACCCCACTTTAAAAGGCCCTTGATTAGTGCCCAGGTTCATTTAACAAATTAACATCAATTAGCTTTTACAAGGGATGCTTACTACAAAAAGTATAACAACAGCTTACAAATATTTCCTCCCAGCACGTGGGATCACACTCTCTCTTATGCCGGTGGTGTCAAAGTCAAATAGAAGCAGGGACCACTAAGTAGCATGTAAGGATCCCTGTGGGCCACTAGCAGCCTAGAAACACACGTCTGTGTATTGTTTTCCTGTTTATTTTGTTAAGTATTTCCCAAGTACATTTTGGTCAGGTTCCAGTTGCACTCAGAAGTGTTGTGGCTCCTTCCACCGCTGCAGAGAAAACAGGTCTAAAGCGAATGCTCACAAGGACGTAATCATCTCCAGCCTCCTTCCCCCAAAATTAGGAAAGGAAGCAAGAGCAGGGCTGTCTACTCCAGGCTCCAGGTCAGAGTGGGGCTCAGGGCCCGTGACAGCTTATTCCCCTTCTCCAATGTCAGCCCGGTGGGAAAGTGGCAGAACAAGACAGTCATTGTGAAGAGTTAATGCTTCTAAATACACCCCACTTCCAGCTCCATAGCCGATAAAAAAAAAACCTTCCTCTTTACCATGTGATTAAAGAAATGGAACCGGTTACAGAATGTCTGGACATCCTCCAAAAGCTCCCATTACACAGTGCCATGCCCTTGTGGGCTCCTTGGCCTCTCTCATGTGGGAAGTGCAGTGTACAGAGTACCCTGTGCATATCCCCCAGATCACCCCCATTCCATTTCTGTCTGATCCTGGTGATAGCAGGGAGCCAGTGACAGTCATTGAGCTGAGGGGAGACGTGGGCACTTTAGGAAAATCATCGAGGCAGGTGGGGAAGGGATGGCTTGGAGGAGAGACTTGAAACAAGGAGACAGTTAGAGGGCTCTGGTGCCAGTACAGGCCTGGGCCCATGAGGGAGTGCCTGCCCCGGGGGTGACTGTGAGTAGAGAAGAGGGCTGGTATCCAGGAGAGGTTGTGAAGGTCGAAATAGCAGCCTCCACTGAGGCTTCGTTGCAGCCCGGCAGTGTTCCCTTCTGCACCCTCCTTCTCTCCACGGTAGCCTGTTTCCAAACTGTCTCATGTTCCCTGCGTCACTCTCACCCTCTCAGCCAAGGGTCTTGTCTCATGTAACCCCCAAAATAAACGAATTGAGATCATTCACCAAGAGCCTGCTCTTGCCTCCCATCATTCGGGCCTCCCTCTCCCTTCACTCTCTCCTCCTTTGCTTCCATCTCAGATGAAAGGAGGGGATCTTCCACACTGCCCTTGGTCCTGTCACCTCTTCCTTGACTCTAGACCAGCAGTTCCCAACCTGTGGGTCGCGACTCCTTTGGAAGTTGACTGACCCTTTCACAGGGGTCACAGGAGAAAACACATATTTCTTTTTTTTTTTTTTTTGCTTTTTGGTGGGCAGTTGGGGTTAAGTGACTTGCCCAAGGTCACACGGCTAGTTTTTGTGTTAAGTGTCTGAGGCCGGATTTGAACTCAGGTACTCCTGACTCCAGGGCCAGTGCTCTACTCACTGTGCCACCTAGCTGCCCCGAAAACACATATTTCTGATGGTCTTAGGAACAGAGACACGGCTCCTCTATCCATCTCCAGGCGGGTCTATCCACATGCAGATATGCCCACATGCAAGTCACAGTATTAGGAAGGTTAAGAACTGCTGCTCTAGTCCCTCTGCCCTCTGACTTCCAGCTTCAGGGTTCATTTGAATCTGCCTTCTCCAAAGCTACCAGTGGTCTCTCAATTGCCAGCTCTAATGACCTTTCCTCAGTCCTGTTCTTCCTTGACCTCTTTACAGTCAGTAAGCATTTATTAAGCACCTCCTGTGTGCCAGGCCCTGCATTAAGCACTGGGGTTACAATGAAAGACAAAAGATAGTCCCTGCTCTGGAGGAGTTCACTGTCTAATGGGGGAGTTAATATGCAAACAGCTGTGCACAGACACCTACCCACGGGATAAATTACAGGTGATCAGCAGAGGAAGAAGGCTCTCACCTTGAGAGGGATGGAGAAGGCCTTCCTGGGGAGGGTGGGGCTCTAGCTGGGCCGAGCAGCACAGGTGCCATCAGTCACCTCCTTCACTTCCCTCCCTCCCTCCCGCCCTCCCTCCCGCGTTTCTGTGACATTGTGCTGTCCTCGCTGTCCAGCTCCTCCTGCATCTCCTCGCGCTCCTCTGCCCCTCCCTAGCATGCCATGTCACCATGAGCATTCCCCCAAGGGCTGGCCCTAGGCCACCTTCCCTGCTTGATTTGTGCCGTGGGCCCAGTTGTCATCTCTCTGCTGAGCCCTCCCAGACCCACATGTGCAGACCTGATGTCTCTGCTGAGCCCCTGCTTGGATGTCTTGACCGGCTGCCTCACAGGCCTCTCAAACACCACATGCTCAAGGCTGAAGGGGGAAGGAACCAGCATTGGGCAGCACCTAGGAGCACTTTATAAAGATCTCATCTGACCCTCACAACAATCCCACAGGGCAAATGCCGTTAGCATGCCCATTGTACAGTTGAGGAAACTGAGGCAGACAGAAGTTGCCTGACTTGCCCCAGGCCACACAGCCAATAAATATCTAAGGTCAGATTTGAACTCAACTCTTCTGACTCCAGGCCCAGCACTCTCTCTAGTGTTCCACCTCGCTGCCTCAGAGCAGGTGTTTAATAAATATTTGTTGACTGAATAATTCGTTCCTAGATTCAACTTATCTTTCAAATATATATATGCTTTTAAATTTTTCTACTTACGAATAGGACTTTTAAAAGAGGAACGTTCTTTATAAGGTATAAAAAATAAAGTGGTAATGTCTATAGGCAGCATTAGGCACTTTCAGTTAATTTGGGGGAGTCACCACCCCCCGTTACAGATTTGTATTGAATCCAGATACTCATTCACATCAGTATTTCCAAATAGTAGTTTAGATACAGACTATAATTTACAGTCATTCAATATCACTGCCCCCTTATACACAGGAGGGGAAATGGTCATAGTTATATATAGTTTATGGTGAACCCCCTGTGGATAAATAAGCCTTGAAAAGCTGCTGTTAGCTAATCTACCTACTCTGGATTTGGAAAAAGGGAAAATATATGTCTAACTAATCATGAGTTTTTCTGGGCTCCAGGGCAGAAATCTGGAATCTGGAGACTCCCACAGGATCACATAAATGAGACTAAAAATATGCCGCCCTTTCTAGAGAAGCCGCACTGGAATCAGGCATTTGTTGAAAAGTCTGTATTAGATTAGGGGGTATGATGGGAAATAAAGATTCATGGGTAAGAGAGCTAAGCGTGCAGAAAGAGCATAAATCAGGGGACTTTTTAGAGCAAAAGGATGCTTTATAGAGTGAATTGAAGAGGTTTACAAGAAAAGGCCTATTCCGTGAAGGCCTTGCTAGGCAGAAGTGGAAAATAGCCGTCCTGAGCTATTTGCTACACCTGAAGATTCTTTTAAGTTCAGTGCTTTAGTTGATGTTATATGAATTGTTTTGCTGTTTTGTCAATTCTTGGGAAATGGAAAATCAGAATTCTGTGCAGAACATTTGTCCCTATGCTTTCCTGCACCATTCATCAAAGGATGATAGCTTTTAGTCAGTTCCCAGTTGGACTGTCCACAGTTTTATTTTATGACCAAGTTCTAAGGAGATATTTGTAGGCATTAAATGGGAGGAGGACAAAGTTTTGCATAGCAAATTCTTTAAAAGGATGGAAACCTGGACCCTTACATAGCCATGAATTCAACTCTTGAATGCTGCAGTTGAGAAATGGCTGTGAGTCATCATCCTGTGATGGATGTTCCAGAAACTGCCCAGGCAGGATGAGTGGCCTCTGGTAGGGTCCCATTGTCACTAGATGAGAGCAGAGGCAAAGATTACTGAGAGGACATTGTTAGGCAATTGTTGTATATTTGTAAAATAGGTTCAATATTTAGAACACAAGAGTAGGCATGAAGAGCCGTAGAACCACTCCCAACTTGCCACCCGGGATGCCATATGGTCTTGTCAGATCCAGGCTTCCAGGTGGGTCATGACCCTCTCAAGAAGTTTGAGAAAATCAAGATGATTGTCACAGAACAAAAAGTGAGGGGTAAAAGCAATAGGACTTTGTTATGGTGTGTTGTAGCTCACGCCAAGGGGGGCCCAAGTCCTAACATGAGCCACCTGAGGGTGACATCTCCCTTTCCCTTTGGGGCCTTGTTTGCGGTCTACATAAGGGTGATTTCATCAGTCTGGGGGACTTCTGGTGTGGAAAAGTCTCTCCACTGAAACTGTGTCCTCAAGAGCTGCCTCTAGCATCAAGAGATTACACAACTTCTCTGTGGTCACATAACCAGTGTGCCTCTGAGGCAGAAGTTGAATGCAGCTCTTCCCGACTCCACAGCTAACCCTTTCTCTAAAGTACCATGATGCTTCTCACCATTGCAGTAACTTTTATTAGATTTACTCCTAAAATAACCCACTTAAAACATTTTGTGTCACCCTTCTCTCTGGCACATGGGCGCACGCGCACACACACACACACCCTTATTAAACTAGCACTGTGGTGATCTCTTGGCTCTGGGTTTTTCTTTCTTTTGCTTCTGGACTTTTTTCGCATTTGAAATGTGAAAGTTCTTTGTAGATATGATCTTTTAAAGGTGATGCAGAAGCTGATTTCCCCCTTATTAACCAAAACTCAGGATGCAGCTTGAAAGTTGTTCCTTGCTTATCTGAAAAAGAAGGAAAAGACCATGGGAGAAAGCACTCCCGTTGGATGTGTGAATAATTACAGGATCTAGTTCACCAGTCGCCCCTTCTTCCTCCCATGTCTCTTTCCTCCTCCCATGGCCTAGTGAATAGCCCAGAACTTTGTTTGACCCAGAGGATAACCAGCACTCACGTGATTAGGTGGTGAATCCAGTAGCCATCATCTGTTATCACTAAACATTTCCCCCCAAATAGTGATTTTTCTTTCAGTTTCTTCACTAATGCAGTTTCTTGAGCTCACACGTCCCTTAAGGGATTGATTCATCCTGGGAGGCTTTTGGGAAAAAAAAAAGTACAGGAAAAATCTCACTCATTTTTAATAATTGCCGGGCAAGTCAATGTGATTCAGTAAAAAGTGTGAATAATAAAATATTCTTAAGAAAACAAAATTTCATTACTTCCAAGTACACACTGCGGCATTAATAATAGCCAAGTGTTTCTGAGTAGAAGTCCTCCTGGGTCTACTTCAAAATACGTGTCGACAATTTCTAACTATCACATTGTTTATGTGCAAATGATCATTGCTAAAGTGGTCCTAAGTGTTAGAAAAAGTTTTCTAAAGCAAGGCAAACATTGCCTCAGTGGTCTTGGTGACCCTGTTAATTGAGTCAGCAAACTGAACTAGCACAGTACATTTTGATATAGTTTGCTGTCAGGTCTAGGATGAATTCTGAAGGGGTCTGAAGGCATGGTTTTGTTTGTCTGGTCCTGTGATTTCCTCCTGATGAATAAATTCAACCAATGCAGACCTGTTCCTGTTTTACAATTTAAAGTTTAGAGAGTTGCAGACCACATTGAATCTGTAAGTTACTTGCCCTAGATAATAGCACTAACAGTGGGTCTGTGAGACCCCCCACCCACCCAAAGCCAATCCTCTATCCACAAGACTGTCTTGCCTCTCATATATTTAATGAACGTTTAATTTTGTGGTTTTTTAAGAGGATCATAGATGTATGGGAGGGAAGAGCCTTAGAAATCATCAAATCCAACCCACTCCCCATTTTATAAACAAGAAACCTGAGGCCCCCCCCAAAATCACATGACTTGCCCAAAGTCACACACATGCTAAGCATCAGAGAGAGGTGTTCAAGTCTAAGCAGCTGAAAAATCAGATACTTGAAATGAGATTTACTTGTTTGACTAACATTCTAAGTAGCAGCTGTATAGAATGTCACAAAATCACAAAGCTTCAGAGTTTGAAGAGATCTCCAGGGCTATTTATCCTTACCCATACTCAACGATGAATCTTTATGGTCTCTTGGAATGCTAAAAATCTGTGATTTGTGTTATACAGCCTTTGTTTGAAGACCCGCATTGAAAATCCCCTCATTTTACAGATGGGGGAACTGAGCCTAAAAAGGGTGAAAGACTTGCCTGTGGCCCCAGCAGAGCAAAGCTGAGAACCGCGGTCCCGACTCCCACTTGAGTGTTCTTGCCAGTGTCCCAGGCTGTCACCCCAGGAGTGTGTTTGTCACTTCTCATCCAGTTATCTGGAGTTTCTATATAGCTTTTGGAGAGAAAAATATAGGCCTGTGAACATTTGAAGAACGAATGAAACCATCCCAGAGCTACCCCGCGGAGCCCTTTAGAAGCTGCTGCCAAGAGATGGGATTCTTCATTTCCCCTTGCTTTTCTCCTTGCCGTTCCAAACCTCTGTCTTTGTTTGGGGGGTAGCCTTAGCTTGCTGAATATCAGCAATATCACTGTCATTCTTCTATGAGAAGAAACCACTGAAAAGCAAGTTAAGACTAATTATCAAGCACATATATTCTCATTTCCCTCCATATTTCTCCATGCCTCTGAAATTTCCTAGAGCTTAGGACATCCCGTCAGTGTCAAGCCATTATTCATATCTAACACACAACAGACCTGACCAAGGAGGTCGAGCTGTGATCAGGGAGTCCCTTTGATCTGTGTACAGCCTTGGTACTTAGTAGGTATGATCCTAGAGAGTAGAGAAATCACTTCTTGGGAAGTGGAATTGTGCACTGAAGTCTCTTTTTAAATGAAGGCATTTCTAGAAGGTAAGTGAGCCCTCCCTTTTCCTAATGCCCTTTTCCTTAAATCCCAGTTCTCTTCACTCAGGTTGTTGGCACGTTGATCATTTCCAAAGAGTTAATGTAGAGATGCCACTGTGCCTGGTGGTTAGTTCCTTAGAGCACCCAACCAAAAACCCATTTCAGCCTTCGTTTGCCCTGAAGTCCTCCATATAAACCCTTCTGTGAGGCCCTTGAAAGCTGGGGTAGTGACCTGGTATTCTCATAGCCTGTGGCAGAGCAGCCCAGCACATGCTCTGCACACTCTGCCAAGCTGGAAAGGATACAGGGATGGGCAGGACAAAGGCTGTATCATTGCCATCCAAGGTTCAGACTAGCTAGGTCTGGAAAACCCCAGGACTCAGCGTACCCCGCCCCCCCCACACACACACCCCATCTGGTAGTTTGTTGGTGCCACAATGCCTGGGAAGGGAAGACCCGACCTGATGAAATTGCCAAGCTTCTGAAAGAAGCTCCTGAAGTCATCTCTCAACGGCTTATAAAGCATTCCTACCACATGTGCTGGTACTCCTATGGGAAAGGCATTCAGAATTCCATCTTGGTTTTGCCCATCCATGATGTACCCATAAGCAGGAGGAACCAAGAATTCTGCTGGCAGAGGCTGGGGTCCAGGCAGGGGCAGAGCCAGAGTAGAGACGGCGCAGCTCTCACATCAAATCTTTCCATCCCCAGCGTCCAGCACAAAATTTGACACAAACTAAGTGACTAAGGAGTGTTTGTTGTTTAGCTGAAGGCCCCAGAGGGTTAGAGTTTGAGGGCATGAGGAAAAAGGCTAGAGTAAAGAGGAGACCACAGGGCAGGCACAGGGAAAGAGATTGTCATTCCTCTCCCTGTTAGCTATCGCTGACAAGATATCCAGCCCTGGAATGTGGAAAGCAGCAGTAGGTCCCAAGATGACATCAGGATGGGATTTCTCTCTCCCTTTTCTTACCCTTCCTTCTCTTTCCCTTCTCTTCTCCCTCCCTTCCTTCTCTTCTTCCCTTTCCCCTCTGCTTCTCTCCCCCCTTCAACCAAGAAAGGGGAAGGGGAACAAGGCTTTCCCTTTGTTTTGCATGTTGTTCATTATTTTTAGCAAACAAAAAAATTTATCTATGTCTCACTGAAAACATTTAAATTATAGTACAT
Source organism: Pseudocheirus occidentalis (assembly GCA_028646575.1). NCBI lineage: Eukaryota > Metazoa > Chordata > Mammalia > Diprotodontia > Pseudocheiridae > Pseudocheirus > Pseudocheirus occidentalis. The sequence continues at coordinate 23,952,961 of CM053597.1, read as the reverse complement.
TCTGAATGGAAAACAGGTGTACTATTCCATCCACTTCACAACTGACTCTTAACATTCTTCTTTCCTCTCTAACATTTCCTAGAATCACCAGAGCATCATGTGGAGATAGGGATGGAAAGGAGCCTGAAGGTCACCTAGTGTTTATTTTACAAGTGAGGAAACTGAGGCATGGGGAAAATGGTCCCACAAGTAGTACAGTAGCAGAGTCAAAATTTGAACTAGGGTTTTCTGACTCGACACCGTGTCTTTTCCACCAAAAACCGGAAGTTCCTCATGAAGGATGAAGTCACAGAACATTACTTTTTACTTTTCTCTACCATCTTCTTCCTAATTCTGATCCTGTTTTCTGAGTATTAGCCAAACTTCAGTGGTCCTCAGTGCTCATGTTTTCCCTTGGGTAGCCAAAGGAGCTGCCCCTGTGCTCCTCTGGCCCTGGTGAAGAAACTCAGAATACTGTTTTTGGAGTCAGAAGACCTGGGTCCATCTCTGGGCAAGTCACATAATGTCTCTAGGCCTCAGTTAGCTCTTGACTGCGTAACTACCACTAGCCATAGGAAACCAAGGTATGGGACTGATCCCATTGGCTACTGCAGCCTCCTGTGCCCCATGCCCATGCCCTCCTTCCATTCGCCCTTGCTGCTGGTGCCAGGATGAGGTAAGAAGACAATGACTGGAAAAAGGGAGAGATCAGCAGCAAAGGGGTTTGATGCTTCCAGGAAAGGGCAAAGAGGACTGGCCTGTCCCCAGCAGCCACAGTAAGAGAGGAAATGTGGTCCCTGCAGCCTTTCAGATGTAAGCAGCATGCCTAGATGAGAGACTGTCCTAACTCACTAGAACCCTCCCTTTGGGGATTACTTCTACATGTTACTATTTTTCTCTTAGAGATCTAACTAGGACTTTTGCACCAGTTATTTTCAGCTGGGTTGCATCCTTTGGTGGGAGCACACCCTCATATGGTGATTTCATTGCTTCCTAAAATTTGGTTCCCTGGGAAAAAGCCCCAGCTGCCTGGCCCTGGTTATGGACCATTTTTTGTTAACCAGTGATATTGTGATACCTTCAAAGAGGCCAAGTCATTCTTGCTGGAAATGTGGTGTATTAGCATGGATTAGGAACTAATTTGTGTAGGAATTCAGAGAAAGTGTATGAGGCTTCCACCACCAAAAATGTGAATCCTTTGGTCTTCTAAAGGCCAAGTTCTTGTTTGTTTGCTTGTTTGTTTAATGAGTGATTACTGGTTGCCTGAGCACTCCTGGGCATACTCTCTAGGAAAGTAGTGATTTCAGATTACCATTATCATAGCCCTATAAACATGTTTTCCACAGACACACAGACATTTCATTCATTAATGTGTGACCCAGCATGCATAGTCAACCATGCAGGTGATTGAACACTTCAGGGAAAAAAATGTTAGTCGTGTCTAAGCTTCTGGTTTTGATGCCCATTCCTCTTTGAGTGGCCAGGGAGCAAGGAAACAGGTGGGCCCATTAAAATGTCTAAAACCCAAGGAAGTGAAGTTAGTTATAGTGTTTGTCTTAAAGTTGGGGCTAACTCGGGTTTGTTTCTGCTCACCGCTTGGCTCCCTCTGTGAGCTCCCTTTTGGTGGGATTTAGCAAAGTAGATCTGTTAAACAATCCATCTCATTACAATCTCAATGCAAATTTAGCTCTGGTGACCTCAGCCATTAGTCATGGCCCTTCCCTGCTTCCGCTTGGCAATTTTCAACTGCTTTTATTGCAGCATAATTAATATAAACCCAGATAGAGATCAGCTGTTGCTACAAATTTTCGGTTATAACATCTACTGTTCTCTCTGCAAGGGGATCCCTAAAATTTATTGTTTGGATAAAGGATGTCATGAAATAGTCTTCTTATCTGAACTTGTCGGGAAAATTCCCAGCACACTTGCCTTGGAGAAAATAGTTTTATGCTTTCCATGTGAAGGATTTAAGATTTATTTTCATGATGTAGGGGGAAAGATTTAAGAGTCAGGAACGACATCAGTCTGAATTTGGACACGCTTCCTCATCTGTAAAATGGAAGTAGTACTGCTTATGTTCCCTTCTTCAGCTGAGTCGTTCTGAGGAAAATGTTTGTGAAACCAATAGAATGTAAGCCTCCTCAGGACAAGAACTACTCAGTTCTTAGTTCAGTGTCTGGCACATTGTTGTTCAGTCTTTTTTCAGCCTTGTCCAGTCCTTCGTGACCCCATTTGGGGTTTTCTTGGCAAAGATACTGGAGTGTTTGCCATTTCCTTCTCCAGCTCATTTTCGACATGCAAACAGGGTGAAATGACTTGCCCAGGGTCATACAACTAGGAAGTGTCTGAGGCTGGATTTGAACTCAGGAAGATGCGTCTTCCTGCCTCCAGGCCTGGCACTCTATTGACTATAGTACTGAGCTGTGTCTAGCACTAGTTACCAGTAGCAGTAACCGCTCAATAAGTGTTTGTTGAATGAAGTCTAAAGTGCCCTATAAATCAGTGTGAGTTGCTGGTAGTGATATTAGTATCATTATCATAATTATTATTATCTTCCTTCTGAGAAGGAAATAAAAGGATTCAGTCTGTCAGTGGGCCAACGCTTGGCACCCTTTGGTGGCAGAGGACATGGGTTCTAATCCTGCCTCTGCACTTAGAACTTGTCTGACCTTGAACAGATGTTCCTTTTTGGACTGTGGCATCTTCATCTGGGAAATGAAGGCACTAGGCCTGTGATCCTGTACACAGCCATTTATTTGGCATTAACTCTGTGCAAAGCGCTGTTCCAGCATCTGGGTGCTAATTAGGAGCTGATCCCAGATCTCTAATAACTTGATAATGTAGTGATTTTCTGCGGGGCCAGCTGACCCTCTCGGAGAGCTCATTAGCCTTTATCGCCTGTCAAACATGACATTTATGGACGTTGGCTTTCCATTCTCTTATCCTGAAACTAATTGGAGGCAGATACTTTTCAATATTTTTGTTAACAGCTTTTAAACTGTTTCAGACTTTTAGGCATTTGTAAAATCCATCATTTGACCCAAAGGAACATGTGTGTGACTAGAATGACTTCAGTGTATAACCAGTGTGTCAGATGGTAAGATATCCATCCCTCCAGCTCAGGGCTGTGGACAAAGGGGGCCCTCTTGGAGTGGGCTGGGTCTCTTACAAAGACGACCAGGCAGATGAAGAGCCTACTCTGTGCCACGGAGTGTGCTGAGCACTGGGGACACCTTCACAAATGTGCCAGAAAGTCCACCCTCGAGGCCCTTACATCCACCCCTGGAAGGTGGATGGATGGGGGCGGAGCCGCCATGACACACATTGCCAATATAGGAGCTTGGTTCCTAATGAGTCTGAAAACTCAAATGTCCTGGTCGTAGCAAAGTGACAGGAGAAGCAGCTTTGGGTTTTTGCTCATTCTTTCTCCATGATGTTTTCTTGAGATGTGTCTCCAGATGACTTAGGAGCCCTTCCTCAGTCCCTAGAGCTGCCCTCTGCAGCCATTGTCGATGACAAACTCTGTGTGTGTGTGTGTGTGTGTGTGTGTGTGTGTGTGTGCACGTGTGCATGTGTGTGAGTGTGTGATGTCGTGGTGATAATCAGTATACTCTGATAATAGCTCTATAAGATAGTACACAGATTTTTATCTTTATTTAGTAGAGGAAGATCCTGAGATTCAGAAAGGTTCAATGCCTAAACTGGAACTGAACCCAGAGCTTTTGGGTTCAGTGCTCTCTCTACTCTCGTTTTTGGGTCCCAGGTGACAGAAGTGACTGAAAGTTCATTGAAGGGTCATCCTGGGCAGCCAGGACAGAGGGAAGCTTGGTCAGTGAGAATAGATCCCTCCTGAGTCAGGATTCAGGTGATTTAACAGTCTCTGGCAAAGCACCAAAGCATGTCCCCTGACAGGTCCTTGCTAGTTCAATCCACTTTCTGCCCAAGCCCAACTTGAGCTGTCTCTCAGTTTCCTGGTTCCCTTGAGAAGCACGATCGTTTTCTCTCTCCCTTCAAAACCTCCTGAGCCCTCACTCATCCCACAGATATTCACTGAGTAGGTCTTCCTTTGTTCTGAATGTGCAGCACTGCCTTTGGTCCTCTGAGCTGACCCTGCACCCCTCAGAGCATCTCCAATGCAATTTCTATCCCACTTGGAAAACACAGCCCTGCTCTGTCGTCCCCCTGTACTCAGGAAACTCCAGTGACTCCCTGTTACCTTTAGGATCAAATAGGAAATCCTTGCTTGGTCATCCAGAGCCCTTCCTGCCTTTCCCACCTCCTTACTCCTGCCTCCCTCCTTGTGTTCTACAGGACAGTGTTACTGGCCTCTTTGCTCTTCCTCCTGCACCACCTTCCAGCTTCCAGCTCTGTACCCTTGCACCGGCTGGAATGTTCTTGCCTTTATCTCTGCCTTCTGGCTTCCCCAGCTCCCTTCACGACTTGGCTCAAATCCCTGCTTCCGCAGGAGACCTCAGACAGTTGTCCCCCCTCACTCTCACTGCCTGTCCCACCCTTCCATTTGCCCTGGATGTATCCTGCACTGTGCCTTATCTGCAGGTTGTCACCCCCCTTGGGACATGGGCTTTTTAAGGGCAGGACTCAAATCCAAAACTTATCAAATAAATTCACTAGCAAACCATGATCTCTTTCTTCTCTTTCTTTTTTTTTCCTTTTTATTATAAACTTAGACATCAACAAACATGAGCATTCTAGTGTAGAAAGAGCACAGAGGAGACTGGCACATTAAATTACTGCCTTGTCCACTAGTTACTGTGAAGGGCTGTGGCCAGCCTCACATGGTAGTAACAACATTGCCCCAGTTGCTTGTGGCCCTTCTGTGCTGCTCTTGTCTTCTGGGTCCTTCTCTCCTCACAGTCTCTCACCTGCTCCCTCCAGGACAGTTGTCTGCTCAGCCCATTAGCTAAGAATTACTGAAGGAAATGAAGACTTGAATTAACTTTGGGGCAGTTCTGAGAGAAATGATGATTGTAGAGGAGATGGCCAGTGGCGGTACAGATGCTCCCAGAATTCCCCCTCCCACTTCAGAGTGCGAATAAGAAGGGGTGGCAGGAAGGAGGGAGGGCCTGTGGAGGGCTCTCCTGAGAGCCGTCCAGAGAGCAGTGTCACCGCCGGCATCTTTGCTGAGAGCCTCTCTCTGCCAGGCTTTGCAAAGGTAGCTAGGATTGAGCTTCCCTCCTGGCTTCTTTACTCTCTGCTCTGTCCTATGAGCTGTAAACACAAGCCAAAGGACTTGTGGGGGATATTCCCAATATGCCCTGGTCACTGGTATGGGTTCTAAGCAGGGAGGGTTCACCGTTTATTGTGTCTGTCTTGTTTCTGCAGAGTTGCTTGCATGTTGTCTCCTCCATCAGACTGGGAGCTCCTCGAGGGCAGGAACTGTCTTTACCTTTCTCTGTGCCCCCAGAGCTTATTAGCTCAGGGCCTGGCACATAGTAGGAACTTCATAAATACCAGTTGACTGGCTGGCTGGCATCTACATGGGTGACTGTTCCTCCAGCCACTTCTGGGCATCAGCATTGATGACCAGAGTTTTTATTGCTTCGCTGGTGTCTCTGTGAATGAAGAGGATGAGCTTCAAGGACATTCTGCAAAGACAGAAACTGCATTATGGGAAAGAGGAAGGACAGAGTGAGTGCACACACTCATTCCAGGGTTTCCACATATTTCTTCTTCCATTCCCCCTCCCCCCTCACTTCAGAGAGAAGGTCTCTTGCTGTCTCTTGGCTGCTGCCTCTCTCGGGTGCTTGTCTGCAGTCAGATGGAGATTGGGTACTACCATACCTCTACATGATAGCTTCCTCACTCTCAGGGGGCTGTTCAAGCCATCATAGGGTCTCAGAGTATAGATCCCAAGCTGGAAAGGGCTCTTAGAGGCCCTCATTTTGGAGGTGATAGACCTGAGGTTCAGAGATTAAATGACCTGCCTAAGGTCACACAGCTGCTACATGGCAGGTCTGCTGCCCCCCAGTTCTGCACACTGCTGCTCATCCTGAGCTTTGGCTTTCCCCTGAGCCAGACTCTGACCCACCCCTTAAGGTCCATATCAGCCATTGCTGCTGCCCAGATATTCCTGTATTATCATCATTCTCTCCATCCCCTAGCCAGCTTGGCCCAAGAAGACTTTGTCCCTGGAAGATTTGTTCATTGCCGTGCTGGAGATCATGCTGGTCTGCAATCTTCATCCATGACCCAGAGTCCTAGTGGCTGCAGGAGGGAAGGTCAATGCTATTGTCAAAGTTAGGCATCAGCTTATGGACCTGCCAAGAAGTAACTAGAGCAGAGGAAGAACCAGCTCCTTCCTCCCTCTCCCTCCTCCTCTGTTCTTTGCTTCCTTCAAAAGACCAGGCCCATTCAATGCATATTAAATAAAAGGAAAATGGATCCTTTTAGAATGCTTGATGGAGGATCAAGGAACTGAAAAATCCACAAAATGTTTTGGATTCTTTTCTCATGTAAAAATGATTCTTTTCCTTCCCTCCCATCTCTCCTCCTTCCACTACTCCTCACCCCCCAACAAAGAAAAAAAAGAGAGAAAAAACTATATAACAAATATACCCAGAGCAGACAGGTTCCCATGTCCAAAGATGTGTGTCCCGTGTTGCATGGCCTGTCTGCCTTAATCATGTCAGTCCTCTGGAACCAACAACAAACATTTATCAAGCACCGATGGCAGGCACTGTGCCTGATGCTGGGGATAGACTGGAAAGAAAACCTGTGCCCCAGTCCCCCATTCCTCCTACCCTCAACTCCTCCACCCACTCACACCCCCTTACCTCTGTAAGTCCCACCATCGGCTACACCACAGGTGGTGTGGACCCCACTAGGTTCTAGCTCCCATGAGATGTCAATAATAAAAGATTAAAAACAGCTCCTATTTGTTTAAAATCGTGAAATCCAGCTAGATCTACAGAGCCTCATTGGATCCTTACAAAAACCCAGTGAAATTAAGTGAGGACTACAGGCTTCCTCCTCGCCATTTTCCAGAGGGGAACCTGTGGCTCAGACAGCTTGAGTCACTGGACCAGAGGCACATGTCTAGTACACAGGGAAGCTGGGATTCCAAGGCCGGGGCGCACTACCACCGAGTGTCTCAGCATGGTTCAGCTGTGACCGAGTGCCGTGGACTAAATGTGGTCTTGTTTCTGGAGGATGGAGCTTTGTGCCTCACCTTTCCCTGCTTGTCATCCCTCTTTCCATTCTCTGCTCTCTTTTCCTGTTTCCTGCATCTAGACCCAGCTGCCCCCTCCCCCTTTTCCCTTGTTTTCTCTTTTTCTTCTTCCGCTACTGCTCCATATGGTTGTTCTTACCTTTTTCCTAATAATCCCTTCCTTAGCCCGGTATCCTTTCCATCAACAAAAACACTAAAGCGCAAAAGAGCCTAACCTTCCATTCCCATTAAAGAATGTTGTTCATAATTATCTTCCTAGACATCTGCCCTGGCCTGTAACCTCCTTGGGGTGCTAGGATCTTAGGTCATGCCACAATATACCAGGAGTTGGAAGCTTGTCAGAAGCAGAGTACCAAGTTGACAACACCCATCCTGGGGCAAGTGAGTGGTCAGACAGACTCCGGTGGAACAGAGTACACGGAGGTGAAAGAAGGTGATGGAACCTGACCTTTGTGCTTTTGAAAATGACCACCGCACTATCTTTGACTTGGGTGCCCTAGATTGCACTCCCATCAATATACAATCTAGGTATCTGCCGTGTGTAAAAAACAGAAAGACAATATGTTGCCACTCTCTCCAGACACATTCTGGGGGAAATTAACGGTAAAGGAAACTCTTAACGTCCCAGCCAGTTTTTGTAGTTAATGGTTTCTGTTTCCAGACACTTGTAGAGAGCAGAATTTAAGTTTCTCGCCTATTGTACGGTCTTGTTCTCTGTCAGGAGCCCTGGCAAAGCCCTGTCCAACTCATGACACAATAATCTCATCTGGTTACTCTGAACCACCTCCTTGTCCTCCTTTGTGTGGGCAGCAAGGCCTTGGAACACATCGTGCAGGAGCTGATCCGCAGTGTGAGATGACTTGGGGTCATTTAGCTCTGAGCTGTGTCCCTCCTGTGTTCTCCAAGAAGTCGTGAAAGACCCTGAACCCATCCTTTTCTGCCAGCTGCATTGAGCTCATGCTCTGGCCCCTGCCAGGGAAGTCACAGACACAATGCAAGGTCAGACCTTCCCATTCAAAAAAAGAGATTAGAAAGGACAGTGTCAGGAGGAGCCAAGTCAGAAGGAAGGAATACTTGGTTAAAGAAGAGAGCAGCCTTCACGTTCCAGCTCTGCTGCTTGGCTCACTTCTAGTCCTAGAACCTCGGAGCTGGAGAAGAACTGGCCTGGACTGTCCAGCACTCACAGAAACATTTCCACTTTCCACCTCAGTTATGTTCTTTCCTTCATCAATTAAGTTGCTCTTGACCCACATGTCCTAAAGAAGACTTACATCTTCTGTGTCCTAAAGCATGCCTTATATGTAGCATCCTTAAATTAGAACTTCTCAGAGGGCAGGGACAGTGTTTCACTCTTGAGAATTAGAAATTGGTGAGCTTTACAGTTAATTTGTGATAACTTTTATCACTGAAAAATACTTTGTCACCTAAATTGTGGTTATAAAAAGAAATAAATTAAAGCTCTCAAGCTTGTACCATTTAAAATTAAAACATCGTTCCATTATGGCCTTTCTCATAGCCAACTACGTGGCATTTTCTATTCAATTGGAAATGAACTCATTTTATGTCCTTTAGCAATCTGATTTCTAATTTATTCTTTTATACAATTTACTCCTGTCACTCTTGTCCATCAGCTGGTGAGCACCCAGCAACAGTCTGCAGCAGACTGTCCTGTGGCCATGTGGACATTACCACTCTCCTACAGTCTGTGTACATGATACAGTCCCCGAGGCACTGATTGAGAGTCTGCATGCAAGCCACTGGGTTAATCAGCAGTGTGGAGTACAAAGACCAGTCGTTGGTTCTCGATAACATTGACAGTGTTTAAAAAAAATGAAACAAGGTCATTCATTTTGAGGACCACTTAATTTTAGATTAGAATAATGCTAATATCTATCATTTATACACTAGTGTAAGATTTACAAAACAATTTACAGGCATTGGATCCTTATCCAGTGTTATTATCTTGATTTAACAAATGAGGACGGTGACTTGCCCAAGGTCACACAGTCTGCGTCAGAGGCAGGGCTTGAATCTGGGTCTGTCTTTTGACTGAGCGTATCAGCAAGCACCGTAGCATACCTAGGGCAGCTGCTAGCACAGGTTCTTAGATCTGCTTTTCTAAAGGAAAGCAGCTCAAGATGGGTTAACAGTCTTTCTTTAATCAGTCAAATGTATCATTTACCTAGTTCAGAGGAAAAGTCAGCATCCTGAACTCCAGAGAATACAAGCACAAGTTACAAGCAGACCAAGAAACAGATCAGCAGATGGGCTTCCAACCATCTGACCATCACACCCATTACCTATTCAAGTTACCAGAGAGAGAAGCACCAACATCTGGGTTTTTCAAAGCGGGGGGGCTCAACAGCTTTCCATTCTCATCTGGTCAGATCACACAACTTTTCTCAAAGTGAGCCCCAAAGTAAAGCCTCACAGCAAGGCGTATATATAGGTTTCTCCTGGGTCAGAGAATGTCACAGCCCTCTTAACCCACCGTCCAATTACAAAGTAACAAGGTGTGGCTATTCCCAAAAAACAAACCTCCCACCACAGGCTCCACGTGACCACATTCAGCCTATTAGGGGGCAGAGTATATTTTCAAATCAGAGAACATTCTCAGAGCCACTTAAGCCTATCAAAGAGCCTAGGGGCAGGGAAGATCTTCAGATTCTCATTACACTGAGGCCAGCTCTCTATCTGTAAAACCACACTATTCACATTTTGATGTTCTGATAGTCTTTTTCTATGGCAGCAGGCGATAGTTAAATGCCCATTTCTTGGCTTGTTCATGTAGCATTCAGGGAGGTCAGGGAGCAAAGAGATGCTTCTCAGGACTGTTTGCATCCCAATATTGATGTGGCCTACTAGCATCAGACGTATTGAGCCCTCTTCCTCCAGAATCCACTACTTCTATTTATAGAAAAAATCAGCATCTGAAAATAGACAGTTTGCAGTAGGAAGCTTCTGCATGTGCAGAAATGACTGACCCCAAGCACGTGGACCTCTGCCTGACCTGCTGACCCCTCTCAGCCCTTGGAGAGTCAGACCTACAAGTAAACAAACGAGGCCTCTTTGTGGCAGAACCGTTATCACGAGGACCATGCACATACACCATGGACCTGACAACAAAGGAGTAGCTCTCAGGCCTCTACTCAGAACTTACTTGCTCTTAAATTTCCGCACAGCCCTAGCAAGCCTAGTCACCTGGTCTCCAGGTCCACTGCAGGCCCTCTGCAAACATTAACAGGAGATGGCAAGTAAGGAGAGTCTGCTTGAGGTCAGCATGCAGAGACCCACGAGAAATGGCAGTTAAAGTCCTGATGAGGAAGGAACATGAGAAATCTGTGAAAAGCAGGGGCAAGGAGAGAAGCACCACCTCACAGGACTGTTGATCACACCGCACAACGGACACTCCGTGTAACAGTTTATGTCGGTGACGGTGATCTTGAGTTATCGAGGAAAAGCTGGATCCTTTTCTCCTGAACGTCATTTGTCTAGGTTGAAGAGAGCAGGAAAAGTGTAAACTCTGGTTTAGATCACTGTCCACCAGCAGTTACTTAACTCCAAAACGTTTAGATTTTTGAAGGGACATGCTGCAGAAATTCCGTCCTCACAGACATTTGTTTTGTTTTCACTTTCTTCCTGATTTCTTTGGATCTTCTGAATTTTGTGATATTTCATTAGTAGTTCTCATAATGGCTGACATGATCTGAATTTCACATTTATGGTTTGGGCTGCATTGAGTTGAAAAGAACTTTGCTTTTGGCTGTATTAGACACCTGGGCCACAAGTCTGGCTGGTCTCATTTGATGTGTCTTGATATAGAGGCAACTTGAGGAGAGTGAGGTATCTCTGGGGTTCCTACAAGCATCTTCAAAGCCTCATTTCTTTCCCCTGTGTCTATCGATATTTCCTTTTTCAAACTATAGAGTTTCTCCTGTTTCTCTGAGAAAATACTCTTGTTTTATGACCAGTCACTGCCTTGTCTTATCATCTGTTCTTAAGTATATTTACAGCAACACTTGAAATCACATGAGAGAATAGATATGATGATAAGATTCAAGACAGAAGGAGAATTAATTCCCCTTTTCTTCAAGGGGTTATAATCATGTTAAGAAGCATTGTTTCAGTTCATCTCCACTGTCAATGGGCTAATTCCCACCTCAGCATGGGATCCTGGCCATGGGGCTGCATGGAAACAGGGGAACCTTTCATGAATCATTCTCCATTTGCTATGCCTCCAGAGAAGAGTTAATCCTCCAGTCTCTTTCGTGAGTGTTCTAGGAAGTAGCCGGAATATTTATTAATTTGAGAGGTTTAATTTTTGTTTTTAAAAATGTGCATGTGTAGTGATTTGGGGAAAAACAAGCATTCTTTAGAGATAAGCAGGCATTATAAATGGCTGTTGCAATAGTTTATCAGAGGTGGGGGTGGCAATTATTTTAAAGGGCAGCAATTATATGGAAATGTGAAATTACTATGGACAGACCACTCCTCAGTTTCCTCCAAATAACCTTCAGTTCTTTAAATAGGCAGAGGCTCAGTGGGTGCTGTGAAATAGAAATAGTAAAAACCAATGATACCCGTGGCTTTCTCTTTATTGCTCCCCTCCTGAAAGATCTATTTATAACACAAATTCCCCATTCTTCGCCCTTAGGGATGAAAATTAGGTGTGAGTTCATATCTCAATAAGGCATGCACTTAACCATAGTTGGTCTCTCACTAACCACTGTTTAATGGTTTAATCACCAATGAGAAAGGGGAAGAGGGAAATAAGAAAGGATATCATTACACAATATTAAATACAAGTAATATTCTCATAAGTGTTGGTCAATGCAGCAAAGGATGAGTGCCACACTCGTGTACCATCAGGTACCAGGGCACATTTAAGAGCTTAGCACTGGGTCATTAGACATAAGCAATCAATCAGCAGACCAAGAAGTGATAGCTCCCTCGCCAAGTTAGCACTGGGGTATTAGGAATAGCCCAAAGACAAGCAAAGCTGAAATGCTTTGCAAACTGTTCATGGGGGAGCTATACAACATTCTTCCCATCCCAGAATATACATCGTGGGGTTCTTTGATTCTGACCTGGAATTTCATTGGTATAAAGAAACTCAGTGAGGAATCCCCTTTGACCTCTGCAGATCTATAACTGGCCTGAAATGTGAATCTTAGAGTCTCCTAAGGGCACTGAGACGTCACACATACTCAGGGACACAGCCTGGCTTTGTCAGAATCAGGACTCGAACTTCTCCTCCTGACCCAAATGTTGCTTCTCTGTACCATGCCCCATGTCATGTGCCCCCTTGCCCTCAACATGGCACTAAACACAACCTAGAGCATCCTTCTTAAAACTGCAAGGCCATTCTGTGGGGGGTGGAGGCAGGGGAGGCTGACAAGAAGCTCAGGGATGGCTGGAGAAAAGACGAATGAAGACGGTTTTCCTATTATTGTCATTGCTGGTTTGGAACTAGAGTCCATGACTGCATCCATTTGGAGGAAGGAGCTAGGCTAGATGACCCTTGGGTCCCTTCCAGCTCTGAATCTAGGCTCCTGGAAGCTGCTATTCATCCTCATTCTGCTGCCAGATGTTTCTCCCTTCTTTCCAGTTCACAAGCATTTTTTTTTCCCATGTTCGACCCCACTCCCCAATAAAGGAAAAACCATACCCTTGTAGTAAATATGTCAGTCAACAATGCAGATTCCATCACTGGTCATATCCCAAACCATGCATCTCCTGCATGCTGAGTACAGCTCTCTGTTGGGAGGCAGGCAGGATTCCTTCTTCTTCATCACCCTCTACAGTTACAACTGATGGTTGCATTGACTAGGGTTCTTAAGTCTTTCCAAGTTGTTGATTCTTACAATGTTGTTGTTATACATTGTTCTCCTGGTTCTGCTTACTCTGCTTCAGTTCATGCAAATCTTCCCAAGCTTCTCTGAAACCATCCCCTTCATCCTTCCTTATGGCACAGTCGTATTGCACCACATTCAGATGCCAGCTGCTGCTAGATGTAATCCTCCATCACCAGCCCATATCTGGTATTATTTGGGGAAACATCTCAGGAGCAGTTCCTGTTTGCAGGGATTGTGCTGATATCTCCTTATAAATGATATTGTTGCAACACAGATGGAACCATGACAAGTATTTAACTGATTCAGGAAGTCTTATTTTGTGGGGATAATGTAAAGAGGTTTATTGGCATGATTCAGTGTCAGGCACCACCTGGAGTTTGGCATTGGCTTCTTTGACTTGTGTGGCACAAATCACTTGAATTCTAGAACTCAAGTTCCCCATTTATAAAAGAAGGACTAGATAATCTCCAGCCTTTGTGGTCTGAAAGTCTATCACCCTACTACTGTCCCACTGCATTTTCCATAGTTATGTTTTAGAAAGTTGGTGTTAACTGTGCATACCAAGGGGCCCTAAAGCTTAGTGTTAGTCACAGAACTGCAACATTGGAAGGGACTTAGATAATACGTAAGCAGATCAGTGGCACCTGGAAGGCAGTACCTGTCAGATCTTTAAGTAGGAGAAGAATTCATGACCTCATGATATAAAGAGATTCACAGAAATTACAATGGTAATTTTGATTACATAAAATGCAAAAGCTTTTGCACAAACAAAACCAATGCAGCCAAAATGAGAAAGAAAGCATTATAACTGAGGAAAAAGTTTGTAGCAAGTTTCTCTGATAAAGGTCTTGTTTCTAAAACATAGGGAGCCGAGTCAAATGTATAAAAATGAGTCATTTCCCAATTGAAAAATGGTCAAAGGATATGAATATATAGTTTTCAACAGTTAAAATCCAAGCTGTCAACAGCCATATGAAAAAAACGCTCTAAATCATATTAGAGCAATGCAGTAATTAGAGAAATGCACATTAAAACAACTCTGAGATACCACTTTACACCCATCACATTGGCTAAAATGATTTTTTAAAAAGAAAGAAAGAAAATAACTTGCTGGAAGAAAATAGGTTCACTGTTGGTAGCTCTGTGAACTAGTCTAACCATTGTAGAAAGCAATTTGGAATTATGTCCAAAAAAACCCTCTTATTTAACTGTGTGCTTGTAAACCTTTGACCCAGCAATATCACTAGTAGGTCTATGCACATAAAGAGATCAAAGAAAGAGGAAAAGAATCCATATGTACAAAAATATTTATAGCAGTTTTGTGTGTGTGTGGTAGCAAAGAATTGAAAACTGAGGGGAACTAGAAACTGGCCATCAATTGGAGAATGGCTGAACAAGTTATGGTATACAAATGTGATGGAAATACTATTGCATGTAAGAAATGGTAGATGGTACAGTTTCAGAAGGACTTGGGAAGACATGTATGAAGCAATGCACAGTGAAATGAGTAAAACCAGGAGAACAATTTATTCAGTAACAGCAGTGTTGAGAAGATAAGCAACTTGTAAAGACTCTGACCAGCCACAGCTCCAAAGATTGATGGAGAAACATACCACCCAACTCTGGACAGAGAGCTGGTAGACTTGGAGGGCAGATTGAAGCGTGTCTTCTTCTGTTTCATTCTTTGTCTTGCTTTGGGGAGGAGAGAGGGGGAATGTGGCCAATGCAGAAGTTTGTTTTACAGGTCCATACATATTTGTATTGGGTTATATTTTTCTTGTCTTTTCAACGAATGGGTGAGGGGAAGAGGGAGAGAATTAAGAATGGAAATAAAATAAAAGAAAATTGAATTTTTAAAATAAAGGAAGGCTCCCTTAGAGGCTATTCAGTATCAAAACAAAAATCTATTCTGCAGTATCCTTGAGAAATGGGTTCATCCAGCCTCTGTTTGGATACCTCCAGTGACAGGAAGCTTACTACCTCCCTAAGCACCACCCATTCCGCTTTGGAATATCTGTATTTGTTAGCAGATTTTTCTTGATATCAAGCCTAAATTTGCTTTTTTGCAACATGTACCAGTTGCCTGGTTCTGTCTTCTGAAGCTAAGCAGAATAAGTCTTGTTCGTTTCCCTGAAAGCCCTTCATCTACTTGAAGACAGTGATCAGATTCCACTGAAATCTCTTCTCTGGGGTAAATGTGCCCAATTCCTTCAGCCAGGGTTCACGTGGCGTGATCTCAAGGTACTTCTATCTTCTAGTTGCCCTCCTCTGGGAGTTCTGCAGATTCTAAGTGTCCTGTGATAGCTGGGGGGCATCGAGACATGAACACAGTGCTTTCGGTATTGTCTGATGAAGGCAGGGTATGATGATGCTCTCACCACCCTTCTCCTCTACTCTAGGGTCATTTCAGGCAGTCGACTTCACATTCGTTTTATCTGCCACTTTGGAGTTGCCATCTCTGATGCTCCATAGTTGTTCTGAGTAATAAAATTTCATCCAACTAAACAAACACTAAGGGCCTACTTTTGAAAAGGGATTCTGTTCAATGTTAGGGACACAAAGCTTTTTTTTTTCCATAATGAAACCGTTCTAAAGCTCAGTGACCCTCTCCTAGGGAATCCTATATACTCATAAGGTGGTTCAGTGGAAAGAACCCTAGATTGGAAGTGAGCAGACCTATGCCTCTTACTACATGCCCACACTTGCCCAGGTTACTGAAACCTCTCTGAGCCAACAATGTCTCCTCAGCCATAAAATCTGGGGATACACTGGGTGACCTCATAACAGTCTCTCGGCTCTGTGCCTACAATCCTATGACTTATATTCATACTATTCATCTTAAGTGTCGTTCAAGACTAGAGGCAATCAATGAGTCCATCAACCGTCATAGATCAGGCTCCTACACTGTACCAGGCACTGTGCTGGGAGGCACAAGGCACAAAAGCAGTCTCTGCCCTTGCCACGGCACCATGGTCTAGAGACAGTGACCGGGCAAGCCGATGCATCCCTCAGCCTCAGTTTCTCTCTCTGTAACATGGAAACAATGATGCCTATTATTCTTGCTTTACAGAGGCAGGTTTTGTGAGTGAGGCTCAGAGGACAGAACGTCCATTAAGCGCTACATAAGTGGCAGTTATTATTTGGGGGGACAAAGGAAATGTCATCATCATTGTTTAACAAATGATGGTAATAGTGACACGGTACGGCAATACGTGGTTAAATCTACACACATAATTTTGAGGTTCACAGCACACTTTACATAAATTGCTTCATTTGATTCTCGTGAAAGCCCTGTGAGATAGGAACTGTCATTATCCCCATTTCACAGCTGAAGAAACTGAGGCTGAGAAAGGTCACAACGCGCCCTCGGGAACTGGGGTAGGATTTGAATTCAGGTCTTCCGACAGCACAGTATCCGCTACATGATGTAGCGACTTCTGTCACAAGGTAGCGGCAGTCAGTCCTAGAGGAAGGAGACAGAAGGTGGCCGGCTGAGGTCATAGTCTTCTTTTTCAAGCGCTGCATTGGAGGAGGGAGTATTTTTGCAATTCAAAGCAATTTCAGTTTTGGAGAGAGAGAGAGGCTGTGTGTATGTGCGTGTGTGTGTGTGTGCATGTGTGCGAGCATTCATGTGTGCACACATGTGCACAAACCAAAACTTTTCCAAGAATAAGCTTGGCCCCTAACTTTTAACTTGGGTTTCTTTGTAGACCTCTAGAATCGTTCTTCCTCCTTACTGTAACCAGACCCCAGAACCGAGCCCCCTCTCCCTTTCTTGTGCTCTCTTTCTCATCTGTGTGGCACACTTAGCCACATACAAATCGTATGCTTTCATAACTCTTTTTAACTATTAGGATATAAGCTTCTCTTGTATCAACATCAGTTGACCTCTGCTCTTGGGCTGTTTTCACATGACTGCAGAAACATCAAAACCTTCATCACCAACCCATCAGATGCTTAGAACTCGTAGCACCAACTATAAATCATCCAGGAAAACAGTCTGCCTCTCTTTCGCCAGCTTCCAGAAGTCTGTGTTTCTTTATTCCTTGCCCTCAGAGCGAGTTTTATTTCCTGAACCTACAGATGCATGTGTGGCTGTGCTGATTGTACCATTGGGTACAAAGCTAAAGCCTCCTAAAATTCATTCTCCTGCTTTCCAAATACAAACGCTACTAACGTCCAAATAAACAACGTGTTGACGCTCTTGGCATCGTACCTGTCAGTCCTTGTCACTGCACAAACAACTGGATTCAATTTGCAGTGGAGCTATAAATATAAAAGTTGGGGAGAGGTTAGAGAGAAAAACAGTCTTCTAGTTATCCAGTGTAACTCCACACTATTGAATTCAGCAGGTGTCGTTTGAACACCTACTGTGTTCAACGCTTGAGGATAAGTGTCAGCGATAAAAGAAGCTTATGTTATTAAAAGAGGGAGGTAAGAAATGCATGACTATAGCATAAACTGAAGGATGCTAAATCCATGGAGAAGTCCAGCGGAGTGACGAGACAGCTTTGAGGAAAAGGGAATTAGATCTAACTGGATACCTACAGCCGGGGAGTGGCCGAAGGGTGGCACACAGTGGAAGAGACAGTAGATGAAAAGAATTCTGAGAAGCGCAGGAAAACTTCCATGAACTGAGGCAGGGCGACATCGGCAGATCCTAGGAAACAACATATAATGAATAAAAGAAAAACCTGAAGCTAAATGTAAAGTAACTATAATGACCAGATTGTCCCTCCAAAAGAGATGAGCAAAGATGCCCTTGTCTCCTTTGCCAAGGAAGCAGGGAGATGCCAGATGGGAACCCTGGTATATACTGTCAGACTTAATGGGTGTATTGATTGGTTTAGTGGAAGTGCTTCTTTTCATTATAAGTGATAGCCCTTTGGATTTGGAGAGTGAGGGGTGGGGAAGGCATCTATTCAGAAATGAAAGTGATATGTAAACAAAATATATTTTTAAAAAGCAGCATTTTTTTAAGACTATTGACTGTTAAGTGCTATTAGAAGCAAGATATGGTAGAGGTCGAAGATACCTGAGGATCTGAGGCTGGATCTTTGGGGGAATGGTGGCATTCTAGTACACTAATTTAAGATAACAGAATTAATGGAATAATCATCACAGTTGACATTTGCCCACTGTGGTGGCACGTGCCTGTGATCCCTACCACTAGGGGAGGCTGAGGCCGGTAAAATGGCTTGAGTTCAGGAGCTGTGCATTTCGCTAGGGTGAAAGCCAATTCAATGTCCATTGTAAGTCCGTGTCAATATGGCGGCTCCCAGGAGAGAAGGGTGGGCTGCCAGGCTGGCCCAGGTTGGAAACAGAGTCAACAGCAGGGATTAAGTCATGAGTGGCTGCTGTACTTCCAGTCGGGGCATTAGAGAGAAACCCAGTCTCCCTTAGACTCTCTTTCCCATAACAAAGCTGCTGTTTATATGGCACTTTCTGCTAGGAGTTTACACATGTTAACCCATTTCCTCTTACTTAACGTATATCCACCTGAACATAGCCCTGACTGCCCTAAAGAAGGGGTTCTTAACCATTTTGTGTCCTGGACCTCCTTGACTACCTATTAAATCTATGGGCCCCTTCTCAGAATAATGTTTTTTAAATCCATAGGCTTACAAAGGAAATAGATTATATTGAAATATCCAAATATTTAAACAAAAACAAAAAAAGTCATAGATTGCAGGTTAAGAATCCCTGCCTTAAAGTGATCTTTTAATAGGAGTATCTTTGGGTAAAGTTCATAGTATTTCTTTCTTAGTGACACTTTTGAAGAAAAAAGAAAAGGTTATAATGTTGCTTTTGTGACACCATGATCATGGCCTTTGAAAGAACCAAAAACGTATTAATGACCTTGGAGCAGCTCCAGCAGGCTGCAGCCTTGGTCCCTGTCAGGATTACTGCAAACTCCTGATAGAACAACAACTGTGTCCTTGGTCTGGCCAGAGTCTTTGACCTGGGCTTTTCAACGAATTCATCATCACATTAACCTCCCAAGTTCTTTGCTTGTTTCTGTGGGCTCTGGCTTCCCCTTTTTCTAACCGCCTGTGCTGTCTTTGTATCTTCCAAGCAGTATTTCTCACCCTTTCTGCTCTGTTAGCTTTCCCAGAACAGACGGGTGAAGACTTGCCCCCATCCCTGCCCTCACTGTAGAGGTTAGTTCAGAAGTAAGCAAGTAGAGAAGCCAGGTCAGTGAGGCAGATAGGATTTGAAAGCATGGGTGTTTTAAAAAAAAAATCACAGAACACACTTAGCCTATATTTAAAGATCCAGATGGCTGCCTTTTGATTTTTATATTGAATTTGTGCACAAAGCTCTCATAAGCCTTCAGGTCCTGAACACACACTAATCATTTGAGATTGCTGCCTTCTGTCCAGGTCTCCCTCTCTCTCCCTAAGTTACCACCTCTCCATTTCTTAGGCCTCTGCCCTGGCTCTCATTTCTACCTTGGATAAACTTGTGAATATCTCACACACTTAAAAATAAAGCATTTGTCCCATGATCCGCTTTGGCCAACACAAAGTTCACTTTTCTTTCTGGAAGTACAGCTATTCACACGTCTGACTCAGCAAGAGTTTCTAGGAGAGCCATAATTTATTTCACTCAAGTGCAAAGATCCTGGTCCCTAACAAGTGATGTGCCAGAGCAGAAGGGGGAGGTACACCGAAAGTCACCCCTCCCCGCACCTTCTGAGCTCGTCTCCCTCATGTCCACTTCAGTATGGTAAGGCTTCACAAGCCACCCTTCAGGGCAACTTCCTTGGGGTTTAGGCGGAGTCAAAAGATTCCAACAGAAAGTCATTTTAGCTTTGTGTCTCTTTTGACATCAACCTAGCAGGTCAGCTTTTGGTCTCTTTTAACCGCGACGCATCAGGTCAGATCACCTCTCAGAGAAGTGTGTCAAAATGGCTGTCTTATGGCATTGCTCATTGTTCTTCTCTGGTCGTGATGGCCCGGAAGGTCACATCATGGACCGTTTTATCAAAGACATGTCAGCAATGGTAGCCAGACTAGAGCTGGTTCTGCCTAATGGGATATGTCTTCCAGAGTAAGAAGAAGCTTGATGCACTAACAAAAGGCCCTTCACCTCAGGGCAGCACCTTGGCTTCTTCTCTCTCATTTCAATTTCCCTCATCAGAATTGTAAATCCAGGCTCAAAACCAAGATATCCTGCTCTCCCCATCTTTTCACAGGCGAGCAGAGTGAAGGACCAGCCTAAAGCCAGTGTGCCAACCATGGGACAAATGCAAACACATCTTAGTGGACTCTTCAAGCCCCCGCAGCCCACATGACTGGTTAGTTTGCTACTGGTAATGTCCAGCTTGGGCCAGAGTAGATGTGAGAGCAATCAGCTATGACCTTTTCTATCCCCGTGGTCATGCTAGAATCAAACTGTCAAGATGAAGGAAGGGAGGGAGAAAAGGAGGGAGGAAGCTAATGAGATTTCATCTGTATTAAGAGAAGCCTAGGAGCCACATCATGGGAGCATTCTTCTTGCCGGACCTTGCCTTGGTCAGGTCACATCCAGAGTGCTTTATTTATCTCCTAGCGCTCCATTTTAGGAAGGAGGCTGACAAGTTGGGCTCTCTCTGAGCCTCAGCTCCCTCATCTGTCAAATGGGGATAATAATTCCTGTGGGACCTCATTGACAAGATGGTTGTTGTAAGAATCGAATAAGATACACAAAAGGCTTCATAAACCTTGGAGTGCCTGGCACAAGGTTCGTGATTGTCATTCTCATTGCAGTTTGGGGGATATATCATGAGGCAGCTGGATGGCACAGTAGACTGATCCAGGAGTAAAGAAGATTTGAATTCAGAACTGTCCTCAGACTCTTACCAGCTGTGTGACCGTGGACAAGTCACTTAACCCTGCCTGCCTCAATTTCCTCATCTGTAAATCTGCTTCCGAGCGTCGCAAGAATAAGATGAGATGATGTTTGTGAAGTGCTTTGCAGACCTCAAAGCACTAAGTAAATGCTAGCTCTTATCAATGGCCATGAGGATGGAGAAAATGTCTATACTACACCCATGACAGTTTTTAAGCTACAGATTTATTTGACCAATGACTTCCGTCTTCTTTAGTGTCGGCTCATCAGAACTGTGTCTCTTGAGCTTAGTCTAGGGAAATGCTTCACTCTGGTTGACTCTGTTGTTCCCAGGACTTCTCATCGGGGATGTCTAGAACCTTGGAATGTTAGGCCTGTCCAAGGACATGGCGTTCATCTACTGTGCCCCGTCCATTTCACAGGTCAGGTCATTGAGACCCAGACCAGTTAGGTGGCTTCGCCATGGTCACACAGTGGGTCTCTCCTCTGTGACTCAGGAACTGATTCAAATCAGCAGTCATCATCATTCTTCCCGTGTCTGAGTGTCACACTACGGCTCCCAAAGTGCTTCCTCACAATGCTCTAGGAGGTCAGTTGTGCAAGAACTCATTCCCCATTGCAAAGGAAGAAACTGAAATTCAGAGAATTGTGGGTGTTGACCACACTGCTCATGTCAGATGTGGAATTGGAAGGCGGTGTGCCGCTGAATTGTGTTGTTTGTTAAGTACGATTAAAATAAAATTTGAGCCTAAAAAAAAATCATAATGCAAGATAATTTGAATATGCATCAGTCTAGAGCTGGAAGGAACCCTTTAGGCCATCTAAACCAGCACTCTCATTTTATGGGAAGCTGAGGCCAGGAGCATTGTGACTTCCAAGCACATACAGGTCATAAGCATCAGGGGTAGGATTTGAACACGGATCCTTGGACTCCCGAGCCAATGCTCTGTCCAGTTTTATCATGCTTCTTTCTAAGCAATCTAACAATGTCTGAGAAGTGATTAAGAAGCCAAAAAAAAAATTCCAGATAAAATTTTGGAACATTACAGTCAATCTGTTTTATATTAGGAAAAAACCTGTTCCATTACTTCAAAATTATAATAATGACAGAGGAAGAAAAAAGACTCTTATTTATGAACAAGTTCATTTAGATGAATTCAAGCCGTGGTACTTTGTTGTTTCTCTAAGGATGTCTTTGCTGATTAATCCCCCCAGGATTTATGAAATGCTGACTTTGTGTCAGGGGATCTTCAGAAGTAAACCTCTTTTTCATTAGCTAAGAGCCCTCATGAGAACAATGAGCCAATGACACCCCTCAGTTGAGAATAAAAGTCTCTACACAAACATATCTATTTGATTATTAACTGAAATTACTTGGCTTATGGCCATTAACCTTGACACCTTTAGAAATTACCTATTAAATTACAATACTAATTTTTTTTTAAATCAGAGGAAGTATCTTTTGCTTTTATTTTGGTTTATGACTTGATTTGATGAATGCCAATTGAACTTACTAATAGGCCAGCGCTTCTGTTAGGAAATCTGAGTGTTCAGTATAAAGTCTTTCGCTTCATCCTCAGGGTCAGACAATCCCAGAGAGAAATGGGGCCTTCAGCATCCGTTTGCAGCCCATTAATCAACCTTCACCATGACCTGGAACCCCTCGCTATTCTACCTCGGGGCCTTTCTGTGTCAGGTATTATGTAGAGGGGGTTTTAATCTGGCACAAATGAGAATTAGATTGGAACTGTTAAGCTCATTTTCATTTCTGATTTAAAACAAAACTTAAATCCGTCTCCAGAGGCAAAAGACTGTCATGTTAAACTAATGCCAGGGGCCCTTCTCCTCCTGCCATGCACCCAGCGATGTCCATTAATCTCTGTGGGGCGAGGACTGAATCAGGGGAGCACTTCCGCCTCCCGCTTCAGAAGGAGTGGCTGGCCATGCTAGGATGCCCACGAGAAGTGGGCTCCATAATGGGGGTGGGTATGGAGAGACAGCAGGGGCCCCGATAGTGCACGCCATGTGGGGAGTCAGGAAGAACTGGGTTCAGAAATGTAGCAGCCCCACAAGCTTTGGGCAAGTCCCTTATGCTCTCTGTGCCTCAGTTTACTTATCTGTAAAATGGAGCCGATGGTGCCAAGAGTGCCCACCTCACAGGGCTTTTGTGAGAGTCAAACGAGATCATGTATGAAACACCCATGAACGTCACGATCACAGCGGGTCGTCATGGATAGTTAAGCTGTCTGATAATCAATAAGCATTTATTAAGCCCCTGCTGTCTGCCAGGCATAGCGCTGAGCACTGGAGACACAGAGAAAGGCGACGGACAGGCCCCTTCCTCAAGGGAGATGCGACGTGAGGCGGCTGTGGCATCGTTCAGTCTTGTCTGATTCTACGTGGCCCTGGCGGGGTTTTCTTGGCAAAGATGCTGGAAAAGGAGTTGCCTTTTCCTTGTCTGGTATGTCCCCACTTTACAGATAAGGAAC
>CM053597.1:23905767-23929116 GCA_028646575.1 Pseudocheirus occidentalis | reverse complement strand
GAAATGAGGGGTATTGGGCAAGAGGAAAAGGGAAGGAAACCCATGGGGAAGAGGGTTGGGGTCCAGCAGGAGGGTCTGGGGGAGCTGCCTCAGTGTGACCAGTGACTGGGACCTGAACAGGAGTTCCTGAAGGGGGGAGGGGCTGGGGCTGAAGCCATAGGAAGGGGGTCATTTAATTGGTCCCCGTTGCCCCTTTGTGGAGAGGCACTAGCTTCAAACATCTCACACTCTTTCCTGAGAACTATGTTCTGGGACAGTTCAATAAAGGCTAGCAAATAGGCAGCCTCCACCCACTTTTCTTCTCTGCGACAGTATGATTCTAACTGCAAGAGAGTATTATCTTTTAAAGTCCCAAAAACAGGCCACTATTCATGGTTTTCTAGGCAATAGCTAGGCCAAACAGTGTTGCAAGAAAACACTACCCTTTCCTTTTTAAGGTATCCAGAGAAACTAAATTTCTCCCAGTGTTTTGAAAGACAACCCAAAGGCGAACTTTTGGGAGCCACAGGTAAAGGGTCTCCCTTTCTCCATAAAGGAAGGTTTGAGAATAAGCCTCGAAAAACAGACAAAACAAAACAGGACAAAAAACCTACAAAAAAAATACCTTGAGTTTTCCCAGTTCCCTAGCACTGAGAGAATTGTAAGAATCTGGCTCACATTTCCAAATGAGGTGTCTGTCTTTGTCCTCCATTCTTCAGAAGCTGAGCACATGTGAATGTCCATATTCTCCAACGCGAGTACCTAGCTGTCTGACCTAATGGGACCTGAGAGGTCAGGCCCACAAAAACAAAACACAAGAAAACACACACAAAAAAAAACCGCACCAAAAAAACCCACACCTCCAAGCTACTTGGAGGACAAGAAAGCAATAGGGAAAAAGAGAGAGGCTTACGTACTTTCCAGTGCCGGCTGGAGAAGAGCTTGAGATTAGCAGTGTTTCCCGGTCAGGGAACCATAAAAATGAAGAGGAGCCCAAAGAGTGTTAGGGCTGCCTGAGACCCCAAAATACCAACATGCCGGGTCCTGCGGAAAGAATTCCACTCAAGTCTTCTCAGCCAAAGAAAAAGTAAAGTTTATTGAAAGTTCAAGTTCGCCACGTGGGGTGCTGGCCATTTAAAGGTGCTCTCACAGAGCAAGTCTGTGTGCTAGGGCATTCTAAGGCGCTCTCACAGAGCAAAGTCTATACTAAGCCATTCCCATGGTGCTCTCACAGAGTAAGTCTAGGCCAAGCTATTCCATGGCGCTCTCACACAGATAAGTCTCTGCTAAGCTATTCTACAGCGCTCTCACAGAGATGGAGGGAAGATGGGGTCTTATATACAGAGGAATCTAGGGGTGGTTCAAAGGAGGAGCCTGGGGAGGATCTTCAAGAGGAGCCAATGAGGTCTGACTCCAGTAATGAGTTTGGGGAGGGGGTCTTCAGGTGGAGTTAATGAGGTCAATGCAAGAGTGGATTGATATTTTGATAGGCTCAAGGGTGGGAAGCAGATGGAACAAAAGGGGGCTAAAGACTTGGGCAGAGACACAACTTAAAGCTCATGACCTCAGGCAAATGTCTTCCCTGGGAAGGTTCACCTTCCCAGAGCCTGTGTCTCAAAGAATCAAGGAGAGCTCAAAAAAGGGGGGGGGGGGTGTCCCAGAGCCTACACCTCATCAATAGCACTCGAGACAGCTTCCCCCACTACCTCCTCCTTCACCCTTATCTCACTTGAAGAAGAAAGCTGATCTCTCCAAATACTCCTTTGATCCTTTTCCATCCCATCCTTTTTTAAATTTATTTTTTATTGACTTGTTTATTTGCTTTTAGTTCACAAGATTCAGTTCCACAGTCCCTT
This sequence comes from Pseudocheirus occidentalis, assembly GCA_028646575.1. NCBI lineage: Eukaryota > Metazoa > Chordata > Mammalia > Diprotodontia > Pseudocheiridae > Pseudocheirus > Pseudocheirus occidentalis. The sequence continues at coordinate 23,927,281 of CM053597.1, read as the reverse complement.
GAGTTTCAAATTTTCTCCCCTCCTCCCCCCTCCCCAATGGCGGCATGCAATCATGTATAGGATCTGCAAATGCTTTCACATTGGACAATAGTCTGGTTGTATAGAAGGGTTGTAACCAATGGAGTGAACAGTGGGAAAAAAGAAAAAAACCAAATGTGAAAAAGAGCACTAGCATGTAGATTGCTTCAATTTCCATTTAAACTCTGTTCTTTCTAGTTCTTTCTCTGAGTGTAGACATCTCCTTCCATCCTGAGACTTGTAGAGTTGTCTTATAACTGTGCATTGCTGAGAAGAGTCCAGTTTATGAAGGTCGGTCATCACACATACAATGTGTCTGTCAGATTACTCCCATTCTCACTTTTCCTAATCTTTATTTTCTCCCTGTCTGTGGCCTCTTCCCTACTGCCTCCAGACACATTCAAATCTTCACCATCCCTAAAAAAACAAAAAAGCCCTCCCTTGATCTGTTTAGCCCCACTAGCTAACACCATCAGTCTCTCCTCCTTTTGTGGCAAAACTCCTTGAGAAAGCTATCCCTACCCCTAGATGCCTCCTACTTTCTTTTCTCTTACTTTCTTCTCTTGTCTCAGTAGTTTGACTTCTGATCTCATCGTTCCACTCAAACTACTCTCTCCAGAGTTGCCACTGATCTCTTAAAGGCCAAATCAAATCTAACGACGTTTTCTCAATCCTCATTCTTCTTGACCTCTGTAGCCTCTGACATTGTCCATCATCACCTTCTTCTCCTTGCTACTCTTTCTTCCCCACGCTTCCGCATCACTGCTTTCTCTTTGTCCCCTCCCCATCTGCGCTCCTTCCTTCTCAGCATCTCCTTTTCTGGTCCTTCATCCAGGCTGTGCCCACTCACTCTGGCTGGCCCCTGATGCCCTCCTCTCTTTTCTCTTTTATGTCTCCAGCCCTGCCCTCTTTCTGGACCTTCCTTCCCTACCTGCCTATGAGACATTTCAGACTGGTTATCCTTGTAGACATTTTAAGCCAGACCCTTCCTAAAGAGAATTCCTCTGTATCCTGTGTACAGCCTGTTTGTACACGCTGTCTCCCTCACTGGACTGTGAAAGCCTTCAGAGCAAGGACCATACATTGGCCTCTTTTTATACTCCCTTTTTGTACTCGGCATGGTGCCTACCACCATAGGCGATCAGCAAATGTTTTCCCACTTGGTTTATAATAGGCCCCCAGAGGTGTTTAGAGAAATTAAATAAAGTATTGTAGAGGACTCAGCCTTGTTTATATAGAAGTACATTTAAAAGATGTTAATTCAGGGTGGCTAGGTGGTGCAGTGAATAGAACATGGGCCCTGGCACCAGGAGGACCTGAGTACAAATCCAGCCTCAGACGCTTAACACTTACTAGCTATGCGACCTTGGGCAAGTCACTTAACCCCAATTGCCCTGCCTTCCCCCCTACAAAAAAAAAAGTTAATACAAAAAAAAGAGAAAGAACTAAACCAGTTTACACCTTTAAAAAGAAAACCATGTATTTGCTACCAAAAATAGAATCTTTTAACAGTCTCAGAAAAGACTTTATAAAGTAAAATACAATATTTAGAGTCGTAGAAGGGTTTTCTTAAACATTTTTAGGTGTGAGGGTGACATTTCATGTGATCCTCCTTTGAAATACAATTTGGCTTTATCCCATGCTGTATTGCTTTTCCATCTTGAGAATTTTTCTTTAAAGTTCTTCATGATAAGGCCTCTCCTATAACAAGAGTGAGAACAAAAGAGGTAGCAGGCACAAGCGTTGCTGGACAGTGTAGTTGGGTCCCATTAGAAAACAAGCAAGGGATTAGGAGGCCTTAAATAGGAGTGAACCTGCCTGCCCCCCAACTACTCGGGTCACTGACATGGCGCCGGCAGCTGGGGAGACCAAAGAGATAAGAAATGAGCAATGTGATGAAAGTCACACCTCGACGGTATCTTCCGTGACCCGCTAGCTCACGGACATGATGCTCCTTTGCCTTTGCTAATAGAATCCTCAGGCAGCTAGTGAGGAGATGAAGTTGTTGGGCTTTTTACATCCAAGATCATAATCAAAATGTTCTTTTTGCTCTTGTGCCCCCTTCTAACCTGCACAGTCCCAATCAAAGCTACCTTGAATTTATGTTGTGCGTTATCATACCCATGCCTGTGCTCCCCATGAGGATGTAAACTCCCAGGGAGGGACTGTTTTCACCCTTTACTTTGTTTGCCTAGAGCATAGCATGTGAATAAGTTTGGGGGACAGAGGGTTCAAGGAACTCCTGGGTGAGGAAACTCCTCCCAATGCAGGTTGGCACCTTTCCTTTGATTTATAGTCATAGAGAGTAGGAGCTTAATAACAGTGGGTGATTAATTGATTGATAGACTGTTTTTAGTCTGAAAAAGTTCTGCCTCTTTGCCAGTCAGTGACTAGACAGCAAAGGAATCCTACCTCAAGGAAGGTTGCCAAACCACCCAGGCCATGGAGATCCCCCCAGGACTCATCTGCTTTCATCCTCTGACTACAAAAAAACAGGAGCTTTCTCATCTATATCTGGCCACTTGGACCCAGATGACTCCAGAGGAGATAGTGAGGCTGGTGACTTTGCACAGCCCTGCCTCACTTAAATCCAGTCCACTTGCATGTCATGCATCACCTCCCTGAGATCAGGGTCCTCTTAGAGAATGAAGGACAAACGATAACAACCTGGAGCAGGAAAACCTAAGGTCAAATATAACCTCAAACACTGACTGGCTGTGTGGCCTTAGAAAAGTCATTTAAGCGCTGACTTCTTCAGTTTCCTTACCTGTACAGTGGGAATGATAACAGGACCCTCCTCCCAGAGTCTTTTGTGAGACATGGATGAGATAAAGTCTGTAGAACCCTCTGCAAATCTTAAAGGACTTTATAAAAGGTGGCCGTGCTGATGACGATGATGGCAGACCACTACCCGCAACCAGCCTAAGTGTACGCCAGTACCTGATACCAGCTTCCTGTTGTCTTTCAACCGCCTCATTAATGTGGTGTCGGCACGCTGGCACAGGGCCATGCAGCTGCTCCCACAGTGTTTCATCTGGTCCTCCTCTCACCGTGGGCCTTCTTAATAACAGTAACTGGCACAATGACTGGATCCAGATGAAATGACACACGATGCTTGTCAGGATGCATTTGCTGACAGCTTCTTATAGCCCATATCCTAGTGGATTTTTCTAAGGACAAGATAGTAGCTCCTCTGGAAAAGATCTGAGGAGCTTAGTGGAACACAAGCTCAAAGCTAGTCAGCAGCATGATATGGTGACTAAGAAAGCTCACGCAGTCTCAGGCTGCACTAGGAAAGACAGCGTCTGAAACTGGGCAATGAGCGACGGCCGTCCCATTGTCCTCAGCCCCGGCCAGGCCTCTCCCGCTCCCTTCAGAGCCACATCTTGTAGGAAGGGCACTGACCAGAGAGAACGGGGCATCAAACAACAACCTCGTTGTTGTTGTCGTTGTTGTTGTTGGGTTGTTGTCATTGTTGTTGTTATTGTCGGGTTGTTTCTCAGTTGTGTCTGACTCCTCGTGACTTTGTCTTGGACCCCTGTGGCAGTAGGTCCACTAAGGTATGTGGACCCTTTCTCAGCATCATGTTTTTAAAGAAGAAAAAAATCATAAGATGACAAAGGGAATCAAATATGTTGAAATACATCAAAATACTTAAAATAAACCAATTTTGGGGGGCAGCTAGGTGGCGCAGTGAAGAGCACCAGCCCTGGAGTCAGGAGGACCTGAGTTCAAATCCAGCCTCAAACACTTAACATTTACTAGCCTTGTGACCTTGGGCAAGTCACTTAACCCCAATTGTCCTGTTTTTCAAGCTCAGTCTAAGGACCCCAGTGTTCTTACTCATACCTGTAAAAGGTTCCCCCATACAACACACACAACAAGTGGGCACCCTCCCCTGCTTGAAAAGTTCTGATGATGAGGAACTCCTCCACATTTGTCCATGTGCATTGGTTCAAAAGATTACTTAGCAATCATGGAGTCATGCAGCTGGGAAAGCTTAAAGGCTAAAGGATGAATAAATAAGTAAAATCACCTTTATTATTTTACTAAGCACCTAGCACATACCCTCCACACATTGTGTTAAGTGCTAGAGATACAAATGAATACCAGCCCCCTAGATGTCCCTGTAGGGGAAGACAACACTTATGCATGGGCAGGTAGGAACCTTTTGGACCAAGAAGTTGGGGGAGTGGTTTTTGGAGCCACAGGGCAAATGACTGACTGATCATTTCCAGAGATGGTGGTGTTGGTTCAATTGCTAGTCAACGATGTAGAGTGGGAAGGAGAGGGAAGAAGGAGGGGGAGCATGTTCCATAGCTTGATAACCAGAAACCAAGGAAGATCAGTGAATGCTCCCATCAGGCTACTGGAATCGCTCCCCTGTCCTTACAGCATCATGTAGCATTCAGACAAGCAAGTAAATACTGGAGAATAGTGGAAATGAATTTGAAGAAAACCCAAGACCCTACCTGAGGCATTGGACAAGCTTGGGCTTGGGGAGGAACCTCTATGTCCACTTGATAATAAGTCGGTTTCTTGGGGTGGCTAGGTGGCGCAGTGAATAGAGCACCGGCCCTGGAGTCAGGAGTACCTGAGTTCAAATCCGGCCTCAGACACTTAGCACAAAAACTAGCCCTGTGACCTTGGGCAAGTCACTTAACCCCAACTGCCCTCCAAAAAAGCAAAAAAAAAAAAAAAAGTCGGTTTCTGATTGACTGGTTCACTTGCCTTGTCTTGGGTGCCCAGTTTCTTTGGTGGCACAAGTAGGTGCTTTGCCCTAGATCAAGGGACAGCACAGGGATTTTGCCTCTCACCCCCAAATTTCCACATCAACCATAAAATTCTAACCTTAAGCTAGACTTAATGGATGACCTAGTCCTGATGTCCTTAGGCCCAGAGGTGTAGGAAGAGATCCTTGGATCCTTGAAGCTGTCCATGGCCCCAGGAATCACAAAGCTCTTCCTTGTAGGGTAGTGCCCTGGAAAGAGCTCCAGACTGAGGTGCTGATCTTGGAGTCAACACCTGAGTTCAAATTCTGGCTGTTCTCTTCATCTTTCCAGGCTCCAGCTTCAATAAGAGATTGGGCTAAATGACCTCAAACGCCCCTCCCACCTTCTAGCTCTATGATCCTGTGATTTTTTTGGAGTTGGCTACAGATTGAGCCGTGGGAGCAGCCTCAGTCACTAGCTGTATGCCCTTGAGCATGATACAGCCACTCCTAGGCTCAGCTTCCTAACCTATAAAATAAGCATAATCACGTCATCTACTTCATGGGTTGTTAGGAGGCTCAGATGAGATACTGTGAAGTGCCTTGTAATCCTTGAGGGGTAGTATAAGTGCTGGTTTAAAAAAAAAAAAAGCTGCTCTGATTGCTGCCCTCATCCCTCATCCTCACCTTAGGAGAAGGAGAAAACAGGAGTCAACGAGCCACTCACGGAATATAAAGTCATGCCCAGATGCCCTGTGGACAATGTAGACCATAGCTGGCATTAGCTTTGACTCAAACATTCCATCACATCCCACTTACTGGAACCAGCTATCTAACTAGGGGAAGGAACAAAGGGGCAGGCCAAACCCTGAGAGGGAATCAAAACATAGGGTAACACCCAGCTTCTGCATGGACCACACCTAGGTCACCAGGCTGTCCCAACCCCAATATTTCTATTAAGGGTAAAGAAAGAGATTCAGTGAACTGAGGAGAACCATTTCCCCACCCTGACTCTGGACCTGGGCCCAAATTCCCAAATAGGCATCACAGATGTATTCGAACAGCAAGGCAAAGACGGGCATTACTGCACGCTCCAGCCTCTTACTCCCTCCTTCCATTCTTACACATACAAGAGAATAGTGAAAAAAAACTAGGAACTGATACTTTTACTGACAAAAGCTGCCAAGATGGAGATAGAGAGAAAGCCCTGTAGATCAGGGGAAAAACCTAATAAAATAAATGCATGTAAGATCCAAAGTTACTTAGACAGCAATGGGAAAGATAGAATTTAAGAGTTCAAAAGTCTGTCTGAAATTTATTTTCTTTCACAGTAATGAGATACTGTATATAAATAACTTTGCCAACCATAAAACAGATTCCCTATTCATTCATTCTCTCTCCTCCTTCCCCCTCCATCTTTCTCCTTCTCTCCCTCCTCCTTCCCCCTCCATCCTTCTCCCACTCTCCCCCTCCCTCTTTCTTCCTCTCTCCCTCCTCTCTCCCCTGCCCCTTTCCCTCTCTTTTCCCCCCATCTCTCTTTTTCTCCAACCTCTCTCTCTTCTCTTTCCTCTTACTAGATCCATGACATCTCCCTAGTTAATAAATTCTAGTGGTTCCCTATTAGGTCAGGCATGGACAGTGTTGGACATAGGGTCAGGAAGACCTGAGTTCCCATCTTGTGTCGGACACTCACTAGCTGTGGCTCTGTTTGCCTCTATTTCCCCATCTGTAAAATCTAATGATAATGTCACCTCCTTCCCAGGCTCACTGTGACAATGAAATGGAGTGACGTGTACAAAGTGCTTGGCAAACAGCGTTCTCTAAGTGCTTGTTGCCTGACTTAGAGCCATTCGGAAATGTGAGCAATCACTATTGTTTCTTAAGAAGCAAACCTTAACTCAAAGGAGTTTGGATCCTGTTCCCTTTCTAAGAGCTAAATATCTTAGAGAAAAAATCCATTGTAGAGAATTTATTTTCCTCGTTGGCAAGCCCAGAATTTGCTGTAAAGATTATCTCCCTGGCAGAAACCAGGGCACCTGATGGACACAGAGCCCTGGGGCATGAGATGAGGGCTCCTTAATGCTGAGCACAGGCTACTGGGGGGCTGCTGGCTGCAGGTGACTGTCTCCCACGGCCTGTGGGCTGGGGAAGGTCATCCGTGTCTATAACCTATGGTGTTTAAAGTTTTACTGATCACTGGGGAAATTTTTGGCAGTTCATCTGGGATTGTTGCTTAGCAAAGTCTGGGATTACAATCCAGCAGCATCTTCTCAGCAGGACTGCACCATCTGGGCTCATTCTTCAGAGAAATCTGTTCTAATTGAATGCTTTGTATTTCAGAATTCCCATTGATTAGGATTTTGTGTGTACAGCATTTCTGTGCAGACTCCAGGGACGGTGTTAAAAGGCCCTTTACTGTATTATTAAGTGTATACATTAGGTTTTAGTCTGCTGTCTCATTTTAATTAGCATTCCCACAAATGAGTTTGGTTACTCGGAGTCTGATCTTTGTTTTAGAACTTTGTGAAATATCTCATTTCACTCTACGTTCTGCTTCAGCCTTGAATCTCAGTATACCTTTCCAGCAGACATACTGTATTATTTGGTTTTGTGGTTGCTGTGCCATGCTCATTATATATTATCAGTCCTGTGATTAGAAGTTACATGAGAGTCAGTATGATGGAGGGAATAAAAAGTTGACCTCAAAGTGAAGGCTATCTGGGTTCAGACTCTTGTCTCTGACACGGAATGGCTATGTGACTCCAAGTCACCTAACCTCCAAGTGTTCCAAACAATGCTCAAAGTCTATAATATTGTCAAGAAGGTGCTTTTCTGAAGGGAATTCCTCAATGATAAAATCACAGATCTAGGGAAAAAAAAATCAGAAGTGTCCTGTCCCTCAGGTCCTATACAAATACAGAAACCCTGAATTTCTGGCCCTGATAAACCTGATTTTCATTCTGAGCACTCCAGAAGGATCCACATTTTATCACAAGCTTCAGAGGTATTTCTGAGATGTCCTGGTATGAGGCTCCTCTGGTTGCTATAGCTTTTATGCCCTCTTCGGGTCAGGGCAACCCTTCACCGTTGCAAGGACAAACCCCTAAATGGACTAGGGTAGCTCAAGAAGCTGGTAGAACAGTAAGGTGTGGGTGCCATTATCACATTAGGAGCCATGTAATTGAGTTGAATTCAGCAAACATACCCTGAGCCCCTACTCTAGACTAGGTTCTATATGTGCTGGGGGTGATGGCACCCTGTGTAAACTGACTCCCACTCACCTTCTAATCTAGGCTCTGAATTTCCATCTTTGACATAAGGGATCAAACAACAGTGATCTGAAGAAATCTGGGGCTAGAATCTCTGCAGTCTGGGAGGCTGAGGTTGGTGGTTTCTTCAGCTTAGATGTTCTGAGCTCTAATCAAACTAAAGCCCCTTGGTGGTCTTCACAAAGTCCCACGCCAGTACAGTGAACACCTAGAAATGGGGCCCCATGAAGCTGCCTAACAAGGAGCAAACTGTGACCCAGGTTGGAAGCAGCCAGTTCAAGCTCCCGGTCCGATCACATGGGCCTGAGAGTGGCCTCTGTGTTTTCCCCCTGGGTGAGAGCCAGAGATTCAATATTAAAACTAAAACAGCTCAATCTGGGGATTGTGATACAGCTGCCTGTGCTCTCAGAGGGTATGAAAAGAGGGGAAAGAAGAGCAAACCAAGGAATAGAAACAAGGAATGAAAGCAGGTGAGGAGAATTACATAAGAAAGCCATTCAAAGAAAGCTAAAGCAAGATGGCGGCCTGACTAGATTCTCCTTTGGGTGATGATGGGGCAGGACCAGATGGCCTCGGGGTCCTTCCAGCTCTAGGACTAGGATGCCACTGCTTGTCCTCCTTCCCTGCCACATGTAGAGTGTGCAATGTGAAAACTATGGAAGTCCCTTAGAAGACTGGTGGGGGCAGGTGGGCCCATTGTCTACCACCCTGGCCAGCTCCATGCTTTCTGGCCTTTTCTGTTCTGAGTGGATTTACTTGTTTGTTCTCCTTCCCTAAAATTTGCCATTTTGAAAAGAAAATTAATCCCGCCCCACCCCTTTTGTCATATCTGGCTTTGGCCATCTGGGGAAGCCAGTGGACCCCTCCTTAAGATAACAGCTTGTTGCCTATGTTCATAACTGAAGGCAACGCTATATTTCAGTTAGAGGTTAGTGAAGGTGGAAATGTGTTTTTCTTTCCTACCCAGAGTGAAGATCTGCAGTGAATCTAGTGCTTAGCACAATGCCTGAAGGATAGTAGGTGCTCAATAAATGTTGATTGATTGATCTAGTCCCTTCCTCTGGGCCCATTTCTCAGTAAACCCTTCTAGAGCCTCCACCTTTGCGATCACCATTCCTTTAACATTTTTCTTTCCATGAAACGTGGCTCTTCCATGAAGACAACTTAGTCCTTTTCAAACCTCTCCCCTGGATGCCCTCACCAATTCACAGGTCCAGGAGGATGAGTGGACATCCTCCTGGCTCCTGACTCCCCATTCAGGCCATTCCTCTACCACCATCCATTTCTCAAAGCTTCTTCCTGTCTGCTCCTTCCCTACAATCTCACAAAAGGCATCCCTGCCTCTCCCTAGAGCTAATGTTCTGCACTCTCAGTCTTCTTTGCTCCTGCCTCCTCTTGTGTTTCCCTCCATCTCCCTCTTCTGCTTCTCCTATCTCCCTCTTTCCATCTCTTCCTTTTTCCTCTCTCGTAAGCTCACTGATACATAGATCTGCAGTTTCTTCCTCACCAATGATGTTTTCAGACGTGCCTGCAAACAGGATTGAGCCCCCCGGTCTTCCCTTTGGCCCTTAGGCCCATCCAGTAACCGCTCCATCTCTTTCCTCTCATCCTTACAACGTACACCAGTCTATTCAAATTACCTTCCAGATATCACCAGCCCCCTGGCAGCTACTAAATCCCATGGCCTTCCTTCCACTCACGCCCTCCTCATCTTTTCTTTAGCATTTGCTGTTTGTCCACTTTCCTCCCAGGAGATTTCCAGGCCCCTTTACCTTCAGAGGCATATAAGCATTTTATCAGCATCTACCCATATCGCTGCCAAGACCACAAAAAGATTTGTGGATGGTTGTTTTTCAGTGACTCTGAAGAAAAATCAATCTAAAATTAAATCTTGTCACAAAACTTGCCAAGAACTTAGAAAATTCTGGTTTGGTGATTCAAAGCTTGGTGACTGCTGTTTCCCCACTTGATAATTTCTTTTTGAGTTTTCCTCCTCCTAGTAAGATTTAAACATTGTTTTAAGCTTTGTATTGCAGATGGAAAATCAAACGTTTTATTAGTAAATGTTATAAGCCAGGCACTTTGTTAGGTATAGGAACTAAAAGACATTTTCTGGTTAACGTTTTATATAAAATTTACTGGTTATGTGCTTGTAAAATATTTACCAGTAAGTGTGCTATGCACTGTTTCCCCCAGTAAAACGTTAGCTCCTCAAAAAACAGAAGCTGTCTCACAATTGGTGAGGCACCCTCAGTGCCTAACACTGGGCCTCACACACAGATCTAAGAATTCAAGAGAGATCTGCCCTGACTGAGATTCAGTAAGATTTCTTCTTGGGCAGATAGAAGAACGTTCACAAAGAATATAAAATGAGCACACTGGGCCTTGGACTGGTTTAATCAAACATCTTTTCAGACTGGGTCATTGCATGATTTTGTTCCGTGGGTTTTTTGTGATGAGGATTATTTTATACAGAGAGCATCTCTGCTGTCAGATTCTGTTTGCTGTGTCGTGTCTGAATGGAACAGCAATTTAGGTCTAGTGAACATAGATGTTTCATTACTCACTTTGGCTTCTTGATAGAACTGTGACTTCACGGGCGTGACTCCCCACGTATGACGGCCGTCCTTCTGCACTGTCTCATCCTATACGGTTCTTGCCTACGTTTCCTGATAAACACCCTAGGGAGGCAACTGAGTGCTCTGGAGGGAATCTGGCTCTTGGGGTGGAGTGAGTGGGCTTCCAACACACCACTGGACTTCTCCATCTGTTGTCAGTCTCACTATCTGACTAGCTGCCTCCTTTTCCACACACGTATCCTTAATAATTCAGTTCAGTTCAACAAGCAAAAGAAATATCTTGTGCGTGCCAGGTACCCTGTTAGAGTCTGAGGATGCCGAGATGAACATGAGGTATTCCCTGCTCTCATGCAGCCTGCTTACAATCTGGGAAAGAACTGCAAGTACAGGAGTCTTGGGGTCAGAGATTCAAAGCTGGTCTAAGTCGTTGCAAGAGCAGAGAGTGTTCATGCCAAGAAGAATCAGGGCATATCTTGTGTAGGACAGGGCAGCCGAGAGGCATTTGAATGGAAGCCAGCTGTTACCAAGTATGAAAAGCCTCCATGCTTTTGGAGGGGGAATGGAGAGGGACACGGAGAGGGAGGAGGGCAGGGAATGTGTCCCAGACATGGGGGGACTGCTTTTACGAGTGCTCAGAAGTGAGGAGATGTGTGTGTGTGTGTACATGCTCATACATTACATACAGTCGTCTACATAAATTATATATTGCTTTATATGTACATAATTTATATGTCCCCTTATGTAGATACATGATATTTATATTCCTTTCACTGCATGCATGCATGTATATGTGCACACAATGGGAACTGATATTAAAAAATCTCGCTGACAAGAAGAGGCTCTGGCAGCATGATGGAGGCCTCCTTCACGACCTTCTCAGGAGGTAATGAATTCACATCCATGGAGGTCTTTGGGCAAAGTTTGGGTGATGCTTGTGGGTCTGTGGAGGGATTATCTGGGGTGGCAGCCTCTGAAGCCCCTTCCAACTCTAAAATCTTATGATTCTGAAATAACAAATTTGGAGGGAAGGTAGATTTTTAATGTGTTTGTTCTTTGGGATCATTTGTCATCCAAACTACCGGTTCTGGTTGTCTTAGCATTTGCTGACCATTTATGGGAGGCGCTCAGCTGTAATACCAGGCTTTGGAAGCTGGGCTGTGCAGGCTGTACCAGTGAGGGAGCAGACACAATGGTCCCTGAGGCCCCTCCCTGCTCAGGATTCGTGTCCCTGTGACAGCTGGAAGTTAAAGCCCTTGGTTTCCTCTGGGTGGAGGTGCCTGATTCAGATCTTTCCATGACTTGTCTGATCAGTTCCAGTGGGATCCTGGACTGGCAGGCAATGGAGAAGGCGTGACTCGTGTGGCATGCTGCCACAGCCCGGAGGAGCTATGTGTGGAGGGCGTGGAGGCTTTTCATACTTGGTGAAGTCATCCTAGGGACTAAGTCCAAATTGGAAGGGTGTGTTCTAGTGGGCCCAGGCCACGTCCCAGGTACTGTGTGTCAGCACCAGGTGTTCCTGGCTTCTCCTGAGTGGTGGTAAAGGGGAAAGAGAGGAGGGCAGGCATCTGGGGCAAGACAAAGAAACTGGGCGATGAAGAAAAGCAACCAACCGTCTTATGAGGGGGTGCACTGCTGGGCAATGAGAACCCAGATATATAAAATGACCTTTGCCTTCAGGGAATCTATTAGGAAGCCTAAGTTAAAAGGCCATCTGATGACTTACCAAGTCTCAGAGCTGAAGGGCATCACGTTATTTCCACCTGTACTTGATCAAGAATTCCCCTTGACAATGTTCCCACTGAGTGCTCACCCAGCCCTTGCTTAAAAGACCCCCGGTAGGTGGGAGAGCCCCTGCCCGCAGAGAGGCCCTTCCATACTGGGACAGCTTGAAATGGTAGGAAGTGGCTTTTCCCAACCTCTGCCTCTCAGCACTCCTGCTGCAGCCTCCGGAGCACCAAGCAAAGCAAGGCTCATCTCTCTTCCAGAATCTCCATAAGTCTTTTCTGCCTAGACAAGGAGCAGGTTAGGTCTTCACAAGAGACGGTGGCCTTTGCACACCAGCTCAGTGGTGTCTGGGCATCACACAGTTCTCAGGATGAAAATGTCTGACTTAAAATCTCTCCAGACTTTGGCACTCACTAGTTCTGTGGCCCTGGGCAAATCACGGAACCCCTCTTCCCTCTCAGAATAACTGAATGTCATAGTAGATAGAAAGCTAAGCTTGCAGTCAAAAGGTCCTGAGTTCAAATCTTGCTTCTGACATTTGCTAGCTATGTGACCCCAAACAAGTCACTGAACCCTGACTGCCCCCCCAAAAAAGTGTCTTGAGCACCGGCTCTGCCCCTTCTGTGCAGCAAGAAGAAAAGGACAGAAAGGGCATTGATGAGACATACTTTAATTTGGGGGTTATGATGCCATCAATACAAAGGGCTCACCTCACCCATCAGCCGGCGCTTACCTCCTGTTCCGACTGCCAGACTTCAGTAACAATGTTCTTCTCAGCAAGCAAATAGGCTTCCTTCTATTCCCTCTCCTTGCCCACATTTTAAGGCAGAATTCATTTCATTCTCTGAGAATAACAGTAAGTGTGTAATTACACCAGGGCAGGAACTTTGGAGAGGGTTGGATTTGAAAATCAGGACCTGGGTTCAAATGTCAGCTCTGCCACTTGCTAACTGGGTTACCCTGGGCAAGTCACAACACCCACCTACAGACCTCAGTCTTCTTGTCTTGGAGACAAAGGGGTGGAAAGAGAGGATGCCTGAGCTTTCTTCCAGGGTTCTCTGCTCAGTGTTATAATCCCATCCCCTTGACTGTTTGGGTTCTAAGGAGAAGCTCCCTAAGGACACTATCAGAACATTCAAAGAAATGTTTACAGCACTCCCCAAAACAGCCATAATTTAAACATAACTCTGCTGACTTAGCTTTTCAAGGCCTCTCCAGGAGAATTACAGGTAATTCCCAGACTCCTCCATCGGTGACTTTTTATCCCTGACACATCCATCCGTAGCCACTGATCTGCCCTAACAGTTCCTCTCTCTGTCCCCCCAATGTCTTTATTAAAATGTCTACTTAAAAGAAGGGAATCTGACTTCACAGGCCCAGGTAGTCATTGATCTCCAAAGCATGGGATGCCTTTGGTTTCGTTTGTCATTTCCACCCCAGCTGTCCTGGTCCCATCGCTCCTTAAATTGCGCCTCATTTCCTGCTATCTCACTTCTCTGCAATAGGAAGGAGAATGTGCCTGTAACGACTTCATGACTCTGTTTCCTTGCAGCTGACCCCCTGGTGGGAAGCATCGCCACTCAGTATATGACCAACAGAGCAGAACACGACAGAATGGCCAGGCAGTGGACCAAGAGATACGCGACCTAGGGACCCCCGCGGCTTCTGGACGGACCTCTCCGCAAGCACATTCACCAAGTGCATCGATAGCCCTTCCCTCCTTCGCGGTCTTATTTTTATGACATTTTGAACCGTTTTGTGACAATATGTTGTCCTTTCTTTCTTTTTATTATTTTTATTTTATTTCCCTTTCCCCTTTTTTTTCAGTTCTTTTAACTTGAAAGATGTTTCCCCTCCAAATAGGAGGGAAATTTTTGGTTTTGGTTTGGTTTTTTGTTTCTTTTATTTCAGTGCAAAGAATGTTGGATCAGTAATAGTATAGAGCTTTGTCACAAAGCTTTGTATTCATGTGTGGTTTTTTTTTTCCTTTTATGTGGTCTTTGGGAAAACAAAACAAATTCAGAATTATATCTCGTTTCTACTTCAATGTAGTGTTTAGGGTTAATTTTTTTGTACTGAAGTCTTTAATGGCGGGTGCATGCTACTGGGAACAAGTTTTGTATAAAGGCTTAAATTCAAGAATCACTGTGCATTACTGAGACTCTGTTTATCACTAGCCTTCTGTCTCCCACACAAAAGGCTATTGGGTTGAACAAAATAATATGTATTTTGATTTACTTAAAGTGCTTGTAAATTTCTTAGGGACCTGCCACTTTTGACTGTGGAACAGTTGTACACTTGTATTATGAGAGCACTCAATAAAACACTGTGGCGGATGATGTGCGCACTTGGGCTAATGTGGCAGTCTTGCTTTCTGTCCATATATTGGGGCAGGGCAGGCATGGGGAAGCTGACCCAATTCAATTATGGGATGAAGCATCCTTGGAATCTCAGAGTTGTCACGTCATCCTACGGACGAGTGGAGGAGTTCTTTTGCACAACCATCCTCTGACACACCCATCTTTTATGCCGCAGTCAGAATGCTTGACTCCCAGAATCACCTCCCAGTAAAAGTCAAGCCTTTCTCCCAGCTCACTGAACTCTCCTGGGCTTTGGTCTGTGCCTGGAGTTACAATGGCGTCTTTCCCTCGATTTTTTTATTCTAGAGGAAAAAATGAGCTCACTTGAGCCATCCCTGTGGGCTTACTCAGCAGCCAGGGTGTTTCTGTCCAGCTTTGACCTTCAGGCTAATTTTAGGCAGGCGGCTGGGGGAGGAGCACTCAGTCCTACCAAGGAAATATGTGGGTGTTGTAGTCTGGAAAACATCGACCAAAATGCTGCTACCTTAATGTTCTTTGTGTTGCTGGGCATATTGGAAAGTCCCTGTTTCCTGTCATTAATGACTGCTGGTTCTGGGGGATGCCTCCGGGAGATGCTTTTGTGCAGTGGATAATAGAAGGCTGGAGTCCAAGTCCTTGCTAGCCGGGTGACCAGGGGCCTGCCAAATTCTCTGACCCTCAGTTCCCCCTTCTCTAAAATAGAGATAGATAATCCTCCTGTTTCCTACCTCAAAGGGTTGCTTTGTGAATCTTAAGTCCTCTAAGAATGTGAGCTAGTATTATCATTATTAGGGTTCAAAAGAACCGTTAAAAGCCCTACAGCTAAATAATTACATTTACAGGCCTAAGTTATTCATTCCTCAAAATTTGAGTGTCACTTGTTTTCTGACATTTCCTCCCTAAATGGCACAAATTTTAATATCTAATATTAGAGACACATTTTCCTCATATTCAAAAAGGGAGTTGATAAGCATATATTTAAATATTGGAATTCCATTTTAATATTAAAATGCCTGCATTGTTCCTCGAGTTAATACGCACATCTTCCATTTGTCTTCCTAGTTTTGAGGTCTCTTCTCCCCTTTAGAACGCCAAAGTCTGAGAAAAGGAGAACGTAAAATTGAAAGAGTACATAGTACAAGATTAGGATCCGTTAGGGTCAAGAAAAGCTGTTTGCTTATGCTCAGATTCTATCCTAACTTACAAGTGCTATTTGAACTATTTTATAATCGACGCTCGTCAGAGGCTGTGGAGATAACACAACAAACCACTATGCGCTTAGCATTTCTTCTCCTGGAAATGAAATAAAACAGTGTGATTTTGAGCAACATTAAGGAAGATCAGAAGTTCCTGGAGAATCCATCAGAACATCCTATGGCCGTTAGACTTCCTCATTGGCCAAGCCTTCGTTCTCCTGTTTCCGTGCCTTTGAGAAAAAAAGCTCAAGGCTAGAAAGGCAGACTTTGGTTCAGTTCTCCAAGTGGAGAGAACCGGGCCTGATTCTAAGAAGACCTGAGTTCAAATCCAGCTTCAGACACTTGGCCAGCTATGTGACCCTGGCCAAGTCATTTAACCTCTCTTTGCCTTAATCCGCTGGAGCGGGAAATAGCAAACCACTCCACTCTCTTTGCAAGAAAACTTCATGAGCAGTATTGGTGCATCATGGTCTCTGGGGTCAGAGTCAGACGTGACTCAGCACCCAGACAATAACGTGCCAGGTGCCACGCTAGTAGGCACTGAAGATGCCCTGTATCAGCTTAGATCCTACTGGAAGTAAACAGATTTATTGCTGTTTGTTGTTCAGAGTTGTCTCTGACTCTTCATGACTCTGTTTGGGGTTTTCTTGGCAGAGATACTGGAGCACTTTGCCCTTTCCTTCTCCGGCTCATTTTACAGATGAGGAAACTGAGGGAAACAGGGTGAAGTGACTTGTCCAGGGTCACCCAGCAAGTAAGTGTCTGAAACTGGATTTGAACTCATGAACATGAATCTTCCTGAGTTCAAGTCCAGCGCTCTATGCACTGTACAACCTAACTACCCTATATAACAGGCAGGTATATGTAAAATGCATTCAGCTTTTGTATTACAGATCTTATGGGGGGGACATGCACATTATATGCACCAACTTGTCATCAGTCAGTTAAGCACTAACTATGTGCCTCACACCTTACTTCAGTATGTGAGATTTGCTTTTTGGCAAATTTAATGTTTAAATTCATTTTCTTTTTTAGGGGGTAAAGGCCATCTCCCAGGACATCTTTCCTATTAATGTATTACAAAATTCTATTCAATAGCCTCTGATAGGCTCTGTTTTGGGTTAACACAGGGATTTAAAAGTCTGTACCTCTAACAATTCCAGAAGGAAACCCAGTCCTAGGTCTGCATTTGTTTTGCTCAGGGCTATTTTTCAGGTTTTTATATCCATCCATGATAGAAGAGGTTATAAAATCTCTCCTCATTTTTATGAGTTCGGCATAGTTCCCAAACAAATGCACCCGGGACTCCCAACCTAGAAATTGGCTTGAGCTGTGCACGTCTCTCCAGAGGCCGGAGAGCTCTTAGGGAAGGAAGCCTCTTCACTTGGGATGCCAGGAAGCAGAGGCATTGTCTATGACCCCTACAGGAAACTTCTACCAGCAGACTTCCAATCATTACCTAAACAATTAAATGAAAAATGAAATTGAAATGGATTTTGTAAGGGAAGAAGAGCAGAGAGAGGCAGTTTTACTTTGTAAAATCTGACTAGTTTTACTTATCAAGGTAAAGGAAACAGATCCCTAAATGTTGTCCCACAAATGATCTCATTGTCTTTGTTGGGCTCTTTCATGCTGAATGCTGCCTGTATGAGGGCTTTAGAACTGTGTTAAATGAAATGTTTACATGCTATCGACTCCCCATCATCAAGAAAAAATAAAGTTCAAGGCAGGAGATTTGGCTTCACTAATTCAATTGGATGTGTCTTCACATTTGCAGGGGGATTGAGAATAAAATTGTCATGTTTTTGCAGTTACCCCAGACAGATGTCCGACAGCAGTTGTGTTCATAGGCCCTGATGAAGTTGGTAAGGGCATGAAGTTGGCCAAGGAGTAGTGTCATGGATTCCCTGGGAATCAGTTTACCACGGTAGGAATCAGGAGCCCTGGCGTGAGCATAAGAGAAAAGTAGTTCTTAGGTGGGACTTCCATCCAGCCTTCAGGCACATGGGGGTGGTGTGGCCTGGTCATCCTTGTCACAGTCACTAGCATTTACAAAATACTTCAAGGTTTACAAAGCATTTCACACATGTTACCTCATTTTACCCTCACAACTACCCTGGGAAGTAGCCAGTTAAACATTTATTAAGGGCCAGGCACTTTGCCAGTGATAAAAAGAATGACAAAAGATGGCCCCTGGTCTTGGGGGGCTCATGGCCTGATACAGGAGATGATGTAGATAACTATGACCAAACAAGCTGGGAAACAATACTGGCTACGTGGGAGAGAATCCACAGAGGGAAGGCGCTAGCATTGAGGGTGGGGAATAGAAGGGGCGGTTCAGCTGGGACCTGAAGGAAGCTAGAGGAGCCAGGAGGCAGAGATGAATGAGAAAATTCTAGGCATGGAGGTCAACCACTTAAAAACCCCAGAACTGGAACAGCAAGGAGGCCAGTGTCACTGGATCTCAGACTATGTGGGGGTGTATACGGCATAAGAAGACTGGCGGTGTAGGATACCAAACAATGAATTTTATTTTTGATACTAGTGGCGATGGAATTTATTGGTTAAGAGGGTGATATTGTCGGACCTTGTCTTTTGGAAGATCAATTGGACAGCTGAATGGTGGATAGACTGGAATGGGCTAAGCGCTACTATTAACCCCATTTTACAGATGAGGAAACCAAGGCAGACAGGTTAAGTGACTTGTTCAGGGTCACTTGACTAGTTAGTGTCTGGGGCTAGATTTAAACTCTGGTCTTCCTGACTCCAGAGTCGGCAGCATCTTTGTCATTATAAATAAATTAGCAGGAAACATGAGTTGATTAGCTCGGGGGCTAAGGAGCAAGACTCCATGTTTCCTGTTTTAGATCTGCCTTGTGAGTCAGTCAATACACATTTACTAAGCCTCTGTTCTATGTCAGACTCAGAGCAGCTACGTGCTGGAGGGAAGACCCATGTGAGAGCCAGTTGTCAAGGCAGACACCGGAGGGAGGGGGCATTTGTACTACAGAGTGTTTGCCTGCATGAATGAAGGTTACCCGGCTCTCAGTGCCCCCCACTTCCAAGTCACACACATCTGGATCATAAATTTAGACCTGGAAACACCTCAGAGGTCACCGAGTCCGACCTATTCCCAATAGATGAGGAAACAAAGTCCAAGAGAGGTTGCTTATGGGACTTGCCTAGAAGCACACAACTGTTAAGTGTCTTAGGCAGGACTTGCACCCAAATCTTGATGATTCCAGGTCTGATATTGTGCTTTATTACCAGACCTCTCAATATCTAAAAAAATGACATCATGAGGACCTGTTAGTCCTAAGTGGAGGGATGCTCTAGCATTTTCCAGGTCTTTGGGAGCTCCTAGGTCGTACCCTCAATGGCCTAAATGGCAGGTGTTTGGAAGCCTGGGGCAAGGTGCAGCTGGCTGGATTGTCCACAGAACTGATTGATGCTAGTTGAGGTCAGGTCCTGGAATTCAGATCTTCAGCTGAGGTCCAAACCTTGTTTGGCCTCAGAAGAGTCTTCTAAATGAATGGCCCTCACCCCTTCAAGGAGCCAGGAAGGCTCCAAATCAGTCAGTCAATAGTCAATAAACATCCACCAAGTGCCAATTGTGTGCTGGGCGCTGTACTATGGACTAGAGATGGAAAAAAAAGCAAAAAATGACAGTCCCCA
This sequence comes from Pseudocheirus occidentalis, assembly GCA_028646575.1. Classification (NCBI taxonomy): domain Eukaryota; kingdom Metazoa; phylum Chordata; class Mammalia; order Diprotodontia; family Pseudocheiridae; genus Pseudocheirus; species Pseudocheirus occidentalis. The sequence goes on along the minus strand of CM053597.1, from coordinate 23,907,769 downwards.
CTCTTGGGGTGCTCACACCTTTAAGGGGGAGACAGTAGGCAAAGGACTATGTTATAAACAAGCTATATACAGAATAAATGGGAAATCGTTAACAAGGAAAGTGATAAAATTAAGAGATCAGTGAAGCTTCTGGAGAATGAGGTCATCCCTTCCCTGGACTTGGGCTTGTCAGCAAAGTAGGGCAAACACCTGCATGAATTCCCTCCCCCCTTCCCATCTCCCCAATTCAAGGGTATCTGGCTTTTGCCAATCAACTCTCTGAACTCTGAAAGCCCGGTTGAGCCCTGCCCTGCTTTGTGCCCAGATCGTCCTGCCCAGCATCTCCTTCCCCTGAGCTTGTAAAATTAAAAGCGGTCAGAGGTGAGGATGAAAACTAGGCTATCTGAAAGCCCCGTGAACTGTCCAGCCTTGACATCCCCAGGGGAATCCTTTCAAGGAGCCTCTCCAGGTGATGCAGAGGGAGAGAGAGAGGTTTTACAGCAATCTTGGGGCTAGGAAGCCCACGGAGCCACAGTGGATGTGAAAACCTCCTCCATCATCCAGACGCCAGGCCTGGTCCCTCCTCCATCATCCGGACACCAGGCCTGGTCCCTCCTCCATCATCCGGACTCCAAGCCTGGTCCCTCCTCCATCATCCAGACTCCAGGCCTGGTCCCTCCTCCATCATCCGGACGCCAGGCCTGGTGCAGCTGGGAGCCTCAGGTGCATGTTTCCACAGCTGCATTCTGGGGAGGAGCTGCCTGGAAGGTAAGGGATAAGCCATTCTCCAGTCTGTTCCATCTTTAACTGGGCACTGTTGGAAACTAAACATGTGGATAAAGGTGCCCATCCCAGGATGCTCTGGGGATGGGGCCTTCTGTCCTTAGTGTAGAATTTGGACTAATAGATGATTTTGAACACACTACCTGAAGAGTCCTCTATAGTGCCTATAACAATGCCTAGCACATAGTAGGCTCTTCATAGACCCGAGTTTAAATCCCACCTCTGACATCTGCGTGAATTTGGGGAAGTCATTTCAGTTTACTCAAATGTAAAACAAGAGAGTTGAACTATTCCATCTCTGAGTTCCCTTCCAACACCTATCAAGCACTTTCTGGTTAATCTGAATAGAACCAGTTGTCCTAGGCAGACACGCGAGTCCCTTCCAATTCTGAGAGCCTGGGATTCTGTCCCCTTCTCTAATATGGCTTATTAAAAATGCTTACTAAACCAGCACCAAGAGCCCATAGCAGGGCCCTGGATACCCTCCCTAATCCCCTGACATAAGCTGTTCCCTTTAAGTAATAGATCAGCAAGTTACTATAAATAAGGCATGACCTGAGCATTTTAAAATCAGAAAATGTAGAACACCTGCCCCTGTAGAAAGACCCATGAGTTCCAGGTGGCTGGGGATGAAGTAGGTGGATACAGAGGAATGGGGGGAGGGGGAATTCATGTTCAGAGGGACAGGGCTTTGTGGGGTTTTTAAATGTAAATAGTTGGGTGGTGGAGAGCTTTGGGGTGGGCACCGAGGGGCCCCCATAACAGTCTCTTTCTGAAACCTCAGAGATGTAGAGCTGAAAGGGTCCTCAGGGAGCAGATAAGAAAACAAGGGTCCACGGAGGAAGGAAGCAAACATGAAGTGCCCGCTCTGCATCCGGCTCAGAGCTGAGCACTTTCAAATACTCATCTGATCATCAGAACAAGCCTGGAGAGTACATAATATTATTATTATCTCCATGTCACCAGTGGGAAAACTAAGGCTAAGTGACTTACCCAGGGTCCCACAGCTAATAAAATGTCTGAGGCCAGATTTGAACTTGGGTCTCCCTGACTCCAGACCCTTGACCATTGTACTAATGGTAATTAGCATCACACAGTTAGTGAGCAATGGGATTCTCTGCCTCCAAGGCCACAGGACTTTCTGCTGCCACACTGATTCCCATAAAGTGACTGGTGGAAACCAGTCAAACCAAAGATCAAATGCACAGAATTCCCAAGTGTTTGTATCCAGTTTAATGTC
>CM053597.1:23886386-23897763 GCA_028646575.1 Pseudocheirus occidentalis | reverse complement strand
TGCCATAAGCACTTTACAATATTAGTAGTAGAAGTTATTTCCAATAAAATTTTCTATAAAAATGGCCCTACTACAAATAACCATCTTGACACCATTTTTTCACACTTGCTGATCTATTGACCATTGCACAGGAGAATCAGATCACTGCTTTTTGTGGTTGAAGAAAAGCATTGATTTAGAAGCTCAATTCCTCTAGGCTCCCTGAGAGAATCCTGGGTACGTACCATTCTTGTAGCAAGCAGAGCCATAGAGATGACAACCACCTCAACCTGCTTTCATAGAATTTTTATTTTGTCTGCTAGACCTTTAGACTCTTAAAGCTTCTTATTCCACATCACTTAGTGATTTGATTTATTTTCTATGCTGATATCTAACAAAAAATTTGTTTTTATGGATTAATGTTATATATAGGCAATTGTGGGCAATGGTTTGGTCTATGATAATGTCCCAATACAGTTTACTGGTTGATTCCTGCAGGATATTTTAAAGTCTATATTTGTGGTACAAGAGTCATTGTTGGTCAGTCCATAAAAGATAGAGAGCTTATAACATCTAAGTCTGCCTACCATGTCATGTCTCATGGAGAATTTGTTAGGTACTCAATTTTTACAACCTGCAGTAATTAATGTACTACTCAATTTTTGTCATCTTGTGGTTTTATCCACATTTATCATTAAATCCAGGCTCCTTAAGGATAACCCTCTTAGTTTTCAATGGCAATGACTTGGTCCTGAATGGCCATTGTAAACCTCTGCATCAAAAACTAAGTCTTCTTTTTGGAGAGTTCTCTACTCATTTGATTCTTTGTTAACATGTCATTGACTGAATTCATGTGTATGTCACACGTGGAAGGGTATTTGATTCCACTCTTGGGTCTGAGCCATTCCATAGGCTTCCTTCAAGGATAAGTTCCTTTCGGTTGCATTCAACAAATCAAATGGTGTACCTACTCTCTATTACTCAGCGAAATGGTATCTGTTTCCAAACCATTTAAATAGTGGTGGGGAGGGGGTAGTTTTACCTATCTATCACATACTTTGAAAATGTCAATCAATCGTCCCTCTGCTTTTTAGAAGGAAAACGTTCATCTTTCTACAATGGCCTCAGAACCCTGGGTTTCATTAATCTTGGGCAGGTTTCTGTTAGGATACTTTGCTGATCGGTTATGGTTCATTTTATAGGTCTGAAAGTGTTCATTTAGACTAGCATCATATAAGCATCAATTGATTTAAATATGTTCTTTCTATTTAGTTTTGATGTCAGGATGCCAGTAAGCCTCTTAACGTATTCAGCCACAACATTCTTCTTTTATGTCAATATGTTTTATTTATCTTACCTGAAGGAGTTCAAGGTATTTGTAGGTATCACCATTCAATGTGACTTCTAAATTTAAGCTCAAAACTTTAATTTTTTATCTTTCCTTGGTAAATGTTAAGAATTTTACATTTATCAAGTCCAAATGACCTCTTGAAAAAAGCATTTATCTGGTATCATGGGAAGAATGATGGATTTGGAGTCAGAGGACCCTATAAATTTTTTGAAATAATTACACCTGCCCTATTGATCTGTTGTCATTCATGTTGTTGTGAGAATGGGAGAGATAATATTAATCATAATATCATACACCTAGAACAGCAAGGGATCTTAGATAGCACTAATCCAATCCCTTTATTTTATACATGAAAACACAGAGGCCAAGAGAAGTCTATAAAATTAGAGGTTTGGTTTAGACTAATGGTGTCAAACAAATAGAACAGAGGCCCCAGAATTGTACATGTGATACCTGCAGGCAAGTATTGACTCAGAAAACTACATATTCATATTTTCTGTGCTTTATTATATTTCTTAATTTATTTTGTTTAGTATCTCCATTTTAATCTAGTTCAAGCCCTCCTCAGGAATGTTGTGGGCAGCCTACAGACCAAACCTCTGCCCTAGACAACCTGTAAGGGCCCTTCCACTTCTAAGTCTATAGTTTGGGATCTGGGAAGAGAGGCCTTAGGGTCTAAGAGATCACCTGGTTTAACTCCTTCACTTTAAAGATTAAGAGAATGGGGCCTGGAGAGGTGGTGAGTTACCTATGGTGACACAGTTAACCAGAATCTGAAACAGGATTCAAACTCAGTCTCTTAATTCAGAGTCTAGGGATGGAGCCAAGATGTCTGAGTAAAAACAGGAACTTGTAGGAGCTTCCGCTCTAACCACCTCCAATACCTGTAAATAATGACTCTAAAAAACTTTTAGAGCTACAAAACCCACAAAGTGACAGAGAGAAACAAATCTCCCACTGAAGGCAGCCCAACAGGCTGACAGGAAAGGTCTATAACACTGGGCTGGGAGCCAAGTGCAGTCTCATGTGAGCCACCTGTGATCAGACCGGGAGTGGCCCCAACCAGAGGCTCAGACTGGCTGTACCAGTCTTAAGGAGAGTGAATCACCAGCAGCTTTGGTAGTTTCCAGACTTCTTAACCCATAAATCCCAAAGAGAAGGTAAAAGGTCAGTGGTGAACTCTGTTGAAACCTGGAGACTGGAAAGAGCTTTGTCCAGCCCCTGCCCCCAGGGCGAGAGGTGGAGGAGGTACAGTGAATGGCTGCCTCTTGAGCTCCTGGCCAGCAGATCATAGGAGGCCCAAATGACCATTCAGAGGGTAATCACTTTTGCTTTGACCTTCTTGGATCTGGATTGCGGTCTTGGGTGGTGGTCTTGGGATATGTGGCCAGTGTGTCAGATTTTGGGGTATCTGTAGTGAGGGCACCCTCCTCATAGCTCTGACATTTTCAAAAACCCCAGAAATTTGGGATATAGCTCTCTCCAGTCTGGAAGCAGAGTTCTACCATGGCAAAGAGCTCAAAAGTCAAGTAATTGGCTAGCCAGATGAGCAAGCAGAGGAAGCACAATCAGACCATATGATCCTTTTTGGCAAGGCAAAAAGGATTAAAACATGATACCAAAATAAGTCAATGAAGTCAAAACTCCTGTATCAAAAGCTTCCCAAAAAAATGAACTGGTTATAGGCTACAGAGGAGCTCAAAAAGGATTTTGAAAATCAAGTAAGAGAAATGGAGGAAAAATTGGGAAGAGAAATGAGAAAGATGCAAGAAAATCATGAAAAGCAAGTCAACAGCCTGCTAAAGGAGACCCCAAAAAATACTGACAAGAATAACACCTTAAAAATAGATTAACTATAATGGCAAAAGAGGCCTGAAAAACCAATGAGAAGAAGAATGCCTTAAAAAGCTGAATTTGCCAGATGGAAAAGGAATTTCAAGAACTCACTGAAGAGAATAATTTCTTCAAAATTAAACTGGAGCCATTGGAAGCTAATGACTTTATGAGAAATCAAGATACTATAAAACAGATCCAAACAAATGAAAAAATAGAAGGCAACGTGAAATATCTCAGTGAAAAAAACCACTGAACTGGACAACAGATCCAGGAGAGACAATTTTAAAATTATTGGACTACCTGACAGCCATGATCAAAAAAAGAACCTAGAAATCATCCTTCAAGAAATACTCAAAGAAAATTGCCCTTATGTTTTAGAACCAGAGGGCAAAATAGAAATGGAAAAAATTCACTGATCATCTCTTAAAGAAGATCCTGAAAAGAAAACTCCTAGGAATATCATAGCCAAATTCCAGAGTTCCCAGGTCAAGGAGAAAATATTACAAGCAGCCAGGAAAGAACAATTTTACTATTGTGGAAACACAATCAGGATAACACAAGATCTAGCAGCTTGTACATTAAGGGATCAAAGGGCTTGGAATATGATATTCCAGAGGTCAAAGGAGCTAGGATTAAAACCAAGAATCACCTACCCAGCAAAACTGAGTATAATGTTTCAGGGGAAAATATGGTCACTCAATGAAATAGAGGACTTTCAACATTCTTGATGAAATAAACAGAGTTGAATACAAAATTTGACTTTCAAATATAAGAAGCAAGAGAATCTTAAGAAGGTAAACAGGGAAAAGAAATTATAAGAAACTTATTAAAGTTGAACTATTTACATTCCTATATGGAAAAACAATAATTGTAACTCATGAGACTTTCCTCAATATAAGGATAGTTGAAGGAAATATATATATATATGTATATATCTGTATATGTAAACATATATATGTTTATATAGGAGGGTATATGTGCATATAAATACATATGTGAGTGTGTGTATACATGTGTACATGTATACATAGACAGAGGGCACAGGATAAGTTGAATAGGAAGGGATGATATCCAAAAAAAATAAAATAAAATTAAGAGGTGAGAGAAGAATATAATGAGAGGAGATAGAGACAGAATAGGGTAAATTATCTCATATAAAGGAGACAAGAGAAAACTGTTAGAATGGAGGGGAAGAACAGGAAGCCCAAAGGGAATGGGTCAACCTTACTCTCACTGAATTTAGCTTTAGGAGGAAATAACATACACACTCAATTGGGCATCTTACCCTACAGGAAAGTAGGGGGATGAGAAGGGGGAATGATAGAAGGGAGGGCAGACTAGAGGGGGGAAGGTAGGTAGAAGCACACACTTTTGAAAAGGGACAAGGTCAAAGTAGAAAATAGAATAAGTGGGGGGGCAGGATAGGATGGAGGGTAATACAGTCAGTCTTTCACAATGTATCTACTATGGAAATGTTTTCTGTAACTACACATGTACAGCCTATATTGAATCACTTATCTTCCCAGTAGGGGTGGGTGACAAAGGAAGAAGGGAAAGAATCTGGAAATCAATGTTTTAAAATCAAATGTTAAAATTTATTATTATTATCATTATTATTATTATATGCAACTGGGAAATAGGATACACAGGCACTGGGATATAGAAATCCATCTTGCCCTACTAGAAAGTCAGAGGGGTTTGGGGGAGGATATAAAAGAGACCAGATTGGGGGAGGGGGTATTCAATAAGACCCCTATCTTGGGGTGGAGGGTAGGGGAAAGATGGGGAGAAAATTTGTAACTCAAAATCTTGTGGAAATGAATGTTGAAAACTAAAAATAAATTTTTTAAAAATTCAGAGTCTAAAGATCTTTTCAAAAGACTGATCTGTCTCTTTAATTAAATGATGAGGTTATCAGGGGGAAAACCTCAGAGATATGACTCGTTAATCATTTTCAGGTAGAGACATCCAGGTGACGTAATCAAGAGAGAACATTGTGCCTGGAGTCAGGAAGATATGAGTTCAAATCTCAAACACTTACTAGTAAACACACACATACACACACACACACACACAAGCACTTACTAGTTTTGTGACCCTAGGTAAGTCACTTAACCTTTTTGCCTCAGTTTCCTCAACTATAAAACATAGATAACAGCACCTACCTTTGATCTTTAAGGATCAAATGAGAATGTTTGTAAAACAATTAACATAGGGCCCAGCACTGTTGATGTGCTTAACAAATGTTTGTTTTCTTCCCTTCTTTCCCCTTCCCTTTCAGGTGTGCTAGGGTATAAATTCCAGTGTGGAGGCAGGGCTCAAGTATGTGGGGTTACTGAAGACCCCATATTTCTGCTTGCTGTGAACCTATGGACTTTATCCCTTGCCATGCATAGAATGTCTAAGGAATATATTTAGAATAACTACACACCAACTGACAGATGATTGCCCTCATTGCATATTTAAGTCACTGGTTATGACCATGTAATTAGACCCCTAAGCTCCTCGCTATGTATAAATAATGATAAAGTAATGAAAGCGTGTTACTTAGCCTGTGCAGACCAGTTATACATTTATCGCCCCTATCACAAGTGCCCAGCAGATGCTCAATAACAGTTAGTGATGATGGTGAAGGTTTAAGTATAAAGGGAATATTCCTGAATCCATCCTACCTTCTTGGAGATTTGCCTAAAATAAGACGCAGCACAAATTCCTCGCATTTATTCTTTTAAAAAGAAAACCAAGAGAATGGAGGAAAACATGGTTATTTTTACATTCGCTGCTAGAACAAAGCCTTGGTCCAGAACTCCGCAGAATAAGGAAAGCAGGGTTTGTCCCTAGACACACTTACTCTCTGAGGAAAAAAATTAAACGGTGCCATTATCTGATAATAGATTCTAGGAAGCTAAGCTCTTGGTTCTTCCGTATAAATTAAATAGTTAGATAAATGACGGTCACAGATGGCCACATGTCTGCTTAGCCCAAATGACTAAACCTCAGAGGCAGAAAAGTAGGCTTTGGGGATCCACAGTCCCCCCAGCCGTGATTGGTTATTCCAGATGCTCAACTGAGCTTCATGAGCCAAACTCTACTGACATGTCTCCTCTTGTCCTTGCTATGTATTGGACCAGATAGTGTCTGACAATCCTTTCAGCTCTGAGACTCTGTGATTCTAGAAATTCACTGTGACTCAGGTAGCATAGCTTCTGTTCTGATTCATTCACAGTTTGCTTGGAAAGCTTGGCATTTCTTTAGAACTGTTTTGGTCTAAAGGAAAACACATTGATGTCAAATCTGAATCTTGCTGTTCAGTCATTTCAGTCATGTTCGACTCTTTGTGACCCCATTTGAGGTTTTCTTGGCAAAGATACAGAAGTAGTTTTTTTTTCATTTCTTTCTCCAGCTAATTTTACAGATGAGGAAACTGAGGCAAACAGGGTGAAGTAACTTGTCCAAGGTCACACAGCTAATAAGTGTCTGGGACTGGATTTGAACTCAGGAAGACAAGTCTTTCTTGTTTCCAGACTAGTACTCTATCTACTATACCACCTAACAGTCCTTTCAAATTTTTCAAAAGTAAAATTCAAAAGAATTGTAACTGAGGCAAGGAAAATGGAGTTTTTCTCCATGGTGCTAAATTTAGAGAGTTCTGAACTCAGAGGACATTAATAGCTTACAAGCCTTCAACTATGAAACAATAGAATTGGGTGACTAATTAGGAAGAATGCTTGCATTACCAGAATTTGCTATATTTTTTTTATTTCAAGTCTAGGGCAATTGGTCTCACATGTTCACCTTTTGTCCTTCCCCTTGTATGGTTCTCCTTCTTACTCCTCCTTCATAGCAAACACACAGAACACAATAAAAATCAGCTTGTCTTTATCTGGAGACAAAACTCATTATGAAAGTACAGACAGTAAATAAGCAAGGTTTACAAAGAGCAGGAAGTTCCAAAGGGTAAGTGATGCCATTTGCCTGGCAGTGATGAGGTGGGAGTGGAGAGTGGATAAATTCTCCAAGAACCAGCAAGGGAAACAAGCCCAGTAAGGCAGGCGCATTTAAGCAAATGGCCAATTGTGTCCAGGCAGATCCCTCCTTAAGCAGTTCGGGAAACCAGACGAGGCTATAACTGCTCACAATAATATTTAATTTGGGGCAGCATCACCCTTCTCTTGCTACCAACTCCCACACTCTTGTGTGTCTACAACCCTACTCCAAAGTTCTTCACTACCTGTAACATAGAGCTACGGGTCTGGGAGGGACCATAAGAGGTCACTGTGATCCGATGGGGAGCGTTTTTAACTTAGCCAAGAAGCCACAGGTTTGAATCTTGCCTCTGACACTAGCTTTGTGACTCAGACAAATCATTTCATCTCTGTTTCTCTAAAGTAAAGTTAATGGCATTGCTGCAATCTACCTCACAGAATTGGTATGAGATTCAAATAAACTAATGCATGTAAAATTCTTTCAAACCCAAAACTACATGTCAGTTATTATTATATTTATTATAGGAAAAGAATACTCTGCCTCTACTCAAAGAAATGCAGAAAGATAGCCAGAAAAGGATATTTAAATAACTTCTCTTGGTAATACATTCAAGCAACAAATCTGGTCTCCCTCTAGAGGGATTGACCAAAACACAGCAAATAATACAGGAAACCAAGAATATCATGATGCTTTTTAGAAACTGTATGGAGAGATCATAAGCTTCTTACTTACTTGTGTGACCTTGGGGGAGTCATGTAACTTCTTAGCTTGAGTTCCCTAACTGTAAAATGAGAGAGCTAGACTCAGTGGTCATGAATGTCATAAAAGGATAGGTCTGGAATTGGAAAGCATCTTAGAGGCTGTATTGCCCAACCCTCACCATTTGACAGATGAGGAAACTGAGTCCCAGAGAAGTTAAGTGATTTGCCCAAGGTCACACAGATAGGAAAGGGCAAGACTGAAATTTGAACCCAGGTCTTTTGTCTTCAAATCCAACCCACTTTCCACTGCCCTATGGATGCCCATTACCAGATTGGCTTTTGCCCTGGTTTTATGCCCAAAGAGCTAAGCTAAATTCCTCAGATATTTTATTTTCCTTTTAACAAATTCTTCCATGAAACCATCAACAAAATAATATAAATCCTATTTTGCCAGTCTTGGGGTAGGTGAGGTTCTTGTTAATTTGCTTTTGGGGGGGTCTCAGTTTTTTATTTCACTAATATAGGGAATTCCCAGTATGAACATTCTCTTCCCTATTGCAGACTGGCAACTTGTCTATAATTTATCATTTTAGAGAGTTGCCCTGGGCACTAATAGTGAAGCTGCCCAGGGTTATTCAGTCAGGATGTGGCAGAGGCAGGATGCTATGCCATGCTATGATGCCTCTGGGGTGTAATTGGATTTTGGACAGAAGATGCTCTTCCTAGTTCTCCAAGGTTCCAACCAAGAGAGAGGTCATGTAGACTCTGGGCTTGCCCAGAATTCTACCCACAAGGTCTTCCCTTCTGTTTGGACTGAATGCAACAAATTTCCCTCTCAGTAATAAATGGTCCATTTTCTCTTTCTCAATTATGCTGATGTTGGCTCACTGCATGGGCTGCATTTTCCAGCAGTCTGCTGCCCAGCTGTGTTCTTTGAATACCTCACCCTCATGGGGCTTGACGTTCGCTTCAGTTTGTCACAAGTGAGTTGGGTTGTGAATATGACTTGTAGAACGAGCCCACTGGAAAATGGCTCCTGCGGTCCATAAAGGATGGAAAATGTTTGGGGTTTTAGTGATCTTTGTCTCTAGTGGACAGGCCAGAATACTGGTCTACTCTTGGAAAAAGGGCGTGTGTGTGTGTGTGTGTGTGTGTGTGTGTGTGTGTGTATAATACATATACACAATTATATACACATACATACATATATGTATATACATGTACATGTATGTGTATATATATATATATTATATATTTTACTCTCAGCTTGAAGAGACAAAAAGGAAAATGACAACTCTTGGAAGGGCTGTGGGAAAGCAGGTCCATTGTTGATGGAGTCGCTCTGGAAAATAATTTGAAACTATGCCCCAAAAGAGAGTAAATAAGATGATATTTGTAAATGTTTGGCACACAGTAGGCGCTTAATAAATCCTTGTTCCCTTCATCCCTTTAACCAAGTAATATCATTACTAGGTCTATAACTCCAAAGAGATAAAAGGAAAAGGACCTATAAAAATCAAATATATAGATATACATAATTATATATATATACATATATATTTATATACATATACACACATCTGCTCTTCTGTAATGGCAAAGATCTAGAAATTTAGGGGGCTGGCCACCCAATGGGGAATGGCTGAACAAATTATATATGTATGCAATGGAATATTAATAAAAGAGACCTGGCAAGATTTGGATGAACTGATGCAAAGTGAACAGAACCGAAAGAACAATTTATATAATAAGAACATTATAAAGAAAAACAGCTTTGATAGATTTAAGAACTTTGACCAAGGCAAGGACCAACCATAATCCCAGAAGACTGATAATAAAGCATGCTACCTACCTCCTAACAAAGAGATAATGGACTGAAAATACAGAATAAGACTTCTATTTTCAGACCTGGCCAACATTAGATTTTTTTTTTTTGCTTGACTATGTATATTTGTCACAAGGGAAAAAAAGAGAATCGTGTGCCTGGAGTCATCTATTCTCTAGCTCAGCACTCCAGTTCCTTCACCCAATAATCACATGGTATAAACTCAACACTCTTTATCACCCACTTGCCCTTTCTTCCTACCTTCTGATGCATCCATGCCCTTCATAAAATGCAGTGCTCACAACAAAACACTCCAGATGTGACCTGACCAGAGCAGAGAGCAGCAGCTCTGCAATTTGTTACTCCTGGTAGGAGTCTCTCAATGATGCCATCAATCCCACCACAGACTTTTTTAAAAGGGTCAATTCAATCAAATCTCTTCCGGTAAATTAATATCCCAGAACTAACTTTAAAAATCTGGGTCCACACAGAGTCCATCCATTAAATAACAAATGGTCCCAATGAGGAAAGATTTCCTTTTGCCATTTTTACTAAGTATTTTACTAGGAAGAGGCTGTGACCTAAAGGTAAAAGTATTTTACCTCTGTGCCAGATAGAAGACACTAAAGAACAGAGTTTACAAGTCATTTACAGTATGAGTTATTATACTTGGGATCCATTCAAAGTATCATAAATTTAGAGCCAGAAAGAGCCTTGGAAATCATTGAGTCCAGGCCTCTAATTTTTCAGGTGAGGAAACTAAGAGCTGGAAAGGTCAAGTAATTTGGCTAAATACAATATGGCACAATAGATATAATCAGGAAGACCTGAGTTCAAATCCTGCTTCTGAAACATATTAGCTGAACATTGATTTAGCCTAATTGCCCAACGTATCTCTCCTTAAGACTATAAATAAATGCTAAATGCCCAGGAATTTTTTTATTATGATAAACCATGTTATATGAGATTGAAGCTTGACACCACTAAAGAGAAGTATCTATAATTGAGTATCCTGAAGGACTTTGGAGAAAAATCCCAGGGTTTTAACCTTGTAACTTAATTGTTAGTGATATGCTATTAAAGGGCATTAGTGTTTATGTACTGATGGTTTTGAAAATAGTTATTTTGAAAGGGAAAGTAGTAATGAATAAGTAGAGACAAGATTTCAGAAAATTACTATTCAAAGTTTTGACTATTATAACCAAGGAATATGGAGAAATGTCCTACATGGGTCATGTTCAGAAGAAAAAAAATTGCCACACCCAAAGTGTGCAAAAATACCAGATACCTAGCTCTCTAAAATGCATGTGTGATACCCTCTCTCTAAAGGTTTTAATCCTTAACTTCTTTTTTTTATTAAAAAAATTTTTTTGCTTTTTTGGAGGGGGGAAGGCAGGGCAACTGGGGTTAAGTGACTTTCCCAAGGTCACACAGCTAGTAAGTGTTAAGTATCTGAAACCAGATTTGAACTCAGGTCTTCCTGCCTCCAGGACTGGCTCTCTATTCACTGGGCCACTTAGCAGCCACTAACCTTCAACTTCTAAATCCTTTTACCAAACAGCCTGGTTTTCCTCATTCTCTGTTCCTCCTTCCCCATTGCCCCATCAATCCTCTCCTAGACAAACTTGTTCAGTGGTCCACCCTGGCCTCTTAAGCCCTTTTCCAAACTCTACCGTAGAATAAGGACTCATCCGGAAG
>CM053597.1:23836160-23886286 GCA_028646575.1 Pseudocheirus occidentalis | reverse complement strand
CTCTCTCCTATTTTTTTTTTTGGAGGGGTAATGCAGGGCAATTGGGATTAAGCAACTTGACTAAGGTCACACAGCTAGTAAGTGTGTCAAGTGTCTGAGGCTGGATTTGAACTCAGGTCCTCCTGACTCCAGGGCCTCTTGACTCCTATTCTTAAAGGAAATTCCCCTTCTTTCATGAAGCATCTCAGAAAAAAAAAAAAGACATGATGCCTTCCTAATGCCACTGTCTCTACACAATGACTAACACAGTCATTGACCGCATGAATGAACAACTTCCCCTTCCTGTCTCACCCCACCCCTGAGCATGTGCACCCTTGGACTCATAGCCAAGATATTTCATCCTCCTCTTCTTTGCTCAAGGTTTATTATTCAGTTCTTTGTCTACTCTCTCCATGGTCATTCACTCAAACATTATGAATCCAAGATTGTAAAGCCCTAGAGATAAGGAACGGAGTCCGGCACAGACGTTCACAAAATAGTTCTGAGTGATATAAAAATGCAGTTTGAGCTCTCTCCTAGAAAGAACTTTCATCTCATGTTTAAGTAACAGCTCCTACCATAAGTGCCAAATAAATGGGTTCTAGAGGTGAAACAGACATCACATGGGAGAGTGAAAAACACGTTGCTTCTGAAGTTGGAGGACCTGGGTTCAAATGCTGCCTCTGCCACTGCCTCTGCGTGACCTTGACCAAGTGATTTAATATCCCTTGTCATTTGTTTCCTTAATTGTATACAGGAACACAGTCATCTCTCTAGGACAGCATCTCTCCATATGGGGAAGTGTCTTGGAGAGACTGGAGAGCATGTATGGATATTGTGTGACTCATGCTGACCACCTAGTCAAGTGGTGGAGGGGTTTGACTGGCTGCAGAGGCATTGGAAAAGTCATGTTCAGCCACCATCTTATTGCCTTGTTTACTTCTGGGGCAGTGGTTCTCAACCTTCCTGATGCCCTGACCCTTTAATACTTGTATGTGGACATACCTGCAGGTGGGCAGACCCACCTGGAGACAGATAGAGGAACGGTGTCTCGGTTCCTAAGGCAATTGGAAATATGTGTTTTTGATGGTCTTAGGTGACCCCTGTGAAAGGGTCATTTGACCCCCAAAGGGGTCACAACCCACAGGTGGAGGACCACTGTTCTAGGGGATATCAAGGACCCCTTCCCTCTTGGCATCCAGCAATGGGAACAGAGTCTCCACACTTGGGGCTTTCAAAAGGTCTTGTTATACTTTGGAAGTAACTATGTCTTTGGGAAAACTAACCGATGGCACTTAGTTAAATAGAACTGAGGTGTTGGTCATAGACCCCTACTAATGGAAGCATATAAGCAGTGGAGATGCAGGTGTTCACAAATCCCTCAGAGCATCCTAGAAGCCTGGAGGAGTTGTAGCTGGCTTAGCTCAGGGAGAGGAAGCCACAGAGAATAGTGGATGAGGAAGTGGTAAGATCTTTTCCACCTCTAACCCTATGAGTTCATAAATGATTTGCCTCATGTATGGCCTAGACATATACCCATCGTGCTAATCCCCAGTCATCTTCATGCCCTCCCTCTCTTCCTGTCCCAGCTTTGAGGACATTCCTCCCATTAGCCATCATAGCTATTCCTCTCTAGGCTGTTCTCCCCATTAGAACGCAAGCTTCTTCAAGGCCAGGACTGCCATGTTGGCTTGTATTTGCGATTCCCACATTTAGCACAGTGTAGGACAGATAATAAAGTGTTAAATAATCACTTTTCCTTCCCTATCCTGTCCTATATTCTGTGTTTTGTTAGCCTGAGGACATGGTGTGGTGATATGCTAAACTCAACAGAGAAATTAGTGGGGACAAGGAAAAAGAAGAAAGAGATGACACATGGAGGGCAAAGTCAGGGAGGGAAAGATTGTAAGCAAAACTAACTCCAGCCTTGGAAAACAGGTTTTATAAGGGAGGATCAAAAGGAAATAAAAAAGGAAGGAAGAGTGATCCACTTCTGGCAAAGCCATGAGGGGCCCTCGTCCCACTTGGCTGTTGCTGTTACAAGTGAACTCGGCTGCGAATTCCATATGTCAAGGTGATTCTACTGACTTTTTTCTCCTTTCAGAGTTCACAAAGTTGTAATCTGGTCGGTTCTATCTCTGGAATCTCATTTACCTAAGATCAACATAAGGATCTTATCAACACCTAAGGATCAACATAAAAAAATCAGTGGTGTTATGAGTTCATACACACATGGCAGTTGGGTGGGAGACAGGACCCAATAGCCTCCTTCATCAGGCATCTTTCTCAAAGACCAAGTCTTAAACCCAATCCACTCTGGAGTTCATAGGTTGGACAATAGGTCTCTTCCCTTCTAGCACCAAGTGAATGTAAATACTACTTACTAACTACTTCTCTTTTGGCCAGGAACCCTGGGGATCTTCCCCTCCCAATTAGATTTTTTTTCTTTTTTTGATTAAAGGGGCTATCCCTTGGGTAACTACTTAAAGAGGCCTATTCACTGAAGGGGCATCTCAAAGTGAGAACCTGAAAAGGCCTTAGCCTAAAAGGGCCAGGGGCTCCCATTGCATCCTGGTCATCTCCAGTCATCCTGATGAATATCTGGCCACTGGACCCAGATGGCTTTGGACGAGAAAGCGAGACTGATGACCTTGCCCAGCTCTCCCCCACTCAAAATAAAGTCAACTGCAAGTCATGTCATCATCTCCCTGATGCCATGCCTTCAAGAACCAAGGACAAACACAACAACATTATACTCTATATACCATATTATATACTATACCACAAAGCAGTAGTCAACCAAAACTACATGGTACTAATTTTTTTAAACAGAAAATTGGATCAGTGAGACAGATTACAAACACAAGACCAGGAAGCAAATATAGCATATATAATGTTCAATAAATACATATAGTGTTCAAGAAACCCAAAAGCCAGCTGTAAGAAGATCTATCTATTCTATGAAAACTACTGGGAAAAGTGAAGAGCAGACTGGTATAAATTAATTTTCAATTTCAGAGATATAGTGGAACCAGCTTTTACCAGGTCATAAGAGTCAGCGGTTAAATTTTTAGGTATAAAATACCTTAGAAATCAGAAAGTGCTACAAATCAAGGTTTGACTTACTACTTGGTTGATTGTCTAGACTTGAAAAAGCAGTGGAGAAAATGTTAATAACACAGATAAAATTCAAAATCGTGCATACATTTTGTTTTTCCAGAGACCTGGTTGTTAAACATTTACCAACATATTCTTGGTTTAGACCAACATTTCACACCAGGTACAACAATACAATAATCTCCAAATGGATACATGACCCAAATGTGGGATAATTCACGTAAGGCACTTTGCAAACCTTAAAATACTTAAAATATCCTATAAATGTTTATTATTATTATCTAATGGGTTATAGCATAAACAAAGGAGCAAAAAGGAGATATCATTCATAACTCTAGGTAGGGCAAGAGTTCTTGCCCAAAAAAATTTAGAGAGGATCATGGGTAATAAAACAGACAATTTGATTATGTAATTGATTAAAAAATTTTGTGCTAATCAAAACAGATAAAAGTGGAAGGGAAGTAGCTAAATGGGGAGAGGAAGGGGGAATCTTTGAAGCAATTTCTTTGACCAAAGTCTGATATACAAGATGTGTTGGGAATTTATTAAAATATTTAAGAATAAGAACCAGCCCCCAACCAATAAACAGTCAAAGTATATGAATGAGCAAATTCCAAAAGGAGAAATACAAACTATCAATAATCATATGGGAGGGGGCGGCTAGGTGGCGCAGTGCATAGAACACCGGCCCTGGAGTCAGGAGTACTTGAGTTCAAATCCGGCCTCAGACACTTAACATAAAAAACTAGCCGTGTGACCTTGGGCAAGTCACTTAACCCCAACTGCCCTCCAAAAAGCAAAAAAAAAAAAATAATAATAATCATATGGGAAAATGCCCCATATCCTTCATGAGAGAAATGCAAATTAAAACAAATCTAACGTTCCGATTCATACCTATAAGAGTGGCAAAGATGACTCAAACAGAAAATGACCATTGCTGGAGAAGTGTGGGAGCACAAGCACACTGATATGATGCTGGTGGCGCTGTGAATGGATACCCCATTCTGGAAAGCAATTTGGAACTACACCCCCCAAAATCACTAACTCATGTGTACTCTTTAACTCAGCAATGTCACTTTCCAGGGAAAGTTATAAGGATCACTGGCTCCCATGAAGCTTCAGGAAGGTTCCTTATGTTGGGTTTTATTTTGCCCATGGCTTATGAGTACAAGAGTAATGGTAAAGTGATTACTACTCACCTAGCAACTGTGGAATGGAGTCAGGTGTTTGAAATGACCAAGTGCAATGCAATGAGGCATAACTCCTTAACTGGAATTAAAGGGAGCAAATTGGTTGTTGATAATATTTCAAGTTAATTTTCTACAATGTCACTAGAGGACAAGGAATTCCTGGAGGAAAAAACAGCACCCTGACAGGCCTATTTATCTCTTGGGCAATATGGAGAGAAGTAATTGCATGCTTCCTGTTTTCTGACTCCCTTTAATCTGAAGTAGTCATGGCAAGAGCTCTACCCAAGGAAAAATGAACCTGGTCTGTCTCTGGTTATGTGGATGGAGAACCCGAAATACCCCCTTTCTAAACTTCCCAGTGAAGAGATTGTACAGATTACCTTCCTGAGTTAATGAAGACAGTCGATGTGTTTTGTCAAGGGAAGAACTTGATCTTCTTGGTTTGATTTTAATAAATTTGGAAGGGAGAAGGACATGAAGACATGCCCAGAAAATGCAAGGCATAGTATTGGCCCAACCCTTTGTAAGTCGATGTTCTCGAAAGCAACCAGTGTTCACTGCCCTACTCTTAGAAACTGTAAGACCACACAATTCACCTGCTGTATGGGGCATCTGGGTGGCTCAGTGGATTGAGTACTGGGCCTGGAGTCAGAAAAAACCGAGTTCAAAAGTGACCTCCAATAGTAGCCTCTGTTTCCTTCAGTGTCTTCATTTATAAAAGGGGGATAATAGTCACTTCTGCCTTCCAGGGTTGTTATGGGGATCAAGTGATATAAGAATTGTAAAGCACTTTAACACAGAGCTTTGCACATAGAGGAAATAATATAAATGTTAGCTAAGACAACCATGACGGTGGTGATGATGATGATGATGATGAATCTCAGAATTAGGTTTTATTCTGATTCTGCTTTTCACTAGTGATTCGACCTTTTTGGGGTCTTATTTTCTTTTGACCTCTGAAGTTCAGTGCAGCTTTAAATCTACAATCCTATTATAGACTTAGATTATATTGGCTTATAATGGTTCTTAAAAGGGGTCCACCTTAGGAGGACGGGGAATTTTAATATTTTGGCAACTTTATTTCAATATTGTTTGTTTCCAATGTAATCCCCTGCATTTTATTTTTTATGCATTTTAAAACATTATTCCCAGAAGGGGTCCAGACTGCCAAAAGGGTGAAATGAAAAAAATTAAGGATCTCGGACCCTGTGACCTCTAAGATCCCGTCCAGACCTCAGATCCAATGCCTTCATGAGTGAAAGCTTAGACTTGAAGTTTGCCAGGCACTTTGCTAAATGCAGGGAATACACTTACAGAAGTCAGTTCTCATAGGACCTCAAGGACCTTATGTTCAGATAGGGAGAGATGGCATTAGATCCCCAGGACAGAAAAGACAAAAGTAAGTGATTTCTCTCCTCTGGACAAGACATCTGTTGGGCCAGTTACAGCAGTAGCAGGGGAGCAGGCAGAAGGTGGCCAGGGTAAGGAATTATGATCGTGTGTAAGGTTAGTCTGAAGTTCAGCAATAATGACAGACAGGCAGTGCTCATGAACTTGGCGTTTATTAAGCCCCTACTAAGTACTACTGCGCTACATACTCTCACCTGTGCCTTCAAGAAGCTCTAGTGTGTGGAATGGCCATACTCCAGTCACACCATCTTGGCAGAGGGGCTAAACTAGGCTGAGGGCAACTGACAGACCTCAAACCCCCAAGGATGTGAAGACTTCCCCTGGGCAGAAGGGACAAGGGAGAACAATCTGTTCCAACAATCATGAAGGTGGCAGAATTGGGCTCTGTGGAGCTCTTAAGACACCAAGATCATCCCCTGCAACTCTGATCGTCACCACCCATCCTGACTTTTGTCTTAGCACTGGACTTTAATGACTGGAAGACAGAGTGAGGCTGACGACTCTATGCAACTCTGCCTCACTTCACTCCAACTCACCCACAAGTCATCATTGGTGATGTCATTGGTCCTCTTCGAAAACAAGAAAGTCCAAAAAGATAGCTGCTTAATATATATAGCTCAAGGAGCTTATATTCTAATGGGGTAGACAGTATATAGGCAACTAGGGAGATACAAGACATAGAAAAAATAAATGGAAAATAATTTCAGGAGAATGGGCATTAGCAGCTATAGAGGTTGAGGAAAGACCTCCAGAAGCAGTAACTGGGAAGAGATAAACTTTGAAGGAAAACCAGGGTGTTGAAGTGAGAGGTGGGGAAGAGGTAGGTAGCCAGACAAATTCCTAGAGGGAATAGAGAGATCCTGAGGTTTACTGATTCGAGGTAGAGGGGCAAAGAGTAAGAGAGGTTTGGACCCATGCTTTAGCAACACCATCTTGGCAGCAGAGTATAGACCTTGGATTGGAGTGGGGAGGGAGTGGAGGCAGGGAGCCCCACATCCCTATGACTTAAACCTATGTCTGACGTGTGAATCTGACCATCAAATGTTTCTTTGAAAAGAGTACTAAAAATAGAGTCAAAGAAATGGATTTGAGTCTCAACTGTGCTACTTAACAATCTGTGTGATTTTAAGCAAAGTATGACGTCTCTCTTGGCCAATATTCTCATTTGTAAGGTGAGTGGGCTGCTCTAGATGGGCTCTCCAAGGCTCTTTCACTTCTAAAACTCCTTCAGCTCCTGGCTATCAATGACTGGTATCTTCTTTAGCACACAGTGATAAGCCTAAAGGGACAGTTAATGCCCATCACCTTCTAAGTCTTTGGTTAATATTTAGCCTTGGTTGAGAATGTGTTGTGGCTCTATTGCCTAGTGACAAACCCACAGATGATGAGTTTGATGAAGTGACCTGCTGGCCATCCATTGGCTTTATGGCCCCATTGTCTACTGGGGTGGTGTCAGACTCAAATAGAGGCCACAAAACTGTAATACCTGGAGCCACATATTGACTTAGAAAACCATGCTGGTCTGCAGAGACGACCTGAGTTATTCATTTGCAAACCCTACCGACCAACTCATTGATTTTTTTTGTTGAGGAGGGAAAAAATCAAGCTGGAAAAAAGGGGGGTCAAGAGCCCAAAGAGCAGTTTGGATAAGACCAGCCTCAGGTTCTAGGTCACCTGCCAGGGCCCAAAATGTTTACAGCTCTCCAGGCTGAGCAGCAGAAGGGCCAGACTTCCCCATCTGCTATCCTGCCCCTCAGATTGCTTCAGTTGATATCAGTGGTTCTCAACCTTCCTGCGACCCTTTAATATAGTTCTTCATGTTGTGGTGACTCCCAATCATAAAATGATTTTTGTTGCTACTTCATAACTGTAATTTTGCTACTGTTATGAATCATAATATAAATATCTGATATGCAGGATGTATTTTCATCGTTACAAATTGAACACAACCCACAGGTTGAGAACCGCTGGTCTATATCCTTGTATATATTTAGCTCTTCTGCCTATTTTCTTTGTTCCATTTGCCATAGATTGCACCGTCCCAAAGGACCAGTGCTATATCATGCCCACCGAATGCTATGTGGCTGCTCAGTGAGGGTGAAGTGAAAGGGGAACTGGAGAAGCCAATCTGTGAACACCTTTCTACCTTGTGACTCTGAGCTTAATTCCAAATAGTTTTGTTGAATTACTTAAGCATATTTCCTATGAAACTCCTATTTGGAATAAGTTTTTCCTTTTAATAAATATAGCCCTACTAGGTGAACCAACCCACTCTGAGCACAGGATCAATTGATGGAGCGTTTATGTGCACCTACTATGTGCCAGCCTCACCTTTAAACTCACTGGCTGTGTGATCCCAGGCAAGTCACTGGACATCAATTTCCTCATCTGCAATACAAGGGCGTTGGCCTCCATGATCTCTGAAGACGTTTCCAGCCTTAAGATCCCCAGTGCCTACTATGGTGCCTGGCACATAATATATGCCTGAGACTGAATGAAAGTTGAGTGAATTTAAGGGTGTTGGAAGGCCCAGCTCACCTCCCCCTTACCTGCAAAGAAGCTGAGTTGCCCCAGATCTACCTACTTTCAGTTCCTACCCAAGTAATGACAGAGGCCTGTGATGCTGAAAGGGTTAAGGAGGTAAGGGGAAAAGCAAAGGGTTGGGGAGTAAGGCTTGGGGGTGGGTGAGTGGGTGGGGAAGGACCCACTGGGACAGGAGGGGGCTGTACCTCACTGACATTAACATGCAGCTGGTAAATGCTGCTGAATGGCCCAGTCTCAGCTGCTACCCCCTCAAAGCCAGCAGGGAAGGATGAAAAAAAAAAAAGCAGAGGGGAAGGGGGAGATGTACAGAAGGGGGATATCTATTAAAAGTTAGTGGAGAGGGTCTGCACAGTGGGAGCCCTTCCATCTCCAGCAAAAGCGGTGATTTAAATCCAAGAAGGGTCCCCTCAAGGGTATTTTGTGAACCATGCAATGCTAATTAACTCTATTGTTATATTTTGTTTGGAACAGGAGCTTCCCCCAGGGATGGCTGGGCACTCCTTTCTGTTGCAGGGAATTTACATTTTGCACCATGGTCTGAGGCCAGGCAGCTAAGGCACCCAAGAGGAGATGAGGAACCCTTTCTGGGAGGGCAGACCCAGGTGGGGGAGGGGGTGGGGCAGGCTTTATAGTAAGATCTCTGCTCCATGGTGCTCTCCTTTATCCTGAGGATTCTTTTCTTCCATGCAATCCATACCAACCAAGTACTAGCATCTTTGGATAATTATGTTTTATTAAACAATTTCTGAGCTTCTCACTTTGGATTATGGTTTAGTGGTATTTTAAGGAAGGGAAAAAAAGATTAAACCCAACCCTTAGAGAAGGGAAGCATGTGGAAGAGCTGATTAGCTCATGGCTAAGCAACACTGGAAACCAAGAGAACAGTTAAGGGCCTAGCCAAGGTTGGAGCCAAAAAAAAGATAAGGAGAGAGAATGAGGTCTGCCCATCTCCACAGGGCTCTAATAGTCTCTTACGGGCACTTCCAGAGACGTGGGTAGGCAGTTATAGAGCAATTCTGAAGGTTCCCCTTGAAGTGTAAGGCAGCTAGGTAGCACAGTGGGTGAGACAGTAGGGAGGAAGTTGGGGTAGATTATCTCTGAAGCCCCTTGAAGCTCTTGTTGGATTTCATGGAAATGTAACCTCCTTGGGGATCAGGGTTTTTGCCATTTTGGTCTTGTGTTCCCAGCACCAACACCTGGTCCATGCTCCATGGGCCACTCCTCACTGCCTCACATAGGTGAGACAAGCCCTGACCTAAAGAAACTTAGATGCTAAGAGGAGGCAGCATCTATGGATGCCGCACACACCAAATAAGCCCTGGGTAATCTGAGGGGAAGCAGAAGGCATTAGGTCCTGGGGTTGGGGAGGATTGAGAGAGGAGACGGAAAAGTCTTCCCGAAGCTTTTTGGCTTCCAGCTCATGATGGTGAAGGTTCAACTTCTTTCTGTCGTCCCAAATCGGGGTTCATCCAACACCGGCAGCCACCCCACAGCGCCCAGCCTAAGTCTCCACCTTCCTCACAGGCAAGTTTGACCCTAATGAAGTTAAAGTCATGTTTTTAAGGTGCATTGGTGGTGAAGTTGGTGCCATATCAGCTCTGGCCCCCAAAACTGGTCCTTTGGTTTGTCTCCCAAAAAGGTTGGTGATGACACTGCCAAGGAAACTGGTGACTAGAAAGGGCTAAGGATCACAGTGAAGCTTACCATTCAGAACAGACAGGCCCAGATTGATGTTGTACCTTCTGCCTCAGCCTTGATCATTAAAGCCCTACCTAAAGGAAACTCCTCAGGACGGAAAGAAGCAGAAAAATATTAAACACAATGAAAACATCGGTCTCAATGAGACTGTCAACATTACTCAACAGATGAGGCATCGATTCTTGGCAAGAGATCTCTCTGGAACTCCTAAAGAGATACCTGGGACAGCCCAGTCTGTGGGCTGCAACATTGATGGCCAACATCCTCATGATGTCGTTGATGATATCAATAGTGATGCTGCTGAATGCCCAGCAAGTTAAAAGCTACAAAGGAGACTATTTATTGCAGTAAATTTAACATTTGACAACAACAACAACAACAAAAAAGAAAAGTCTCCTGCAGAAGGTAGGGCTTATTGGGGACATTAAAGGAAACTAGGAATCCTAAGGTCAAAATGAACCTTGGAGAGAAGCGAATGATCAGATTAGAAACATGCAGAGGGAAATTGGAGAGTCTTCTGTGGGGAAAAGTGAGAAGATCCCTTTGGCTGGACCCTAGAGTGGAGGAAGGGAAGTCAGATGGAAAGCAAGGTTGAGACTGAGATGCCAAGGGTTTTAAATGGCATAACAGTATATTTTGAATTTACTACTAAAGATAATAGGGAGCCACAGGAATTTACTGTGTAGGTACCTGATAGCAATTGTATAGCAGATGGTGGACTGTTCTTGGAACCAGGAGGACCTGCCTTAGTCACTTACTAGCTGGGCAAGTAATTTAATATTTCTCAGCCTCTGTAAAAAGCGGATCATAATAACACCTAGTTTATAGAGGTGTTGTGAAGATCAGAGATAATATATGCAAAGTACTTTGTAAATTGCCATAAAATTCTGATAGCAATATGAAGAGATAACATTTATGCAGTACTTGCCGGGACTGTGCTAAGCACTTTACACATTGATCCTCACAACAACTGTGGGAGGTAGGTACTACCATTTTACAGATGAGGAAACTGAGGCAAACAGGTTAAATGACTTGCCCAGAGTCATACAACTGGTAAATCTCTAAGGCAAGAGTTGAACTCAGGTCTTTCTAATTCCAGGACTGGTACTCTATCCACTGAGTCATCTTCAGCTGCCCCTGTTATTATTAGCTGGCACAGACCTATGTTTTAGGAATATTATTTGCATTTGATTCAATTTAGTTCAGCAAACACTTATTTGAAAAAAGAAGAGAACAAAATCTACAAGCCATAAGCCGGTGAGTTTGATTTTGATTGCCAGGAAAAGTCTTGAATGGATTGTTAAAGAAATGGTCAGTAAGCATCTAGAAGGGGAAGCAGTGACCATGAAGAGCGAGCCTGGCTTCCCCCAGAAGAGGTCATGCCAGACTGACCTCATTTCCTTTTTTGACAGGACTACTAAGCTAGTAGGAAAGGGGAATGCTCTAGACTAAAATGGGCCTAGTTTTAGCAAAGCTTTTGATAAAGTATTATATATTATTCTGGCACTAAAGATGGGGAGATATAGATTTGATGAGCCTATACTGGAATAGGTTCAGGACTGGTTGGATGACTGGACTCTAAGAATAGTTGTTAATGACTCACTGTCAGCATAGCAGAAGGTCTCTGTGACCTGGTGTATTTTTGTCAGTGACTTAGATAAAGGCAAAGATGGTATGGGAACAAAACTGGGAGGAACATTGCTTAACAGTAAGGATATAAAAGGGTCTTGGAAGGCTGGGGATTTGGGCTGAATCTATATGGTGAAGTTCAATAGGGAAAAATACAAAGTCTTGCACTGGGTACAAAAAAATCACCTCCACAATTATAGGATGGGGAGGGAAAAAGGGTCATGGATAGATAGCAATTGTTCTGAAAAACATCTCAGGATTTTAATGGCCTGGGAGCTCAACAGAAGTCAGCCATGTGGAAGGGAAGACCAAAAAAAAAATGAGTTTAAGCCACATGAAGAGGGACAAAGCTTATAGACTTTGGAAAGTGCTTTACAAAGATCTCATTTGAACTTCCCGACAACTTCATGAGGTAGGTACCATGAGTATTATTATACCCATTTTACAGATGAGGTTTAGGGAACCTAAGTGTCTTGGCCATGATCATACAGCTAGTAAAGTCTCAGGAGTGTGATTGGAACCTAAGGTGATGTCAAGTCTCAGCTTCTTCCCAACACACTTGGAATTCTTCACCTTTTTTGTGTTGTGAATCCCTTGGGCAAGTCTGGTGAAGCTATTCTCAGAATAATGGCTTTAAATGCATGAAATAAAATACATGGGATTACAGAAGAAACCAATGATGTGGAAAATCCAGTTATTAAAATGTATGGTTTTTAGAAGTTCACAAACCCCAGATTAAGAATTCGTGATGACTGTACTATTATATCTCTCTAAAATGTCAATGTCACACATGATAAGAAAAGACTGAATTTCAGACTTTTGGGGGGCCACATTTTCAAAATCTGATCTTTCTACCAAATATGGGATCAGTTCCATGAAAACTCCTGCTCCTAAAGGAACTCTAACTTGTGTTGGAGCAACAAGTTAAACAGACATTTTCAGGTACCTTCTTGTCTTAGTCCTCCTTATCCCTTGCAAACCTTCATTTCCACCCCTTAAAGCTTGCTTGTTTTTAGTGTTTCTTATTCTGTTCAATGAAATTATAATCTTTGCATTCCTTTTAAAATAATATTTTATCACCCCCCCACGTTACATGTTAAAACAATTTTAACATGTGTTGGGGTTTTTTAAGTTTTGAGTTCCAAATTCTACCTCTCCTCTCCCTCCCTGAGATGGTGAGCAATATGATACAGCTTATACATGTGCAGTCATGTGAAACAATTCCATATTAGTCTTTTTGTAAGAGAGAGAGAAGAAGAAGGAAGGAGGGAGCAAGGGAGCAAGGAAGGAAGGAAGGAAGGAAGGAAGGAAGGAAGGAAGGAAGGAAGGAAGGAAGGAAGGAAGGAAGGAAGTTCTTTCTCTGGAGGCATATAGATTTTTCATCATGAATCCTTTGGGATTGTCTTGGATCATTGTATTGTTGAGAATAGCTAAATCATTAAGGGTTCTTCACCATGCAATGTTGCTATTACTGTATACCACATTCTCCTGGTTCTGCTTACTTTACTTTGCATCAATCCTTCCAGGTGCTTTTCTTTTTTAAAACAGCCAATATTCAACAGTAAGTTCAATTCAGGGGATGATAACAGCATAAACCAATTGGTATACTGCCTGCCCACCCTGCCAGTTGGTCTTTACTGAGAATTGTCTACCAGCCCTGGCTCATTCCTGTTTTTGGTTATCATATATATGGCAAAAATAGGACATTTCCTTTTTCTAGTCACATCCTCTGACCTTCACAGTAAGATTAAAACAAGAGTATCATCAAAATACATGTCTTCTTTAATATTATTATAATTTTAAAATTATTCATTTTCTTTAATTTCCTCTTTGGTATTTTCAGTATTTTTAAAAAACCACTTGATTTTGAATGAGGCATTCCAGTCAAACTATTCCCTGGAATGGAGGAAGTGAAACAAGAGACAGAAATAGCCAGAATCATGTCTGACTCCCTAAATGTGACCAACAAGGGCCAGTGGGTTTTAAAAAAAATCACAAGTACAAGATGAGACAGACGAGTCTAGACAATATATTTGTGTGAAAAAGTCCTGGGTAGTTTAATGCATCGAAGGCTCAGTATGAGCCAAAGGTGGGATACGATGGCCAAGAAAGCAGCCGCCATCTTGGACTACCTTAAGAGAATGTTGACACTTGTTCAAGATTAGGGAGGGAGGTGACCAGCCCGCTCTATTCAGCCCTGGTCAGACCACATCTTGAATACTGTGTGTGTTCAGTTCTGGGAATCACAGAAAGACACTGATGAGCCTAGGGAGTGCTAAAAGGAAGATGGCCACAATGGTCAAGAGCCCTTTGCCCCATAAATTCATGCCCCATGAGCAAGACCGCCATTGGAAGCTCTGGCAGCTTGGGCGTGGAACAGGAAAGGTTTCCTCTCAAGGTAACTTTTTAAGATAAAATCACTTGGGAATGAGAAGAGAACTCAGACCTTGGGACTTAGGCCAGGGCCTGGCATATAGCAAGTACTTATGAAATGCTTGTTGACTTGACTTATTGACTCAAGGCTTCAAGGGGAGAGTCCAGGATGCCAGCCACTGTGAGCTGGGCAACACGGAGCTGCCAGCTTGGATTTTAGTGGGAAAAAAATGACCAAAATGTTCCTACTGTTTGACATAACGATTCTGCCGCGAGGCACACGCTCCAAGGAGGCCCATGACAAAAAAAGGATGCATGGCAAAATATAAAAGCATTTTTGTGGTAGAAGAAATGATGAAAACGATTAAAACAGAGACTCGTGGAAAGACTTATATGAACTTATACAAAGTAAGGAAAACCAGGAAGACCTATCCTATGTTCAGAACATGAAAAAACCATCAAACAGAAAACAGGTGAAATCCAATGCTCTGAAGTCATAATGACGAAACATAACCCTAAAGAGGAGATGGAAAAAGGCATCTCTCCCATTTCTCTGCAAGATTAGGGGATCATGGCTTTGGAACATTGCAGATGAAGACAGACTTTTTTGATGTTGGTTAGTTTTATGGAAGTGTTTTCCCCAATGAGCATTGGTTTCATTAGGAAATATAAGTGACACAAAAACAAAAGATGTCCATAAAAATTATTATTTTTTTGCCTTTTTTTTTGGAGGGGGTAAAGTAGGGAAATTGGGGTTAAGTGACTTGCCCAAGGTCACATGAATAGTTTTTTGTGTTAAGTTTCTGGGGCCAGATTTGAACTCAGGTCCTCTTGACTCCAGGGCTGGTGCTCTATTCACTACACTGCCATATAGCCACCCCACTCCCCCCCACACTAAAAATTATTTTTAAAAGAATCATGAAATTGCTACTGGGAAGACTGCAGTGAGGAGGGGCTGGGTCAGAGAGGGATTCAGCTGTGGTGAGTGACAGCTAGAAGCCAAAAGTAGAAAAAAAAAATGCCATCTGTAGCTTCCTAGTTTTGGTAATTATCCTTGCTAACCCGGTATTCATTTCCATTGAATATACCTTCTGAAAGAGTACGTGTGCTGTCCATGACCTGGGGAACAGTCCCACTCATCCCCTGTCACGGAGTTACATAGGAGGCTCCCTTTAAGGAAAGGGGAATGTTCAGCCCTAAGGAGAGAAGATGGCAGAATCAGAGTAGACATGAGGGCTTTTGGGAAGTACTTGAGAAGACATCGCCAGGAAGAGAGATTAGACCCCAGTGTGAAGAACTAAAAACAATGAGTTAACAGGAGGAAAATGTAGGCTTGATGTAAGGAAAAAGTTCCTAACCACTAGAGCTGCCCCAGCATAGAGGAAGGGACTGCCGTGGGAGGAAGGAAATTTCCCATCACTACAGGCTGGATAATGCCTCATCATGTATGTCGTGTGAGGGATTCTTATCCAAGTACAAATTGGATGAGATCACCTCTGGGTTCCCTTCCAACTCTGAGAGTCTGTGATACCCAGGGGGGTGCTAGTAAATGTTTAATGTTGGGGGGGAGAATGTGCTCACTTTGAGGTTTAATCTGCAGCATTAACATTTTCTCTATCACTTTCTTAAATCTATACAATAAAAAAAAAAACAATCAATCAAGCCCTGATTTAAAGGGTCTGCTTGAGGTACAAATGCTCACGCTGAAATGAGCAGATTAGAGTCTGTTCCAGCATACCATCCTAGTGATGCTAAAGCCTAGACGGAGGAAGTTAGAGCCTGCTGGGGGTACCAAAGACATCCCCATGGACAGACCATTCCCACCTTCTTGAAAGGGGCATGTTCAAAAGTGCCTGGGGCCTGCTTACCTCAGATTTACAAAGGACCTCAGTTCCCCCGAAAGAGCTGGAAGAATACAGGATTTGGAGTCAGTGAACCTAAATCCTACTATTTCCTGTGTAGCCTTGGAAAAGTCACTAACCTCAGTGGACTTATTTTCTCATCTAAAAAATAAGGATAAAAATGAGGGGGGTTACCAAAGGCAAAAAGAACCCATAAGGGGTGGCTAGGCGGCACAGTGAGTAGAGCACTGGCTGGGAGGCAGGAGGTCCCGAGTTCAAATCCGACCTCAGACACTTAACACTTACTACCTGTGTGACCTTGGGCAAGTCATTTAACCCCAATTGCCCTCCAAAAAGCAAAAAAACAAAAACCCACAAATGGTTATGCTTTTTGTGGTGGCCAAAAACATTAAAATAGCATGAGTGCCCATTGATCGGACAGCTGTTGAACAAATAATTTCATATGATCATGACAAAATATTGTGGACTCCTGAGAAATGACAGAGGTGAGGAATTCAGAGAACCATGGGAAGATAAGCATGAACAGATGCAGAGTAAAGTAAGCGACCAAACACAACATGCCTGTAATTCCAGCAGCATGGCCCCAAAGACCAGAGAATGAAGCCGAATGCTGTATAATGGCAATGACCCACCTGGACCTCATGGAGATGAGGAATGCACCACTATGTGCCAGGAACTGTGCCAAGTCCTTTATAAATAGTGTCTCATTTGAACCTCACAACAACTCTGGGAAGTAGGTGTCATTATTGTTTCTGAGACAGACAGAAGTGAAGCGCTTTGTCCAGGGTCACACAGCTGGTAAATGTCTGAGGCCAGATTTGAACTAGTGGATAGAGCGCCAGTCCTAGAGTCAAGAAAACCTGAGTTCAAATCCAGTCTTGGACACCTACTAGCTGTGTGACCCTGGGCAAGTCACTTTACCCTTTTGCCTCAGTGTCCTCATCTGTAAAGTGAACTAGAGAAGGAAATCTTTGCCAATATCTGCCAACAAAACCCCAAATGGGGTTATACAGTTGGACAAGACAAAAACAACCAAATACCAACTATATATATTATACACACACATATGCATACTTATATATCTGTATATTTAACATCCTATATATATGCACACATCTATACACTGTTAACAGGGTTGTTTGGTTTTGGTTAGCTAATTTTCTTATAAGGGAAGACTCACTGGATACAGTGGTATTATTTAGAAATAACAATGTTGGAAAGGTAAAAGTCATCAATAAAATATAATTTTTGGAAAGAGGGAGCCAGATTAGATGATCTCTATGTTCCTTTCCACCCTGTAGATCCTATGACCCTGTATCATTCTGAGTAAACAGTCTAAGGTCTGCTGTTCAGGTATGGCTCACGTCAGTCTGCAGTCCTGACATCTGAGTGCTCTTTGCCTGGACCTCACGTAACACTGTGGCTAGTCCCGACTTTGGATAAAAAGAGTCTGTCGCTAAGTCCCAGACAGGCACATGTTCCTCACATCTCATGCCCTGTGAGCTAAGCTCTCTCTCTCTCTCTCTCTCTCTCTCTCTCTCTCTCTCTCTCTCTCTCTCTCTCTCTCTCTCTCTCTTTTTTTTCTCTCTCTCTCTTTTTTTTTCTCTCTCTCACTCTCTCTTTCTCTGTCTTTCTCTCTCTCTCTTTCTCTCTCTCTTCCTCTCTCTCTCTTTCTTTCTCTCTCTCTCTCTCTCTCTCTCTCTCCTCTCTCTCTCTCTCAAATCCAAATGAACTGTACAAATGCAATAAAAGGAGTAAAATGTACAGGATCCTTTTTTTAAAGTAAGTATATTATTTCAGGATTGCATTGTACATTAACACCTAATTTATCTGACTTTCTGGGGGAATGAGGTCTGCTAGCTAATATGAAAAATTCATTTCTCCCATTACTTATTTCATTTTCTCCATTTTGGAAAGAACTTTTCCTCCTTAAACTGTTATCAGGAATTTCTCTGCCTTTTTAAACAGAGCACCATAAAACCTTAATGAAAAAAAATCACTGCTCATAAGGCACTGGGGGAAGGGAGTGGGGGTGGCCAGAGTGGTCTTCTGTCCTCCATTCCTACCTCTGTCCTGGTTCTTTTTTGAACCAAAAAACCTCAGAGATTTCTAGAATAAGCATGAGTCCTTAGAGATCAGCTGTTCCAAACCCTTTCATTGGTGGGGGGGGGGGAGCATTAATGCATCAAGGTCACACAGTGACATAATAACAGTAACAATAATGACCACTGATGTTTATATAACGCCCACCATGGACCAAGCATGGCTAAGAGACTAAGCTCTTTACAGTTATCACCTCATTTGATCCTTGCAACAACCCATGAGGTAGGTGCTGTCATTATCCCCATCCGATAGGTGAAGAAACAGCAGCAGACAACTGTTAAGTGACTTGCCCAGGGTCATACAGCTAGTGAATATCTGAAGCTGGAGCCAGGCCTCCTGATTCATGTTCCAGTATTCTCTGCACCAGATGGCACTGGCCGAGAGCTACCTTCAAAAAAGAGAAGTTTGACTTTCTATACCACTTTAAGATTCACAAAAAGCCTTTGTCACAATAGCCACTGAGCTAGCGAATTGGTAAAAGTATTTTTTTTAATTTCCATTTTATAGATGAGGAAATGGAAGTTACTCAGAATCAGAACTGGGATTTGAACTTGGGTCTCATCTGAATTTAAGTCCAGAGCTCTTGCCATTCTATGACTCTTAGGGTCAGACCCTCACTTATATGACAGGGATTCTTGACTCCTAAGTCTGCAACAGAAGCTGCAAGCCCAGCTCCCTGGGATTCCTAGGAACCAGGTTGGAGTCCAACTGGTTTCTAGGGATGAGTGGGCTGTCAGGGTTTGCCTGCCCACCCAAGCTTGGCTACTGCTTCACATCCTGTTTCCTTCCCCTCCCTTTTAAAAAATTATAAAAATTTCAAAAGAAAATTGAATCCCCAAATTATTTTCCTTAATGCAATATCTGGAATGACTCACAGTCTCTGGAAGTCGCTGCTAAATGCTGGGCAGCTGGAGGAATTAAATGTAGAAAGGTTCCTCACTTCCCTGCCTTCCCCCATCCCATCCCCTCCTTTCCTCCTTCTCATTCCAGAATTTAGCCAATTATTTCCAGCAGTATTGGGGGAAACCTTTATCCCTCTTTCTACTCAGCTGCTAGCAGCGGTTCTCAATCTGTGGGTTGCACAACCCTTTCACAGAGGTCACAGGGGTCACCTAAGACCGTCAGAAAACACATATTTCCAATGGTCTTAGGAACTGAGACACCGCTCCTTTATCCATTTCCAGGCAAGTCTGCCCACATGCAAATACGCCCACATAGTATTAAAGAGTGGGGGTATTAGGAAGGTTGAGAACCACTGTAGGAGCTAGAGCCTTTCCTTCCAAAGTTCCCTTCTATGGACTCTTTAAAAAATGTCTCCCCAATCAGAATGTGAGCTCCGTGGGACAAGAATTGTATTTGTCTTTGTATGCCCAGTGCTTATCAGAGTGCCTCATATACAGCAAGCACTTAATAAATGCTTGTTTATTGATTAATTGATCATTCCTCCAGACTGCTGCTGATCATCACCATTGGTTCTGTGTCCCTCGTACCCGCCCACTCAAACACTTCGGTGATAGCCAGCCAAAATAGATGGGATCTTAATGCTGGGAAGGAGGAAGACCCTCCATCCAGATGGAGAACTTCTCAAGCTTCGGAATCCTCCTGCCTCTGGGTGCTTTGTGACCACCATGCCCAGTGGTCCTCAGCAGGCAACATCCTGATGTCTCAGGCAGATTTTCCTAGGCAGGTTCTCTGCTGTGTGTCTCCAGTGGTGTGGTGGGATAGAGCGCCAGGAGTGGAGTCAGGAAGATTCCAATTGAGCCTCCAACACTTACTAGCTGTGACCTGGATATAGTCACTAAACTTTCTAGTCCTTGAGTGATAAGACTATGGGAACAAAGAAATGAATAATGAATGTAATAGGTTATATGAATGCTGATGCCCATTATTAAAACTCTCATTTACATTGTACCTTAAGATTTCCAGGACACGTTCCTCTCAGGAAGCCCTTACGATCTATGCCACTAGAAGGCAAGATGATTTGGGGTTTGTTTTTCTGTCCTCAGTACCTAGAACAGTGTTAGCACATCTCAGGTACTGAATAAATACTGGTTGATTAATTGGGGTAAGAGATTATCAGCTCCTTTTGGCACATCAGTAACTAAGACTGGAAAACGTGACATGGTTAGGAAGCCAGGCTTTAGGCAGGGCCATTTCTAGAAATCCTGACTCCTGACACAAATTCCTTTGAGATGGTTGGGGGGCAAGGTGTGCTACACAGGTCGGTTCTAGGAGTAAACAATCCAGTTGGAGACATAGGCAAGCCAGGAAAGGGGGTGGCCTGCACCCTTCTAACCTATACCAGGTCCAGGCTGAAACCCAGTGCCCTCTCTTGGCCCAGCTTCCCCCTTTCCCCCCACTAACCACTGAGAAAGTAGAGGTTGGCAGAAAGGGAGACGTGCCCCCTCCTCGGGGGAATGGTGTAAGGGGAAGGAGCTCTAGATTTCAAGTCACAGGACCCAGGTTCATACTGTAAAAACAGTTTTTAACATTCTTTAAAAAAAATTAAGTTCCAAATTCTTTCCCTTCCACACTCCTCCCCAACATGGTAAGCTATTTGATATAGGTTCTACATGTGCAGTCACGCACCACAAATTTCCACATTTGTCATGTCATGAAAGAAAATATAGGAAACTCCTCCAAAAGAAAGAAAAAGAAAGTTTGTAAAAGTATGCTTCAATCTGTATTCAGACTCCATCAGTTCTTTCTCTGGAAATGGACAGCATTTTTATCATAAAAGTCTTTCAGAATTATCATGTATAATTGTATTCCTGAGAATAGCTAAGTCATTCACAGTTGATCACCATACAATATTGCTGTTACTGTGTACAATGTTCTCCTGGTTCTGCTCATTTCACTTTGCATCAGCTCATGTAATCCTTTCCAGGTTTTTCTGAGAACATCCAGCTCATCATTTCTTACAGCACAATAACATTCCATCACAATCATATGCCACAATTTGTTCAACCATTCCCCAATTGACGGGCATCCCCTCAGTTTCCAATTCTTGGCCACCACTAAGAGAGCTGCTATTAGTGTTTTTGAACATAAAAGTCCTTTTCCTTTTGGTTTTTAATCTCTTTGGGATGCAGACCTACTGGGTCAACAAGTTTGCAGGGTTTTATAGTCCTTTGGGCATAGTTCCAAATTGCTCTCTAGAATGGGTGAATCAGTTCACAACTTCAGGAATTTCTCTTACAACCCTTAATCTATGATCCTATGATTCCCTAAATGTCAGCACCTGCATCAAAACCCTGATTGCTTCCCCACCCCCTTTCAGCCCCACACAAGGGCATGCCCGATGACTGAATCAGTCAAACAGAAGAAAGAAAAGACAACATTCTGAAAATCACTTTAATTTCATCAAGGACTCTATTTCAGAAAACAGCAAATACCAAAACCACTTATTCATGAAGAAAAATGAAATGGAAAGTCATCGTTTTTTTCTTATGATGAGGAAAAAAAATGTCTTTTGAAAACCTCCTCTGCCATTTCTTATTCCACCTAGGTTGCATTAGGGTGAGCTACCACACTCAACACATGGCAAACAGATTAATGCCGGCACTTTATCAGGTACAATGTCTGTTTCCATAAAACACCTTTAGACATGTAAAAACTACTTAAAGAAGGAGAAAATCCAGGCCACCCACACCCCCCCTTCTCCAAACACCCAGGATCCTCGCCTCTCAGCATGTAGAAGTCTGATATTTCTTTAAGCCGGGGCTTTGTTCCCATAGGAACTGTTGGTGAGCATAACCAGTTCTCTCTTAATCCCTTTCCTCAAAGAGCCCAGCTGGGAAAAGTTATTTTCATTGGCATGGTCTTAACCCAGGTTAGGCTGTGTCAAGGAGGGAAGGGAGCTGGGAAGAAATAGGTTCATACCAACCAATGGGATTCGGTGCCTCTTCAATGACTAGAGGAAAAGGATGGGGGGGGGGGTAGTCTTGACTCCCATTTTCTAGCTGTGCCTCTATCTCTGTACCCCCTTGGAACTGTGGGAAGCCAGGTAAGAAGCAGACCCTGAGGGGACAACCCCAATTATCTCATCTTGGGAGAGAGCCCAGCTGATCTATGCCTCTACCCAGGAAACAATTTAAAATTATGAGCCCACAAGCACAAAAAAGTCAGGAAAGGGTTCCCTTATGTTTGGTTAATTGTGAAACAGACAGATCCTAGACAGAGAGGAGTCCCTTTCCATTGCTGTAACTGAGGCAGGGTGAACAGGGCATTGTCCCAGGGTACTGAAATTCAAGGGGTGTAGACAGGACTTACATCTTAAATGGGTAGAAATAAACTAAATTTAGAACTATCACACCCCCAGTGAATTTCTCCCTAGTCCTCTTGGGCCTCATTTCCTCCTTCAGCTTGGACCTCCCTAGCAGTGACCCCAAGTTATCACAGGATCTTTATCTCTACCCCTGAATCACCCTCCCATCCCAGGTCTCTCCACTCCAGGATCTTGTGCCCCAAAGTCTCTCCCTTCCCCTCCGAAGTTTTCTTTAAGAGCTGATTTGAGGTCATTTTTTGTATTTCTTGCCCTGGTTCCTAAAATTGCTGATGAGTCTGACTTCCCACACTGTGTTGGATGGCGTTATCTATGCCGCACACCCATTTTTACCACTAAACTTAAAACTCCCATCAAACAGAGAGTGCTGCTTCCTCTGACTTTGTTTCTGGGTTCAGGGTCAGCAGAGAGTTATGGACACAGCAAGAGTTCCACAAACAGTTGCTGGATCATCTGATTGATTTTAACTCTCTTTGTTCTCTCTATCTGCTTTGTATCCTGGTAGAGAGTGGCTTTCAGCCTCTCCCTGGGGTATTGGAATATATCTCTTTGACACAAACATGACCTGAATCCTAGGAAGTGTGAGGGCTGTGCTGGAAACTTGACTCTTGCCATGGTCGATGACTCTTTGACCTGACCTGGTTGCCCCTTCCCCCCCCCCCCAAAAAGCTTAAGGTGTTAAACTTAAAGGCTCTAGGGTCCTTTCAAGAGTTTAGGCTCAAAAAATCTTCAAAATAGGGTTTGAAATAAATCCTTGGTTTAAAAAATGAAGGAAGGAAATCCTTGTTTCCTTGTCAATAGTCTGTATGTCCTGGGACCACCTCTGCCACACTTAGGCTAGTGATGCTGTTGGATTGATTCTCCTGGGCAGATCTCTACAGATTTTGGGCCCCTTTTGAATGCTACTCCTCCCACTCGGGACAAGATTACACCCCACCAGACTTTCGACCTAAAAGGCCAAGACCTTCAGTTGATTAAATTAATCCCAGTAAGGTATGCTGGAAACTAGCTTAAGGCATGTCCAGCTAACCTGGTTGCCTGGCCCAGGGGTATTTGCATTTTTAGAGCCAACTCTTGAAGACTCAAGGGACTGATTTACTAATGATAAGATCTGATAGACCAGGAAAAGGAAAGAGGGGAAGAGGGGATTTATTAGGGAGCCCTTTAACTTACATCAGACAGTGTTGAGACATGGAGGTGGCTTACTGGTAGAATGCTGGACCTGAGTTCAAATCCTACCTTAGGCACATATTACCTGTGTTACCCTGGACAAATCTACTGTGACCTCAGTTTTCTCACCTGGAAAAATGACAGCCCTTAATTTGGGGGAAAAATAGTACCTATGTCAGGATTATAGTGAGAATAAAAACATAAATATATATGTTATATACATGTATATACACATATATGTATATGTGTGTGTGTGTGTGTATATAAATCAAACACTTGGCAGAACTTAAGTCACTATTTAAACGCTAGCTGTTACCATCATCATTAGTGTTGGCAGAGTGCTTACTAGAGAGAAATCCTAAGAGAGATCTGATTTCAATCTTGCTGATCTGGGAAACAGGACTGGGGATCAGGGGCAGATAGTTAGCTACTAGACTTTCACTGTGGAGTTAACTCACTGAGAAAAAGGTTAAAGGCACAGACCTCCTTTTATTTACTTTTTAAACCATAAGGGCTGAGTCAAATGTCAATTTAATTGCCTAAAATGGATATTTTGAAACAGTCTGAAGCACTCGAAAAGTGAAACTTTAAAACGGGCATTAGGACATCTCTGACACTCCACGATCTCCTCCCTGGTCAGCACCCATCTGGTTCATCTGAGTGTTAAGCCCCCTGGGTGAAAGAATAAACCTGAGGGAAAGTGCTGTCACAGGAAAGGGCTGGGAGAATATGAAATAAAGAGATAAAGAGAAGTAAAATACCCTCGTAGACATTCAGGGAAATGGAAGCATCAGGGATACGCTTTCTCTTAAATGAAGAGTTTTGGATGTCCCATTCCTACCCTCCTCCTCCCTTCCTTTGCCCTCCTCCAAAATGACCTCTCGTAGAGAAAGAAATATCAGCGCTGAAACAGGCGTGGGTCAAGCCTTTCTGAAACCCCTTCTTTTTAAAAGAACAATATTTTTTTTTTGTTTTTAGCCCTGATGGAATCTAGGTGTCATGGAACTTGTGCTCCCTCCTTTCCCATGGTTCTCTTGAGGCTCCCTGGCTGGGATTCCTTGGAACATTCTTTATGCTTTTATCTCCATCTCCCTCTCCCTTTCCCTTTTTCCTTCCCTTGGAAAGTTCCCAAAACTTTCCTTCCCCTTGCCCCTCCTCCTTTCTTCTTCTCCCTAAATCTCCTTTTCTCCATTACTCTCTCAGTCTCCCTCCCTGTTTTTTCTGTGTTTCTGTGTCTCTCTGCCTTCTCCTCCTCCTTCTCCTCCTCCTCTTCTTCTTTTTCTTCTTCTTCTTCTCCCCCTCCTCCTCCTCTTCCTTCTTCTCCTCCTCCTCCTCTTCCTCCTTCTCCTCTTCCTCTTCTTTCTTCCTCCTCCTCCTCCTCCTGTTCTTCTTTTTCTTCTTCTTCTTCCCTTCTCTCTCTCTCTCTTTCTCTCTCTCTCTTCTTTCTTCCATCTCTGTATCTCTGTCTGTCTCTCCCCCCTCCCCAACTATGAATTTCAAAGCATCTCTAAACCATCAAAATCTACCTTGCAGAGTTGCTGTGGAGATAAATGAGACAACATCTGTAAAGCATTTAGCCCAGTGCCTGGTACATAGTAGGTGCTTTTCCCTTTCTCTTGTTAGTGTTTAATAAAACTAATATTCTCCCAAAGTAGTCACCAGGCTCTGCTAATCCTTCTCCCCTTTTAAAAAATGAAATGATTCCTCTGTTGGCCTTTCAGGTAGAATATTCACTAAATAATTCATGTTTTTTTTCAATCCTTTGAATTCAGTAAATATACAATTTTGTTTCAAGGAGAGATCATGCATATAAATTATTAAGTATAATCCACTGAAATACACTATTGCTGAACAAAAGGTCCAAAATTTATACTCTTGAAATACAATCCTTGTGTTGGAAACCCAAGGGGCCATAGGTATTGACTATGGTAAGCTGCTCACAAGGCCAGACTTGTCCTGTGCTTGAAAAGCCCTCAGTAGTCTTCATCCTGGCCCCAATCTGTAGCAGGGAAACGTGAAAATACAGGCAGGATCTCCGGGCGTGCACACATTGGACATCCAAGTTCTGGTCCCAGCTCCACCAGTAGCTAACTTTTCATCTTCTATGTAATCACTTAGCTACTGCTGACCTCAGTTTCTTCACTTGTAGGAAATTGGGAGCACTGGCCTGCAATAAGGCATTCTTAATCTAGAATCTGTGAACCTAAAAAAATATAGATTGTGCTAGATATTCCCAGAGATAATTCTATGAATTTTATTTTATGCATCCAAAAACATGATTCTAAGGAGGGAGTCCATAGGTGTCTCCAGACCTCCAAAGGGTTCTTGACAAAAAGTTCCAAAACCTAGGAGGTCTAGACGACCTTCCTGCTCTAAAACTCTAAATTCCAATTTTCACAGGGTCACAGACTTAAAGTATTAAAGGATCTTAGAGGTCATGTAGTCTATTCCTTCCTCTTGACTACGTATGGGTAAACTGAGATATAGAGAAGTCCCCACAGGCAGGATGGGAAGCCACATCTTTGTCTCCCAAGTCCATCATTCCTACTACCATCATGTGGTTAAAATTAATTTACAGTGACTTCCCCGCCATACTTTCTCTATTCTCTTCCCACCAAGCCCCAACCATGAGTTGGGGCCAATCAGTGTCATGATGTCATAATTACATAAATAATGTATCAGAGAGCTCATATTCCAGAGAAGATCTAGGAACACGTGGAGACTTTTTTTTCTTTTTAAATTAACTTTATTTTTAGTTTGCATCATTCATTTCCACAAGATTTTGAGTTACAAATGTTTCCCCATCTTTCCCCTACCCACCACCCCAAAACAGCGATCCCACTGTATACTCTCTCCCCTGATCTGCTCTCTCCTCTACCCTCCCCCATCACCCCTCTGACTTTCCAGTAGGGCGAGATGGATCTTCTTATGGGAACTATTTTAAAAGGCTCAGATGTGTTCCAACAGGAGAGCTAGAGCCAACTGTCAAATTTTTGGTGACCATTTACACCTCAGAAATAAATAAATTATACAAATGCAGTTTCCCTTTATTGTTTTATTGACGATCTAGCTTTAAGAAATCGAGGAAGAGCATGTTAATAATTCAAGGTAAGCTTTAAAGTGTGTTATGAATCTTCAGAAAACTGGTTGTTAAACATTTAAACTTGTTAAACATTGTTAAACTCGGTTGTGTAACCAGCACAACCCAGATCTGCCTCCCCTCCCCCACAACTTCCTCTATTCTTAACAGATCTTGGATCTACAAATCCAGGATCATCAATGAATCATCTCTACAAGCAGTTTTCTTGAGAATAAATCTGCAATGATGTTTAAATGATTTTGTTTAAAGGCCAGACAAATAACCAACTCACTCGTCCTCTTAGGAGGTGAAACAACCCACCCTAATTATGACTGAATATTATTTGCAGACCACACATGATTCCCTATCACGTATGACCCTATGCCTAGGGCATCAAGCACGAGTCACACCTCATCAAACATGCTTTGCACCTCCATCCTCTCAAATAACAGGGAATTCTTCATTCGAGGTTGCAAACCGACCATTGCATCAGGTCTGACAAGGAAAATTTCCTTGGAAAGTTACCGTTTCCTGGTCTGATTCTCTCTTCTTCCATCTGGAATCAGAAAGTGTTGTTTCCTTACAAAGCAGGCAGGAGATCTTTCAAAAAGGACGTTCAAACATTTCATTGTTTGCTCCACTTCTCGCTGAGAGAACCCTCTAGATGACACCACAGATTAGCCGACCACTCCGCTGTTTATATTCTGTCTACTCCCAGCCGGCTGAGGCATGATAAATAGGAAGGACCCATGCAATAAAGAGCAAGGTCAGACTATTGACAGCCCAGGGAAAGTAGGCACTTATGACTCAGCGACAGAGTTATTGCAAATGAGTGATAAAGGTTTTGGACTGGGCCCCCAAAGTCCCAGCAAGGCTCAATTCCCAGCTGTGTTCATTCTAACAAGGACGTGGGTGGATTCCTCCAACCACGGAGGCACAAAATCTGAATGGCTATTATAAAGTTATTGACGATACCATCTACTGATTACAGTTTGATTGGGGGAACTAGAAAGAAGACTGGATTTGGAGCCAGAGACTTTGACCTCTGATACTACCTATGTGACCTTGGATAACTTAGCCTCAGAGGGGTTTTAGAACTTGGTGGTTTCTAGATTCCCTTCCAGCTCTGAATCTCCCTGTCTTTGCAAATGAGTACATGGGGATTCACACAGGTTAGTAAGTCACAAAGCCAATATCTGAACCTAGATCAGCATGCCCTTTCCCTTACACCAATGGTTCTCAAATGTTTAAGTCTCAGAATCTCTTTACTCTCTTATTGTTATGGTGGTGGTTGTTCATCCATTCTCAGAGAAGACTAGTCTCCAATCAGGAGGGTCATGACTTGACTTGGAAGTGAATTGGATTTAAGTGAGGCAGAGCTGTGCAAAGTCTGGAAAATGAAATGAGCTGTCTTTGGAGGTCCCGGGGTCTTCCCTGGAAGTCTCCAAGCATTTTCTTTTCCGTCCCACCTCACCTCAGTCCCAGTTCTCCAGCTGATGCCTTGGGACCTTGGCTCCAGATTGGTGAGTTTTCTATAATGCGAACCACGCCAAGCTGCTGCTTTCTGACCATCTTCATGCCATGCCGCTGCCCACATGTCCGTACTCCCCTCTCCACCTCTACCTGGGGCTCTGGGAACCTCATCTCAGCACTGCCATCAATTGCCCAATGACTCTACTTTCTATTCCTATGACTTTCCTGTCCAAAACACTCCCTCCCTGGCCACCACTCTCCTGTCTGTTGCTTTCCCTTACTAGAATATGAGTTCATTGACAGCAGGGACCATTTTTCTTTTTGTATTCCTACCCTTGGCCCTTAGCATACTACCTGGCCTGTAGTAGCTGCCTAATAAATGCTTTTTAAAAATTCATTCTACTATTCTGCTATAAGAAACGGGAAGGAGATGGACTTCATAATTACCTGGAGAGGCTTATACCAATTGATGCTAAGTGAGACGAGCAGAACCAGGAAAAATTTGTACATAATCACAGACACATCATATGTGTGATGACCAACCTTGATAAACTGGACTCTTCTCAGCAACACAGTTATAAGACAACTCTACAAGTCTCAGAATGGAAGGAGATGTCTACACTCAGAGAAAGATCCAGAGGGACCAGAGTTTGAATGGAGACTGAAACAATGCATGCTATCATTCTTTTTCATGTTTGGTTTTGTTTCTTTTTTTCCCATTGTTCACTCTATTGGTTACGCTTCTATACAACCAGACTATTGTACAATGTGAAAGTTTTTGCAGATCCTGTACATGACTGCATGCCACCATGGGGGACGGGGAGAAGGGAGAAGAGAAAATTTGAAACTCAAGGGATTGTGAAACTGAATCTTGTAAACTAAAAGTAAATAAACAAATCAATGAAAATAAATAAATAAATAAAAATTCATTCTAGCAGAGGTTTGATAATCACATGTTGGCATCTCATGGAAGGAAATCAGGTTCTGATACCTGTTGGGCTACCTGTCCCCTAAAGTCCCTCAGACTCTTGAAATTCTGCATTCCCATGATTCTCTGACTTCCATAACCATATATTCAGCCTTGATTTCACTGAAGAGCTCTGGACCCATATTTCCATCTACCTGCTAAATTGTCTCCTCCTGGTTATACTGGGAGAAAACTCAGCAGGTCCAAACATTTTCCTCCTCTAAATATTTCCTCTTCCAAATCTGCCTCTTTCTGTTGAGGATAATAATAACACCATTCTTCCAGTTCATAACCTTGGAGTCAACCATGACTCTTCACCCCCATATCCGGGTAGCTGCCTCGTCTTGTCTACAAACTATGACTCGCTGCCTGTATGACTCTGGGAAAGTCAACCTCTGTTTGCCCCTTTACCTCATCTGTAAAATGGGGATAATAATAGCATGTACCTCCCAAGGTTGTTGGGAGGATCAGATGAGAGCATATTTCTAAAGCCCTTTGCGCAGTGCCTAGCACATAGTAGGCACTATATTTATTGTTGTTCTGTCAAAAATGGGATCATGAAGAGTGGGACACAACTGACATTTTCATCACTTCTTATGGCACAATAATATTCCATTACATTAATCTATCACAACTTGTCCAGCCTGTCCCCAAATGCCGGGCACTGCTTAATTTCCAATGTTTTGTTATAGTATAAAAATGCCGTATTTTTATTATTATATGTATATTATTATATACGTATTTTTATACACATGGATCCTTTTTGTCTTTATCTGACTTTTTGGGATGTATCTCTGGGGTGTACACAGTTGAATGACTTTAGGGACCTAGTTCTAAATTGTTTCTTAGAATGGCAAGACCAGTTGATGGTCCTGCCAATAATGCATTAGTGAGATTAACCGCCAGCTATCCCTCCAGCGGGCGCCATCTTCCTTTTTGTTATCCTACTCAATCTGATGGGTGGGAGGTGGAAGCTCAGAGTGATTTTCATTTCTATTTCTCTATTTTTAATTATTTGGACCCCCTTGACTTTTGGATAAATCTGATCCTTAGAAAGGTTTTTTTTTTTTAAACCGTAAAACTATATTTATCTCTTCGGAGCTTCAGCCTACTGTTCCTCATTCTAATCTCTGGGACCAAACTGAACAACTGTAAGCCCTCTCCACTTGTTGTTCCCAAGTTTTTTGAAAACTATCCCTTTGGCAATGTTGTACAGCCCTATAGTATTTCATCAAATTCATATGAATACCACAACTTGTCTAGCCATTCTCCAAATGATAAGCACTTCCTTAATTTCCAGTTCTTT
The DNA here is from genome assembly GCA_028646575.1 of Pseudocheirus occidentalis. Classification (NCBI taxonomy): domain Eukaryota; kingdom Metazoa; phylum Chordata; class Mammalia; order Diprotodontia; family Pseudocheiridae; genus Pseudocheirus; species Pseudocheirus occidentalis. The sequence goes on along the minus strand of CM053597.1, from coordinate 23,856,101 downwards.
GCTGTACAGCTAGGGCCCAATTGATGAGAATAATGAGTCCCTAGAAGCGGTCACATGTATTCAGATTCACACTATTTGAAGTTACAATTATGTAAAAGATGGGCCATTGGCGCCAGACCAATAGAAACATATAGTTTGGATTCTAATAACGTCACCGCTTGCCAGGATTCATTATTTGCATTAATCAGACCTGGCTCTAACAAAAAGAAGGGTTCCAAATATATTTAATCAAATAGTAGAAATCAGCTATCGAGTCTCCAAGCTCATCTCCAGTCCCTTCACCATGGAGTGGTTTGCCATTTCTTTCTCCAGCTCATTTTACAGATGAGGAAACTGAGGCAAAGGTGGTAAAGTGACTTGCCAGGGTCACATTGCTAGTATGTGTGTGAGGATGGATTTGAACTCGGGTCTTCCTGACTCCAGGTCCCCACTCTATCCACTATGCTGTTTATCTGCCCTTCCTAAAATGTGGCAACAAGAACACAACATACCACTCCAGACCTGATCAGGGCACAGTAAAGTAGGATTACCCACCTGTCTTCCTCCTCTTCCCCCGACCCCAGTCATAGACCAAGCCTCTCTTAGCACAACCCAAACTTTCATGATCTCTCAGCAGTCATATCCTATTGGTCCACTGGAAAACCCAGGCCTTTTGGAGACAAACTGCTATCTAGTCACATCCCCCTCCTTGTAGTTATAAAGCTGGTAGTTTTGAACCCAAGTCCAGGACGCGCATTGATCTGCCCCTAGTGAATTTCCTGATGCTCAGTCTGAGCCAGCATTCTAGCCTGACCTGACCTTTGGGGATCCTAGCTTTGTTACCCAGTTTTAGCTCTTCCTCCAAGCTGTGTGTCAGCTGCAAATTTGATGAGTTTTCTGTATACACCTTGATCCAAAACTTGGTAAAAATGCTATTCCTCATGACAAGAACGTATCCCCATGCTCACCTCTGGCTGCCGGGATGCTTGTCAGCCTGCAGGACTGAGCTCGGGTCCTGCCTGCTCTAGGAAGCTTTTGATGATGACCCCAGATCTTAGTTCTAGTTTCCTCCTCACATTATCTACCTGTGTGTGCAGATATGAATGTGTCTTAGAATAAATGCCTTTTCACCATTTGGGCCCTGTATCTGGAAGGCTTTTTCTCCATGTCACTGCCTCCTGGCCTCCCTGGCTACCTTCTTTAGTTCTTAGCTAAAATCCCACCTTCTACAGGAAACTTCCCTCTGAGGTTATCTCCAATTCACTCTCTAAATATTTTGCTTTATTAGCTGTCTGCTTGTTTCCCCTACTAAACTGTGTGCTCCCTGAGGGCACAAACTGATTTCGCCTTTTTTTTTATCCCTAGCATTTAGCATGGTGTACAGTAGGTGCTTGATAAATGTTTGCTGGCTTGACTGATGGCAAAGATTGTCTTGGTCTTTGTATCATCGTCCCATGTGACTTATAGGACCCTAAGAGATAGAAGGAACCTCAGCGCCCAGATGGGCCAACTCTTCATTAAACAGGTAAGGAAACTTATCTGTAAGATGAGGAAGTTAAGTGACTTACCCAAATTAACATAGGTAGTAAGGGTCAAGAAATGGGATTCAACTTTAGACCCAATCCTTCTTCCTCTTGATTTCCCCTTAGCCAGGATGTACATATGGTAAGCACCTAATAAATGCATGCTGACTTTGATGTATCCAGTGATCAGTAACCAGAAATGAGTGAATACTTTTAGTAGAGCAGTGGTTCTCAACCTTCCTAATGCCAAGACTCTTTAATATTCATATGTGGGTGTATCTGCATGTGAGCGGACCTGCCTGGAGATGAATAGAGAAGCCGTGTCTGGGTTCCTAAGACTATTGGAAATACGTGTTTTCTGATGGTCTTAGGCGACCCCCAAAGGGGTCACAACCCACAGGTTGAGAACCAGTGCAGTAGAGGAAGTCAGGAGAACTTAAGTGACCCAAGGAAAGTTCTTCTAAAGAACTCTATGTGTGCTAAATGATAGGCTAGTTCTCCAGCCAGACATGGTGGAAACAGTCATGTCGGTATATAAATAATCTAAGGTTTGTAAATAAATCGCAAACTTCTTCCATTCCTCTCCTAAGGAAGCATTTGTAATACAGTGGAGGCATCACTGGCTCTAAAGTTAGAAATGTGCATTATAATCCTGTCTCCAACGTTTCCCACCTGTGTAACCTTGGACAAGTCACTTACTTTCCTGTGTCTTGGCTTCCTCCTCTAGGAAATGAGGGATTGGGCTGGATAATAGCCAGAGTCCCTTTCAGCTCCGATCCTATAAAGATAACCAACAGAAGAAAGGCCCTGGAATTCAGGGGGATCAGGAACAGCTTCCTGAGGAAGGTGGGTTTTAGTAGGGACTTGAAGGAAGCCAACAAAGCCGGGAGGTGGAGATGAGGAGGGAGAGAATTCCAGGCATAGAAGACAATGAGAATGCCTAGATTTGCGAGGTGGAAGGGCTTGTGTAAGGAACACAGAGGAGGCCAGAATCACAGAGTACCCTGGAGAGAGGAAAGGGGGAAAGAAGAGGGGGAGGAGAAAGGTGTAGTAAGACTGGAAAGGTGGGGGGGGGGAACAGTTCCAAAATTCTATAAATTGCAGAGAGAGAGAGGAAGGGAGGAAAAGACAGATAAATAAATAAATAGATGATAGGTGGATAGATACATGATTGATAGGTGATCGAGGGTTAGATAGATGGATGGAAGGATAAATAGATGGTGGATTGATAGACAGCTGGATAGATGGTTCATTTATTAAGGCACATATGCCAAGCACTGTACTACACAATGGGGACAGAAACCCCCAAAATCATGATAATCCCAGCTCTCAAGGGGCTTACATTCTACTCGGGGAAGACAGCGCCTGCAAGAAAGCTGCAAAGAGGAGTGAGATACTTTCACAGAAAGGGTGTGGAAGCAGTCAGGAAGCAGTATGATGTGTTTCTTGTTCCATCTCTGAGCCTGGGAACCTTCCCAAAGAGTGAACTTGCAGTGGAAAGAGGAAAAATTATATGGCCCAGGCCTTAGTTATTCCTGATCTAGGAATCAAAAGTGTGTTTGGGGATCAACCAAAAGTGCTTGGACCCATTTTAGGGATGTGCAATGTGGCCTTGGGTTTACTTAACAGAAGTTGTCTTTTGGTCCTACTAGGTAATGGATCCAAGGATGGTGTCACAGAAAACTTTCTGGCTTTAGATATGGAAGACTTAATTCCAGGCTTTGCTATTTACAACATGGGTGGTATTAGCAGTCTCTTCCCTTCTCTCACCTTGAGTCGTCCTCATTTCCAAAATGTGGGAGTTGGACGAGATGCTCTCCAAAGTTTCTCCCAACTCTCCTATTTGTGGTCTATTTCCATAAGCTCTGTCATATTCCAGATAACCCTGGATAAAAATGAATGCCCCTGACCCTATATGCTAGTTCACAGACTGAGACCCTGAGACTGAGTTAGAGCTAGACCCATTTCCCAAGGTCTATAAGATGGGGCTCCAAATCCTACGTGTTTGCCCTATGAGGCTCAGCACTTGGGTGTCCTGCTTCATGTCAGATGTTGCTGGATGATACAGATGGTCCATAATTTTTAAGAAAGGGAAATAAAATAAAATGATCCTATGTATAAAACGTGTCCATCCAGCCTTTTTATAGCCCATACTGTGTCTTGAGAAGCTAAAAGCTTGAAAACATCTTCATGACACTGAACAAACTGTGGTATGTGATTATGATGGAATATTATTGTGCTATAAGAAATGATGAGCAGGATGCTCTCAGAAAAACCCGGAAAGACTCACATGGACTGATGCAAAGCGAAAAGCACTGTGCAAAAAGGAACAACAACGTTTTAAGGCAATCGTTATTGTATTAGCCATTCTCAGCAATACAGTGATCCAAGACAGCTCTGAAGGACTTATGATGAAAAATGCTCTCCATCCCCAGAGAAAGAACTGATGGTGTCTGAATACAGATGGAAGCAGCCTTTTTTTAACTTTATTTTTCTTGAGATTTTCCTTTGGTCTATGTTTTCTTTCATAACATGACTAATATGGAAATGTTTTGCATGACTACACTTGTATATAACCTACATCGAACTGCTTGCCTTCTCAATGGAGGGAAGGGGGAGGAAAGGAGGAAGGGAGAGAATTTGGAACTCAAAGTTTTGAAAACAAATGTTAAAAATTGTTTTTACATGTAACTGGGGAAAAATAAAATACTAAATAAATTTTTTAAATGTCTTCGTGACTTAGAAAAGCAATCTGACCAAGGGCCACCCTCCAGGATGGAGAGAGAGAATGGGGAAAGGCAAGAGGGAGGGAACTGTTTAGTTTGGTTTTTCTATGCCAAAACATGCTGAAAATGTGAGTTCTGTAATAGAGAAATAAATTATTGTGATTTCCCCATGACTGGTGCCCAGACTTCCAAGCTCAGCACAATCCTTAGAGCACACTATCAACCCAGCCCAAGGTTTGATAGGTCTTCACGCTGCTGGTAGGCATTATAATATCCTAACCAGAGCTCTGGGTTTGGGATCAGAGAATACGGCTTCAAATTCATATCACACTATTTATGACTTGTGCTGTTACACCTCTCAGTGCCTTAGTGTCCCATCTGTAAAGTGAAGGGTTTGAACTCAGTGGTCTCTAATTCCCTTTCCAACCCTAATTACTATGATCCAATCAGTGTCTCACCTAGTTAGTAACTCGGGAAGGGAAAGATGATGGAGAGAAATCTCCTCATCTCACAATCAATCAACAGGGATGAAATGAAGCACGTACAATGTGCCAGACCCTGTGCTAGATGCTGGGTGTATGACTACATAGAATAAAATAATCCCTACTTACAAGGTGTTTGCATTCTAACGGGGGACATCTCACCCGCTTGCCTATTCATTCCCTCAGTCTGATTGCCTCCCATTCACATTATATATGTTATACCATACACACATTTATTAAAAAATACATATCATATATATGTGTATATACATATAGACAGATATGTATCATATTATATGGTTATATATTGTTTCCTCCATTTGAATTTAAGATTCTTGAGGGCAGGAACAATGTGTTTACCTTCCTTTGGATCCCCAGACTTTGGCTCAGTTCCTGGCACACAGTAATAAATGTTTGCTGACTGCCTGAATGACTGAAGAACATATATAAACATAAACAGAATAGATATAAAGAGAAGTATTTATAAACAAAGACAGCTACGTGGTGCAGTAGATAGAGCACTGGTCTTGGAATGAGGAAGACTCATGTTTATGAGTCCAAATCCAGTCTCAGATACTTATTAGCTGTGTGACCCTGTGCAAGTCACTTCACCCTGTTTGCCTCAGTTTCCTCATCTGTATAGTGAACTGAAGAAGGAAATGACAAATGAGTCCAGTATCTTTGCCAAGAAAACCCCAAATGGAGTCATGGAAAGTAGGATGTGACAGAAACCACTGAACAACAACAATTTGTAAACATGTGCAAAATAAATATAAAAATAATAATAAGACAAAGAAATTGAACATATGGTCACTTGGGAGGGAGGGCACTACAAGTTGGAGGGGATCAGGAAAGTCTTTATATTAAAGATAGTGCCTTAAAAGAAAAAGGGGGGAAAGGCTCATGCTAAGCTCTGAATGAATGTTGAACTAATAGAAAGTCCATCCAATGAGTCCATTCCCCCATCCCCAAGACTGGGGCATGATTGTCTGCTGCCAACACCTTTCTCCCTTCATACAGACACCACTCCTGGTATGTGTTATCTTTTTGTAACACCTGTTCCTAATTTCCCTTTTAAAGCCACTCTTGGGGTTCATTGTACTCAGAATTCATCATATAAATAGGTTAGAGGCAGGACACCCTCTGTGATTTGTGGCCACCCTACTGAGCTGAGGCCAAGTACACACTTTGCCAAGGTTTTGTGAATGCTAGACACACCTTGCAATTCATCAGTACGTCCCAACAGAGCCTGCTTCCGTGCTGTCCTTTATTCAGAACGAGACAAAGGCTGAGGGAGGGTTGGCCTGCTGGTCACCTCCCCCTAAGGAGCTTAGATTCCAAAAGGATAAGTCCTGTCAAGAGAGAGGAACAGCACGAACCTAGTTTTGTGAAAATGAAACAAGGATTCGAATCAGGATTTCCGAGTCCCATCAGACCGAGCCAGTAATGGTGTGGTGGATGGTATTCCACTGAGTGCTGAGATTGAAGTTAGGAGTTAACAGGTGAGAAAAAGTCAAAAACAGTATTTGAGGGGACGTTCCCCCAGAAGGAAGAAGAGGAAAGTTTGTTTTTTTCTTTCTCTAAGCAGAATGCTACAAGAAGTTCATGGCAGAAGATGAGAATGTCAGTTCCTTGAGAATAAGGTCTTTTGATTTCTGTCTTTTTTTATTCCTCAAATCTAGCACAGTGACTGGCACACAGCTGGGTGCTTTAAAAAAAACTGCTAATTAATTCTTTGACTAGGAAATTCTTACCTTTCTCCATACAGAGAAAGGAACTAGACTAAAATGCAGAGAAATGGAAGCTCCTTGAGGGTAGAGACTTTCATTTTTGTCTCTTTTTAGTTCCACCATCCAGCACAGTCCCTGGTATTTTGCTGACACTTAAAAAATGTTTTCTGATTGACCGAATAGGAATTTCCCAACTGTCTTATGTAGAAAGGTGAGAGAGAGAGAGAGAGAGAGAGAGAGAGAGAGAGAGAGAGAGAGAGAGAGAGAGAGAGAGAGAGAGAGAGAGAGAGAAGGGGGAGGGAGAGACAGAGAGACAGAAAGGAGTAACAGAGGCAGTATGGTCTGATGGAAAGAACTCTTGAAATTAAAATCAGAACACCTGGGTTCTAATCCTGACTCAACTACTGAGCCCCTTAGTGACCTTGAAAAAAATGACTTCATTTCTCTGGCATTAATACTATGTAGGGCTGGCCCTGTACTTACACCCACACAAGCAGGGATCTATTTGAATTTTGGGGGAGGTACTGCATGTCCTCCAGCCTTCTTCCAAAGACCACAGCTCTGGTACAGTTCTGGGAATACAAATTTTTAAACCAACTGGTGATTCGGGTCACCATGTCAGAGACCCCTCTAAACTAAGGATGAGCCAGAGTGAGCAATTTTCAACTTCATTTCTGCACACTTGGAAGAATCATTGCAAAAATAAATAAGGACATTCCACAGCAGACATTTGATCACATTCTGCAAGATGTTATTTTCCTCAATTGAACTGTCTACGGGAAATGGGGTGACAAGTGTTTCTATTTTCCCCCAACTTACCTTTTTAGTTCCTGTTGAATTTTACTGAAGAAATTGCCTTGGATATAAAAGTGAAAATTTCAGAAAATTGCCAACAACTACAAAGATTGGAATCCTGACAAATGCTTCCCAGCTTTAACAAAAGCAATTGTTGCCGCTGCTGCCTTGACCCCCAAACTACATGAGGCCAGGATGCCCATTTTATTAAAACCTTTTTTATTCCCCTCAAACACAAGTACATTGAGAAGTCACCTACATACCGAAGTCCTATAGCTCTGCCATTACCAATGACATTATGGTCGTCATGGTAACTAATGCACTTCCAAAGGAAATAGTAGAAAAGTAACTAAAAGCAAACAAATTAAGCGTAATATAGGGCTTAAGTAGATAACCGCTGTACTGTCATCTCTGTCTGGTTTGTTTGGGACCACTGACTGATTCACTTACGCTTCCACTCACTTATGAGTAATTCAGACATCCCAGATGATGACAGTGTTCCATCAAGTTAGGTAGATGTATGCACAGAATGCCACCTCCACCCTTCCCTTTTCTGCTTTATCTTTCACGTCTCACGTTGGTACATCAAAAGTGAAGACCTCGGGACAGTTAGGTGTCGGGAGTCAGGAGGACCTGAGTTCAAAGCTAGCCTCAGACACTTGACACAAAACTAGTTGTGTGGCCTTGGGCAAGTCACTTAATCCCAATTGCCCTGCTTTCCCCACTCCAAAAAGCAAAAACAAAAGTAAAGACCTCAACCCATCCAAGCTTCCCATTCTGTGTGTGATTTTTATCCATGGCCTCCCATAAATCCTCCATAATGGATCCCTCCTAGCATGATGAGAAATCTCTTGGCATTATATGGAGCTGTATCACATACATCCTTATTGAAATCTTTATTGGTACTTTTCTTAATCTGTTTTTCATTGGTAATGCGCTACAACTGGAAGTAGTCAACAAACATTTCAAGTCGAGTAAACAAGAATTTATTAAGCTCCTACTACATACAGACACTGTACAAAGAAAGACTTGAGAACAGTCTTTGTTCTCAAGCTGTTCACAGTGTAATGGGGGAGACGCATAAAAACATGATCAATAAAGAAAGTATTGGAGATGCTCTCAGAGGGAAGGCAGGAGCATTAAGGGGGACCAAGAGATGCTTCTTGCAGAAGGTGTGACCTTAGTTGAGACCTGAAGGAAGCCGGGGAAGCCAGCAATCAGAAATGAGGAGGAAAAGAGTTCAAAGAAGAAATCCAAGCTATAAACAACCCTATGAAACATTTCCCCAAATCACATCATAAGGAAAAGTCAAATTAAAACAGCTCTAAAGTTTTATCTCCCACTTATCATATTGGCAATGATGATTTTAAAAAGAAATAGACAACAAGCATTTAGTAGGTGTTTGCTGTGTGCTGAGCATTTCTGATACAAAGAAAGGCAAAAAGAGCCTCTGTGTTTTGAGGAAATTTAAATGTAAAACTGGTGAGTTTCTAACTGGTCCTAGAGGTCATAGGATAATAGGTTGTATAAGAGGGTGACATAGTTAGATTGATGCTTTTGAGAAAATCACTTGGGTTTCAGAAGAGCAGGAAGATGTATAACAAGCTCCTCCCCACCCCCAGCTCCTCCAGACAGTTCTAGAAAACATACCAGATCAAATCCTGATTGGGAAATCCAAGGGAAAAAAATCACAGTGAATCATTTTTCCAAACCAGGTTGGCATAGGGAGACAGAGAGCCATCCCTTGTTAATAAAGAAAGTGGGTGGTAAGGGGAAGGGGAGAGAAAAAGGGGTAAGCAGTTGAGGCGGCCCAAGTGGAAGTGTTGGGCTTGGAGTTAGGAAGACCTGATTTCAAATCTTGCCTCAGACACTTGTCTCAGTCAGTAATTTAATTTCTCCAAGTCTCAGTTTCCTCATAGGTAGAATGAGGAGGTGAGACTTCAGTGCCTTCAGGACTGTCCATCACCAGAGTTGTACTGGAAAGTCCCCTACTGTGACAGTACCAGCCAGACCTCACGCTTCTTCATTGGCACTTCCTTTGAGAACCCAGGGTCACATTGAAGCATGAGTGAAAGCTTTAGGGGGACTTTTCATGCCTATGTATCTGTTTTAAAAGAATGATACATCTTCAAAGTGTGGATATTCGTGTACATATCAAATTTCCATGATCCTCTGAGGGAAGGTACAGAATTCTTTTGTATCAGATGTCCTTCCCTTTCCCACAGCATTCCCAAAGCCTCCATTCTTGTTGACCACCAGCTGCTGGGGGTCCCGTATCTGGCCATGTATGACACATGGCTGGGTGGAATCCCCTGACTGGTTGCTGAGCTGGGATCTCACCACAGTGTACCCTTTTCTTCTGGCCAAGCATGAGGACCACTCTTTGAGCTTTCTGAAGGTTTAGGGTATGGAAAAGTTGTCCTAGGCAAGCCGATGCCTGAGATGGGTCCACCTCCTTTTAATAGCTTCTTTCCCTGAGTATAGAGCCTTATGAGAACTAAAAAGACCTAGGGGGTCTGCAGTGGTCGCATGCAGCATTTTCCATCAAAAGGGTGGTATCCTGGAGTAGCAGTGGCTGATGAGAGAAAGCAAATATTGACACTGAGCACTTTGGCTACTGCCAGGAGAAAAGGCCACTAGAAAGGTCAGTGTTGGCTGTGTGATCGGACAACGTCCAGTACAGAGTTAAAATGTAAAATGGTTAATTAGTAGAACTGCCAGACTGTTTTAGGTCTTGATGAGGCTGATCTAACAGCTTTCCAGCTGATTGCAACAGCAATTACAAATAAGCTACTAAATTCTGTTCTAATCATTCTGTGATATACACTAATTTTTTTTATGCCCGGTAATCTCTTTTTTGTTCCATACCTGACTCATGTTTGCACTATGGGTGCTTTTATTACTTCTTCCCTTTCTGGGAAAGCCCTTAGACTTTGAGCTTTAACTATGATGATTATTGTATACTTAGCAACTTTCCTCAGGATGCTGTGGCAAGGGGATGAGCTGATGAGTATGAGAACTGGTGAGCTTTCTTTCCCTACTGAGAAGTCAGGTTTCACCTAGCAATGAACCTGAGCAAATCACATTGGCTAGATAAAAACCAGGGACCAGGATACATGGCCAGCCCTAGGGCCTCAGCTGAGGCCTCTATGAAAGACTAAACACTGAATTTCACATGACTTTTTAGCCTTGTCTTTGCCATAAGAAATGTAGGGCAAAAGCCCTTCAGAAAAGTCTTAAATACACAATGGTGTTTACAAAATAAAAGTTCAAAATTGAATTATCTTTTCTTTCCCACCTTCCATTCCTGGGGTTATCATACCAGGTCTCCCCAATATTTGAAAAAAAAAAGCTTTTCATTCTATCCCATCTTACCACATTCCTTTCTCTGCAAACTCCTTCAAAAAGTTGCCAACAATTCATTCTTTTTCTTCCTCCCAACCTTTACAATACGATTCCTACTTTCACACCTGAGGCATAGGTCACAGTACAAAGTCTGGATCTGGAGTCAAAGGATTCTGCGTTCGAGTCTCGCTTTAGCTGCTTCCTACATGACCTTGGACAAGGATGCTAATTAACCTCCATTTCTTCATCAGCAAAATGAGGGGTAGTGCTCAGTAATGTCCGGGGCATCTTCCAGTTCTAAACCCTATAATAATGACAATAGTAATAGCTAATAATAAGTAGCGTTTATATAGGACTTTGAAGGTTATAGAGTGTTGTACATACATTACCTCACCTGATCTTCACAACAACCCTGGGAGGTAAGTACTATTTTAACCCCATTTCACATTTGAGGAAACTAATGCAGACAGAGGTTAAGTGACTGGTCCAGGGTCACACAGTTATTAAGTATCTCAGACTGGATTTGAAATCTACCTGTCTCCAGACCCAGTGCTCTATTCATTGCCCCATCTAGCTTCCTCTAATGGTCCAGTATGTGCTTAAAGAGACTTATTAAGGGGTGGCTAGGTGGCGCAGTGGGTAGAACATTGGCCCTGGAGTCAGGAGGCCCTGAGTTCAAATATGGCCTCAGACACTTAACACAAAGACTGACTGTGTGACCTTGGGCAAATCACTTAATCCCTGATTGCCCTCCAAAAAGCCAAAAAAAAAAAAAAAAGAGACTTGTTGTCTTGAACTGAACTGAATTATCCTTGGAGTCACATATCGTAAGCTCAAAGCTTACTCTTTTTTTTTTTAATAGATAGACTAGAACATGAAGGCTAATTTCATCCCTCGCATTAAAGTCACAATTTGACAGGTCCACATGCGTCTTCAGTTACATTCAAAGACTCTCCTTGCGTGCAAAACAGGAATTCTTTTTGGACTAAACCTACAATTTTACCAGCAATGGTGACGGACGACTTATTTGTAACTTATAGTCTCTGGATACTGGGGGACTATGAAGATAAATGACCTGGGTCTTGTAACAAATATTATTCGTCAGAGGCAGGATGGATCTTATCCATTACAGTAGCTGCCTCTCTGAGAATGGAGCTGCTCGTTGAAAGATGTGCATCAAGTGTTGTTCATCCTTCCTTCTGGAAAAGGACCAGTAGCATCATGGGGTGATGTCTTCACTTGAATGTGAATTGGATTTAAGTGAGGCAGAGCTGCACAAAGTGGTCAGCCTCACTCTTTCCTCCAGAATCATTGAAGTCCAATGCCAGGACAAAAGTCAGGGTGACTGGTGATGGCCTTTGTCAGCTAGTGTCATTAAGGATCCCTCCCTTAGTGAACCATCCCACTTTTTATTGCTTTCTTTTCCCATGGCTAAAATAGGAATGAAGTCACTCCTTTGGGAGGGGAGGAGGTTTGTGGGATGAGGGGAGGGGAAGATAGCATTTCTTCAGCCCCTCTCCTATGAGGCCAAAGAGATGATATGTTGGTGTCTCCAGGTTCCAGGGTCTCTCCTCTCTGAGTGGATTAGGATTTCTTGCTCTCTTGCATACAGCTTTTTCCTGATAAAAATTTTCACCTCCCTAAAGAAAAGAAATCATTACTGTTGCATTTAAACTCTCAAAAGACTCTGAGAATCTTCTCTGCATGACACTTTTATTTTTAAAAATATCTGCTGTCATTTCTAGAAAAATATTCACTTTATTTGTAGAAGAGAAAAAACGCAACCCTGGAGGGGAAACTATATATCCAGTAGCTGTGGAACAGCTGAATCAATTATGATATATTAATGTAATGGAATATCACGATGCAGTAAAAATGATAAATATGAAACACCCCCCAAAATCTCTGACTTTATGAGAGTTCCCTGCACCAAAGCAGATGGTGTTTGGTAGAAAAGGGCCTGGAGAAGTAGCTGACACATTAAGTCACCTGTCATGAGTCACATAAGGGTAAAGTATCAAAGGTGAGATTGGAGCCTGAATCTTTAATCCATTATGCGATCCTAATTCTTTTTTTTTTTTTGGAGGGGCAACTGGGGTCAAGTGACTTGCCCAAGGTCACAGCTAATAAGTGTTAAGTTCCTGAGGCTGGATTTGAACTCAGGTCTTCCTGATGCCAGGATCTGTGCTCTAGTCACTTTGCCACCTAGCCACCCTGGCAATCCTAATTCTTAAAAATGAAACCCCAAAGAAATACAGAAAGACAAATATAGAAATATAGACAAAATGAAAGCAGCAACTTGGATTAAAGGTAGTTACCCACATTGGTTCCAGAGGACTAACAGTGAATACACTTTCCTGCCGTAAATGTGTGCATGTTCACTTACACCTAGAAAGAAGGGGAGAGTGGAGCGGAGGAAAGGGGAAGGGAGAGGGAAGGGCAGGAAGGGAAGGGGAGGGGAAGAGGAGAAGAGGAGAGGGACTCTTTCATTTTTATCATTGTAACCCTATTGATGAATGAAGTATCTTTTGCACAGCAGTCATTTAATAAACACTTGTTGAATTGAATTAAATTGAACTGAACCAGAAAAAAAAAAGAGTAAAATTATCTAACTGAATTTAAAGGACATGTCTTATATTATTTAATATTTCTTCAGTACTTTTTGCTGAAGCATATCCATATTATTTTTATTGGCATTTGCTTGTGAACCGTCTACCCCGCTGTGCTTTAAGCTACTTGAGGGCAGGGACAACCTTTTGCCTCTTTTGTATCCACTGTGCCTGCCACATAATAGATCCTTAAGAAATGTTTATTGACTGACCCACCAATATTCGTATAACACAATTTATTCCTCAGTCGGTTGCTATCCCCTTAGTTTCCTAATTTTGCCACCACATAAACAATTTCATACATATGGATTTTCCCCTTCCTTTTTTTCCCCCAGTACAGGCCTAGCAATGGTACAGCTAGGTCAAAGGACACATGTTGTTTATAATATTTTGGGTATAATTCTGCTTTGGATGAAGGGGCAGGGAAGGAGATGGTTATGAGTTGGGTGATCTCTCAAGGTCCTTTCTACCACTATTATTCATCAGATTTCACATCTGAAATCTATCCCCCTTCCCCTGGCCCTTGGCTTCACATTTTCAGGAAGCATTTAGAAAAAATCTAAAGCCTGAATGTATTTCCTAAGCCTCCAGAATCTGTTTATGAAGTTATCCAGACCATCTGCCTCACTGATGTCTCTCAAGGAAAGGAGTTACACAGACTAGAAAAAAAAAATAGGCACCAGTGGTCTAATGGATGAAGACCTGGCCTGGATTCAGGAAGCTCTGGGCTCAGTAGGGTCCTGCCTCAGTCACATACTGGCCATGGACAAGCCACCTGAGGTCTCTGATCCTTGGCTTCCTCTTGTATAAATGAGGGAGGTGGACTACGTGGCCTTGGTGGCTCCTACGAGCCCCAAACCTATGATCCTGTGACATGCTCACAACCTGATGCCATAGAGAGAGGCTGCCGTAGGTTCTGGGGGAAGCCAGGGATGAAAGCCAAGGAAATCCTCCAAGCCCATTGGGTTTCTGAGTCCTCTGATGCCTTCTACCCAGGATTTTCTTCCCAGTTGTGCTTCACCTCTCTTCCTTCCTCGGCAGAACTGGGTGAGCCCCTGCTCCTTCCTGGCTTTGCTTGCCATATTGGCCGTTTTCCTGAGGAATCGGGAATAGAGTCCAGGATGAAATTCCATCCCAGCAGCCAGCCGCAGCCCAGTTTGCTGTAGAGAAAATGACACAGTCGTATCCCCTGGGCAAACTTGCAAATTAGCACAATTTCCCCATCTCCGCTCTGCTCACACATCTGGCTAGAGACATGTGAACAATTTTCTCCACGGGGACACCCCAAGTTTTCCTCCTGTAAGATTTCTCATGGCCCCAGCAAGCCCTCTGGCTCCTGCCTTTGTGTCTGATGCCCCTCCCCCTGACTTCAGCCCAATCACCGAGATGGGGGGAGGGGGAAAGAGTATTTGTCCAGGCCTCTGAACCTGCCTCTCTTTCCTCAGATGCTGGGAAAGGAGGACATTCAGGTCTGAGATCAGAGCTGGACCTTAGCGGTCAAGTCCAACCTCATTTTTTGGATGACGATGCCTCTGGCTTACAGAGTTGGAGCTATTTAACCCAAATCCGTTGCTCTTTACAGGGTACTGAGCACGGGGCCTGGAGTCAAGAAGACCTGAGCTCAAATCCATCCTCAGAAACTTACTGGCTGTGTGACCCTGGGCAAGTCACTTAACCCTGGTTATCTCTGTGTCCTCAACTGTGAACTAGGAATCCAACCAGCTGTAAGAGTTACCATGAAAAACAAATGAGATAATAAATATCTAGAAAGTGTAAATGCTACAGTTGTTGTTATCCTTTTTTAAACATGAAGACACGGAGGTTTAGAGAGAAGAAGCAGTCACAAACTTATAAGCATCAAGGCAAGCCCTGTAGCCCAGTCGATAGAGCACCAGAACTCAGAGTTAGCCCCGAGTTCAAATCCAGCCTTGGACAATTACTGGCTGGACAAGCCCCTTGAATGCTGCCTGCTTCATGTTCCTTAACTGCAAAGTGGGAACAGTAAGTATCTACTCCCAGGCTTGTTTCGAGGATGAACCAAGGCATTCCTAAAGTGCTTAGTAAACCTTAAAATACCATATGAATGCTCCAGACTTGGGTCGCTTCTGACTCCAAGACCAGCCCTAATTCCAGGGTACCCCAAAGTGTTAAGTTCCCCTGACTATTGGCTTGTGAGTCCTTTTTGGTGGCTATAAAAAGAGGGGGCTGAACCCTCCAAGCTCCCTTGGCCAGCTCCAAGTTCTATGATCTTGTCTGATTCAGCTGAAATTCTAGACTTGCTTTGTCTTTCGATAGTAAAATTCCCTTAGCCAAATTGCCAATTACTCTTGCTTTTTTATCTTTGTAAGAAGAAAGAAATCTCCCAGGCCTGCATTTCCCTCTCACAAAGAGCTGGCAATCTTTGCTCCCCACCCCTCACCCCCCAGTCTTCCCTCCCCAGCTCCTTTGCCTTGATTGAAAATCATTCTTCCTAAGCTCCCTAGGTGTCCACTGTTTACCAATCCTGTGATTGTTCTGAGCTCCCAAAAAGGACACTTAATTCTGTTACAAAAAGGCTTCAGGCATTTTGTTCCTGATGGTGTGACAATTGGAAGCATCGGCTTCCCCAACATGCCAGCTGTCCCAGTCAATCCCTGTCTCCAGACCCACATCCTCAGTGATGCTGAAAAGTCACTGGCTTTGGACAAGTCCAGGGAGCTGAAGAGAAGATTGTTATTCCTATTGCTTTTAATGCATCTGAGAGCAGGTACAGGTACAGACAAGAGGAAGGCATTTGTAGTGAGAAGTCAGAAGTCTCCAGGATGTTTAGCCACTAATTCCACAGCCCTGCATCTCTTTTACAATTTACAAAATTGCCAATTTGTTGGTTGTCCCTAAAGATGGCAGAATAATTATATTTCAGGAAACACATTTTATCACTGCACTGTGCAGGGTAACTACTCCTAGGAAAAGTTAAAAGTCCCCCTTATCCATCTCCAAACTCACCTGGGAGCTAGGAATCTAGGAATAATAGGAGTCAGATAATGCCTATGAGACCTGTGGCCGTTTGTCTTTTGTTCTCAAAGAGGACCACAACCTCAGGAAGGTGATGTCATGACTTGCGAGTCATTAGGATATAAGGGTGGGAGGGCTGTGCAAAGTCACCAGCCTCAATTTCTCCTTCGGAGCCATCTGGGACCAGTGGCCAGGTGTAGATCAGGACGACTGGAGATGCTCACTTGAAAGAAATTGAGAAACATCAACCCTGCCTCCCCCCAGGGCTTCAAAATATCTCCCTGGCCAGGTGTGCCTACAATGTACAATGCAACACCATCTCATTAATGATCTGTTCCAGAGTTTTCCCAGGAATCAAAGTCAAGTTCACTGGCCTCAAATTTGTTAACTATTCTCATCCCGCCAAAAAAAGAATCAGGACATTTTTTCTTTTCCAATCTTGTGATTCCTCTCTTTTTTTACACAATCTTTCAAATGTCAATCACATTTGTGCATCCTTTCAGGGCCTAAGGGGTCAGCTCCTCAGATGACCACCTGACTTGAATTCATGAAAGGCAGCTTGATATGGCCTTACTTTTCTTGGGTATCACCTCCCTTTATTCATTTTTGACTCTTAGGAACCCAGTCCTCCAGGTGTGTCTCCAGAAGGAGGCAATCCCTGGACAGGACCTATGGAAGTTAATGTATAACCCTCCAGTGAAGGCAAGCCACCCGAAAGTAAACATGTAGAGTTTTTACAGGCATCCTGCTGACTTTAGTTCAATGGTGCCCAAATTCCTTTCTACCAAGAATGCTCCTGAGCATTTGAGTAAGTATTAAGTTCCTCTAACAGTCCTAATGTCGAGGGTCCTTTCAATTCCCAATCCTAACCATTTCTCTCTTCTGTCCAATGGTATTTATTTCTTCACATTTTCAGTACCTCCTTTTTAACAGAGATAACTTGAGTGGCATAGTAGATTGGAGGATTGGGTTTGGAACCCAGAAGACCTAGGTTCAAATCCTGCTTCTGACATTTACTAGCTTTGTGACCTTGGACAGGTGACTGAGCTTCTGTATGCCTCAGGAAACTCCCTTGACTTATTTAATAAATTAGAGACAGTTTCCATCTGTGTTGGTGGAGAGAAACAACCAATCAAGGACCTTTCTCATATTGGTATTATATTAAACAATTCTGCCGCCAACCTTCTCCTGGTTAAGACTAAGAAACAAGAGTGGGTCTTACTAAGTAGTAAGTATTTAACTGACTCTCTGGGGAAAAATAAATGTATTTATAACACACTTTTAAGTTTAATCTGTATTAACAATTTCTCTACAACTTTCTTAAGTCTAGGCAATTTCAAAGCAAAAAAAAATAAAATAAAATAAAATAAGTCCTGATCCATGACAATTTCTGAGGAGCAAATGCTGACATTGAAAATTTAACAATCAGCTTTGTACTTCTTGGACTGAAACTAACCCTAGCCCACCCTTGGAGAATCCATTTGGCACAAAGCACAAGAGCAGATCTCAAGGCACAACGGGAAGGTGAGGGGAGGGAGGCCAGAGAACTCAATGTGAAGAAAACTAAACAAAGGTAACAAGAGTTAGGCTGTCTGTGCTGATCAATCAACAAAAATAGGTTAACCATCTACCATGGGCTTCAGCTCTACTGTGCTGGGCTCTGAGGATACCAATGGAGAAACAACACAATTCTTGTCCCCAGAGAGCTTATGTTTTATGGACAGAAGCAGTGTGTGTGTGTGTGTGTGTGTGTGTGTGTGTGTGTGAGTGTGTGTGTGTGAGTATATAGAAAAAAGATACACAAAGTAAATACAAGATAACTGGGAGGGGCTTCATTTTGCAGAAGCTTGATTACAAGTATTGTATTAAAAAGTCACGTTCCCTAAGTGGCCGCCTGAGTTTTTGTCTAAGAGTTGGACCCTTAGGTCACTCTGGAAAGCAGCATCTAACCAGAAAGTACATGAGACAAAATGTTGGGGTGAAGGAGGAAGGAAATGAGATCACTGAGCCCGGGCAGTAAGAGCAGAAGAAGTTTACAGTCTGGGACACAGAGGCTGGGGAAGGGCTTTGCCCACAGTCACAGAGGGAGTAAATAGAATTAGGATTGGAATCCAGCTCCACTGACTCCTGACCCAGGGCTTGTGTGTCCAAAGGGTGATGAGTCCCTCCAACCACCTTGTTTTCTGATCAAAGGTTTTCCTCGTCCCGCTGAGAAATACAGATCTCGGGAACAAAACATGTTCCGGGATAATTTGTGCATTGGCATTTCAGTGCCAAAGCTTCCCATATTTTATATCTCACTGACGCTGGGCCCTCAGGTTCCAGTTTCCACACAGAACTCTTTCAACATTTCAGACCTTACCACGGTAAGCACATGTGATGATAAATAGTTGCTGTGGGGGGATGTGTTATGACCAGAACCAGCTGAGTTTTCATGGTCTGTGGAGAGAACAGTCTTATTCACATTCATCTCTGCCTACTATGTCCTGTTTCTCTGCACAAGGCCTTGTCCTGTTGTTTTTGTGTGCAGAGGGAGGAAGAGGGCTCTTCACAGTGTGGGTCTGCCTCTGGGAGGGGAAGAGGTGGGAGGAGAGGGATGGCCCGGAATGCAGCTCTCAGCTCAGCTGTGATGCTCCCAGGGACAAAGCCCTGGTGGCCCTGCCCCGGGGTCCCACAGTGCTCTGGTACTAAGACATGCTTTGCCAACTCTACTGAAGGGAGAGAAAACTACTGGGAACATGGAGTGATGAATAATCTGAGGAGCTGGTTTGGACTCAGTGTTCAGGTGGGTAGAGAAGGGGGCCAGAGGGAAAGCACTCTGCAAGGAGTGGAATTTTTTTTAATTGACTGACTGTCTTTGTGACCCTGTAACCTCTTAGAGCCCCAAGCACAGCCCTAAGGCTGTACACCTGCAATCACCCGAAGCTTCAGAGGGGGTTTCATTTAGAACCACAGAATCTCAAAAAGTCTAGAAAAGATGTTAGGGCTTATCCAGCCCGATTCCTCATTTCACAAATAAGACAAATCTAAAGACCAGAAAAGCAAAATGGCAGCCAGGGTTAGAGCCTTACCCTTCTGACTCCTAGTCCAAAGCTCATTCACTATTTTCGTATCTCCGGCATTGCCTCCAGATAACCAGGCAGAACACCCAACTGGAGTTGGGAAGATCTGGGCGACATAGGAGCCGTGAGACCCTGGGTAAGTCACTTAACCTCTCTGAACCTCGGTTTCCTCATCTATAAAGTGGGAGCAACAAAAGCATATACTTCATAAGGCTTTTGTCGGAATTAAATGAGCTAACAATTCTACAGAACTCAGCAAATCTTAAAGAGCTATTAAAAATTTTAGTTATTGTTACCGCTACTGTTGTTTTAATGAGTCGGCCCTGGAGTTAAGAAAACTCGGGCTGTGTAACCGGTGGTGGCCCCCACTGGGCTGCTTCAGAGCCCTTGGCCTGCAGACTCTGCAGGGAGGCTGAATTGCTTGATCAAGGCCAAGTACTCTTGCGTTGAGCGGCCTGGATCCGGATCGTGGTCTTGGGTGGTGGTCCCGGGGTGCACTCTCACCAAGCCAAAGCTGGGGGGACTTGCAACACCCCACAATAGCTCTGGCAGCTGGGAAAACCCCAGCAATTTGGAACAGAGCTTACCCCCTTGGAAGCAGAGTTTCACAGAGCTAAAAAAAACCAACCAATTAATTGACTGGCCAACATGAGGAAAAGGAAGCAAAATAAGAACAGCAATAAAACTCTAGAACCC
>CM053597.1:23796224-23835660 GCA_028646575.1 Pseudocheirus occidentalis | reverse complement strand
GAATACAAATGTATATATAAGTATACTTACATATATGTCTAAATAGGAGGCTATATATACGTATGAATACATATCTGAGCACGAGTGTATATGTGTATATAGAGGGTATAGGATGAATTGAATACGAAGGGATGATACTTTAAAAGGCGAAATTCTGAGTGGGGAAAGGACTAGAATGAGAGGAGACAGGAAAAGACAAAATGGGGTCAATTATCCCATATACAAGAGGCAAGGGATAACTGTTACAACTTTACTTTCAATTACTCTCATTGAATTTGGCCTAGGAAAGAAATGGCATAAACTCTAAACTGGGCATCATGCCACACAGGAGAGTAGGGGGCATGGGGATGAGAGGGGGGATGACGGAGGGGAGCGCAGGGTCTGGGGGAGGGATGCTGGAAGCACACACTTCAGGAAAGGGACAGGGACAGGGTAGAGAACAGAACAAAGGGGGGAGGGATAGAATGAGGGACATATGATCACTGTCACAAATGTCCACTATGAAGATGTCCTGTATAATCACACATCCACATCCTGTATTGAATTGCTTCTCCTTCCATTGGCGGGGTGGGTGATAAGGGAGGAATCAAAAGAATCTAGAATTTAAAGCTCTGCAATACCTGCAACTAGGAATTAAGACATACAGGGGCTGGGGTAGGGAGACCCTCCCTGCCCTACCAGAAAGTAAGAGAGCACATCAGGGGAGGGGCTTTACAATGAGATCGCTGTTTTGGGGTTGGGGTAGGGGAAAGATGGGGAGAAAATTTGTAATTCAAAAATCTCATGAAAATGAATCATGTAAACAAGAAAACAAATTTAAAAATTAATTAAAAAAAAAAAGAAAGAAAACTCGGGCTGAAGTCCTATCTCTGACACATGTATGTTCCATGTGGGGAGGAACTGTTTCATTCATTACATTTGTACCCCTAGAACCCTGGACAACTTAATAAATGTTATTTTAATTGCTCGGCTGACTGATTGTGGGACCCTGTAACCTCTCTGAGCCCCAGGACCCTCTCTAAGCAGAGTAGGTGCTAATCATTCTGGGTAAAGGGGGTTTCCATATCAGTCAGTTACAGTGATTTACTGTTTACTCTTGCTATCTTGACTCCCAGAAGTTCAGTGACTCCCCTTATCAATTAAATCAATGGCCCAGACCAAAAAAAAAAATGGACTCAGGGTTAGGGTGTGGGTCCTAGCTTTGTCCCAAATTAGCCATGAGACTCTGGGGAAGTTTCTGAGCCTCCCCGGATCTCAGCTCCTCGTCTGCAAGGTCAAAGTTGGATGAGATGAGTTCTAAGCTCTAAAATGATCTCCCAGCCCTGACATGAGTCAGTCCTAGGGGATCTTCCTAGAAATGCCATTGCCAAGGTAGGGAGTGGTGGCGGTGGCGACAGTGAACCTTCTGTCTCCAGGGCTCTGAGCAGACTGGACAACCCCTACCAAGCAAGACAGGCAGATTGCCCTGATGCTGGGCAACCAAGCTGAGTTTCCAGGGAAGGCCAGCCATGTGTGGGCTGTTGCCTCCTCCAGAAAAGTGCCCATCCTCAGCTGCCCTCTGGCCCCTGGCCCCTGGCCATGCCTCACTGACTTTCTGTTTTCTTCTGTCTTATTCTTACAAGCACAACTAACTTCAAGCAAATGAGTCCACATTATTTACATTACTGATTCCTCCAAGACCCTTCCCCAAATATAAGGGCAGGTGCATGACACCTGCTACCCTACTGTCATAAAAATAATAACAATAACTAACAGTTACGTAGCACCACATGCCAGGCATCATGCTAAGCACCATCCAAATGTTTTCTTGTTTTGTTCTCCCAAGAGAGGTGCCCAGACACAGAGGAAAGAACCATTGGAGGAACTATGGAGGAACTATTCCATGATCCTACAGCTGGCCTGAGTGAGAGCTGGGACATGAACCCTGGTCTACTTCTCTCGATGGTCAGACCTCTAACCACTAGGCTCCTTGGAGCCACTTACGATCCATACAATTATAAAGATTTTATGTTTCCTGGAGTTGAGAAGTTCAATCCAGCTTCGAATCCATTTTCATGTTTCTTCACAATGTAGACTATACCAAAGTGGTCCTGAGAATCACGCTTCTAGGACCTCCCCCACTCAGTTTATGGAGCCACTCCAGAGAAAAACAACCCTGTCATCTTAACTGTGTATATAAATAAATGACTTGATTACTAAGTAATTACTAGTTGGGGAGGGGGAAGTGAGCTCCATAGAGGTGGGAGGGAAGAGATGAAGAAGACTCTGACAGCAAAGGGAAGATCCTAGAATCAAATTCTCCTCTTCCTTCGTGACTTTTTTCTCTTCTTTTTAAAGAAATGGTGCTCCCAGGAGCCTGTGGCACAACAGTAGACAGGAAATACATAAATAGAATGGCTGAATTTGGAATTGGTAAGCCCTGAGTTCAAATTCTGCATCTCTGACTCATACTAGGTGTGGCCTGAGGTAAACTCATCCACTCCTATGTGCCTAGCACTGTGCAGGCTCTGGGGATGTAATCTGGGGATTCAAGGCTATCCAAAAATGGAATGGGTTGCCTAGGGAGGAAGCAAGATCTCACTCTCTACAGGAGGCTTTCTTGGTTCAGTGGCCAGAGCCCTAGACCTAGAGTCAGGAAGGACCAGAGTTCAAATTCTATGTCAAACGCAGCAGCTTTGTGACCTTGGGCAAGTCACAAGCCCCGTTTCTTCACCTGTAAAATGAGAATGAGCATAGCATGTGAGGAGCCAATGAGATGGCCTATACATGAAGTGCCTGGCTAGTATTACTTAGATAAGCCATAAAGTCAACCGATCAACAAGCATTTAAGCTCTTTCTGTGTGGTGAGCTGTGTGCCAGGGTGGGGAGATGGCTGTTTAGTCAGTCTGACTCTTTGTGGCCCTATTTGGGGTATTCTTGGCAAAGACAGCAAAGTGTCTGCCATTTCTTTCTCCATCTCCTTGTACAGAGGAAGAAACTGAGACCAACAGGGTGAAGTGACTTGCCCAGGGTCACACAGTCATTAAGTGTCTGAAGCTAGATTTGAACTCATATAATGCATTTTCCTGATTCCAAGTCCAGTGCTCTGTGTACCACCTAGCCTCCCTAGGGTGGGGATACAAAGACAAAAAGAGAAGCCCCTGCCCTCAAGTTTCCAACTCAGTGGTCCTAGAAATCTCAGATCATAACAAGTCCCGGAAGGATCTGAAACGGCTGGTCTCAAATCAAGTCAACAAGCATTTATTAATCCCCCACTGTTTGATCTGGTGTACTGTGTAGACCGCAGAGAGGACCAGAAGACAGTGACTCTGTTGAGACAATTTTCTTACCGTAGCGTTAAACTATAGTGGTGAGGACCGAGACTTCAGTTTAAGAGACAGCCGGGCTGGACAGGGGAGTCAACAAGATCTGAGTGCAAATCTGGCCTAGACACTCGCTAGTTGTGTGACCCTGGACAAATCCCGTGCCCTCTGTCTGCCTCCGTTTCCACATCTGTGAAACATCTATATCCCAAGGCCATTGTGAGGATAAGATGAAGTAACATTTGTTGAGTGTTTTGCAAACCTTAAAGCCCTATTCAGTCATCTCAGCCATCTCTGACTCTTCATGACCCCACTTGACATTTTCATGGCAAAGATACTACAGTAGTTTGCCATTTCCTTCTCCAGATCATTTTACAGATGAGGAAACTGAGGTAAACAAGATTAAGTGACTTGTCCAGGGTCGCAAAGGCAGTAAATGTCTGAGACCTGATTTAAATTCAGGTCTTCCTGACTCCGTATCCAGCAATCTGTGCACTGTGCCACACCTGTCTCTGTGTAGATTCTGCAATCCCCCAAAGCCCTACATAAATAAATAATTCTGGCTGTGTGACCTGAGAAAATCACTTAACTTCTCTGAGTCAGGAAGACAAGTTCAAATTCAGGCTTAGGTGCAGGAGCTGAGCGATTCTTGCCAAGTCACTTCACTGCTATTTGCCTCAGTTTCTTCATCTGTAAAAGAGGGTAATACTAGTGCCCACCTCCCAGGACTCTCGTGCAGTTCAAGTGAGGTAACAACTGTAAAGTCCTCAGCACAGTGCCTAGTGCATGGTGAATGCTACATAAATGTTGGCTACCGTTATTAATAAATTGGTAGAAGGCACTGACCTGCATTGGCAAAGGGAGTTCTTTACTTGAGAATTCCCCCTACCAGTGAAATGCCAAGTCTAGTGCTGATTCCTAAAGGTAATCCAATGGGAGGAGAAGCGGCAGAAGTTTCTAAATACGAATGTCATCTCACTGCCAGTTGTAAGGAATACATCTAGCAATTAAGTTCGTAAATAGAGGAGGCGTTAAATGTTTCTTGGAACTGAATTGAACTGTCACATCCCAGCTTCATCCTCCATTAACTCTTACCTATAGGGAAGGAATCATGCCCTCACTGGTCCTGCTGCCTCCATCTTGGTTCTCTCCAGTACACCTTCTTACCGCTGCCCAAGTCAGCTTCCTAATATACAGAAAAGCCTGGCCATGTGGCTTTCATACTCACAGATCTCTGGGGACTCCCCTTATACTTTATACACTTACATCTGCCTACATGTCTTTTAGAATGTTAGCTCTCTGGGGGCACAGAGTTTCCTTTGAATCCTCTGTTTATCACTAGCACCTAACATAGCGGACAGTGCCTGCCACAGGATGAGCCTTTAATACATGATCATTGATGGACTAATTCATCTATTGAACAGTCAGGTGAATAGCTGGGATTCAGTCCCCTAATTTGGACCGAACTGATAGCAATAAGCAATGGCATCACCTCATTATGTTAACAGTGGAATCCTCTGTTTCACCCACTCGTTAGGCTAATAACGACATACACTTTACCCAAATAGGAAGATGATGCTACTGACATATTCTCACTAGGTCAGTTGCTTAGAATCATTCTGCCAGCACAGGTAAGCAGTCCATATTTATTCTCTAGCCTCTAATCTCCCTTGGGCCAGAGGATAGGCATCTACAAGAAGGTAGCCCTGAGCTAGAGGTTCCCAGGCTTTTCCTAGGTGTGAAGCACCCTGACCTCCAGGGGATTCATACTGAGAACTGTAATAATTGGTCCTGGAGAAAGTTACTTTGCAATTGGATTTAATTATCAGTTTAGCGATTTGTTAACCAAGTGGCATATGAACAACTTCCTAACTATCGGTGACCCCAAGTCCCAGACTTCCCCCTCAATAGTAGTCTTCAACAGCTGAATGAACATTTGCCTGGGATGTTCTAAAAGAGTTCTTTTTTTTTCAGACCTGTATTTGACTAGATGATCACTAGAGTCCCTTCCAATTCTAGAACTATGTAATTCTTGGAATTAAAAGGATCACAGATTTAAAGTGAGGGGGGGTGTGCTCTAGAGTTAATTTTATAGGTGAGGAATCAGGCTTAAGATGGAGAAAGGACTTAGGGAAGAGTGGGAATTTCCCCAGGTCTCCTAGCTCTTTCCATGCTACTACACTGCTTAGGAGTGGAGACCTGCATGGCTCTTTAAAGGAACAGAAAGCTGAAGAGAAAGACACTGAGGCAGCAAAAACTCTTAGACTTCTCCATAGTTGTCACTGATCTGCAGCCACATCTGCTGTTATTTTCCAAAAGATCCAAGGATGTGCCCAGTCATGTGTAAATCATTTCAACCATGGCTGCTCCAACGGAAATCCAGTGGCTTTTGGTAACATCACAGTAGATTGGATTGCTTTGGGCAGGGCAAAGTGCAGGAGGGGGAAGAAGCGGGGAGGGTTCCATCAGCCTCTTGGTTTGTCTCTTCAATATCCTTAGAAGGCATCAATTAATTGAGATCAAGCTTGAAATAATTCTCCTAGGTGCCACCGTACAATCTCATGCTCTCTTGGCAAGACGTGGCGAGTCTACCCTGAAATAAAAGCTTTCCAGTGGGTGTCCATCCTTCAGTGACTTTTAATGAGTTTCAATGAGCAGAATATGAACAGAATTTACATTTATCAGACTGGGTTCCATGAATCACTAGAACTAGTACAGAGTCATGACGTAAACTAAAAACTGTGTTTGGGATTTGAAGTAAAGTTAATTGTTTCCTGAGGTCTGGCCAGGACCAAGCACCCCCTCTATGATGCTCAGGTCCCACGTCCTTCTTACTTGCCTTATAAAGGACAATCCTGAGTAAATGGGAATACATTCTGCTAAGAAGAAATAATAAAGGAACATATTCTTTTCTCCACAGGCCAATTTTCTACGTGCTTAAGTCTAACAGATAAATTTGTAATAATAACCAGCGATATTTATATCGCTAAGATTTATAGGGCACTTTTCCTATACTATTTCATTAGATCCTCATGGTAACCCTGTGGGGTAGGTTATTATTATCCAGCTAATATCCTAGCATTATGTCCATTTCAAGGATGAGGAAACCAAGGTTTCAAAATGAAGTGATTTGTCCAAAGTACTAGCTAGAAATGTCAGAGATGGGTCTAAAACCCTGTCTCTTTCTCTGCAAGATATGGGATTATTTTTCTAGGCTCCCTGATTTTTAACATCTAAAAAGCATTTTATATTCCCAATTGATTCAGACCTTTTCCACTTAAATGGCTTTAGCAGCAGTGGAATTAACATGAATGTCTTATTTTCCACTACCCCAGCTTCCACAGCACCCTGTCAAGTCAAACAATCTTTGTTCTCTTGCTTTCAGGAACTCTGGCGATAGCATTTTTCCTTGGGGAATGAAGATCGTTAATTACTTTTAGTAAGGGAGGGAGCCAAATGAATTATAACTTGGCAGGTTCTCCGAGAACAGTGGCTACGGGTTATTTAAAAAAAAATTCTCAGAAAGTGATAATGACCATGAGTCACATTTATCTAGGGTATTTGCCAGGTGAAAGGAAGGAAGAAACGCCTTCCTTCACGGTCTTCATAAGCCATCCCCACAAAGTTGTCCCCTCTAAGTAACAGGAAGGAACATCTTCCCAAAGATGAGAAATGGGGCAGGAATTTGCTTTATTGAGATTTCATGCACATACCCAGAGATCTGTGGCTTTAGGAGACTCTCTGGTCCTTGGGTTGTTTTGGATGTTGCCCAAATCTCTCTATGATTGCTTTTGCACCAGCCCCTCCCCAACCTCCATGGACTTCCTCTGGCTCTCTTTCTCTTAGGATCCTCCTTCAGAGCTCTCCTCAAACATGCCTTTCCCAGGAAACCTTTCTTGATCTTTTAGGGATTAATACTCCCTCCCTTCTCCTCAAATCCTATATATCCATATTTATGTTCATGTTTTCAGCTCAAGTCAACAAGCATTTATTAAGTGCTTTCCATGATCCAGACAAGATGACATAAGTGTTGGATACTCCCAGTGGAATGTAAGCTCTCTGAGGGCAGGAACCAGTTTTTTTCTTTTGGTTTTGGTTTTGCATTCTCAGTGCCTTCAAATATAATAAGCAGTTGATAAGTGCTTGTTAGATTGAACTGGATAGGCAGTGTGGTATAATGGGAAGGGAATCACATATTAAATATTCACACTGATTCTATATAAAATATTAACTAATTGAATATTAATTAAATATTCACATAATCCCTTTTGAAATTAAAAACTATTTTATTTTGCCAATTGATTTAGACCTGGATTTGGACTCAGAGTCCTGGTATTTGAAGCCTTACTGGTTCTGGTGACCTTGAGCAGATCACTTCCTTTTTATGAATCTCCAGTTTCCTCCTCTGTAAGGGAAGAATGAGGAGTTTTTACTTAACCTTTCAGGTCCTCTGGCTCTAAACCTTATATTAATACTGTCCTAAAGTCTGCCATGCTACTGTAGATAATACTTTCAACTTATTACTTAAATATTCTTTCTTCTTTTCTCTCATACTTAATAATCTAATGAAAAAGAACATTCATTGATGTTGGAAATTCATGATCTGGGAGGTTTCGGTTGTCTTCAAGGCATCAATTTTACTTGTTTACAGAACATAAAGAGAAACTTTAAATGAGAAAAGCATTAACATGCAGCTACTTGTGATTAGACTGTTCTGGCAAAAATGAAATACATAATCTCTGCTATCTTTTAGACTCCCCAGACACTTTAAAATAATGAAAACACCTAAAATAATATCAAAGTAATTCTAGTAATTGCAAATAAAAGCATAATATTGCATGAATACCCCAGAAGAGAGAAACCTCTTTTTCTCTGCTTTTTTGTGATATTGCTATTAATTTAAAATAACAAAGCCAGGCTATTAACTAAACATGCATGTAACACCTGCTCTGGGATATCCAGCTCTCTCCTATTATGATAAGATTATGACTAGTTTCTTCACCTCCTCCAATCTATCCCAGACACAGCTGAAATTGAAATCTCCCTAAAGCTCAGGTCTGCCCAGATCACTCTGAGGCAGAGAACTGAGCACAATATTCCACACGACGTCTAACAAGAATGGAAAATAGAAGAAGAATCACTTTACTTCTGGAAGCTATGTCACTTGGTGAAGCCCAACATTGCATTAGCTTTTGGGGCTGCCACTTCACACTGCTAACTCACATTGGCTTTAGAGTCCACTGTGATCCCCAGATCTTTTTCAAATTGTCTAAGCATTCTTCCCTGCCCTATACTTATGAGGCTGATATTTTTTAACCCAAATGTAAGACATTATAACTATCCCTATTGAAATTCATTTTATTAAGTTCAGCCCAATGCTCCAGCTATCAAGTCCTTTCTAGATTTTGACTCTATATATTATCCCTCCCAGCTCTGATCATTTACAAATATGATTGTTGATTTTTTTTTAAAGTTGAATAACATAGGGAAAAACAGATCCCTAAGGCACTACCGTGGAGACCTCCTGCAATGTTAACATTGAGCCATGAATGACTGTTATTTGAGTCCAGTCACACAACCAGATTTGTACCAATCTAGTTGTATTACCTGGGGCAAAGTGCTGGGCCTGGAGTCAGGAAGATTCATCTTCTTGAGTTCAAATCTCAGACATTCCCTAGCTGTGTGACCTTGGTCAAGTCACTTGACCCTGTTTATCTCAGTTTTCTCATCTGTAAAATAAGCTGGAGAAGGAAATGGCAAACCATGCAAAGAAAGCCCCAAATGGGGTCGTGAAGTGTCAGACACGACTGGAACCATGACAACAAACAACAATTGCATTATCATCTAGTCTCTAGTCTTCCATCTCCTCGACAAGAACAGAACAAGGTCCTTTATCAAATGCTTTGCCAAAATCTCAGTAAATTATATTCACAGCATTCCCCTCATCTCCCAGTTTAGTAACCATGTCCAAAAAGGAAATGAGGTTAATCCGGGCATGACTCGTCCTCAGCGAAGCCAGGCCGGCCCTTTAGAATCACTGCTTTGCTTTGCAGACGTCCCCAGTCCTCTCTCTCCAGCCATCTGTCCTGGAGCATTCCCAGGGATTGAAGTCAAGCTCATTGGCCCAGATTTTGCAAATTCGTCTCTTAATCAAAGGACTTGAGTTTGAATCCCAGCTCTTCCACATTTCCCTATGTGATTCTAGTTAAGATACTTCTCTCTCTGGGTCTTGATTTCTTCAGGAGCAAAGTTATTAGTAAAGAAGTTGAAATCAATGACCTCTCTAAAGCCCCTCCAGTCTACAGTCATTCCCCTCTGTATGTTCACTCAGACCAAGATAATACAAAAAAGGAACATATAGGAAGTGTGCCTGGAAGGCTTCCTCTCTACCTTGATCTTTCACAATCTTTATCCTTCAAGGCTCCGTTCAGACGCCGTCTTTTCACAATAAGGTGGGCGCTTTATTCAACCAGCTAAGTGACCAAATGGATGATGAAGAAGAGTTGAGTTCAAAGCCTGCCTAGCTGTGTGGCCCTAGGCAAATCACTTAGCCTGTCTCATCTGGGCTTCCTTATCTATAAAACAAGCATAATGACAGCCCCTGTTTCACTCGGCTCTTATGATGACCAAACAAGGTAACACGTGGGAAGCACTTTGAAGGTCTTAAATGACAATATAAATGTTAGCTGTTATCATCTTCTCTTTGAAGGTTCCTAGTTCTCTTCTCTCTTGATAATAGTTATTCTCCCTCTTCAAATAGTTTTCATGCGATTTTCTGGAACTTTTCTTTCTCCCCTTCCCTCCCAAGCTTTTATTTATACTTAATTGTGTAAATGCTATTTCTCTACTAATGGAATGTAAACACCTCAAGAGCAGGGAGCTTTCCTTTTTGCTTTTAATGTCTTTATATCCCTGATCCCTAGCTCAGTGTCTGCTGCCTAGCTGAGATGATGCCGTGCTTGCTGATTCATTGATTCCATACAAGAATCAATTGTATCACACATTTTTCAAACATTTTGCTAAAGTCTAGATGCTCCTTGCCTTTGTGACACACAGACATTCTTCACCCTCTGGTTTGTTCTTGTGCTAAGAAGTCCCCTAGAAAGGACCCTTGAGGCTCTAACTTTTTAATCCAGCTGATATCTTATAACTGACTTTCTGTCCTTAATACAGTCTGTGTTCTGAGGAATTTCCTGCTGTCCTACATCCCCAGAGCCCAATCTTGTCCTCTGGATGGGCCTAATGCCCTGATTTTTTTTTTAATCTGTTTAAGCTGTAGGCCATCTAGGGACCACCCCTACACCCGCCCAATATCCACACTCTCACACCCACACCCATACTCTTTCTCTCTTCTCTAACTCACACTCTCACTCCTCTTTCTCTTTTTCCCTTCTCTCTCTGTCTCTGTCTCTGTCCCTCTCTCTCTCTCTCTCTCTCTCTCTCTCTCTCTCTCTCTCTCTCTCTCTCTCCCTCCCTCCCTCTCTCTTCCCAACCCCTGGATGGTTTTCATTAAAAATGGAATGTCTTTTTACGACATGGCCAGGGGGAATTCCTATTCTCAGCCTCCTCCACTCTGTCAGGATGTTGGCTGGGTCATAAAATGCCATTCTCCTCCCCTTTCTTGTTTGCCCTCTACCCCTTCCTTTTCTTCTCCCTCTAAGCTCCCTAGGAGAAGTGGGCACAGTGGAATCTACTCTTGCTCCCCACAAGGGAAAGAGGAATGTGAAGTATTGCCAGTCTGATCAACAGTTCATTCTATAGCAATGCTCAGAATCAGTGTGAGTCCTTCAGGGTGGGCCTGTCCTGGCTATCACCATCAGGCAAGACCTCCATAATGCCCAGCTACTTGCTCGGCACACAGTTGGCAGTTAATATAGTTAATAAGATGCTTGTTGATTAATTTATTTAGTTCTTGGTACACAGATTGTCATAGGATCATACAATGGGAGCTGGAATAAACCTCAGAGGCCATCTCCTCCAGCCCTCTAATTTTACAGGTGAAGACACTGAGGCATAACGAAGTTATGTGAATGATACAAGGTCACACACTGCAAGGATTGATACCCAGGGCCCCTGATTTCAAACTCAATGATTTTACCATTGCACCAAAATGTCTGGATAGAGGCCTCAGGTCCGTTGGGGAAAAGGAATCCCACAGATCCTGTTCCCTAGAGAACAGTCCAGGGTCCTAGGGCATTCTCCTGGAAAAGGGATAATGACTGTCTAGCTTTTCATTCCCCTCCTGCCATACCCCCACCCTGTGTTTTCCTCACTGTACTCCGCTCCAGGTCCAGAGACCTACTGAACCTCGGCAGCAACAATAGTCTTTATGTAGTAATGACTACCATTGACATATGGTCTAAGGTTCACAAAGCATTCACATGTACTCTCTAACAGCTGGGGGGGGGGGGGGTAGGTGCTATTGGTGCACTGAGGCACCACAATGATTAAATGAGGCCCCAAAGGGTCCTAAAGGGTCCCAGGGTCCCAAAGCCAGCACGTGTCTGGGTCAGGGACTGGAACTCCAAGCTCACACTTCTGTCCCCCAGCCCACCAGTTGTGGGGGAGAGTGGGTCAGGGGTAGGGGAACTCTGAGAAGTTAAGTTATAACAGCCAGCTTTATGAAGCGCTTTCACATGGATCTTCACAACAGCCCTGTTAGGAAGACACATTTATTTCCCCCATTTTGACAAATGAGGAGACTGAGCTGCGTGAGAAGCTAAGTGACTTGACCAGGGTCACAAAACAAATGAGGTTTTCCTGCTGCCCACCAGGCCACACTGTCTTTAACCATCCCTTTCTTCCCACTCTCACCCCTTACGCATTTAAGGGATCCCAGATTTTAGCACTAGGAAGAACCTTACAAATCAAGTTCAACTGACTCATTTTACAGCTGAGTAAACTGAGGAAAAGAACCATCAAAGACCCTGAACTTCCGGCACAGGGAGTGTATGGCAGGGCTGGGATGCAAACCCAGGCCTCCTGCCTCCCAGCTCAGGGCCCTTTCAGCTCTGCTGCCTCACTTAATAGCGAGCCTTTCAGAGAAACCAGCCAAGGGTAACCAGTATTGTTTGCTGAGGCCTCATTAGTATTGGGAAAGGTAGGTAACCGCTGTGATGGATTTTTTCATTTCCATAAAAGCTCAGGAAGCTGAATGTACCCATGAAAATGAATTAAAATACACTTCTACCTCAGCTCCAAAGAGTGATTTCCTAAGAGAAATGTGGTGATTCTCTGCGCCACTTTCCAACAGTCTGTCTCACGCGCCCATTCCAACAGCCCTGACTCTTGGCCTATTCTAAGTAGCTCGCTGGGCACCCTGGATTTGGCGGACAGCGTCTTACTGACCACAGACCTCTAAGAGACTTCCCCAGATGTTGTATCCACTGAACCTCAGATCACAAGCCAGACGGTGGAGGAAACCGCCCCCAAATATCTATCTCCCCAAGAGACACAAGTACCCCAGGCTAACAGTCATGATCCCCAATCCTTAAATACTCACTCTACTTACGAAAGACACCATGGATGGCCAATGAACTTTGCCCAGAATTTGATTAGAGGAAAGGAGGTTGGATTGTCCTTGGCCTGTGTAATGGCTCCAACCTGAGGGGAAGACAGGGAAAAGTGGTCAATGGAATTCAAGAATCTTAACTGGGATAGGAGGGGATGATGTGAAATGTTAGCTTAAAAAAGACAAATCAGTAGATCTTTAGGAGACCTACAAATTTGAGGAATGCTTTGGGGTGCTACTTCAAGGGCCTGTGGAACAAAAGAAGCTAAAAATATATAGACCAGCATAGAGTGAGTCAACACCACCAGCTGAAAAGACTGAGGCAAGAAAGATGGTGAGAGCCCAGATCCTTCCCTGGGTGGAAGAACTTTTCCTCAGGATGCAGCTAAGTCTAGAATGGGCGTACACATCCCTTGGGGAGAAGGGGATTGCCTTAAGGGTAGGTTGCTGGATCTTCTCATCCCCCCAAGTTCTTTGGTCCAAAGTGGGGATCCCTACTCCATCTCAGTAAAGTTTGGAAGATTATTTATGTCCTTGGGAAAATCAGGGCCCATCAGAAAGGAGAACTGCTTGCTTCTCTAGAAAACCTGGGTGGTTTTAGAAACCTGGAGGACTGTCAAGATCCCTGTGGAAAGCAGAAACTCACAAGAGAGGGAAAGGGGGTTTTCTTGACTGTCTATGAGCTCAGGTATGAGTTCTTCCTGTATTCTTTATCACGTGTAACAAGTGTGTTTTATGCCTTGTTAGCATTAATGCTTTCAAGGGAACTGAGGACACTTAAATAGCGGTTCCAAATGAGTCAAGATCAGATGCTCTCAGGGGAAACCCTGGGAAGGATCAATATCAGCTAGGAGAAAACCATCCAATGGAGAGGCTCGTGTGAGTCCATAGATTCAATTCACTCATAGCATCAACATTAAGTCACTCAATCTACCTCAGCCTTGACTTTCTGGTAAGTGAAAGCATTAGACTAGATGCTCCGCAAGGTCCCTTCTATCTCTACCATATGTTCTGTGTCTCTCAACAAGTTTGCCATTTGGTTTCTCCCATGATCAAAGGCTCTTAATAAAATATCTTGGGGTAGCTAGGTGGCTACCTTACAGCGCATACGAGTACAGGGTCCAGAGTCAGAAAGATTCCTCTTCCTGAGTTCAAATCTGGCCTCAGACACTTACTAGCTGTGTGACCCTGGGCAAGTCACTTTACCCTGTTTGCCTCAGTTTCCTTATCTGTAAAATGAACTGGAGAAGGAAATGGCAAACCACTCCAGTGTCTTTGCCAAAGAAATCCCAATTGGGGTCACATCAGACACAAAGGAAACAAATGAACAACAACAAAAAAATGTTTTAGGCACTCCATGTGGTGGAGTATTATGTTGTATTTAAACCCAAGGCCATCCTCATCTATTCAGCACATTTCATTTCTTAGCATGTGGTCCCAGTATTAAACACAATGGCTCACTGTGAGCTGGTATTATCTGAGTGCAATTTTTGCATTTGTCCTGTATTTAGACCCCAGCTCAGTTTTCATTCTCTTTCCATCTACCTTACCCCAATATAGTGCCTAAGTTTTATAATTACCAAGGAGTACAGAGACAGTTTAGCTGAGGCATGCATAATTAGTGCATTTGACTATGCAATCACTTGGCAGGAAGGTCCCCCTGACACTAGTGAATAACCAAGTTTTTCCCTTCACTGGAAACTAGAATAACCTATGCCTAACATTTTTACTTCTGACACCAGCATAAATAATGTTCAGGAAAGATTGCAGAATGAGAAAACTCCAAGTCGCCTCATCTCCTAGTAATTAGGAAGGACATGGTACTTCCTATAAATAGCACTTAGCACATAGAGTGCATCCAATTTCCAGTAATTCATTTATTGTTAAGGCCGTGGGTCTCAGGGAAATTGGTGGTGTTCAGATAGAACCCAGGCACTTAGCTCTGGTTGTCTCACTCCCCCAAAGACACTTATTAGTTCCCCAGATCATTTATCAGGTCTTGTCTCATGCATAGTCAATGAAAGTCCTTCATTTCTTAGTGGGAAATATATCCTTCCAACTTACCTGATTGAGCAAAATAATTTAGCAGCAAAATTAGCTGGACACGAAGGCAGAGAGAGCTATGTTACCACCCCTATCATGTTCTAGAAATCATTAGGGGGGGAATCTCATTCTAAACAGATTCCTTAACTTTGCCTCAAAAACCCTCCACAAACTAACTCATCTACCTTACTTGCTGGATTTTATATTATTCATCTTCACAAAACCCATGTTCCAGTTAAACTGGACTACTATCTATTATCTGAATCTTCCACTTCCATGCCTTTGCATAGCCTGCCCCAAGGCCTGGGGCACATTCCATCATCCACCTCTGCCTCTTAGAATTCCCAGCTTCCTTCACGGCTCAGTTAAAGTACCATATTTTATAGAAAACTTTTCTTGATCTTCTAATTTTTAATGTTCTCCCCTTCTAAAAAGTAAGGTGTATTTACTTGTCAATAGAGTCTGGTACATAGTAGGTGTTTCATAAACATTAGTTGGCTGATCATACCCGAATGTGCCCCATCTGCTGCTTCTACCCTGATGCCATCAGCTTCCCCTTCCTCTGAAAACTGCTACAACCCTTACAACAGCCCAGGGTAAGTCTGGTTCATGGATTTTATGCTTTTTTTCTTCAGTCAGTCAGTCAATAAATATTTATTAAGCCCCTACTATGTGCCAGGAACTATGTTCGGGATACAGGCTTGTCGTTTGTCCTTCATTCTGGAAGAAGATCATGATATCAGGGAGGTGATGCCATGACGTGCAAGTGAAGTGGATTTGAGTGAGGGAGGGCCATGCAAAGTCACCAGCCTCACTATCTCCTCCAGAGCCATGTGGGTCCAGCAGCAAGATACAGATCAGGACAACTGGAGATGGCCCCAGATGGGGATACAGAGAAAGGCAAAAGACAGTCCCTGCTTCAAGAGAGAGCTCACAATCTGATGGCAGAGACAACATGTGAGCTCCTTCTGGAGTATGACAAAAATCTATTTTTAGAGCCCTAATAAAACACACACACACACACACACACACACACACACACACAGAACAGTGGATTAAGAGATAGAGGAAGTGACTTCTATGGTTCCAAGTCTCTTACCCTCTTGGGGCTTCAAGCTTCTTGGTTGCTGAATTTCCTCATTGTTCCAAAATCACTGAGCAAGACCAATCAAATATACACGGGGTAAGGAATGGGCATGTAAGGACAGAGGCTCCTATCTTTAAAAGAAAGAAGGGAAGATCAGACATTCTAGTCTGATTCAGCTCCAAAATTCCATTTGATGATTCCTTTGACCCTTTCGCTAACCACCCCAAGTACGGACACACTTTTTGGACATCAAGTCACACTTTTGTTGATTTCACTCACTGACCTAAGAAGGTGTTTTTTCAATGCTCCCCTCTCTATATGTCCCTTCCATGGAATGATTTCGAACATCTGTATTCAATTGTAAAGTCTTATGGGGTGGGAAGTGTGTCTCTTCAATTCACTTATTAATTTAGTCAAAGAATGACAATATATAATTAAGTGCTAAATGATGGGGAAGAAATTACAGGGATGGTAGAGGTTCACAGAAGACAAGGAACCTGATGGATAGAGTCCTGCACTTGAAGTCCAAAAGACCCAGGTTCAAATCTTGCCTCAAATACCAGCTCTATGACCTTGGTCTGTGCTTCAGTGGCTTAACCTCTCTGTGTTTTTGGAGATGAGGAAACTGGTCATCTCTAAAAAATGAAATTGGATTCCTTGGTCTCTAAGCTCCCTACCAGCTCTAAAGCTGTGATCCTATGACTGGAGGCCAGGGAATTTGGGAAAAGCTTCATAGAAGAGTGGAAGAGAGGATTTGGAGAGGTGGAAAGAGGGGTGTGCTGGAGCAAACACCCCAGAAGGAATCCACAGAGTGTCTGCAGGAGATGGTGAAGAGAGGAGCCTAGAACAGAAGAGCTATGAGAAACAAGATTGAACAGGGAGGGAAGGAGAGAACAGGTTATGGAAGGTCTTCAAAACCAAGTAGAGTTTAGATTCGATGTAGGAAACAATGGGAAATCAACATAGATCCGTGAATGGGAAAAGCCACACCAGATCAATTTGCTGGCACAATTCAGGATGAATTGGTCAGGGGAGCAACTGTATGAGCAAGAGCCTGTTAAGAGGTCCTTTTGAGCAATCCTAGCATAAGGTAATAACCTGGACCAGGAGCATGTTTCCAATGGGAGTAGAGAGGAAGTATTGGATCTGAGAGAGATGTGGATGAGGCTTGGGACTGATTTTACAAAGGCAAAGGGCCAAACTAGAGCAGCAAAGATCATTCCAACCCTTCTTATCTGGGAGGCCAAGCTAAGGATGGAGACAGTGAAAATGAGAAGTGGGAAAGGAAGGAGGGATTCGGAGGAAGCAGCTGAGATGGACATTGGGAAAGAGCCTAAGATGGTCTTTATAGGAATGAATGAATGAATCAAGCATTTACTAAGCTAACGAGTCATCAACCAGGCATCTGGTTGAAGCCCCTTGTTTATACAGATGAGGCAGCAGGGCTAGAATTAGAATCTATACCCACCAACTCTGAATTCAACACTGTTTCCCCTTTGCCAAATTGCTCTTCATAAGGGTAATTTCCAGTTCTTTGAAATGACAAATTAAGCAACTCTGAATATTTATATACAGAGAAGTCTTCTCTCTTTTCATGCATTTGATGTATTCCCAATAATAGAAATCATTGAGCCAAAAAGCATGATGTGTTTTATAAGCCTTATTGATATTTTCCAATAGCCCTTCTTTCCACTCAAGGTCTTACTTCTAAGACTAATGCCAGAATAGCTAGAATATTCTGATGGATGTGTGATCTCATCAAGGGTGCTCCCTTCTGTGGTGGAAATAACAACATCTTCTCATATCCTCATCTTCTGGTTATTCTTGCCCAGACCAAGATGGAGGGCTTGGTCCAGATCTCTTGACACTGTATATTAATAAAATACCCAATAGGTTTTTCCTCATCCACACTACATAACAAATTATTTTTTAGGTTTAGTTACTAAAAATAAGGATCCCAAAGGTCATCTAGTCCAAACCCTTCAAGGTCTGGGAAATGAAGTTATTTACCCAGAAACACAGCAGCAGAGCTAAGATCGAAAGCCAATTTCAGATCCAGCATTCCTTCCTGGTACTGGGTCTCATCCAACCAATCCATGAGTCAATCAATGAGCATTGATTCATTACCTACTATGTTCCAGACTCAGTGCTAAGAACTGAAGATACAAAGACAAAATCAGGAAACCATCCCTATTCTCTGGCTCTAAAATCGTATCATCTCAGCCTGTCCCAGAGTTGGAATGTTATGATGACTAATTTCTAATTTAAACTTTGCTGAAACACAGCTTTACTTAAATTAATTATAAGGCCAAATGTTTATCTCTTATGTGGAAGCAATTCAAACCAAATAGTCTGGTAAAAGTCAAGTGATAGGGGGAGGGTTTTTTCATGGATCGCTGCCCAGCCTGGCCTTCCAGGCTACTGTGCAGAAAAGAAATAAATTCATTTCCAAGATGGAGTCAACAATTTCTACTTAGGTAGGCATAACTTATGTGTCAAAAAAATGAGCTATCGTGGAGAATACTACGTTTGGCAGCTAGGTGACACCCTAGTGCATAGATTGTCCCAGACTAGAGTCAGGAAAACTCATCTTCTTGAGTTCAAATCCAGCCTCAGACACTTACTACCTGTGTGACCCCAGGCAAGTCACTTCACCCTGTTTGCCTCAGTTTTCTTATCTGTAAAATGAGCTGGAGAAAGAAATGGTAAATCACTACAGTATTTTTGCCAAGAAAACCCCCCAATGGGGTCATGAAGAATTGAATACAACTGAAAAATGACAGGACCACAACAATAATTATAATAATACTGTATTTGGAGAGCAAGGTCAGGAGGACCCAGTGAAGAACAGGTCAAACAAAACCCCCGATTCCCTTCCCACCAGCACCCTGCCCCCTTTTCACTCCTCCACTAAGAGCCACCTCCCCCAATAGCCGCAGCACAGCTGGCATTCAGGAGCTGTCCTGAGCCTCATCCTCCCAGAGGATTATTATTATTTTTTTTTTTTACAAGTTTTCTTCTTTGAGATCTGATTAGATTTACAAGACTTCTCCCCTCTGTGGACTCTGCTTAAGAAAACAGGCCGTGGAAATATAAAGCAAACATTAAAAGCCAATTATAAGGGACTCAATAAGGTCAAATTGTTTACTTCATTTTTGTGAAAATATTAGCTGTGCTCTTATGCCTGTCATCACTGTTTGGGTAGTTTGAAAGAAAGGTGTGGGATGAGCTGAATGTGACAGGGGGATCCTAAATAAATAATAAAACCCTAGGGAGAGATAAAAAGGAGTAATTATCTTGTGCAAATGAGGCATAAAAGGAAAAACTGATATAGAAGTGGCCAGTGGGAGGAAGGCAGGTAGTGCTGGAACCTTACTGTCAGGAATGGGCTTAAGAGGAAAATATATGTGTATGTATATATACATAAATATCTAGAAGGGTATAAAAGTCTTCTAAATCCAGAAAGAAATAAGAGAGCAAGGGGTTAGGGTGGGAGGAGAGGATACAGGAGGGAGTCTTGGAGGGGTGGGTAGGTTAAGGAATAGGAGGACAAGGTAGGGGGCAGAAGTAAATCAGAGGAATGAGGAGGCTAGTGAGGACAAATGGGAAGAAGGCAAACACAGAAATTATTGTAGCTTAGAATGTGAATGGGATGAATTTACCCCTAAAACAGAAATGGCTAGAAGATTAAAAATTTGGATTTAATAATATGTTGCTTTCAGGAAACATAAAAATGAGAGATATACACAAAGACATAATAAAGGTCAGGAGTAGAACTTGTAATAAAAAACCCCAGATACAGTAATCATGATCTCTGACAAAGTTAAAGTTAAAATAGATTTAATCAAAAGTGAAAAAAGAGAAACTACACTATGTCAGCAACATTATTTAATATTGTTTTAGACCATTTAAAATACCTAGACAGTATAATAATACCTGCCAAAACAGACACAGGAACTATAGGAACATAAACATAAAACACTTGTTATACAAATAAACTCGGATCTAAAAAATTGAAGTAATATTTATCGTTCATGGGTAGGTAAATCCAATATAATTTTTAAATGACAATCTGACTTAACTAATCTATTTATTCAATGTCATCCCAATTAAATTACAAAAAAATTATTTTACTGAGTTAGAAAAAATAAAAAAAATTCATTTGGAAGAACAAAAGATCAGGAATTTCAAAGAAATGAGGGGAAAAAGATGTAAAGGAAGTAGATTCAGCAGTATCGGACCTTAGACTATGTTATAAGGAGAGAGCACCGTGGAAGTATGAAAAGGATAATTTCAACTATTTTAAATTAAAGTGTTCTTGTATAAATAAAACCTATGTAGCCAAGAACAGAAAGAATGCAGAGAATTGAAAAAAGAAATTTTCATAGATAATATCTCAGATAGGATGTGACTGGGTTGGAATATTGCTGTGTTGAACTGCTTGATTTGGAAAAACATGAAAATATAGAGGTCAGAGTTCCACAAAATGATGGGGTATATATAAGTTTTAGGGGTGCTCAAGACCCCAAAATACCAACACGCTGGGTCCTACTGAATGAATTCAACTCAAGCCTTCTCTCAATCAAAGAAGAAGTAAAGTTTATTAAAGATTCACCATAAATGGTACTCTTAAGGAGCCTCAGTATCTGTGATGCTTGTATTGGACAAGGGGGTCAGAATAATCTGACACAGAGCGAGTTTGCACTGGAAAATTCTCAGCCCCTTCATGGAGGCAAGATGGAGCTTACATGCAGAAAGGTAGTGGGAGGAATATATGTGTATAATTATAGATATCTGTGTATGTGTGTATATAAATATCTATGCTTAATTGAAGCCTTCTGGAGGAAGGAGGGGGAGAAAAATAAAGAAAAATGCAGAGCGTAGAACAAAAGAAGATGAACAAGGAAGTAAAGAAAAGCTGGGCAGCTTAGGAAACGATGTGTAGTATTTATTATATAGGTTTTCTTGAAAAGGAAATTTTTTGTCTTATACTAAATCCTCTCTCGTAGTCTGTTGCGTACGTGGCAATTTTTTTCTCTTTTCTCATTTCATATTTAAGTTTCAAATTTAAAAATAAAATTACAAAAAGAAAACAGAAAACGGGCTGTGGGCCCTGGTAAATTTGCTGATGCTGCTGACAAAGACTCAAGGAATGGAATCCTGTGTTCATTTCTTTACTCAGCTATTTATTGGATTTCCGTACCTTCAATACGGAACAAAGGTCCTTTGGGCTCATCAACTTGCTTGCCTTCCTAATCAGTAAAATGGGGCTAATAACACCTCTAAGGTGATCATGCATTTATTGGGTTTCCATCACCCTGCACCATGATATAGGAGCATAGGTTTGGGGCTAGAAGAACGGCACCATAGAGTAGTTGGAAAGAGGCTTAGATTTGGAGTTAGAGGACCTGAGTTCAAATCCAACTCGGTCATTTACTATCTAGATGACTTCAGGTGAGCTGGTTTATCCCTCTTGCCCTCAGTCTCCACCTCCACCTCAACCAATGATTTGGCTGGACTCAGGGGTGTGCTGCCTTAGACCAGCAAGCCAACTGTTAGATTTTCAGTGGGAGCATTTACAGCTCGAAAATAAGCAAATTGGGATGTGGCTGACCGTCTTGCTGATTGTCTAGACTTAAGAAAGTGATAGAGAAAATGCAAATGACTCAGATTCATCTTAAAATTGTTTCCAACGCCTGTTTGTTTGCTTTTCCTGAAGAGTCATTGTCAAACCCCGAGTAGATGACCTTCCAGATACTAACCGGCTCTAAATCCGAAATCCAGCCCAACTCCCTCTTTTTACAAAGGAAGAGATGCCCCTGGGGAGGTTAAACAAAACAATTTGCCCAAAGTTATACAGACTGGCATTTAGTGGGCATTTGGTGAATATGTGGAAAATAAATGAATGGTGGATGCATATGTCATGTTCTAACTCCTATCTGGACAAGGCCCACTATGCCAGGGGATACTAGAAGAAGGGAATAAGATGAATAACAAGCATTTCTATTGAGCTTTACAGTTTGTAAAGCCCTTTATATATATTATCTCCTTTTGGATATTATTAGCCCCATTTTGGATTTAAATGAGGCAGGACTGTGCTAAGTCACCAGCCTCACTTTCTCCTCTGGAGCCATCTGGGTTCGGTGGCCAAATACAGATCAGGACGCCTGGAGATGGCCCAGGATGCAATAGGGGACCTTGACCTTTTCAAGGTAAGGTCTTTAACAGGTCTCAGTTTGACTTAGGCAATGCCATGGTCCTCTTCCAGAACTAAGGACAAACAACCAGCACTGTGAGTAGGAAATAGGAGCTGCCTGACTGGGGACCCAACTGGAACCGGCCAACTGGGCAACACAGATCTTCCTTCCTTCCTTCCTTCCTTCCTTCCTTCCTTCCTTCCTTCCTTCCTTCCTTCCTCTCTACATACTTAGGGTATCCTATTTACATAGGACTTAATGCCTCTGAAAGACTTTATATGATCCCATTTCATCTTGACAACCTTTGAGGTAGAGAAGTGAAAGTATTATTCCCCCATTCAACAGATGAGGTCCAGAGAGGTTGGGACAACCAAGGTCACATAGCTAGGGAATGTTAAGACCAGAAGCACTCCTTCCAACATGCCATGAACCCTCTAGACAGGTGGGCCCAGAGATGGGGGTATGCGATTAAAGAAACTGAATCCAGGCTGGGGAATGAGGAAGGGTGAGGAGAGGAGAAGGAGCCCAGGCAGAGGGCAGATGGAGCTGTCAAAAGGGAACCGATCCTTAGAAAGGAAAACCGCAGAGGAGATCAGGCTTCTGGATTTGACCCAGAGCTCGGGAATGCAGGAGGAGGAAGGCTGGAAAGAAGAGTGAGAGGGGCCAGGGTGAAGGGGGTCAGAAGAAGCGCCTGGGGCTGAGCCCTGGTGCACACCGAGGTAGGGAGTTGCTCATAGAGGCAGCCACTTTCACCAGAAGCCAAAAGCAGGTGGAACTGGGGCCCAGAGGAGGAAGGTTCTTGTTGCCATAGGGACAAAGGGGATGCTTTAAGCAACGTGGAGCAAAGGGCCCTCAGAGCCATTGGCCTAAGGGCGAGGCCCCAGAGGGCTGGGGCATCACTACAGCAAGGGCAGGAAGGGCCCCCCCTCTTTTAGAAACTTGGTGTCCCTAGCAGAGAGAGGCAGCTTGGCATAACTAATAGAGAGACCTGGGTTCCAATTTCGCTCTCTAACATACCCTGCCCACTGACCCTGAGCCAATCATTTAACTAACATCTC
Organism: Pseudocheirus occidentalis; assembly: GCA_028646575.1. Classification (NCBI taxonomy): domain Eukaryota; kingdom Metazoa; phylum Chordata; class Mammalia; order Diprotodontia; family Pseudocheiridae; genus Pseudocheirus; species Pseudocheirus occidentalis. Next base: position 23,812,462 of record CM053597.1, on the reverse strand, counting down.
AGCCCCTGGGGCAAGGATTCTAAATTAAATTCCCAGAAGGTGCTAACCTGCATCAGTAGAAAGAATTTCCTCACCTGGGAATCCCACATATCAGCGAAACACCACAGGTCTGGTCACTATCCTGAAATGTTAAACCAAAGGGGGAAAAGAAGCCTCTATGTATGAAATTTCATCCTGTGGACATTTGTAGGGAAACGCAGCTAGCAATCAGCTTAGCAAATAAAGCAGGTGTTAAATGTTGGTTGACCTGCTTTGGTAAAGTTGGATTCTTAATGAGGTCACTAAGCTAATGAAATAACAGGTCCTGGCCCCTGGCCCCAGTTAAGAAAGCCCTGTGCCTAGCATGGGAGACTCTTAATGAATGTGAATTGAATTGAATCAAACCGCTGGGAGTGGTAGGGGGTGGTAAAGTGGTGCAGTGAATTGTGTGCAGGCCCTGGAGTTTTCCTGAGTTCAAATCCAGATCCAGGACACCTACAAGCTGTGTGACCCTGGCGAAGTCACTTACTTCTACCCTGTTTACCTCAGTTTCCACATCTGTAAAGTGAGCTGCAGAAGGAAATGACCAACCCCAAGTGGGGTCCCAGGGAATCGGACCCAAGCAAACAAGGACAAGCTGATCTGCTGCCTGAAGGGATCCACAGGTACTGGATTGTTGACTGGCCGGGTTCTAGATGAGTCTGACACCACCGGCTAGCCCAGCCCCTTGGATAAGGGAACTGAGGGCCACAGATGTTGGGTGATTTAGGGTCTTGGTTTGAGAGCTGGAAAGGATCTCTGGGTCTACCTAGTGCAATTCCTTCACTCTACAAATGATGAAACTAAAACCCAGAAAGCTTATGACTTGCACCAGGTCACACGGCAGGTAAGTGCTAGAAGTGGACTTCGAACTCAGATCCGGTGACTGCAGAGGGTTCTCCCTCCTCGCTTCCACCTCTGGCTGTGGCTGAATACTTGCTCCTCACCCCCACCCTCTTCATTAACACCTCCTCTTAATTTCTCCCCAAGCTAATGGGGCACACACGGACCTAAAAACCTCTAATAATACACTAACTCATATCAACTGCTAATTTCAACCTTCTCTCTCATAGTGACTCTTCCAAAGCTGCTGACGTGGTTTTAAAAATGGCCTGAATTAAACTTCTTCCTTTGGGTTCCCATCTGGGAGAAGCGCTAATGAGCAAGGACACATCCAAAAGCCAGGGAGGGAAGAAAAGGAAGTAGCAACCAGGCTCTAATGACCCCACCTGGAAACCTGGGCTCTGGAGGATGGAGAGATGGCTGGTCAGGAGCCCAAGGCCCCACGGAATCCCAGCATCTAAGAGCTAGGAGAACCTCGGAGGCCTCCAGTCCTACCGGACAGAAACAGAAAACTTGGAACAGAAACTTCCAAACCTCCCTAGGCTTCATCCACTTGAACGTTGGAGGTCCCAGAAGCCGTTGTTTTCTGAGCCTGCAAGATAAAAGGCCTTGTACTTTTTTTGCTTTTGTTTTTGTTGGGGGGATGAGGACAGGAAGAACAGGTTTATGATCTGTCAATGTATGGAACTTCCAGTGTGAAATCTCCCCTTTCTTGATGCAAATCAGTTCCCTTGAAATGTGTAGCCTTGGTGCAGGGCTCCTTCACCTTTTGTGTGGAATGGACCCCTTTGGCAGTCTGATGAAGCCTCTGTACCCCTTCTCAGAATAATGTTTTTAAATGCAGAAAATAAAATACAGAGTATTACAAAGAAAACCAATTATTAGCCGGTCGACTAATGAATGAAATACAATTATCAGAATGTTTTTGAAAAAAACGAGTTTGTGAACACTAGGTTAAGAACCCCTGCCTTAGAGCATTCTCTTGCTGTACTGAGAAGTTACAGCAGAGTCCAGGGTCCAGGGTCACAGAGCTGACCTGTGTCATAGACGCGATCAGAGCCCAGCTGCTCTTAACCTCCTGTCTGCCTTTTATCCACCTTTCACCTTGTAAAGAGTAGAAACTTGGGGGGTAGGGGGAGGCGGCTACACAGTGCAGTGAATAGAGCACCTGCACTAGAGTCAGGAAGAGCTGAGTTCAAATCCAACCTTAGACACTTGACACACTAGCTATGTGACTTTGGGCAAGCCACTTAACCCCAACTGCCCTCCAAAAAAAAAAAAAGCAAAAAAAAAAAGAGTAGAAACTTAAGAAATGTTTTCAAATTCATTGTGCCTCCCTTCCTTCTTTGAGGAGGTGGGGGACTATGGGTATGGAATAGGGCACACACTGCTAAATTCAACTGATATATTGATCAGTTTTGTTTCTCCCTCTTTTTAAATCTTTATTGCAAGGGATGAAATGTTTTCTGGGAAGAGGAGAGGGGAAGGATATATGTGAAAATTGAGGATATCAATATTTTTTCTTAAATGTTCCTTGAATTCAGTAAATCATTTAAAGATTCCTCCCTGTGGCCTGGAGGTAACACTGGGTTCTTCAAGGTGATAGTAGCGGAGCACAGGGATATGGAAGAAGAAAAAAGGGAAAAAACATTTATTACACTTCTACTATGTGCAAAGATTGTCTCCGTTGATCCTCACAACAACCTGGGAGGTGGGTGCTGTTCTGATGCCCATTTTACTGATGCAGACTGAGATAAAGTGACTTACTCACCCAGGGTCACAGAGCTAGTGTCTGAGGCCAGATCTGAACTCAGGTCTTTCTGCTTCCAGGCCTAGTTCTTGATCCACTTTGACATGTAGCTGCCTAGGAAGGAAAGGAAAGAAAACAATAAGAACAATTAATTATTTCTATAAATAGACTTCCCTCTTTGGATAATAAATGGCCTGATGTATCCTAAAAAAAGAAGTACAGCCACCATCGTCCTCCAACCTACCACCAAGGGATAGTTCAAGAATATTCCCACATTAATAGCTAAAATTACCCGGTGCTTCAAAATTTGCAAAGAATTCTGCATCTGTTATTTCCTTTGAACGTCATCACAAATCTTATTTTACACTCATTTTAAAGATGAGGAAACTGAGGTAAAGATAAGTTAAGAGACTGAGCACATGATCAACTCATAACTCTGTAAAGTAATGATAATCTCATCATGTCAGAGATAAGGGGGCTGAGATAGAGAAGTTGAGTGAATTGGGCCATGGGGTAATCAGTAGAGTTTTAGGGCCTAGAATCAGGAAGACCTGAATTCAAATCCAGCCTTAGGCATTTATTAGCCGTGTGACCTTGGGCAAGTCATTTAACCTATGTCTTAGTTTCCTCATCTGTGAAATGAGGACGATAAAAGCATCTCCAGGGTTTCTGTGAGAAATCAAATAAAGTAATCTTTGTAAAACACTTAGCCTGAAATCAGTGCCATCTAAACATCAGTTATCGTTTTGTGGTTAGCAAACATCAGAGGAGAGATTTGAACCTGGTGAGCCTGATTCCAGGAGCAGGGCTAACCCCAATTACTCCAGCATAGGTCAACCACTCATCATTACAGATATTGAAAACTGGAAAGACAGACTCATCAGCTTTTGTTTGCCGTTACTATTAACATTGAGGTTTTATTAAAAATGACTGTGTAATGGTCCCTCTTGTATTGTTTTTGAAAATTCAGCCCAAACTAGTCTTCTGAGAAAAAACAGTCATTGTCCCCACTGAGCTGAGAGAGGGAATGCAGTAGCCAATTTCTTTTTAATGTAAATATTTTCTTAAAAACAAATCTCCTGGAGATAGAAAATTAAAAGCAGATTTCCTCAGGTGATATAACAACCACAACTCTCAAATTCATATAATTCAGAAAATCTCAAAGCACAGGATGTTGGAGGATACGTACAGCCCCCAAAGAGACCTGCACGAGGGGAATGGGAGGCCCTGGCTTCCAATATCAGCTTTGACTTCCTCGGCCACATTTCATTAAGGAGACTTGGAATGCTGAAAACCAGTCCTGGAAGCCCACTCTGCTGGATGGGGAAGCCCTGGCTATGGATAAAGGCTCTGCCGGGACCTGCAAAGCCAGAGACCCCGTCCCACTTCATAGGATGGAGCTGTCCTAATGGGAGTGCTGATCCCACACCTTCCCTGGCCCCCTACAGCCCTCAGAAAAATCACCCAGCCTCTGAAGGGGAAGAGACAACATCTTTGGGTTTGGTTTTTGGTCATCGTGGTTTGGTGTGTGTGTGTGTGTGTGTGTGTGTGTGTGTGTTCATTCTCTAAACCCAAACGCCTGAAGGATCTGTGATTTTGGACAGCACAGAGAACTCTCTCCCCAATGTAAATCACTGTGATCACCTCTTGCATTTCTATAACCCTTTAAAACTTACAAAACACTTACATGTTATTTCACTTGACCCCCATAGCAGCCCTGTGAGGTGGGGGCTAGTCTTATCTTCATTTTTCAGATGAGGAGAGGTTGAAGTGTTCATTTGCCCAGGGGGCACACGGCTAGTTAACTGTCTCAGGCTGAACTGGAACTCCCGCTCCTCCTGATTCCCAAGCCCAAGGCTCTATCCATTATGCCAACAAGGCTTCCCAGGGAGCTGAGGGGAGGCATGCACATAGATTTAGAGACTTGCCCAGGGTTGCATGGCTAGTAAGTGTTAAGTGTCTGAGATCGTATTTGAACTCGTTTCCTCCTGACTCTAGGACCGGTGCTCTGTCCACTGCAGCATCTAGCTGCCCTTCTGCTTCTTCCTTTCTCTGGCCTTCTTCTTCCTCTCATGATTAAACAAAAGTGCCCAGTGTCCTCATGTTCCCTAGCCTCCGATGGCCCTGTGATGTCCTGCCACACTTCTCTCCCTACCTCTAGTCAGACAGACTCATCTGGGCTTCCCTCTCTTATGCCCAAATGGACAGGTCCTATGCACCCTTCCCTCAGGGTCTGCCTGCCATAGTACTAACTAACCATACCATGATTAATTTACTCATACTTTACATCTTCATAGGCCTTAAAAAAGAGAGATTTAAGGTGGTTCAAGCTAATTTAACTTGAGCTATTCATGGCTTACCTCCCAGATACTTCAACTGTGTCCTAACCCAAAATGATGAATAATGGGGGTGTATCAAATACCAAGACAAGATTAGCAGGAAAAGTAGTGTTTGGACAACAGGGCCCTTGGCACCCACCAGACTATACCCTGTAGGAGCAAGGGACTATTTCTAAGAAAACAAGGAGGTAAAAAGGAAATAAGGATTTATTTTTATTAATTTATTTTCAATTTAAATACAAGATAAGAAAAGGGAAAAAAAAGCATTGCCATGTAAATAGAGAACGTAAGAGAGAATTCAAAATATGCAGCAATAAATTTCCATTTCAAGAAAGCCGATATAATAAATAGGGAATACACATTTATATAATACCTACTGTATACCATGCTCTGTGCTAAGCACACTATCAATATTACCTCATTTGTTCCTTGTAACAGCCTCATAAAGTAGGTGTTCTTATTATTCCCATTTAAAGTTGGGGAAACCGAGGCAAACAGAGGTTAAGTGGTCACATAGGTAATAAGTATTGGAGGCTGGATTTGAATTCAAATCTTCCTGACTCCAGACCCAGTGCTCCACTGAGCTACCAAGGGGAAGGTCGAAGGATAGATCTCACGGGGAGGGGTCCCATGAACTGGGTCTCCAGGACTATTTCAACAGATAGCAATATGAAAGGGGCCAGGATGGGAGACTGCTTGCTCAAATGAACAGCACATAATAGGCCAGGCGATACGATTTTTTAAAAAATAAATATTTGTTTCAAGACAAGAGCAAAGTGTGTTTGGTCACTTTTGCATCCAAAGGTGGTTTACACCAAAGTGTACATTGTAGAGAATGGGAGATTGTTGTAGTTTAAGACATAAGGTCAAATCCCAGCTACTCGCTAAAAAATAGATTTCAGATAAATTGAGTAATGCCTCAGGGCCTCATATCTCGATTGCAATGAGAATAATTCTACTACCTCCCTTACAACATTCATAGATTTAGAGTTAAAAGGGGCCCTAGGGCCTAAACCCTGATTAGACAGATGAAAATGTTCAGATTCAGAGAGGTTAACTGACTTATCCACAGTCATACGGGTAGTAAGTGGCAAAGATGAGATTGGAACCCTAGCTCTCTGACTCCAGATCTGAGGCTCTCCCATGGGCCCATGCTACAAACACAACCACAGAGGATCCTCTGGAGGGAGGGGTAATGCAAGGCAAGCTGCACTCACCAAAAACATTAATCATTATCACAAGAGGAAGCAGGCACAGAAGCCAAATAGGAGAGAGATTGATTCCCTATGGCAGGTGAGGCCCTCCAGAGGTTTTCTTCTGCGTATGGCATTCTGCTTTTTGCATTAAACTCCAGAACATTTCAGAGTTTAATGAGACTCATAGTCATAGGGAAAACCAAGTGGATGAAAAAGCCTACTGATTTTCCATGGGAATGTCGTGACAAAAACAAAAGAGGAGGGATGGTATTGTTCCAACACCTGGTTGCCTTTGTACTTGGTGCTTGGTACTTAATAAATGTTTGTTGATTGATCGATGTGAGCTCTTATTATAAAATAAATGTTTGATAAATATTTTTTGGTTATTTACAAGAATGTTGTTGTTCAGTCATTCTAGTCATGTCCAATTCTCCGTGACCCCATTTGGGGTTTTCTTAGCAAAGATACTGGAGTGGTTTGCCATTTCCTTCTCCAGCTCATTTTACACATGAGGAAACTGAGGCAAACAGGGTGAAGTAACTTGCCCAGAGTCATACAGCTAGTAAGAGTCTCAGGTTAGATTTGAACTCAGGTCTTCCTGACTCCAGGCATGGTGCTCTATGCACTGTGAAGCCCCCTAGTTGGCCGATTATAAGAATAAAAGAGCATATGCATACTGCTCCAGTACCAAGACTGTACCTTTACGACTAAGAGAGATCCCCTAGGAGCAATGCAGGTTGGTTGCACAATGGTTAGAGCACTGGGATAGACTAAAGAAGATCTGAGTTCAAACCCAGTCTCAGTCATTTACTAGCTATGAGACCTTGAGCAAGTCACTTAACCTCTGTCTGCCTCAGTCTCAACTGACAATGATAACAGCTTCTTCCCAGGGTTGTTGTGAGGATAACATGGGATTATATTTTCAAAGAGCTCGGCACACTGGCTGGCACATAGTACAGTATAGGGCATGTGCCAGGTGCTTAATAAACGCTTATTCCCTTCTTTTACTGTTGATCCCTGAAAACTGGATCTAAATTCTTGGATAGACCTGAGTCTGGCTACTGTGGCCTTGACCCCATTAAACTGGAAAAATCATGATACAACTTAAGCCTTAAGGGCTGTATAAATGTAAATTATTAATATGTTCTAACTACTGACTTCTCAAGGTTGTCATGAAGAAAGTATTTTCTAAGCTATAAAACGCCATAAGAATGTGAGTCAGTAATCGGGATCAGAAGCATTGAGCTCCAAAGCAGAAAAGGTGAAGGGCCTTTTGGCCTGGTGCAGTATTGATCCACCAACAGCCAGGTTTGTGTTATTGGGATCTGGACTTAGTGGATCCATTGATTCATCCCCTTCATTGACCCAGAAGATCCATCAATTAGAGCTCTGTGGCAATCATCAATCAGTGGGGTGCTCCCTGAGCTCCTCCTCACCTCTGTCTCCTCCTTCCCCCCCCAAGACCTCCTTCATGAGACTTTTGCCCATCTCCACCATCTCTTAGAACTCAATCCCTCTTGAACTTACTTTGTTTTATTTCATATTTTTTATTTGTTGATAGGACCTGTGATTTCATGGTTACAGAAAACTCCTGGAAATTCCCTCTACCATTGCTTCTCCATTTCCTGAGGTATTGAGAACTCATGTGATTTGTCCAGGGTCACACAGAAGAGAAATGACTTGAATCCAAGCCTCCTTCTTCAGAGGCCACTTGCTCTCTGTGGCACCACCCCGTCATGCATTTTTTTTCTCTATTCTTATCTGTATCCATGTTGCATGTCTCCCCCAACCCCAAGGAGAATATAAACTCACCGCCAAGTATTGCTTCTTTTTTCTCTCTGTAACCCCTACATGTAGGTCAGTGCCTTGACACACCCTGGGTGTTTAATAAATGTTTATTGAATTGAATAGACTTTAAGAACTTCTGTGCCAAATTCAGAAGCTCAAATAAGGATTAGGCCATAGGAACTCATGGCATCCCTACAAAGGGGAAGTTATAAAGCCTAGTTAGAAAAAAAAAATCTAGAAGTGAGATTAGACCATTATTATTCCCTTCCAGAAGACCCTTGGGAAAGCTGACTCGGGCAATTAGTGTGACATTCCGGCAGCCAAATTCTAGCCAAAGTTCTTCAGAATCGTATCCAGCACAAAGAAGTCTGCCCTGGGCTCCTGTAATTACTGAGTAGCCTTAGGCTACCACCTGCCCCGAGGGCCATGACCTTTGCCATGGAAGATAGGAGAAAAATGCTTGGAATGACATCAGGCCCTACCTCCGCATCCCATTCATGGGGCTGGCCTAAGTGCTTTGGGCCATTCGGAAGCCTCTTAGGCAAGCTTGGCTGCCCCGAGACATTTGCTAGGATCCTGAGGTTACTCCTTAATAGCATTGCTTATTGGTCAAAGAGAATGGAATCTTCTCCAGCTTGTTCCCAGCCTCGCACTGAAGTGCAATCCTCTGGTCTAATAGGCCCCCCACGCTGTCATTCAGTAGAGAGCCTCCGAGGCTGGTGTAATGAGGAAAGGAGTGACAGAATCCCTTGGAGGTTTGATAGTTCAGAAAGCCCTCCTTGTTTTGATTACCAGCTTGGAATTCAGCTTGGCCCCTCCAAGTCTTCAGGTCTTAAATGCTGATGGTCAGTTTCCAGGAACTGAGAGAAATTCACTCATCACCCCCAAACTCAAGTCCATGCCAAGGGAAGGAGGGGACTGGCCCCCAAGAGACAATTTAATATTAGGGAGTATAATCACCAAAAGTGGGAGATGAGATAAAACATACTGAATATAAACAACTTTCCCTGTAAGTTTAGTGGTGAGGGGATAAAGGGGGAGGGAAGACATATGGAAAAGAGGGGTCACTGGAAGACATTTTTAGGTCTGGAAAGATGCAAACATGTTAATAGATAGATAGCAAGTAGCCAGCAGAGAGGGAGGGATTAAAGATGTTTGAGAAAGAAGGGATGGCTTCATAAGAAAGACCCTGCAGGATGCAAAGTGGGATGAGGACCAAGGCACCACAAGAGGAGCATTTGGAAAGTCTTCTGGGAGACCCGATCGGAATGTCCCTCTGAAATAGGAGGGAACTGGGTTGATTCCAACCAGTTCTGAGTTGTAGGTAGTCCAGAAAAATTTGGATGGACTTTCTCTTCTCAGTGATGAGGGGTAGATTAGTTCATTTCCTAAATTCTAAATTTATGATCCTCGGTACTGGGCAGTCATCTCCAAGTGTTTTCATTTAAACGTCTAACTAGGGGATCCCAATATATAACACTACTGGCACCCAGTGGCATCCACAGGCATTGCTTAACCCACTGGTGGAATCTGGGAGTTGCTGACCCTTGCTTTGGACTGGTCCTTCAATGTCATCTGACTGCACAATCAAAACCGGAGCAGGTTATTCAAGCCAGGTCTTCCAGCAGAGTTTCCAAATGTTCCTCAGGCTGCCCAATCAGCCCGGATGGTGTCCAATGACAAGAGCAGATAAGACCTCCCCTGGGCTCCAGGGTCTCACTAGTAAGACTGTATCTATGCGAGGCTGAAAGTTTTGATAAGTTTTAAGCTGCATTTAGATATCACAGAAACCAAAATAGGTGTTACACTGTCCTTGACTGGACATAAGAGGTTGGAATCTCTAACTACTTCAAGTCGTGGTGAATGTAAGCTTCTGATGTGGGAGTATCTTCCTTTCTCCATAAGCATGCTTGCTGTGTTGGTACCTCCCCTGGCGGCAGCATCATGGAACTGAGTGCTAGCCCCACCCAACAGCTGGCACAAACCTGTCATTTTACAGCTGGGACAAAGGAGTCCTAAGGAGGGCAAGTGATTTGTCCCTAGGGGAAGCAAATCATTTCCCCTCTCACTTGTAAAAATGATGGACTAGACTAAAACATCAATCCTTAACCCAGGTTCTTTGAACTTCTGGGGGGAAAAAAATCATATAATAATTAATTATATTATAATCCTATGTATTTTATTCTTTGTAACCTGTTCTCATTTCAGTTGTACCATTAGAATGATGCTCAAGGACCTCTAGAGTAGAAGTCATTAACGTTTGAATTCCCCCAGTGGGTTAAGCACAGTGATACGCTGGTAAAAATTAAATGATCAGCTCTCTGGAAAAGAAACATGTTCACCGGAAACACTCCTAAAGTTTAATAGCTTAGGACAGATTCAACTCTAAATGTACACTGGACATACCTTTAAAGTCAAAATTATTAACATCCATCATTTCCTAAGTCTATATAATGAAAATAATGAGCCTCCAATTGTAGTATTTGCCTAGTAAATGCTCAGTCTGAAAATTTCACACTTGGTTCTCATGAGCTGGTTCCAGGACACCCCTGGCTAAGCATTTATGATTTTGAGAAGCTAAGGACCCTTGGATAGAAGGTCACCGTGGTCTCTTCCAGCTCTGACTTACTGTGATCCTATGGGGGGTTCCATGGGTAATAAGGAGAAGTGGCAGGTTTGAACTCAGATGATCTGAGTCCAAATCTAGCATGATACTGCCTCTCATACTGTGGTGATGTGCAGCAGTTCTCAACCTGTGGGTTATGTTCAATTTGTAACAATAGAAATACATCATGCATATCAGATAGATTCATAACAGTAGCAAAATTACAGTTATGAAGTAGCAACGAAGACAATTTTATTGTTGGGGGTCACCGCAACATGAAGAACTGCATTAAAGGGTCACGGCATTAAGAAGGTTGAGAACCACTGTAAGGTTTATGTGTAAGGACTGTATCCTTCACCAGTCTGTGTGAAGCACAGCAGCTGATGGTGCTTCCCCCAACATGTACTCTAGTCTTGTAGGTACATTTGCTAAGTGTTTAGTGAGAAGCTGGGTGTCCTCTGGAAAAAAGACAAAGAAAAAAAAAGAAATCAAGGGGAGCTAGGCTTCTGGGGCCGCTGGACCCAAGGGGCAGGAAAGAAGACAAAGCAGAAATGGCCATGGCTCCAGAAATTTGCGTGGCTCTGTCTCCTCTTCTCAGGGCCAGTAGTCTAAGCTATGCTCCCTGGTCCTGCAAAAATCAGGCTTTCAAGGACCGATGGGGCAGCACTTACCTAAGTCTTCAAGGAATCTCCCAAAACCAATAGATACAAATCCTAAGCTACCCACTGATCCTCACTGGTCCAATACTGCAAGGCAGCATCCCTGTATTGACAAGTATCAGCTTCAGGGGTCATCCAGTGAACAAGTCGCTAATTCCCCTCTTAATGTTCCCCTAGATTAAATACGCTGATGCAGCATAGGCCAGGAACAGACTGGATTCGGACAAAAACCTTTCTTCCCAGTGGGTTAGGAAGAGGCTTGGGGAAACAGGTGGCAGGAAAGTTTGCTATTTATAATCGTTTTCTCATCATTTTATCCTGCATTTCTATTTTAAGTAATGTTCTATGAGGTTGTGTGCCTATATGTGTGTGTGTTTATAATTCTGGCTGGTAGGGTAAATAGGTACTCAAGAATAATTAAATTCTGAGCCAAATATGTTTCCAGATGCCTGCAGTTCTCAGAGCTCAGTATATAAAAATGTATTTTATATTAAATCACACGTTAATATATAATATATTCTATGTTAATATAATAATATATCTAAAGTTATATTAATATTATATATTATACATACTCTATTACATATTGTGATGTGTGTATACATATATTAATTATACATACTGGTTTTTTGGGGGGGTTTTTTTTGGTTTTTTGCTTTTTGGAGGGCCGTTGGGGTTAAGTAACTTGCCCAAGGTCACGCGGCTAGTTTTTTGTGTTCAGTGTCTGAGGCCGGATTTGAACTCAGGTCCTCCTGACTCCAGGGCCGGTGCTCTACTCACTGCGCCACCTAGCCGCCCCTATACATACCATTAGAGAGAGTGTGTGTGTGTGTGTGTGTGTACGCGTGTGCGTGTGCAAGTGGCGGTGTCAAACAGTGTAAAGAATCCTGATTCTCCAGTCAAAGGAAGGACCTGGATTCAAACGACATTCTCTACTTACGTGACTTTGGACAAGTCCCTTCACTTTCCTGGGACTAATATTTCATCTGTGAAATAGAAGAACTGGTAGCTACTTTACATAACCAAAGGAACGGTTATTAGCTGTGTGTGAACAGTGTGTTACTGAAGGTGAAAGTACGTTGGCAGAGGAAGTGCACGGGAGGGTCAGGATCACCAGTGGAAGTGGGGAAACCCCTGATGACAGCCATCTCAGGAAGCAGGCAGATGAGGAAGAGGAAGCATCTAGCAATGGGAAATAGACGTCACTGTCCCAGAATGAAAACAGGGACAACAGCTGCTTCTTGCCAAAGCTTGGGTCCCAACCAAGAAAACCAAGCGAAGGCTGTCTTGGCAGGGAAGCTAGGGTGCCTCAGAAATGTCAGCCTCCTTTCCTCTGCTCTTTCCGAACCATCCTAAATGGAGATGTCCTCTTCCCATCCCCCCAGTGGCTGGTCCAGAAAGATTGGTTACCGAGTAGCGGGGAAGTGCTTTGTAGCTGCCAGAAAGTATTATCAGCACACATCTGTGCTGGTCCTCAGCTTTCTGGGGAGTTTCCCTGGGCCGGGGGATGGCTCCCACAGATACCCTGCTGGCTACTCCCAGGGTGGTCAGGCACAGGCTTGCCTTTGGCAGAGGAGAGAGAAGGCATCCTGTTTCAGCAGGACTGTGTGACCCAAAGAGGCAGCCAGGGAAAATATATGACTTTCATTATGATGGCATGGAAAGCAAGGCTGTCTAATTGCTTTTGTCCTTTGGTGTACAAAGATTGAGGCCAGATGTGCTCAGACTTTTTTTTTTAAGCTGGTGTTGGTTGTTGCTTTGAACAAAGCAATCTGATTTCCTCTATCTCTCACAGGGAAGGAGAACATGAAAGTCCTTCAACTGCCTGTAATCTTTCACATTTGCCTTGATTTTGCTTTTCACCGAAGATGGAATTGTGAAATTGGCCTTGAAAATTTTATTTTCACTTTCCCCAATTCAAAGCGGGCATTTGTTTAGCCAAAGAACTGAGCTGCCTGTCAGGTTGCAAAGAAAGCAGGATAATGGAGCCATCTTCATTTTGTTCCCAACAGCTCAGTGCCCAAGGAACTTCAGCTTGGGGGGAGAAAAGCAAACATTCCTCCGGCCCCCACATTCCCCTTTTGCGCTATACACAAGTAATAAAATGATCCTGTGAACATCCAGGTATGTTCCCTTGCGGATACCCACGTTCAACAACACATTCTGTCTCATGGAAATTTCTTGATGCATTTTGGAATGAATGAAAATAAAACAATTCTCGTCGCACTTATTCTGTGCAGTAGAAGCTTTTGGGTGCAGAGGGTTTGAGTCATGAAAGGGGAATCAACTATCCAAGCGACCCTGGTTAAGTCATCTAACTTCTCCATGTTTGGAGTAAGTCTGAGACTATAAATTAGCGAGAGTGCTGACCTGTATTGGTGAAGAGAGTTCCCTCCTCTCGAAGTTCCCCATAGCATGAAATCCTGGGTCCAGTCCTTATCCCTATCTCTATGCACGACACTGGGCTAAGTGCTGACAATACAATACAAGAGTGACAGTCTGTCCACAGGAAGCTTGCGTTCTATCAGAAGGAGGCTATACATGGAAGGATCTTTTTGTCCAGGGAAGGGGGTTTTGGTCTGGGGAGTCAAGGTCATGGGGCAGGTGACTGATGTACTCTTCCCCAAAACCCTAATGTTGATTCATTAGTGTGCCTAGAGCAAGAAGGGGAAAGGCAGAGCTGGGATTACCTTCTGGGGAGACGAGGAGACAGCCTAGGGAAATGGCTAGGTAGCTGTGAACCTTCGGTCTGCTCTGGGGCCAGCTACGTAAAGTGCGGGGGCAGGCAGGGGGGGCGGGATTTGCAAGCACTCACTCAACCAACCGCCCATCCAGATAACCCCTATTGGAGCTGAGTTCCAGGGATTGCCAAAGTTGACTGAATAATGGTGCTAAGCACTTAACAAATATTATTTCAACAGATCCTCTCAACAGCTTTGGGAAATAGATGTCATTGCTATCTCTGACAGATGAGGGAGCTGGGGCAGGCAGGGTAAAGCCATAGGCCCACACCCAGGAAGTGGTTGAGGCTAGATTTGAACTCTGCTCTTCCTTGACTCCAGGTCTATCTCCAGATGAAGTACTCTCAGTGCAGTTTGGGGATTGGGGAGGGGTCGAGGGAAGAGCCATCATCCCAGGGACAGATGCTGGATTAAAAAAATATGAGTGGAATTTCTCAGACACCTGAATTTTCATGTAAATGATGCCACATAAAGCCACCATCCTGTATGGGGCAGGGTGCTGGAAACTGGTGGGGAGGGAGGAGAGGAGAGCTACCTGCCACTTAGCTCATTTCCCCACCCTGTGTGAAGTCCTGGCTTCTCCATCATGTGGCAGAGCAGGCTGGGACATGCTCCCTTGTCTTCAGGCTGTGAAACTCTCAGTGCCGGTTGACTGCTCTACCTGCTGTGTACCAAGTGTCATTTGGTAAACATAATTATTGCTTCTAATCTAAATGTGTACCTTGGAGATGTTGCAGGGATAGGGACTGTACCATTGGTAGAGAGAACTTCCAGATGAGGGAAGTCCTTTTACCAGTGCAGGTTGGCAACCCCTCTGTAATTTACAGTTTTAGGAGAGTTGCCTAGGGCACTGAGAGATTAAATGAATTGCTCAGAATCACACAGGCAATCTATATCCCAGGCAGCACTTGAACCCAGGTATTCCTGAAGTGAAGTCAGACCTCTAGCCATTAAGATGGTGCCAGGCATTGTTTAAATTCTCAGTGAAATTCTTAAGCAAGTCCTTCATCCAACTTTGTTACACATGCAGTAAACTAACTTTTAAATTTCATAGATGAAACCTTAATTCTCCAGTTAAATAAATGAACTGATAGATGTATGTATAGAATTTATATGCATGTGTATACACATATACATACATATATGTATATATACACATTCCTATTTATGGCTAATGGTAGCCATCTTGGGTGGAGAGAAAAGGGAAAAAAAGGTAAAAGAGAAACTTGCATGATAACTTTGTTATCTGTTTTAAAAGAACAGCAAGTTGTACATAGCAGATCTGCAGTTTCATTTGCAATTATCTTTTTAGAACATGGGGATGGAAATGCTTGTTTTATTCCATAAATTTAAAAATAGGTCTAGAAAATAAAAAAGCAATTGAACTTGATTTCAGTAATGAGAGCTAGCATTTATTTGAAGTGTACAAAGTGCTTTACAAGTATTATCTCACAGCTAGTAAGTGTCTGAAGCAGAATTTAAACTCGAGTCTTCCTGACTCCTGGTCCAGAGCTCTATGCATCCACTGGCCCATTTGTTTGTAAAAACAGGTGATGGGGTAAGATCTCACAGCCCTCACTTGTGTTAAATTGCTAACTGACTGGACACGTGTATTTTACTTAGTACTGATGAGGTACAGGCTCTGGGAAACCCCTTGAAATCTAATTGGATCTTCCCACTGCATTTGCAGAGGTCATAAGTTTTTCGTTGTGACTGGGCCCAAACCTCTATTACTAGCCTGGCCCTCCATTGTCCATCTGCTTCCCTCCCTTTAGCCTATCACCCTTGCATTGACCTCATTAACTCCTCCTGAAGATCCTCCCCAAACTCCTCCTCTAGATCACCCCTAGATTCCTCTGTACATAAGACCCCATCTTCCCTCCATGCAGTGTGAGAGCACCATAGAATGACCCAGCACAGACTTACTCTGTGACAGACTTACTCTGTCCTGCTTGCCTAATGCAAGCATCACATACCTAGGCTCCTTAAGACTCTACCCCATATGTCGAACTTTTAACAAGCTTTTAATAAACTTTCAATAAACTTTGCTTTTTTTTGGCTGAGAGAAGATTTGAGTTGAATTTATTCAGCAGGACCTGGCGTGTTGGTATTTTGGGGTCTCCAGAGCACCCCCAACCCTCTTTATGGGTAACCTCTTCAGTACCACTTGTCACAATTCTTGTGATTTGGAGAGAACCAAAAGCTCGTGGCCCAAACTCTTTTTCCTTAGCAAAGGTATTCTCTACAAGTCTAAATGATGAGGTGTAGACTCTGGGACTCTCCACCCCCCCCCCCCTTT